>CM066033.1:997626935-998826935 GCA_033557465.1 Ichthyophis bannanicus
CTAACCCGATAACCCTGAGATGGCTCTTAATCTTTCTATGGACCCCCTAAAACTTCTCAGAAGTTTTCAGGCTGGTCTGTTAGTGCTGCTGAATATTGGGATCACTGGGATTTATGCAGTTTTCTGGTCATATAAAGCACACAAAATTCTCCTCAATCCGTCCCATCCTCAAAAACCTCATCTAGATCCCCTTAACCCCTCAGTCTACATACTGATTGCTAGCTTACCTTTTATAGCAAAAGTAATTGAGAAATCAAGACCACCTCGACAAGTACAACATACTTGATAACCAACAACAAAGCTTCCATCCCCATCACAGGGTAGAGACACTCCTGACCTCCCTCCTCAACAAAGTCATATAAGAGATCCAAAAGCCAAATCATGGTTTCACCCTTTTATTCCTGGACATTTCAGCAGCCTTCAACATCATCAACCACAATATCCTAATTCAATGACTACAAGCAACTGAAATATAAGGCACAGCCCTAAACTGGTTTCAACTCTACTTCACAAACCATCAGCAACAAGTGAAGATTGGAACCTGCTCCTCAGCACCATACAGCAAATACAGGGTGTCCCACAAGGCTCCACACTCTCCGTCATGCTTTTCAACATCTACATGCAACCACTCTGTGTAATCCTCTGATCCCACAAAATCTATGACATTATGCTGTACACTCTCTTCAACACTGCCCACCCATCAACATGTTTCACAGATGTTTCACTGCCCACCCTATAAAAATGTTTCACAGATGTCATCATATAACTTGACCAAAACCACCTGTCAATAAACCTTAAGAAAACAGAAACACTATTTTTCACCAAGCACAAGACATCCTTCCCCTCCCCACAGCCATCATGCTGGAGAACTACGACATTCAAGTCAAGAATGAAATCAAATAGCTTGGCATTAACCTCGACCAGCTTCTAACCTTCAATCTACAAATTGCCAAAACAACAAGAACAGTTTACTTCAAAGTCCATAGCTTACAACATCTCCGCCCACTGCTAAAACCCTCCGACTTTAGATCCACCCTTCAGACCCTCATCATCCTCCACATTTATTGCAACACCATATACAACAGACTTCCACAATCTACCTTCCACCCCCTTCAAACACCCCTCCACACCGCAGCCTATACAATTCAAGGTGTAATCAAAACTGACTATATCACCCTCATCGTCAAACAAACTCCACTGGCTCCCACTTCCAGCCAGATTTCAATACAAAGCTCTCCTATTAACTTTCAAAACCATCAGCAATCTCTCTTCCACCCATCTCTGAATGTTCCTTCACACCCACTCATCAACCAGATCCTAGAGAAAATCCACCAAAACACCCTAGCAATACCAACTGAAAAAAACAAAAAGCAACCAGGAAGCCTGCTTGAGATCGTTTGAACTATAGGCCCCATCACTCTGAAACTCCCTCCAGGACGACATCAAGAACTCTTCTGACCTCACCAAGTTCAGAAAACTACTAAAAAACCCACCTGTTTGCACAATACTTCCCTAATGTTAGATTACCATTACTAAATTACCACCGATGCGTATCCATCAGCATATAGATAGTTCATTTTCTCCATATTTACTTAGGGGTTTGTTTAATGTTTCTGTGCAAAGTTCAAAGTTCTATATACACTGCTTTGACCCGGTGAAAAGTAGTATGAAAATCCAGCTAAATAAATAAATCCTTTTATTTTTTTTTTTTTAATTCTTTATTTTCGTTTTATAACAACAAAGGAAAGGAAGACATACAGCTAAAAGACAAATACATAACGTGTAATACATACACCAAAGTAAACCCCTACCACCCCCCTCCCCCCTGCTTCTTCTCTAGAAACTAAGCATTCCCGAAGCGGGCGTGTACTTACATTATTGTATTACAAAACCTAACGGTGATCTAAACATGATGAGTGCACATTATACAGGCATGTTGGAGCAATGAGCAGATTGTACATAATCATTAAGCATCTGCCATTTAGACAAGCAAGAGTGAGTTTGGACATGGGGAATAGCTCTCCGAGGTATCTGCTCATATTTACTATATAAGCAGACGAGGTTCCACCATTCATTGACAGTAAGTCGAGAGCTATCCTTCCAATTCCTCGTGATTAAGCATATGGCTATACCTAGCATGAAATCAAGGAGAAAGCGACCCTTCTTAGGAAGAGAGGGGACCTCCGCCGCAGAGCGGAGTCCCACGACCTTCCAAGAAAGAGGTTCATGAAAGTGTAAGATAGATTGAATACGACCCCAGACCCGCCCCCAATAGACCTGCAGTTGAGGACATTCATAAATAACATGGGCGAAGGATCCCACAGCAGTATGGCAAGACCAACACAGGTCCCTAGCATTTGGGTTCCATTTGGCTATTTTTTCTGGGGTATAAAAGCATCTGTGTGCAAAGAAGAAGAGAGTTTGGGTAACAGAGGCAGACCGGGAAACCCGCACTACTTTACTCCAAAAAACGCTCCATTGCACAGGGGTTATAGTGGTTTGCAGTTCGCGCTCCCAGGCTTGTTGGGCTCTAAAAGTGTCCGTATCTGTACCCTGACGAAGTATTTTATAGAAATTAGAGGCTACCCCATGTGTACTACTAATGGAGTGAACTATCTCTAATAGCCCATCCTCAGTAGGGGCAGAGGGCGGCATGATTCGAGCACTTTTGAGGCAGTGTTGAAGCTGCATCAATTGAAAGTAGTGTTTCGCTGGTAACGCAAATTCCTTTTGTAAATCCGAAAAGGTTTTCCAACGAGCTGCAGAGAAAAGCTGTTGGGGTGTCCAGATCCCCCTGGAGTACCAGGGTTTCCAGGCTATTGTACTATTTAGGACTTGAATTCTGGGGTTATTCCATAGCGGGAGTCCGTCCTGAGGACATACATTCGGGCCCAGTGATAGAATGAGAGTGTTAAAGGCCGCAAGAGTATCGACAATCATTGGTGGATGGCGGGTGTCTACTTGATAAGACATACCGGGGAGATGGGTCAACGGAATTGGGCTACTAAGCTCCTCTTCTATGTCAAGCCAAACTGGTCGGCGGTCTGTTGAGGTATCTAGCCATCGGGCACCTTGCTTAAGTAGAAAGGCTTGATGATATCTAAGAAAATCAGGAAATCTGGTAACCCCTCGTTCCTTTGCAGACTGCAGTTTATGTTTAGCTATCCTTGGTGGCTTGCCCTGCCAGAGATAACGGACGAGAAGGCCCTCAATATCTTTATAAGTATGTAGCGGAAGTAAGCATGGCAGCATTTCTAAAATGTAGTTCACTTTGGGGACTATCATCATTTTCACAGTGTCTAAGCGGCCCCACCATGTGAGAGATAAGGGAGACCAACGATTTGTGAGTTCACGGACTTTGGAGACTACCTCTTTGGCATTAAAACTGATAGTGTCTTCTAAAGGAGAACAGTAATGGACCCCGAGATACTTCACCATACGGGATTGCCAGAGGAAGGGAAAGGCCTGCATGTCAGCCTCATGTACCCAGCGGTTCAGTGGGAATGCTACAGATTTGGTCCAGTTAATTTTATAGCCCGATAATTGTGAGTATCCGTCAATCAGATCCAAGACAGCTGGAACCGAATCGAGGGAAACGAAGAGCATAAGGTCATCTGCATATGCAGAGAGTTTAATCTCCCTATGACTAAAGGGGACACCTCGAATACGTGCAGACTGTCTAATAAGGAGGGCTAGGGGTTCAAGAGCGAGATCAAAAAGCATTGGTGATAGGGGGCAACCTTGACGCGTGCCTCTTTGGAGGTTAAATGGCTGAGATTTGATGGCGTTTACACAAATACTGGCGACGGGTTGAGTGTACATGACTTGGAGATATCGGAGGAAGCCCTCTCCAAAGCCATACCAGCGGAGAACTGCAAATAAGAAGGGCCATTCTAGACGATCAAAGGCTTTTTCGGCATCCAGGGAAAGACCCACCCATGGATGGTCGAGATTGGCAGCACTAGATAACACATGGCACAAGGTCCGAGCATTGTCAGCAGTTGATCTGCCGGGTATAAAACCGCATTGGTCGGGGTGAATTAGGGTAGCCATCATGTCAGATAGCCGGGTGGCCAAGATCGTTGCGAAGATCTTATAGTCGGCATTAAGTAGGGAGATTGGACGGTAGTTGGCGGTCAGTAGCGGGTCTCTGCCTTCCTTCTCAAATACAACCACATTAGCTGCAGAAAAGGATCCCAAAGAGGATGTATCTACCGCAAGGGCAGTAAAATAGAGGTTTAAATAGGGAACTAAATCTGCACTGAACGTTCTGTAGAATTCGGTCGGGAGACCATCGGGCCCTGCGGCACGGCCCGAGGCTGTTAAATAAATCCTTTTAAATATTGACCCCATTATTAATAGGTGGTTTATAAAGGATTTTTAAAAATAGATAATTAAATAAAATGGATTATGTAATTTTAAACATACACAAAACAACTTTAATAAAAGTTGCTATTCAGTGAAATATACTTGTTGCAACGTAGATGATTACGTCATAGGGATAAATGGGATTTCGTGCTATTATGCTATTTCTTTTTCCATTCTTTGTATGGCATTTATATCTTTTCTTATGAATGCCATTTTCATTAAAGCTAATGGAGGAAGAAATTCTACTTATGACTTGAACAATGGTATTTTTCATCCAAATTTTATGAAGCTTTCAGTAAGCATCAGTGACGGAGGCAAAGCCACCCTACGATACAAAGCAACACCAAAGAGCATGTTTACTAAAGGTCAATGGCAAGAGCGGCATGAATACACCAAGGCTCCTAATAAATTGGAATAAACACCTCAAGGCATCAAGAGAGGGGCGAAGTGGAACCAACACAGCAATAGTACAAAAGCTAAAGGCATTCAGATGGAGGGAGGGGCGGAGAAGGTTTTTTGTCCTGTCCATTATATTCATTGTTGAAAGACGAGGTCCACATAGTTGTTATAGCTAGCTTTACAAAGGATTTAAACAAGTTCCTGGATGAAAAGTCATAATCTAGACATGCAAAGCCATCACTTATCTCTGTGTATGAACAATAAGAAATGGAAATAATCCATGGTAATCTGTCAGTCACATTTGATCCAGATTGGACACTGTTGGAGGCAAGATGTTGGGCTTAAAGGACCTTTGATCTGACCCACTATAGAAGCAATAAATCTGAAGTAAGGCCCCTATATACTAGCCAAGGCAAAATAAGAGAACAGGGGCAAAAGCAATATGGAGGTAAATTTATAAGGAGCCGTGTACAATTACGCGCCATCAACATGCCCAAGTAAGCGTCTTCAATGATTTATGCTCTCAGATGAGCCTTCACATGTTTAACTTAGGTGGGCGTACCAGGCAGAGTACAAGCAAAGAGCAAATTTATGTACATACAGCTGCATCAACTCAACGGCACAAAGTAATAAATGACTATAACTTACACATGTTCTTTACAAATCTAGGCATGGACATTTACACTAAGGGGTATGTTTACAAAGCAGCAGTAGTGGCTTCTGCGCAATATTGGCGCTGCGGCCCTTTGAATCATTAATACGTACGTGTGGGGAGCACAAAGGGCTGGATACTGTTGCAGGGTCAAACGTGGGTTGGACGTCTAACCTCGCTATTCGGCGATCGCAATCGACTCCATAGCTAAGTAGTTTAGTGGTTTTCTGAACTTGGTTTGAATTTAATGGGGCTGCAGCTCTGATATCGCACGGAGGCCATGACCCTCCTCTGTAAACATACCCCTAAGTTTAGGGTTGGTGGATGTGATCGCACCTAGATTTTGGCTCACAGATCCCACCACTTGCACCCTCATTTTATAAAGTAAAATATGTGCGTCCTTCACTTTATATTACAGGTATGAAATAGCGCATTACAGTGCATAGTAACCTAGACATGCCTTATAAAATTACTCTCTCTGGGGAGGATTCTTTAAGGGACGTGTGGAAAGTTCTGCACCAGTAAAGTGTGTAAGTCTTTAGTTTAAAGGAATGAGCACGTGAAGAAGCGCACACGCATATGCTTTGGTGGCTGTTATTCTGTGAGCTGCACATAAATCCCATTGTGCCTATTTTTAGATGGGGTGTGCATGGGGGCGGAGCTTAGGGGAAGCCTAGGCGGGACCTATATTTATCCACATAAGTTACAGAATACTATAACATAGGTGTGTTTCTGCCCAGTCTAGACACATGCTTTTACACCTGTTCTAGAGCAAGCGTAATTGCCATGACTAGGTTAAGGTGAGTCCATACGCCACTGGTTTATAAAGTAAAGTTTGTGCGAGCTTCACTTTATAAAACAGGCCTCAAATACACATGTGGTAACACACGTTAACTTGAGAGTTTAAAAAATTACCCACTTCATATTCAAACAAATCAATAGGTGTACTGCACATAAGCAAGAAAGTGCTGTGCCACTGTAAGGACAGGTTGTGGCAGTGAGTCTGTGTAATTCACTCTCCATTGCCAGCTACCCACATTATAGTGCTATGAAACCACTAGACGTATAAATGCCGATTCTATACTGTGCACTTCCGGGCCATCCAGATGTCCAGAAGATGAACGGGGCCAAGTTGCACCAAATTCTGCAACCGCGGGAGCTATACATTTCCGCGTTTGTGGAATCAGGGCACTTGGATGGCCTGGCGTGCACAGCATTCAGCCCCTGGAGACTTCCCGGGGGCTGCCCGTCCATCCCGCACTGTGCTCCTGAAGGCATGCCGGTGCCACGTTTCCCTGTCACCATGGCAACCACACGTCCCGCTGGAGGCACAGAATTGCTGGATGCCAAGCTGCTCCGTCACCCTGCTGCCCAACCCCTACTGGGGCCTGTCTGGAGAGTAGCAATGTACTTACACCTCTCTGTTCAATCTTGAAAATGCCTGCAGCCACATCAATGTTTATACCTGCTCTAAGTACGAATAGGCCTCAGGAAATTGTTTCTTTTCACCTTAAAACATCCAGAGAGCATAGACAAGAAGGTGAATTAAGTGACTCGCCTTAGATCACAAAGGCCCTCACTGGAATTTGAGCCTTGACCACTCTGCTCTTAAGCCACTACTCTAACTATTATGCTCTTAGACATCTCAATTCATATCAGGCATATCCACGTTTATGAAATCGTGCCTGAACTTGCTTGTACCTGCTTTTTTTCCAAACGTTCGGACTTTGACATCTCAGATTGCTCTTGGACATCCCATTGAGAAATGTGCCTCATAGTTAAACTAACTAAAGTTAGGCTGGCCTTTTTTGTACCCACTTTTAGCTGGGTAATGTTAACTCACCAGTGACTTAATATCACCAATGCCTGGTTTACTCAAGAGTGGCCCCAGAAATGCCCCCGGAACCCCCCAATGCTCCGTGGTTAGCATTGGGGGATGCGACGGCTTTAGAAGGGGAAATTCAGCAGCACAAAACCTCTATGTGTCACTGAATACCTCTCTCACTGGGAATGCTATCCATGCTAAGCTTTTTCAGTACGCCGCTCATATGTCTACTTAATTCTGGTCATGAAGTAACTTGTTCACCCTTAGCTGTTTTCTATTCCCTATAAACAAAATGAACAGTGCTGTTGCAACATTATGCAACTCATGAAACCTTCAGTCAAATTAATATTTGTCTTTCAGTTAATGATGGTTGAATTTATTTCAGGTTATACTTAAAAAAAAAACCAGCCTATTTTTAACATTAAATGTAATGATGATGACATATCCCATAAGGGTAAACCTTTCAGGAGCAGAGCTATATAAGGCCACATGGTACCTTCAATATCCTCTGTGGCGATGCAGAGGTCTACCTATGTGCTCTATCTGTCCATTATTGAAAGATATAAGTGGGTAGGATCACCAAGAGCTGCATATGCCAATGAAAAATTAAATGCAGTTACAGAGGAGGAAAAGCAGGTGTTTTATACAATAGGCTGCTTTACAGCTTCAAAGATGGGATCTCCTCTGATTCTGATTTTATTGCTACTTTGCAGTATTCTGTGGAAGACTCTTGAGCACCAATGTCCACCAATGAACTGGAACTCAATCGCAGGCTTCTCCAGGCATGGGGACATCATAATTGGGGGAATGTTGAGTCTTAGACATTTAATATTACGTTCTCTGTCCTTTGCACCTTTGCCTGAAGTCACCGGAACTACAGTGTAAGTAGCATTGCGGCTAAACTTCTTTCTAAGACATAATTTTGAGTTTAATGTGGGGTTGTCACAGATGTGAAATGGAGGTATAGATTGTGCCTGTGAGAAGGAGTTTTACTTTAATGCTGTCAGGTCATTGCTGATTCCTGGTGACCTTGCTGCCTCTGGGTTTTCTTGCGAATCCATCACCAGAAGCAGATTGCCAGGCCTTTTCTTCCAAGGAAATGGAGGGCAAGGTGACAAGAAATATCGGTAAGAACTGAACCCTTGATGTACCAGGTAATAGGCTGTACTCTAACTACTAAGCTACTCATCCACCCCCAAGAAGGGGCTTTACAGGCTGTAAAGGAAATGAGAAATGATCACAGCTTGATTCTTAACAACCATCTGAATAGATTTTATAAACTGCTAACGATTTTTTTAAATTTCTTGGCAAATCCTGTTTTCTGGAGCATAGAATCATATCTGGTGTCTACAAATAATGACCACTTAGTTCACACAATCCGTCCATTGATGCCTGTTTCTTTTTGATTCTCAGTTTGGGTCATTCATATTTGAATTTAATATTGTTTAAGACTCTACAAACCATCAGAGAGAAAAAATTTCCTCAGATGCCTTTTGTATCTTTTCCTTTCCCTTGAAATGATGACCCGTTATGCTACTGATGACCACTGATGACCTGATTTTTATTCTGTGGAAAATACTGCTGACATTTGTGCTAATGAAGCCTTCAACATATTTGAATATTTACATCACATCTTCCCTTCCCTGTTCCTCAACATATGTCTTATAGTACAGATCATGCATTTCTTTGCAGATCCTCCTTAGAATTGTCTCCAGCTGTTTAACATTCATTTTGATTTTGTCTACAGAATGATATGTAAGATTTAAGAGAGTCTCACTAGATCTTTGCACATATTATATTTAGCACCTGTACACCTCATAGCCTGTCCCTATGTTCTATTACTCAATAGTGCTTAGTACCACTAAATACCTGTAATAGCGGCACTTATCTGGATAGAAGGTGCTTCTGCCTTTTTAAAATGTGTTAATGTAAGGCCAAGCGCAGAGGTACCACATGAAGCACAACAAAACTCATTAGCTTCCACTCAGTAGGTGGGTTCTTTATATGAAGGAGCTTTTGAACTGATTGTACATTCCAGCCTTGTAGAGGTTTCCCCTGATGCAGATAACTGTGGTATTACCTATAGAAACACAATATTGTGTATGGTGCTATCTAATGTTGGGAGTACTTTGAATGTATGTTTAAAGATATGAGAACTGTTCTGTTAAGGCTGTTTTGATTTATCTTGACAAGTTTGATGATGAAATGAGAGCATTCTAATACAGATCCTTCTTGGGCTGTTGTGCTGGAAGGTCGGTCTTCGATCTTATATAGCTCTGTTATTGTTTTGAGATCTTGTCGAGTTTTAATTTGTTTACTTTGGTAGATATCAGTTCAATTGTTCACTTTTGTAGAATGTTAATATTGATTTGATCAAAAGTGTTATTAATATTTGAGTGGAGGCTAATGAGTTTTGTTGTTTAAAACGTCCAGCATGTGTTCAATAATTCCTTTTTAAAATGAATCTTGTGAAAAGAACTTGAAACATCTACGAAAATCAGGGAAACAATTTCTGAAAACAAACTTATAATGTTTTTCCTGTGCATGTCCCTAATGTCCAAGCAAATAAAAAAATAAAGGACAGATACATATGGAAGGAGAGAAACACTAAGGCAACAGAGTCTAGGGGACAGAATATGGGAATATAAGAATAATTTAAGTATTAAACTGTGTCATACCAAAGGTCCTTGCATCCAGCATCCTGGTGCTGACACTTAGGGGTATGTTTACTAAAGTGCGGTAAACGTGACTTACACGCGTTATACGACGTTAATGACCATAAGTGCCGTATAACACGCGTAACAACGCGCTAACGACCGTTAACGCCATACTACGCGCGTTAACCTTGGTTAACGATCGTAAAGTCCCGCGGCGCGTTAAAACAGCGCAGAAGGTGGAGAGTGGGCGGAGAGAAGGGGTCAATGGGCGGAGAGTGGGCGGGGAGAGGCTCCCCTCACACCAACGCGCTGAATACCTGAGCTCAATTCCAACGCGAATGAAAACCTGTCGTTAAAGGCATTTAAAGGGAAGAGAAACCATTTCCGTCAGCAATGTACAGAAAAACCGGGGAGACCCACAAAACGTGAGCAGTGTGATACATGTGCACAGCACAAATCTCACATAAAACATTAAAAATGACCACAGGAAACATTCCAAAAAGCATAAGTCAGCTGGGCAACAGTGATAGCAATGGGCAACAAGGAACAACAGTCTCTGGAAAGCACCAAATAAAAAAGAAATGATGCATGGAAATGTCTACGCCCCGCAGACCCGTGCAAAGATCATCTCATTGTAATGGAGCTGTTTTGGGAGTGTTGTGTAATGTTGCCTAAAGATATCATTGTTGCCCAGCTTGGTTATGGGTGTGTGCCCCTTTTGTGAGGTCTTTTCTGAGGTGTATGTGCACCTTTGTCTGCATACAAGGTAAATGAGGCCACAGTAAACCTGTTGCAGAGCAGGGTTTCTGACTCGTCAGGCCGGTTTAACTAACACCAGGGACTGCACTGTCTCTGTGGCCACAGTGTGGTGCAACAGACACAGCCAGTGCCTGTAAGACCAGAGGGTCACAGGTTCAAATCCCAGCTGGGGCTCCTGCCAACCCAGTCCCCATAGTTTTACCCACCACTAAACAGTGATAGTAAAGACACTCCTTTATTGCAGAGAACATACGCATGGCCTATATTTTACCACACCAAACACAGACACCAGAAACAGGCACATTACCTAAAGCAGAGTCCCGCAAATGCAGTCCTGGAGGGCCCCACACCATTCCGGTTTCATGCTGCCTCTAATAAAGATGCCTGTGCTGCATAGCTATGCACCACCCCCATGGTATGCAGATGTAGCTCATGCATATTTATGAGGGACAGCAGCAAAACCCGAACAGTGTTTGGAACACCAGGACTGGAGTTGGGGAACTCTGCCGTAAAGCAGCAGCCAACAAGGCCACACACCCACCCACAGGCCCCATTGGCCAATGCCACCTGGAGAGGCAGGACATTGGGCCCTGCCTGTATCTCCCAATACTAGCAGTTGCATACCTTAGCAATGCCACCCTACACCTGGGTATATAGTACCCAGCTATTAAACGTTTCCTCTGCTAACTGGCAGATATCAATTCCTACGTTAAGCACATTTTGCTCATTGAGCTCCACCATAACAATCAATCTGATGTCTGCGGTGTGTGCTGCAGGTCTGGTCTCTGACAGTGTTCACCACCCTGGGGAGTGACCCCCCAACAGTCTTGTGTACCATATCCATGCCTGTACTATGCCCGGGACTGGTGTGGTGGGTATGGCTGCTGACCACCTCTATAGTAGCACACTGCTGGCATAGGTGTGGGGGTGGCTGTCTGTCTATCCAGTGTGTGGTGGCTGCAAACACCTTCCACAGCCCACACTGCCAGCAATGTTGCCAGTATTGGGCTGCCAATGTGCATAATGAGGAGCAAGGTACCATGGGTATAGGCCGGACAGGGTGGCCTGACCAGGGTGCATCTGCACAGGGCATAGGGCAGTGACAGGCACATTGTAGTGCCCGGCCACCACCTACACAGACAGGGTGACCTCAGTATATCCTGCTGAGAGATCACTCTCACCCTGACTGTGCAGTGACCACTGCATGGCTAGGCACTCCCATAGTGCTATCTAGTATTTCTCTCAAGTGATACATATGGGTTTCCTTTTGGGGCCCAGTCACTGATGTATCTGCTTGCTGTGTATGCTGACATCCCAGTTCTGGGTGCAGGCATCTCCACTGGGCACTAGCAGACTGTTTGCAACTGGTAGGTGTTTTGCTGGAGTGGCGTGCAGTGGCTGATGGCTTGCACCAGGGGAATATCAGATAGTGGTGGGGTGCAGCATACCATAACCAGGCCTAATGTCTGTCTGCTATTGTGTTATGGCTGTGTACAGAGCTGCATTGACTGCGCTGTGGGGTGTCTGTTCCTCAGCAGGACTAGGGTTAATGTTCCCCTCTCTCTACTGCCACATTTGCAGGGAGGTAGACTGTGGATCTTTTGATAGGAGACCCTGTTTGCCACCCTCAGCTCTGGGGGAGTGGGGTGTTGGTGCATGGGGGCTACACCTGACTGAAACAGACAGAGATGTCCAAGGTGCTCCTGCAGAAACTACCTATCTCACGCAGTAACACTGCTTTGGACCTGCGCCATGGATGGTGCTGTGGACCTAGTGCTGGGTGCCTCACTGCACACTCAGGGTGAGCACAGTACCCGCACAATGTGACGGTGTGTAGCTACTCTGTGCCAGTACAACACACGGTCGGTACCCCCTATCAGGCCAAGGTGCTGTGGGGGTGCACATGGTCAGTTCCCCCTACCGGGCCGAGGTGCTGTGGGGGTGCATTCCCATGGTGTGTATCTGTGGACAGCTGATTTGCATGTGCAGTGCATCATGGGTGTGATTGGCACAATCCAACCCTGTGAAACTCCAGCACCTGCTCACAGGCTCTGCTAAACCATAGGCCATCACACGTACATCTGTTAGCATAATGCATAGGTGCAAGACACCCTACAGAGTCTGCAATATAAGATGCCCACACTGGTAGAAACACACGTACCCACGCACGTAAAAACACATGTACCCACGCACGATTGTATGCGCGCAGCTACGCACGGGGCTACGCACGTACCAACGCACGCACCAACGTACGTAGCTAGGCACACTCCGTGTTACTGACATCAATACTCACCATAACGAAAACATGCCTCCTCGTTCCCTCTATAATGCACAGGGTGATGCCTGGGACAGCCTTCTGCGTTAGGCACACTGGGGACTCGAACCCATGCTGCCTGTAACAGCGGTCAGTACCGTAACCATTGTGCTACAGCTCTGTTTCAGTGCTTTGTGTCTGTACGTCTTCTTACGATTAACGCGCAGTAACGCGCTACGGCACCTGGTAACGCTCGTTAATTTTTTTAACGCGCGTTAGTGGTGGCGATGTACCGCCCATGTCCTTATTTGGGGTTTTTGTCATTACCGCGGCTCCTAACGCGAATTGCACTAACGCGGTTTAGTAAACATACCCCTTAATTTAAGATTATAAACTGGTCAGCTCAAGATTGAACCCTGTATTTCTACATCCCTTAGTTAATGTGATTTTATATTGTCTGAATTTAAATGTCATTTCAGCTTTCATCCTATAAACTATTATGACTTCCTGGCCTTTGTCTATGCAGTGGAGGAGATCAACAATAGCTCAGAGCTCTTACCCAACCTCACACTGGGATTCCACATTTATGACTCTTACCACAATCCCATCTTTCTGTTTCGGACTGTCTTGCATATATTCACAGGAATGGATACCCGGATCCCTAATTACAACTGTAGAACATCTGATACCCTGGCTGCTATAATTGAAGGCCTCTCAGCAGAGGAATCAAGTCAGATATCCAATGTGTTCAGGATATACCACTACCCACAGGTAAAGGGATTCTCTGTGTTACTACAGTGCATTGCTAAATAATCCATATCCACAGAATATCATCCCTAATAAAAGAAAATGTGAAGACCAGATCATTTTAATAAAGAAGCAAAATCTGGAGTTCAAAAATGAAATCCACTCAAGAGAATAATTATGAGAGGAATAACTATACACTCGACAGATTATTTCCAAGCTAGAGAAAAATTTGATCCAAGAATTTAAAATCTTTTTTTCATTCATGCTGAGTAATGAGGGCTCAAATCCTAGTTTGGGATTTTATAATCTGAAACTAGTCACTTAACCATCCTTCTTCTCTACACTCTCGGGATGTTTTAAGGTGAAAACAAACACTTTCCTGAACCCTATTTGTGCCTGGGGCTGGAATAAACATGCTCGTGCCTGCAGACGGATCTGCTGCTTCTGGGATTGAAGGGGGATTTGTAAATCCATTGCCCCTCCCCAGACACGCTTCTGCCACACCCTAATAGAAAAACAGAATTTGGATTTTGTTTTTTGGATGTAATTGTGAGACAGGAATTGGAACTGGCTTGAAGACCGGAGGCAGCTTAGAAAATCTGGTGATCTCAGGAATTTAGTTACTTGGCTAAAATTGGAAGTTAAGTGAAAGGAGGGGTTTTTAGCCAGTGGTTTGCCTGCAATGAAAGCTCATGTGTGTTAGATGATTTCATCTGGGATCTAGGACCAAGACCATATTAGTCTCTATGGGGCATGTTTACTAAAGTCCGCAAATCTGCGCGACGCAAAATAGCGCACGGCAACGCGGCATTTAAACGCGCAGAAACGCGTTTAAACGCCCCGCACACGTGCGTGTCACCCCCGCACAGGTACGCGGCACACTAACGGGCCCCGTACAAGTGCGGGCCCGCAAATGTCCGATAGAGGCGTGGAACGGCTAAAAGAGGGCGGAGGAAGGCTCCGGAGGGGCGGAGGGACGGGGTCAATGGGTGGAGAGTGGGAGGGGAGAGGCTCCCCGCACAGTATCGGGCCCGAATTTCCATGTAAAAATTAGCGCGAGTGAAACCCTCGCGGTAGAGGGCATTTAAAGGGAAGAGAAACCATTTCCGTCAGCAATGTACAGGAACACCGGGGAAACCTAAAAAACGTGTGCAGTGTGATATATGTGCACAGAACAAAATTGCAAATAGAACCTGAAAATGACCACAACAAAACTATTATAAATAGTAATCCAGCTGGGGAACAGTTATAGTGATGGGCAAATATACAAAACACACCCAGCAAAGCTCCAGAAAAAGAGATGAATATTGGAAGGGTCTACGGAGCGGAGACTCTTCCGAAAAACATTTCCGTTTTTTGGAGCTTTCCTCGGAGTGTTTGCTATGGTTGCCCATTAATATCACTGTCGCCCAGCGTGGTGATATTTTCTCCCCCATTTCCCGTGGTCATTTCTGGTGTTTATGTGCACGTTTGTCACCAGAAAGGGTGCGTATGCCCACAGTAAAAATGAGTAGAGCAGGGTTTGTGACTCCATCCTGCCAGGCTTACTGCCTCCAGGGGCTGCACTGTCTCTGTGGCCAAAGTGTGGTACAGCGGACAGAGTCATTACCTCTAGGACCAGAGGGCAGAGGTTCAAAACCCAGCTGGGGCACCTGCCAGCCCAGTCCCTATATTTTACCCACCACTAAATAAAGATAGCGCAGACACCCCTGTAGTGCAGGGAACATAAGCATGGGGAAAACACCCATATCTTACCCAACACCGCACACACACCACAACAATGGGCATTACCTACAGCCAAGTCCCCCAAATGCAGTCCCGTACTGCCACATTGCAATCAGGTCAACTTTTTTTTCTGAGAGATGTTCATGCCAGCATGTTGGCGGACAAGTACATGTGGTGCAGGGGGCAGTGGCTGCTAACCACAGAAGACAGAGGCCTAGCCATGTCCAGGGAATCCAACGAATCAGTGGCTACACAGTGGTGCTGTGCACACAGACAGTGCATGCAAGAACAGAGGGTCACAGGTTCAAAGCCCAGCTGGGGCTACTGCCAATCCTGCCCACATATTTTTCCCACAACTAAACAGTGATAGTAAGGACACACCTTTCATGGCGGGGACATATGCAATGGTAAGACATCTATCTTTTACCCCACTGAGCACAGACACCATGAACAGGGGCAGTACCTAGAGCAGAATCACCCAAATGCAGTCCTGGTGGGCCACACACCAGTCAGGTTCCATGCTGACACTCATACAAATGCCTGTGCTGTATATCTATGCACCACCCCCATGGCATGTAGATGTAGCCCATGCATATTCATGAGGGATAGCAGGAAAACCCGAACAGTGTGATGCAAACCTGGACTGGAGTTGGGAATCTGTGCCGTAAAGCAGCAGCCATCAAGGGCAGACACACCCACACCCACAGGCCCCATTGGCCAATGTCTCCTGGAAAGGCAGAACATTGGACCGTGCATGCAGCACCCACAACGAGCACTTGCATAACTTACCAATGTCACCCTACATCTCTGAGACGTTTGCTAGGAGCACAGGCAGGCAGATATCCATACGTTACGTACATACTGCTAGTTGACCCCATCCAAACAATCTGTTAGGTGTTTGCGGGGCATGCTCCAGGCCTGGCCTCTGACGGTGCTTACCACCCTGGGGAGTGACCACCAGCTGTAATGCGTACCATATCCATGCCTTGCCGTGCTCAGGACCGGTTTGGTGGGCAAGGCTACTTACCCCCCTCAATCGTAGCACCATGATGGCAGAGGTGTGGAAGTGTGTGTCTGTCTATACAGTGGGTGTTGGCTGCAAGCCCCTTCAACAGCCCACACTGCCAGCACTGTTGCCAGTATTGGCCAGCCAATGTGCATAATGAGGTGCAAGGTACCATGGGTATAGCCAGGGCAGGGTGGCGTGGCCAGGATGCATCTGCACTGGGCATAGGGCCCTGGCAGGGACATTGGCTGGGATATTGTAGTGTCCGGCCACCACCTACACAGACAGGGTGGCCAAAGCATGTCCTTCTGGGGGATCACGCTCACCCTGACTGTGCAGTGACCACAGCATGGCTAGGCCCCCCCATAGTGCTGTATAGTAGTTCCCTCATGTGATAGATATGGGTTTCTCTTTGGGGCCCAGTCACTGATCTATCTGCTTGCTGTGTATGCAGACAGCCCAGTTCTGGGTGCATGCATCTCCATTGGGAACATGCACTATGGACTAACCAGCAGACTGTTTGTAGCTGGTAAATGTCTTGCAGGGTGCAGTGGCTGTTGGCTTGCTGCAGGGGAATATCTGGTGGTGGAGTGGGCTTATGTCTGTCTGCTATTGTGTTATGGCTGTGTATGGAGCGGGGGGGGGGGGTTCCACAGCAGGACTGGGGGTGATGTTGCCCTCTACTGCCACCTTTGCAGGGAGGTAGAGTGTGGATCCCTTGATGGGGACCATGTTTGCCAGGGGGGGGGGGGGTGGGGGGGGGGGGGTGTGCGCGCCTGATAGCGGCAGACAGGGATATCCATGGTGTTTGTGCAGAAACTAGCTATCTGACACATTAACACTGCTTTGGAACGCCCGCTTGGCCTCCATCAACCATGGCAGGTGTTGTTGACCTGGTCCTGGCCACCTCATTGCACACTCAGGGTGAGCACAGTACCCGCACGATGTAACGGTGTGTGGCTACTCTGTGCCAGTAAAACACCCGGTCAGTGCCCCCTACTAGGCCAAGGTGCTGTGTGGGTGCACCCGGTCACTTCCCCCAACAGGGCCGAGGTGCTGTGGGGGTGCATTCCCCATCTTGTGTCCATCTGCGGACAGCTAATTTGCATGTGCAGTGCATCATGGGTACGGGTGGCCTAACCCTATCCTGTTGACACCAGCAGACTGTCTGTGAGGTGACGTGTAGGCTATCTGCTGCCAGCCAGGGGCCTGCTTACAGCTATGGAGCTGTAGCGCAATGGTTACATCACTGCCTGTGCAGCCAGAGGTCATGGGTTCAAACCCACAATGGGGCCCTTTGGTAGGGCTGTCCACAGCTTTATTTTTATTTACGGTACATATGTCTATGCCGGCAAGACCACCCTCAGCTTACTATACCCATTAGGTGCCTCTGAGGGTGCTTCATAGGGCGCCCTGTAGGCCACCTTATGGTTGCCATCCCTATAGGGTGCACTATACATTATCCTGTGTCGCAACATACATGCTGCCCTATAGGGGACATTCAAGGGTGCCTTGGCGAACAGTGCACTGTAACATGTGCCTTATGGGCCGCCGTATGTTAACATGCTGGGAGAGTGCGTTTGCTAGTAGTGATAACAAAATAAAATTATACAGCCTCCTACAGCACTCCACAACATAATACATACTGCCTCAGCAGGCATTTTTCACTGGGCATTGTGAGGAGTTGAACCCCTGATCCCTGCACCATTGGTCAGTGTTTTAACCATTGTGCTGTGGCTCTGTTCCTGTGCTTGTGCATCAGCGCGCCGCCTTGTGCCTATCAGCGCGCCGCCTTCTGCCGCCCAAGGGGACCAGTGCGCCACCTTCTGCTGCCCAAAAATAACTGTGCGCCGCCTTATGCCGCCCAAAAAGCACTGTGCGCCGCCTTATGCCGCCCAAAAATAACTGTGCGCCGCCTTATGCCGTTCCAAATTAATTTGCCTCCTAAAACAATTTTAATCATTACAGTTACTGCCTCAGCTGACCTGTGTCGTTGCGCACACTGGGGGATTGAACCCATGGCCCCTGCACCATTGGTCATTGTCCTCACCATTGTACCACGGCTCTGTTGTTTTGTATACTCAGCAGCGCGCCACTTTGCCTTTCCACGCGCTAATGTCGACCCCCGCACATTAGCGCGACGCGCACACGTCCGGTTGCTTACTACCGTTTTTTTTCTATTTTCTGCCTGAACCGCCCACTCCTTATATGGCACAGGCACACTAGCGCGGCCCCGCACGTTACGAATGTTTAGTAAACATGCCCCTATGTTTAGTAAGATCCTTCACACCTTCTTACTGGAGAAATCTTCCCCTAAGTTAGTAAAGAATTGGCATTGTGTCATATTTCTAAGGGTCTTTTTGCATGTAAAGGCCTCTTTGCAGAAATAGAATGGTTGTATAATGTTACCCCAGGCGCTACATGCAAAAGGGGCGCGATGAGAAGAAGGTGTGTACTATTAACATTTTGCTCCTTTCACCTTGCTGCACCTTACGCCTGGAACAAACTACCTGTGTCTGTACGCCAGGAACCTTCTCTAACCCTCTTCAAATCCAGGTTGAAAACTCACCTGTTCGTTGTTGCTTTTGGATCTTGACTCACCTGATCTCCTTTTTCTTTCCCCTTGTTTTATCCCTGCTTACACCTTCTGTGTTTTGTCTTAACTAGATTGTAAGCTCTGAGGAGCAGGGACTGTCTCTTACATGTCTGTGCAGCACTGCGTATGACCGGTAGCGCTATACAAATGCTCATTAGTAGTAGTAGTATTAGACAATCCATGTATTTATTTTATTTATTTATTTAACAGTTCTGATATACTGCGCTATATGGTTTTAGAGCTGATTTAAAGGGAAAAGAAACCATTTCCGTCAGCAATGTACAGCAAAACCAGGGAAACCTACAAAAATTGATGTGTGATACATGTGCACGGAACAAAAGGGCAAATAAACATTGAAAATGACCAGAAGAAAATGTAAAAAAAACATAACCAAGCTGGACAATAGTGATATTAATGGGAAATATCAAAAAACACTCCCAAGAAAGCTCCAAAAAAAAAAAAGATTTGAATTTTGGAAGGGTCTATGCTCCATCCCCATACAAGGTGAATGATCCCACAGTGAAATAGCGCTGATCAGGGTTTTCCCTCTCCATTGGACAGATTTCCTATGGCGTGCACATGTTCCACAACAGCAGGGTGGGCATGTCGGAACGGGCAACTGGACAGATGCTGGAAAAGAGGACACAGAGGGCTGCAGGCGGAACATGCTGTGGTGCAGCTGGGCCACAGTGCATACTAGGGTGATGACTAGGTGGCCCATAGGAATGCTGAAACAGTAGAGCAGCCAGACAGCAACTGATGAGGGCCCAACATGTGTATGAGTGTGTTTCCTACAGTGTAACAGGGGATAGTACCCAGCAGGTACCCCCAAGGACACAGAACATTGGCAGGCGGTGCTGGGGGGAAGCGTGGACGTCTATGCAGGAACCCCTACCCCAGAACCCACACCATAGGCAGCCGCCTACCCATACACTGGATGGCCTGAGACTGCGCACCACCAGCACCACCAGCAGAAGGGCATGTCAGCATGGTGGCAGAGGGGTACTGGTGGTGGAGAGGGCAGTGGCAGCTGCCCACAGCAGACCATGGCCTAGCCCTGTGTAGGTGGGTGCCATGCACTGCAATAGACAGACCCTGTCTGACGAACAGTCATGGTATTCCCAGGGAATGCACTGTCTCTGTGTCAGCAAGGTGGTGCAGTGCACACAGCCAGTGTGTTCAGAAGCAGAAGGTCACAGGTTCAAATCCCTGCCAACCCAGTCCACATGTTTTTCCCACTACTAAAACGTGGTAATAAAGACGGAACCATTATTGCAGATAATGTAAACATGCCCATAACACCTACAATTTACCCTACAGAGCACAGACACCATAAACATGCGCATTACCTAGAGCAGAGTCTCCCAAATGCAGTCCTGGAGGGCCAAACACCATTCAGGTTCCATGCTGCCTCTAATAAAAATGGCTGTGCTGCATTTCTATGCACCGCCCCCATGGTATGCAAATGTATCTCATGCATATTCATTAGGGACAGCATGAAAACCCGAACAGTGTTTGGCCCACCAAGACTGGAGTTGGGAACCTCTGCCCTAGAGCAGCGGCCAACAGGGGCAAACACACCCGCACCCACAGGCTCCATTATCCAAAGCCTCCAGGAGAGGCAGGATGTTCGGCCCTGCATGCATCTCCCAATACTAGCACTTGCATACCTTAGCAATGCCACCCTAAACCTGGGAATACGGTACACATATATCAAAAGGTTGCTATGATTACTGGCAGATAGCAATTCCTAAGTTAAGCACAATTTGCTGATTGAGCTGCATCATAGCAACCTTTCTGATGTCTGTGGAGTGTGCTTCAGGTCTGGTGTCTGACAGTGTTTACTACCCTGGGGTAAACCCCAACAGTACTGCGTACCATAGCCATGCCTGCACTGTGCCCAGGACTGGTGCGGTGGCCAGGGCTGCCAAACACCTCTATAATTGCACAATGCTGGCATAGGTGTGGGGAGTGTGTGTCTGTCTATCTAGTGTGTGGTGGCTGCCAACACCTTCCTCAGCCCACACTGCTAGCACTGTTGCCAGTATTGGCCTGCCAATGTGCATAAAGAGGAGCAAGGTACTGTGGGTATAGTCTGGACAGGGTGGCCTGGCCTGGATGCATCAGCAAAGCGCATTGGGCAATGATCTGGACATTGTAGTGCCCGGCCACAACCTGCACCGACAGGCTGCCCACAGCATGTCCTGCTGGGGGGGGGTCACTCTTACCCTGACTGAGCAGTGCCCACGGCATGACTAGGCTCCCCCATAGTGATACATTGCATTTTTCTTAAGTGGAATGTATAGGTTCTCTTCTCTGGGGTTTAATCACTGATTTATCTGCTTGGTGGGTGTGCTCACATCCCAGCTTTGGGTGCACACATCTCCTCCAGGCTCATGCACTGTGGACAAACTAGCAGATTGTCTGCAGTTATATGTGTATGGCTGGAACACCTTGCAGGGTGCAGTGGCTGGTGACTCACTGTGGTTGCTGCTGGAGAATGTCAAATGGTGGTGGCAGGGGCGGCCCAAGGGGGGTGCGGGGCCATGTGCGGAGACTCGGTGCGGGGCCTCATTTGCATAAAGGGCCTCATTTGCATAAATATTTGCATAATGTTACCATACACTAACTTTTAGTAAACATGCCTCTTCATGAGTGTATGGATAAAGAAAGACAAAGATTTCTACATTACTATAATCCAGTGCCAACCGCCAGGCACATTAGGAACTACTACAAACACTGCCCATTTAGAACCCATAGCAAACCCACCGTATCCTAACAGCACTACCAAGACTCATAAAGCACCATACCCTACCTATCAAAAGGCAACACTGCAAATATTAAACCAATACATTTCAGAGAATAACAATACATGACCTACTGGGGAAAGGGAACAAGTGGCAATGTCAAATAGGAATTACATAAACAGAATAACCCAGCTCAGTTACACATGCAGAACATAGACCATCACCAAACAAGGAATCACAATTTAAAAACAGGAAGACAATAATTAAACTGGGAACCCTAAAAGCCAAACTTGGAATGTACAACAATGTTGAAATAAAACTATAAATTAATTTCCTCTTGTACTAAACAAGCACCGACATTAATGATGCACATTTCCCAGAGCTGACATATTCCAGTTAATAAATTCAAAATAAAGAGATATCTTTGTACCTTTTGTGCATTTTTTTTTTCAGTTGCAATTGTTCCAGTCACTTTCTTCTGGTTTATTTGTGTCTTCTGCTAACTCTCCATCGTCTGCTGTCCATTTGTCCTTTCTTCTCTCCTCTAGTTTTTTTCCATTCTCTCTCTACATCTGCTTCAACATAATAATCTTTCTCCTTTTGCTCTTTCCTCATTCCTATTTCATCCACTCAAATTTTACCCCTCCATCCTCAATCCCCACTTAGGGGCTTGTTTACAAAGCCGCGGTAGCGGTTTGCGATCGTAATCGGAGCCGCGGCCCCATTGATTTCAATGGGGCCGCAGCTGCGATCGCGAACCACTACCGCAGCTTTGTAAACAAGCCCCTTAGTCTCCCAATACCCGGCCAATTGTAGATTTTTCTTCCCTCCCACACAAAATATTCTTCCCCTCTCCATTTCACTCTCCCAGCCCCATCCCCATCCCCATCCCCTTCTAATCTCCCCCAACATCAGCTCCCTTTTAGTTGCAGCCCCACCCAGTATCCGCTCCCTTCTAGTCCCCACATCAGCCCATTTCCAGTCCTAGCTCCCCCATCCATTTCCAGTCCTATCCGAGTCCCTTCATCAGCTCATTTCCAATACCAGCCTCCCATCAGCCCATTTCTAGTCCTTTCCTAGCCCCACCATCAGCCCATGTTAAATCCTAGCTCCCCTCCACTCAGCCCATTTCTAATCCAAGCCCCCCATGAACCTACTTCCAGTTCTAGCCCCTCCATGAGTCCATTTCAATCCAAGCCCCCACCACAGCCCATTTCCAATCTTAGCTCCCCCAACACCCAATTCCCAGTCCTATCCTAGCCCCTCCATCAGCCCATTTCCTGTCCTAGCTCCTTCCCCTAAGAGCCCATTCCAAGCCCCCCTCCCCATCAGCTATTTGCAGTTCAAGCCCCCTTCCACTCAGCCCATTTCCAGTCCTAGCAACCCCCCCAACCCATTACCAGTCCTAACCTCCCCATCAGCCCACTCCCAGTCCTAATCCCACCAGCCCATTTCCAGTCCTAATCCCCCATCACCCAATTTTTAGTTTAAGCCCCCCCATAGCCCATTACCAGTCCTAACCCCCCATCAACCCACTTTCAGTCCTAATCCCATCAGCCCATATACAGATTTAGCTCCCCCATAGCCCATCACCACTCCTAAACCCCCCCAAGCCCATCACCACTCCTACCCCCCCAGCCCATCACCACTCCTAACCCCCCCAGCCCATCACCACTCCTAACCCCCCCCAAGCCCATCACCACTCCTAACCCCCCCAGCCCATCAACACTCCTAACCCCCCATCCCATCAACACTCCAAACCCCCCCCAGCCCACCCCAGCCCATCAACACTCCTAACCCCCCCCCAGCCCAGCCCAGCCCAGCCCATCAACACTCCTAAACCCCCCCCCCCAGCCCAGCCCAGCCCAGCCCAGCGAACATTAAAAGAAAAAAAAACCTGTCTCCTGCCGCGGTCGGGGCCGCCACGGCAGAATCGAGCGTGCCGCGGGGCCCCCCTGTGCACGGCAGAGCCTGCCCTCCTTGTAGCAGCTCTCTCTTTGGAGCTGAAAAGTCAGACGCGCCGGCTTGCAGAGCAGAGCGCGAGGGAAGAGTTTCTCCCTCGCTGCTCTGTTAAGCCCGCGGTTAACAGAGCAGCGAGGGAAAAACTCTTCCCTCGCGCTCTGCAAGCCGGCGCGTCTGACTTCAGCTCCAAAGAGAGAGCTGCTACAAGGAGGGCAGGCTCTGCCGTGCACAGGGGGGCCCCGCGGCACGCTCGATTCTGCCGCGGCAGCCCCGACCGCGGCAGGAGACAGGTTTTTTTTTTTTTCAATTTTACTTTTCAAAAAGAATGTTTTTTGCGCGGGGCCCCCTGAAACGCGGGGCCCTGTGCAAAAAACATTCTCGCTCAATGGACGGGCCGGCCCTGGGTGGTGGGGGCAGCTGAGCATTTTCAGGCCTATTGTCTTTCTGCCATTGCCTTAGGGATGTGTAAAGCTCTGCATTGGCTGTCCTGTAGGGTGTCTGTTCCCCAGCAAGACTGGGGTTGATGGCCTCCCCTCTACTGCCACTAATAAATAAGCTGTATAGGAGCAAGAGCAACAGTATCAAAAAAGTGCTCCTAAATCAGAGAATATCTCATAACAATGAAACTACATAGACTAGAATGGCAAAGACCTCAGAAATTCTTACACCCCACGGAGAGCGCCCAAAGCGCTGTACGGAGTAAAGACGTTCACATCACTGGTCTTAACGCCACCTCACAACCACCCTTAAAGAGCACTCATAACATTCCACAACACCCAATAACAATGGGAAAGCTCTCAATAAATTCCAAACAACATAAGCACCTAACACACATACATAAACAGACATGCAACCTCAAACACACAGCAGCTACTAACAACACTCTTACAAAACGTCTTAAATAGAAGACTCGAAAGAGCCTAAGAATGCAGAGGAGGGCAAAGGTTACCCGGGGCCACAGCGTAAAACCTAAAAACAGATGAAAGCAAACTTGTGTCAACAGTATGCCTCCACAACATTAAAGTAATCGCAAGCACTTAACTCAAGGGAGGTAACGTAGCCTCGGGAACATCGATACTCCACAGCAACCAGCAGCATCGATTCACATTGGATCAAAGACCTCCACAGATTATAGCGGGAAGCAGTACAGTCATAAGTTTCACAGTCCGCGTCCCTACCACCTTGCTGTTATCCTTGGCCGAGATTGCGCTGAAGAAGAATTATTTTGTGTATGATCAGACCTTTTTCCAACAAATCTCTGGCACAGCTATGGGGGCAACTTTCGCTCCGTCCCTCGCCAATTTGTATATGAGTACTTTTGAAGACCACTTTGTCTATTCCTCCATATACGCAGTCCATATTGTGCAAAGGTACCGCTATATTGATGATATTTTTTTATTGTGGCGTGGCCCTAAGATTCTTTTGGAAGAGTTTTTTTGTTATTTAAATTCTTGTGAAGCCTGCATTCAATTTGATATTAATATACAGGCATAGGAGATTCATTTCTTGGACATCAAAGTAACTAAAGAATTTGGGCATTTTGCTACTACAGTGTATACTAAGCCCACTGATCGAAATTCTTTATTACACTTTGCTAGTTTTCATCCTATGCCTTTGAAGCGGAGTCTACCTTATTCTCAACTTTTACGTTGCCGGCGCATATGTTCATCAGCTACGGATTTTAAAACGCAAGCGCATTCTATGCTTAAGAAATTTTCTGATCGTGGCTATCCCTCTGATGTCTTGCGGAAAGCTTACCGGAGGGCTAAATGTAACCATCGAGAATGGCTATTGTTGCCTAGCCGTCAGGAGCCTGAAAGTTCTCCTTTCATTATTCCATGTGTACTACCATACTCTTGCCTCTCTCCTCGGATAGCGGCCGTTCTGCGAAAACATTGGACTGTGATTAATAAACATACCAAATTGGCTGATTTGTCATTGCGAATGTCGTATAGTCGTGGTCGAAATTTAGGGGATCGCCTCTGTTCGGCTGTGATACGCCGTACTCCTGTTATGACAGGGACGGGTCATGTGGCCTGTCTTCACTGTTCCTACTGTGCTGTTATGCAATCATCTATTTGTCAAGAATATCAACATCTAGTACGCTCTCTACCATTTTCTACTACTTGTAGTTCGGCCTTTGTGGTTTATGTTTTGTGGTGTACTTGCCCTAAATTATATGTTGGCAAAACCACGCGGCCTTTGAGAACTCGGTTGGCCGAACATAAGTATAGTTTGACTAAATTACGCACTGATACTCCTTTGATACAACACTGTGTAGATTCTGTTCATCAATTTATGGATCTTCGCTGCACAGTTTTGGAGCATATCCCTTTAAATGTTTGACGTGGTGATCACAGTAAGTTGCTATTACAGAAAGAACAACAGTGGATTTTCCGCTTGAACACTTTACATCCCACTGGTTTGAATGATAAGATCGACTGGTCTTTATTTTTTTGATGACTGTGCGGCCAGGTGTGCAGTGCCGTATAGTGTGCTGTGCTTCTCCAACCTGTTCATTATTGTGGTTAGTTTGTGCAGTATTTGTTGGGTGAGTGATTGAAGTGTGGTGATTGGTGTTTGTTTGAGTTCTGTCATAGTTTTTCATCTGATTGGCTGCCGGTTCTTTATAAATTGGTGCGTCAGACGCCGTCCTTCTTGCTGGTGGTGGGAAGGTGGGAAGGTGAATTGAACGCGTTGAGGTGTTTTCTAATTTTTATTCATTCCCCTGATAAAGCCTTATCGGCGAAACGGGAGCTTCTGTAGGGCATAACTGTATTTGTGAAACTTATGACTGTTCTGCTTCCCGCTATAATCTGTGGAGGTCTTTGATCCAATGTGAATCGATGCTGCTGGTTGCTGTGGAGTATCGGTATTCCCGAGGCTACGTTACCTCCCTTGAGTTAAGTGCTTGCGATTACTTTAATGTTGTGGAGGCATACTGTTGACACAAGTTTGCTTTCATCTGTTTTTAGGTTTTACGCTGTGGCCCCGGGTAACCTTTGCCCTCCTCTGCATTCTTAGGCTCTTTCGAGTCTTCTATTTAAGACGTTTTGTAAGAGTGTTGTTAGCAGCTGCTGTGTGTTTGAGGTTGCATGTCTGTTTATGTATGTGTGTTAGGTGCTTATGCTGTTTGGAATTTATTGAGAGCTTTCCCATTGTTATTGGGTGTTGTGGAATGTTATGAGTGCTCTTTAAGGGTGGTTGTGATGTGAACGTCTTTACTCCGTACAGTGCTTTGGGCGCTCTCCGTGGGGTGTAAGAATTCCTGAGGTCTTTGCCAGTCTAGTCTATGTAGTTTCAGTGTTATGAGTCCCCCTCTACTGCCACCATTGCAGGGAGATAGAATGTGGATATGTTGGTGGGGGAATCCTGTCTCCCTTCACTTACATCATGTTGCCATGGCACCAACACAGAATATGCACTATTCGGGGTGCAACATAGCCCCTAAGGCCTACACCTGATTGGAAGCACACACACACACGCACACGCACTCACACACTCTGATGGACACCTGCAATATGGCCTATTTCTGCTATGAAAGGTGCTGCGGACATGGTGCTGGCCGCCCCACCTCACCCTCAGGATGAGCACAATACCCACACAATGTGACAGTCTGCAACTACTCTGTGCCACTAACACACACCGTCGGCACCCCCTACCAGGCTGAGGTGCTGTGGGGGTGCACACGGTCAGCTCCCCCTACCAGGCTGAGGTGCTGTGGGGGTGCATACCCCATCTTGTGATCATCTGTAGGCTGCTGATTTGCATGTGCAGTGCATCATGGGTACGGGTGGGTTCACCCTATCCTGGTATCCACAGCAAATAGTTTGTGTGGCAACATGCAGTCTTTCAGTGGCCAGCCAAGGATTGGTTAGTAGCTGTAGTCCACTGGTTACCTCACTGTCTGTGGATCTAGAGATCATGGGTTTGATCCCACAGTGGGGTTATTTGATAGGACTGGTCAAGGCATTGTCTATTTTTAATGTACATTAGTGCTGCCAGCAAAACACCCTCACAGTACTGTAACCATAAGGTGCCTCATAAGGCATCCTATAGGGGACATTATAGGGTGCCTTGGCAGACAGTGCACTTTATAATGTGCCCTATGGAGTTCCTTATAGGGTGCCTTATGCCTTATGTGAGGGTGTGTTTGCTGGCAGCACTAATTAAAATAAAACTAAAATGCCTCAAAAAGCAATACTCAACCATAAAAGGTAACACCTGAGCCAGCCTTGTTCATTAGGCACATGGGGGGATCAAACTCATGACCCCTGTACCATCAGTCAGTGTATTAACCACTGTGCTACAACTCTGCTCCTATGTGTCTATGTCTGCGCGCCTACTTAAGATTACCACGCGTTAACATGCTTAGCGGCTTCTCGCACGATAATGTACGCAGTGCACGTTATCGCGCAATAATCCCGTTTTGCTACGTTAAGAACGAAACGCCCACTCCTTTTATTGCAGCCTGCACACTAGCGCCAGGCGCATGTTAAGACTGTTTAGTAAACATACCCCTATGTTTTAAATGTTAGACATTATTTGAAATGTAATGTTATCATGCCAAAGTTGGTGATGGATCTGTTATTTTTCTTAACAGATTAGTTACAATTCACAGAATCTTTTTATGAGTGATGCTGTTAAGTTCCCTTATTTCTACCGAACTGTTCCCAGTGAGCTGCACCTCTGCAATGCGATTATCAGGTTATTAAAGCTTTTCAACTGGACCTGGGTCGGTATCATTGCATCCGATGAAGACAGCAGCATGAGAGCTGTCCAGATCCTGAAAGAAGGGATTGAAGAGAACAATGGTTGCATAGAATTCATAGAATTCATCGAAATCATCTCTCAGAACAGTCACTTGTCACCAGATAAGATAAAGATAATTAATGAGACTATTCATATATCATCAACTAGTGTGAACATTGTTTATGGTAATAAAGAACATACATGGGAAATTTATAAGTACATAGACATTCTGCAAATGCCTGGTAAGGTATGGATCATCACAGCTGAATTGGATTTTATCTCAGTTTATTCAACGGCTTTTAGTATGAAGAACAACACCTTGGCATTCACAGTGGTGAAGAGGAATATTCCAAGCTTCTCAAAATTTATTCGTGAGGTGAATCCTTCCCTCTTTCCAAGTGATGACGATTTTCAGATGTGGTGGAGGCATCTATGTGATGGCAGTTGCCCCACAAGCATCAGAAGATCCTGCAGCACTGAGGAAACAGAGTTCTCCAGTCCACACTGTTATACGAAATACCTCGGGAGCAGCTACAGTGTCTATAATGCTGTGTATGTCCTGGCTCATGCATTGCATGACATGCTTACATCCACCTATGGAGAAGACATCCTATGGAGTGGACAAAGTCAGAAAGTTCCAGATTCTTTGCAATGGAAGGTAACATCATTTCTTAGAGAAGTACTGTGTTCAGAAAAAAATAGTGCTTTGCATAGCACAGTATGAAAGTCTTCATGGGTAGAGAAAGTGGGGCCTTATTCTCACAGAGATGCTCCAGTCTCACAAGCACTGAATTCAGTTCAGACTTGGATAACTCTGCTAGAGGAAGGTAGCTGGAGGGGAATAGCAAGTAAAGTGTATCTGTTCTGACAGCGCCAGATTTACTCTTTAGGCACCTATAGGCAATGATATATGTGCGGGTAAAGAGTTATCCCCCAATCACTTCTGCTCCCTCCTGTTCCACCCCAATCACTGCTACTCCACCCCCTTTCCTCACCCGATCACCACTGCCTAGATCCTCCCTTCAGCCTCCCTCTCACTGTCCTGTGCTGATATTCACATTCCATCTCTTACAGGCTCAGTGATGCCACAAATCCTTCCCTCACATGGGTTTCATACTACCATGGAAAGCTGGCCTATTATAATGCAAAAAGAGGCAGGCCCTGTGCTCTTTTCAGTTCAAGGTGTTAGCGCCAATATGGAAAAACAGAGAACAGGCGTGGATGGAGGCATAGATACAGTGACGTTACAAGTAGGGGCCCCAAAGCAAAATAAGCTGAGAGCTCTTATTGTTGCGGCGGTGGTGCATAACCCTCATGCAGGCCCACATCTTTGTACAGTGGCTCCCCTCCCATGCGGCAACACAAGCAGATGCATAGCAAACTTACCTTATCGTGTTTGCCATTCTGCTCCCAATGGCGAACTTACAAGAGCAGAGCAATCTGGCAAACATGTTAAAGTAATTTTCCGCACTGCTGCAGTCGCCGCTGTGTGGGCTCCCTTTCTGCCCAGGCTCCCATCCCGCATTGTGGGGGGCTGCTTGGGTGAGATTTACATCAGTGCATAGAAGCAATGCTCTGGTAACTTGTCTATTCCTAAATCAGGGCCTGTGTGCTGACATGATTGAAAGAAAGATGAAGAAGTGAGAGCAGACAGTGAGGCAGAAGAGCAGATCTTGGTGTTTGGGTAAGGAGAAGGAGCCCCGGATCTCCAGACAATTTGAGATGAAGAAAACCATCTCTTCATATCTACGAGGATGATGGATTGCATTTTCATTGTCTTAGTTAGATAAGCACATGCAGACCCTACATAGTATTCAAGTATGTAATGCAGGCAGAAGATAGTTACAGCAAGAAATGTTAGGGATGTGCAGTAGATCGAGGAAGTGCTGTGCATAAGGGTATGCATCAGTACGGTTAACTGTTGGGAACATGCCGGTCTGACCTCTTACAAGGCTTTGCACTCAACACACATTAGTTTTCATGCTAAATATGTACTAAGTGAAAAAAGGGCCCCATAGGTTAAGAGGGAACTATGGAAAACAACCCCCAAAAATATGCCTTTTCCATTGGCAACATTAGCTCCTTTTTTTTCTTACATAGCTTGTGTTATTCATAATAACATACGAAAAACCATACTGAGTCTGACCAAGGTCCATCAAGCCCAGGATCCTCTCTAGGACAGGGCCAATGCGGGTCACAAGTACCCAGCAGACCCCAAAAAGTAAGTCTATTTCATGTAGCTCATTCCCATAGGTGAGCAATGACCCACAAGTATCATCCAGGAACTTTATTTCATGGTATGTCCTCTTGTTACCCTCACAATAATTTTTTTAAAAAAGTCCTAGGGGTATGTTTACTAAACCATCTTAATGTGGGCTCTGCAACGTTATCGTGCGATAAGGTACCTTATCGTGCAATAATGGTGCTTTATCGGGCGCAGAGGTACCTTAGCGCGCGATAACGCACGCAGCAGTGCAAATGAGCGCTGAGGGTGTAGAAAGGCTCCCGGAGGGCGGAGGAAGGCTCCCCAGGGGCGGAGAGAGAGGGTCAATGGGCAGAGAATGGGAGGGGAGAGGCTCCCTGCACACTAACGCTGTGAAATCTGAGGCTGAAAATTAACGCCAGTGAAACCCTGGCATTAGAGCTGATTTAAAGGGAAAAGAAACCATTTCCATCAGCAATGTACAGGAAAACCAGGGAAACCTACAAAAAGTGATAAGTGTGATACATGTGCACGGAACAAAAGGGCAAATAAACATTGAAAATGACCCCAACAAAATGTAAAATAAACATAACCAAGCTGGCCAATAGTGATATTAATGGGAAACATAAAAAAAACACTACCAAGAAAGCTCCAAAAAAATAATATTAATTTTGGAAGGGTCTATGCTCTGTCCCCATACAAGGTGAATGATCCCACAGTGAAATAGCGCTGATCAGGGTTTTCCCAGTCCATTGGACAGATTTCCTATGGCATGCACATGTTTCACAACAGCAGGGCGGACAAGTCGGAACGGGCAACTGGACAGATGCTGGAAAAGGTGACGCAGAGGGCTGCAGGTGGCACATGCTTTGGTGCAGCTGGGCCATAGTGTGGACTAGGGTGATGCCTAGGTGGCCCATAGGAATGCTGAAACAGTAGAGAAGCCAGACAGCAACTGATGAGGGCCCAACACAGGCACGAGTGTGTTTCTCACAGTGTAACAGGGGATAGTACTCAGCAGATACCTCCAAGGGCACAGAACATTGGCAGGCGGTGCTGGGGGGAAGCATGGACGTCTATGCAGGCACCCCTACCCCAGAACCCGCACCATAGGCAACCGCCTACCTGCACACTGGATGGCCTGAGACTGCGCACCACCAGCACCACCAGCAGAAGGGCATGTCAGCATGGTAACAGAGGGGTACTGGTGGTGGAGGGGGCAGTAGCAGCTGCCCAGAGCAGACCATGGCCTAGCTCTGTGAAGGTGGATGCCATGCACTGCAAAAGACAGGCCCTGTCTGACGAACAGTCATGCTATCCCCAGGGACTGCACTGTCTCTGTGGCAACACGGTTGTGCAGTGCATACAGCCAGTGTGGTCAGAAGCAGAAGGTCATAGTTTCATGTCCCAGCTGTGGTTCCTGCCAACCCAGACCCCATTTTTTACACCCTACTAAAACGTGGTAAGTAAGACAGAACCTGTATGGCAAATAAATTAAACATGCCCAAAATGCCTACATTTTACCCTACAGAGCACAGACACCATACACATGCACATTACCTAGAGCAGAGTCTTCCAAAAGCAGTCCTGGAGGGCCAAACAACATTCAGGTTCCAAGTTGTCTCTAATACTAGCACTTACATACCTTAGCAATGCCACCCTAAACCTGGGAATACGGTACACATCTATCAAACGATTGCTATGATTACTGGCAGATAGCAATTCATATGTTAAGCACAATTTGCTGATTGAGCTGCATCATAGCAACTGTTCTGATGTCTGATTCCAGAGCTGCCACACACCTCTATAGTTGCGCAATGCTGGCATAGGTGTGGGAAGTGTGTGTCTGTCTATCCAGTGTGTGGTGGCTGCTAACACCTCACTCAGCCCACACTGCTAGCACTGTTGCCAGTATTGGCCTGCCAATGAGCATAATGAGGAGCAAGGTACTGTGGGTTTAGCTTGGACAGGGTGGCCTGGCCTGGATGCATCAGCACAGGGCATGGGGCAATGGCTTGGACATAGTAGTGCCTGGCCACATCCTGCACCGACAGGGTGCCCACAGCATGTCCTGCTGGGGGATCACTCTCACCCTGACTGAGCAGTGACCACGGCATGGCTAGGCTCCCCCATAGTGTTTCTTTTAAGTAAAATATGTAGGTTCTCATCTCTGAGGCCTAATCACTGACTTATCTGCTTGGTGGGTGTGCTCACATGCTAGCTTGTTTTCTTGCCATTGTCTTAGAGATGTGTACAGCTCTGCATTGGCTGCCCTGTAGGGTGTCTGTTCCACAGCAAGACCGGGATTGATGGACCCTTCCTCTACTGCCACCATTGCAGGAAGGTAGAAAGTGGAATTGTTGGTGGGGGATCCTGTCTCCCACCTGGAGCCACAGAGAGTGGGTTTGGGGGTTGTACATACTCTGCCTAGGGGTCTAAACACCCCCCTTCACTTACATCATGTTACCATGGCACTAACACAGAATATGCACTATTCTGGGTACATCATAGCCCAAGGGTGGGCACCTCCGGTCCTGGAGGGCCGCAGACCAGTCAGGTTTTCGGGATATCCCTAATGAACATGCATGAGATATATATGCATTAGAGATATCCTGCCAACCTGACTGGTTTGTGGCCCTCCAGGGCTGGATTTGGAGACCCCTGCCTTACACCTCTGTCATTTAAGATCGTGAGTGGGCAAGGTACAGATGTCCTAGACATTGAAAGGGTATATAGAATGTGTCACATTTCTCCTCGATTCTCACCACCACCAAAAAGTTGTCTAATAGACAATTTTTTGGTGTTGGTGAGAAGTGAGGAGGACTGTGACAAATTCTATCTAACCTTTTTGATGTCTTGGACATCTGCACCTTGTCCCCTCACAATCTTAAATGACAGAGGTGTAAGGCAGGGGTCTCCAGATCCAGCCCTGGAGGGCCACAAACCAGTCAGGTTGGCAGGATATCTCTAATGCATATATATCTCATGCATATTCATTAGAGATATCCCAAAAACCTGACTGGCCTGCGGCCCTCCAGGACCAAGTTTGCCCACCCCTGTCATAGCCCATAAGAACTAGACCTGATTTGACAATTACAGATGGACACTAATGTATCCTAGGTGTGTCTTGTGATAAGGAAGCTTATCATAGCTCAGGAAGGACCTATAGAAAGGGTGAAGTGACTCTGAACAAGCAACCTGTCAGTTCTGGTAGAAATGAGAAAACAGAATTTTTCCATAAAAGACTACCAGTCCCAGAATGCACCAGGTTTCCAACAGCCATTAGAGGAGCTGAAGTGGGAAAACGTGTGTTCAATCAAGAGGGCTATGAGGTAATCCCCAAGCACTCATCTCAAAGGGCAGGGCCTGATTCAGCACAGCTGTGCTGTGCTAGGGTGGAGCACTCATCAAGGCAGAATAAAGGTAGAATTTATTCTACAGAGAATCATCTTCATTCTCGGGATCCTGATCTTCAGTTTCATCAGAAGCAGAAGCCAGAACGGACGGACAGAGAGAGCAAGAAACTCTTTAGAAGAAGGAAGAGAAAAGCCTTTGGGAGGTCTACAGGAGTCCAGAACAGTACGTATACTGGGAGACAGTCAAGAGGCCAGCATACACCATTGGACTGGGGGAGACCAGAGGAGTGGTATTGCAGAGCCAGGAATCTCCAGACGGCACCTGTGAAGGAGACATCTGCCTGTGGAAGGGACCCTAAGACCCGTGCCAGAAGGTATGTGAAGAGAGATCCAGTGTCCAGGGATCTGGATTGGAAGGCTGGACACAGAAACTGGACTACATACTGGCCAGACTATTTAGAGGGGAACTCTAACAGCAATGGAAGCTCAGGTATGAACACTGATCTATGCCCTAGCAATTGCCTTGAAAGACAGCAGGGAAATAATTATTCTCCTGATAGTGCTCCATTGAGAAATTCCCCTGTGCCAAGTCAGAATATTGAACCCATGATTATTGAAGAAAGGGGATAGGTCTTAGATACAGAATGTGAATATATGGACTGCTCTCTGTCTAAACTCCAATGGTAATTTTCTGTTACAAAGTACAACAACCATCACAAAGAAATACAAACTTGTTCTTTAATCTACTCAGAAAAGCTTCTGAGTAGGATTTTGAGCCACGCAGTAGGAAGCAAGCCAGCTAAGGGGTTTCAGCTGGGTAACTGCTACCAATTGAGCCTTACCTAATTGCTTGTGAGCTCTGAGGAAATCACTTCTGAATCTATATGTAAAGATATAAGAAGTTAACCTGAAAAGAACAGTTTTTCCCTACTTTGTGGGTTTTGTTTTGTTGATTAAAGCATTGCTAAGAAAATATTAGCTAAAGCCTACAGAAAAGACCAGTTTGTTAACAACCGGGTCTTTGTTCTTTTCCTCTGATTGCCTGACAAGTTCAGCTGTTGTTTTTCCTGATTTTGTTTTTCTAAGTTTAACACTGAAAGCAAGTATCCTGATTTATGTGCTACCAAGCATATCTGTGCTGAGAAAAATAACCCCATAAATAAATATCTTATTGGCTTTACCCTCGAGCAAGCACAATTAATTATTGTGAACGGCTGTGTCTGGAATGAATGGACTACATTTCCCACAATCCCTTGCAAATCATATTAATATATGCCTTTGCCAAGACTGTGTACATTCTCACCCAGGCAGCCGTCTGACAGTCTGCAGCAACTACCTATCTCACACACACCAGCACTGATGGGTATCTACAACATGGCCTCTCTTGGCTATGTGAGGTGCTGCGGACGTGGTGCTGGCCACCCCACCTCACCATCAGGGTGAGCATAATACCCACACAATGTGACGGTCTGTAGCTACTCTGTGCCACTAACACACACTGTCGGCACCCCCTACCAGGATGAGGTGCTGTGGGGTGCATACCCCATCTTGTGATCATCTGTAGATGGCTGATTTGCATGTGCTGTGCATCATGGGTACGGGTGGGTTGACCCTATCCTGGTAACCATAGCAGAATGGTTGTGTGGTGAGGTGCAGTCCTTCTGTAGCTAGCCAGGGGTTTGTCAGCAGCTATAGCCCACTGGTTATTTCACTGCCTGTGGAGTCAGAGGTCATGGGTTTGAACCCCCATGGGGTTATTTGATAGGGCTGTCTGAGGCATTGCTTATTTTTAATGTACATTTGTGCTGCCAGCAAAAACACCGTCAGAGTACTGTAACCTTAAGGTGCCTCATAAGGCACCTTATAGGGTGCCCTATAAAGTGCCTTATAAGGTGCCTTATAAGGTGTCCTATAGGGGACATTATAGGGTGCCTTGGCGGACAGAACACTTTGTAATGTGCCCAATGGAGTGCCTTATAGGGTGCCTTATGCGGCACCTTAGGATACGGCACTGTGAGGGTATGTTTGCTGGCAGCACTGATTAAAATAAAAATACAATGCCTCAAAAAGCACTTCTTAAAACTAATGCCTCAGCCAGCCTTATTCATTAGGCACACTAGGGGATCAAATTCATGACCCCTGCACTATCAGTCAGTGCATTAACCATTGTGCTACACCTTTGTTTTTTGTGTTTACATCACTGCGCACCTACTTAAGATTAGCGCGCGTTAACGTGCTTAGCGACTTCTCGCACAATAATGTGCACAGCACACGTTATCGTGCAATAATCCCGTTGTGCTATCTTTTGGCTGCCATGCCCACTCCATTTATGGCAGCCTGCACACTAGCGCTGGGCGCATGTTAAGACTGCTTAGTAAACATACCCCCTAGCTTAAATTAAGGATCTCTCAAAAACAAGATATTTTATTATTTTGACAAAGCATATTGCATAACTCAGATCTTTTGGCAATTTTATTTGCAGAATTCCAACAGGAGTATAACTTGTTTTTGTGATTTCTGAAATGTTAAATTAACATTCCCTTTTTAATTGATCTACCCCATTCACGATTCTATAAACTTCTAGCATATTGCCTCTCAGTCATCTTTTCTCCAAGCTGAAGAGCCCATTTTTGTCTCCCTTCTCTGAAGCTCTTCTGGTTCTGCGGGTGTTGTATGAGCTTGACATGTATATCACACATTTAGGGAAGTTACTGAAAATCTGTTCCTCATTCTTTAGCTTCATCATTATCTGAAGAACGTCCACTTTAGGAACATTCTGGGTGAAGAGATCTTTTTCAATGAGAATGGTGATTTCTCCTCTGGATATGATATTATCAATATGGTCTATCTACCCAATGGGACAGTGAGTACAGAGATTGTGGGAAGTTATAACCCTTATGCTCCACCAAACCAGGATTTCACCATCAATGAAAAGGCGATTGTGTGGGAGAGCGCCTTCACTCAGGTCAGACATAAGCAAAATTAGAGCATGATAGAAGTCACAAAACAATGTAAATATTATATATGCAGTCCTGTGGTGAGAAAAACCTCTACAGTGTTACTGACAACTATAAATTCTGCTTTATACAAATATAACCAAGCAGCAAATGATATTTGGACTATTTTTTTCTCCTGCTGACCACCTTTTTTCTCTTTTGTTTTACCCTAGTCCCCTATTAGCCCTGTTAGTTATATGCTTCTGTCCTGATAGATTGTGAGTTCTGTGAACAGGGGCTGTTGCTGCTGTGGTTGATGTTGTATTGTGTTTTTCATTTAAAAGGAGAACTTTTCAGATGCTTGTTTATTGCTTTTCCTGCCTCGGAGCAGGTCTAAGGTTACATGTGATGCCAGATGTCCATGAGATTTCCGTGATCAGGCAGTGATGTCCTGGTCTCTGAGAACACCCTAACAATGCCTCTAGGTTCCTGCGAATGTCCTAGTCATGTCTTCTCTATGTCCCCTTTCAGATTCAGACATCCTCATGCCGGGGACATCTCCAGAGGCAGCTTCTAAAATGACTCTGCAGATGTCTCTATGCCCATTTCAGACGTCCAAAGCAAAATAAGGCTTCTAAAATGAACTCCCTTATATCCAAATAAGGTCTCTCTATAGACTTATATAGAGGCACTATCACCTTCTTCTTTCTGCTGACCATTTCTCTCTCTATGCACCCAAGTAACCTTCTGGTTTTCACCATCTCTATTCGTCTATGAGGATTGCCTATCAACACAACTATAATTAAAGTATATGCCCCAATAATAGCTGCAGAAGAGAATGAAATTGAAGAGTAGAGTTCTATGAACAAGTACAAGCTGAAATTGACAGAACATGCAAACAGGATATCCTGATAGTCATGAGTGACTGGAACGCAAATGTTGGCAACAAAGAAGAAGGCAAAGTAGTTGGAAAATATGGACTTGGCAACAGAAATGAAGCTGGAGAAAGACTGATAGAATTCTGCAAGACCAATGATCTATTCATCTCAAGCACCTTCTTCCAGCAACACAAGCGGCGACTGTACACATGGACTTCACCCAATGGATTGTATAAAAAACAAATTGACTACATCTGTGGAAGTCAACAATGGAAACGCTCTATAACATCAACAAAGAAAAAACCTGGAGCGGACTGTGGTACAGATCATCAACTACTAGTATGCAAACTCAAGCTAAAGCTGAAAAAGAGCAAACCACTCATGAATGCAGCAAAATATGACCTTGAGAATATACCATTGGAATTTAAAGACTGCCTGCAAAATCGATTTGCTGCTTTAGATACAAATGACAGAGCTCCATAAGAGTTAGGGAATGACATCAAGAAGGTTGTGCTGGAAGAAAGCAAGAAGTCTCTACAAAAGGTGAAAAAGCAAAAACGGCCAAAATGGATGACGGAAGAAACTCTGAAAATTGCCCAGAAACGCAGAGAAGCTAAAGCCAAAGGAGAAAGAAAGACAATCGCAGAACTCAACAGAGATTTCCAACGTGCAGCAAGGCAGGACAAGGAAAAGTACTACAATGACACTTGCAAGGAAATAGAAGCAGAAACTATTAGAGGAAGAACAAGATCAGCTTTCCTAAAGCTGCGAGAGTTAAAGAAAAAGTTCCAGCCTCGAATTGGAATGTTACAAGATGCTCAAGGTTCTATGTTGAATGATGCAGAGAAGATCAAGAAAAGGTGGAAGGAATATACAGAGTTTTTATATGATAAAGATCAAGTGGACCAACAGCCGTTTCAACCTGTACCTTATGATCAGGAACCATTGGTGATGAAAGAAGAAGTTGAAGCAGCATTGAAAGCCTTATCAAAGAACAAAGCACCAGGCATTGATAGCATTCCCATAGAAGTATTACAGCAATCTGATGCAGCTGTTACCATACTTACAAGGCTCTGACAAGAAATATGGAAGACAACAGCATGGCTAACTGACTGGAAAAGATCTGTGTTTATACCAATACTAAAGAAAGGTGATCCAACTGACTCTGGAAATTATCAAACAATCGCTCTGATCCCACATGCCAGCAAGATTCTACTGAAGATTATTCAAAAGAGACTACAGCCATACCTAGAACAAGAACTACCTGAAGTGCAAGCAGGGTTCAGGAAAGGGAGAGGAATGAGAGACATCATTGCGGATGTGAGATGGATCCTTGAAAAGACTAAAGAATACCAAAAGGATATCTATTTGTGCTTTATCGACTATAGCAAGGCTTCTGACTGTGTAAACCATGAGAAACTCTGGGCCACATTAAGAAGCATGGGTATGCCAGAACACCTGATCATTCTCTTGCACAATCTGTACATTGATCAAGAAGCAACAGTTCGAATGGAACAAGGAGAAACAGAATGGTTTAAAATAAGCAAAGGTGTAAGACAAGGCTGCATACTTTCCCTTTACCTGTTGCGATGTCTCCGCTTGGGCCCAAGAGCTTACAAGCTGGAAACGGCCTTATGTGTCCTCCTTTGAATAAAGTTCCCTTTGTTGTCACCAGGGTATTCTGGGACTTGTAGTGATTTTTACTCTTGAAGGACAAATGTAGTTGTGAGTCGGTGGTTGTAAGGCAGCAAGAAAATCTATTGTGGAGATTTCCAGGGCATTCAAGTTCAATACACAAACAAGGCAAAAGGATACATCTCCAACATAAAGAATAAATCAGGAAAGTGAGAATGAAGTAACAAAACCTTTTCCACAGTTCAGCTGTTCTTCTTCTCTTACACTCACACCGAGGACTGCCTCGTGTGGTCAGTTAACAGCAACACAGGTAAACTTATAACAGCTGTGGTTTTTCTTTTGAAAGCAAACTTCTTCACAGCACTGCTTCTTAACTTCAGCAAATAAGTAAACTTAGTGAAACACAGAATTAGCTTTCCTCAGCTCACAGCAGGAACTGCCCTTATTTTCTTTACGGATTCACAGATTCTCAGTTCCATTCAACCCTGCAGAATCTTCTCTTAAAAATAATGAACAGTCCATTGGAATGGGATCACATTCACAATTAGGCAAACAAGAATTTACTTGCATTCCTTCTATAGCTCCAGGACAAACAGTATCTCTCTCAGGATTATAAGCTTTCTCAAACTTTCTCTCCTTCAAGAACTCCTGGAATTGCTACCACAGCAATTCAGCTTGTACCGGCACCTTTGTATTAGGGGAGTGAACCTTTTCCTCAGAAAACAGCTTTCTTAATGCTTCTAGCTTTGGAGTTTCAAAGACTGTGCTTTTATCAGGGTTATGGTTTTTCTCATATGAAAAACTCTCCACCCACTTCTTAACAGTAGACGGTGAGGACTCAGCTTCCTGGCCTTTAGAAATGGCAAACTCTCTCTCTGCTGAATTATCAGTAATGAAACTGCTGGCTTTACCTTGGGGATGTTTCCTCAGACAAACGCTGATTTATTTCCTCCTGGGTTCCTCCAGGCTCTGAAATGCAGCCTCCTTATGTCCTTCTCCAGTCCCTCTTAGGCAGCTGCTTTCCTGGGATATTCCCTCTTGCTTTCTGCTCCAGCTAAGCACAGCTTCACCTTCTCTCTCTCCTCCGTCACCTTTCCAACTCCAACAGCTGTTCTTGTTCCTTTCTCCACACCCACCTTTCCTCCGTTCACCGGTGCCTCTGCCTTCTATTTCTCTTCCTGTGCCTCCCCTCTTGCTCTGCTCTGCTCTGCTCATGTTTTTAAACACCGTTGCCTGCTGGGCATTCCCTGTTCCCTGCACCTGTGTGACTAATCATCAGGGAAGCCTGTCTCCACCCCTGAGCTAGGGCGTGGCCTGACCTTAGCAGGGAGCTGACTTTTTCTCTGATCTGGCTTGTAATTCCCCTGCATATGTGCACTGTCATTCACTTCAAAGGGGAAACTAGTTTTTTCTTCAAGTTCCATGTCTTCCTGGGAGCTTTCATCACTACACTGTTTAATTTATATGCAGAACAAATCATAAGAGAAGCAGGACTGTATGAAGACAACAGAGGTGTGAAGATTGGTGGAAGACTCATCAACAAACTTCGCTATGCTGATGATACCACATTACTGGCTGAAAGTGAAGATGATCTGAAACATTTGCTTCTCACAATCAAAGAACATAGGGGGATGTTTACTAAACATTCTTATCGTGCGGGGCCGTGGTAGTGTGCCTGTGCCATATAAGGAGTGGGCGGATCAGGCTGAAAAAAGAAAAAACCGGGAGTAAGCAACCGGACGTGTGCGCGTCGCACTAATGTGCGGGGTTAGACATTAGCGCGTGGAAAGGCAAAGTGGCGTGCCGTTGGTTATAGAAAACAACAGAGCTGTAGTACAACGGTGAAGACACTGACCAATGGTGCAGGGGCCATGGGTTCAATCCCCCATTGTGCGCAAGGAAAAAGGCCAGCTGAGGCAGCAACTGTAATGGGTAAAATTGTTTTAGGAGGCAAATTAATTTGGAACGGCATAAGGCGGCTCACAGTTCTTTTTGGGCGGCATAAGGCGGCGCACAGTTCTTTTTGGGCGGCATAAGGCGGCGCACAGTTCTTTTTGGGCAGCATAAGGCGGCGCACAGATCTTTTTGGGCGGCATAAGGCGGCGCACTGGTCCTCGGGCGGCAGAAGGCAGCGCGCTGATAGGCACAAGGCAGCGCGCTGATGCACAAGCACAGGAACAGAGCCACAGCACAATGGTTAAAACACTGATCAATGGTGCAGGGATCAGGGGTTCAACCCCTCACAATGCCCAGTGAAAAATGCTTGCTGAGGCAGTATGTATTATGTTGTGGAGTGCTGTAGGAGGCATGATAAGTTTATTTTGTTACCACTACTAGCAAACGCACTCTCCCAGCATGTTAACATACGGCGGCCCATAAGGCACATGTTACAGTGCACTGTTCGCCAAGGCACCCTTGAATGTCCCCTATAGGGCACCATGTATGTTGCGACACAGGATAATGTATAGTGCACCCTATATGGATGGCAACCATAAGGTGGCCTACAGGGCGCCCTATAAAGCACCCTCAGAGGCACCTAATGGGTATAGTAAGCTGAGGGTGGTCTTGCCGGCATAGACATATGTACAGTAAATAAAAATAAAGCTGTGGACATCCCTATCAAAAGGCCCCACTGTGGGTTTGAACCCATAACCTCTGGCTGCACAGGCAGTGACATAACCATTGGGCTACAGCTCCATAGCTGTAAGCAAGCCCCTGGCTGGCTGCAGATAGCCTACACGTCACCTCACAGACAGTCTGCTGGTGTAAACAGGATAGGGTAGGCCACCCGTACCCATGATGCACTGGACATGCAAATTAGCTGTCTACAGATGGACACAAGATGGGGAATGCACCCCCACAGCACCTCGGCCCTGTTGGGGGAAGTGACCAGGTGCACCCACACAGCACCTTGGCCTAGTAGGGGGCACAGACCGGGTGTTTTACTGGCACAGAGTAGCCACACACCGTTACATCGTGCGGGTACTGTGCTCACCCTGAGTGTGCAATGAGGCGCCCAGGACCAGGTCCACAACACCTTCCATGGCTGATGGAGGTCAAGTGGGAGTTCCAAAGCAGTGTTAATGTGTAAGATAGCTAGTTTCTGCACAAACACCATGGATATCCCTGTCTGCCACAGTCAGGCACAGCCCCCCCATCAAACATGGTTCCCCCGTCAAGAGATCCACACTCTACCTCCCTGCAAAGGTGGCAGTAGAGGGCAACCCCAGTCCCACTGAGGAACCCTCCCCCCCCCCGGGCAGCCATGACACAATAGCAGACAGACACCCAGGATATGAAGCCAACAGCCACTGCACCCTGCAAGCCAATCTAGCAAGACACATACCAGCTACAAGCAGTCTGCTGGTTAGTCCATAGTGCATGTTCCCAATGGAGATGCATGCACCCAGAACTGGGCTGCCTGCATACACAGCAAGCAGATAGATCAGTGACTAGGCCCCAAATAGAAACCCATATCTATCACATAAGAGAACTACTATACAGCACTATGGGGGTGCCTAGCCATGCTGTGGTCACTGCACAGTCAGGGTGAGCATGATCTCCCAGAAGGACATGCTTTGGCCACCCTGTCTGTGTAGGTGGTGGCCGGACACTACAATGTCCCAGCCAATGCCCTATGCCCAGTGCAGATGCATCCTGGCCAGGCCACCCTGTCCTGGCTATACCCATGGTACCTTGCACCTCATTATGCACATTGGCTGGCCAATACTGGCAAAAGTGCTGGCAGCGTGGGCTGTGGAAGGGGCTTGCAGCCAACACCCACTGTATAGACAGACACACACTACCACACCTATGCCATCATGGTGCTACGATTGAGGGGGTAATTAGCCTTGTCCACCAAACCGGTCCTGGGCACGGCAAGGCATGGATATGGTACGCATTACAGCTGGTGGTCACTCCCCAGGGTGGTAAACACCGTCAGAGGCCAGGCCTGGAGCACACCCCGCAAACACCTAACAGATTGTTTGGATGGGGTCAACTAGCAGTATGTACGTAACGTATGGATATCTATCTGCCTGTGCTCCTAGCAAACATCTCAGAGCTGCTTACCGTATACCTCAGGTGCAGGGTGACATTGGTAAGTTATGCAAGTGCTAGTTTTGGGTGCTGCATGCAGGGTCCAATGTTCTGCCTTTCCAGGAGACATTGGCCAATGGGGCCTGTGGGTGTGGGTGTGAGTGTGTCTGCCCTTGATGGCTGCTGCTTTACGGCACAGATTCCCAACTCCAGTCCAGGTTTGCATCACACTGTTCGGGTTTTCCTGCTGTCCCTCATGAATATGCATGAGCTACATCTACATGCCATGGGGGTGGTGCATAGATATACAGCACAGGCATTTGTATGAGTGGCATCATGGAACCTGACTGGTGCGTGCCCCACCAGGACTGCATTTGCGTGATTCTGCTCTAGGTACTGCCCCTGTTCATGGTGTCTGTGCTCCGTGGGGTAAAAGATAGACGTATTGCCATTGCATATGTCCTCGCCAGGAAAGGTGTGCCCTTACTATCACTGTTTACTTGGGGGAAGAATATGTGGGCAAGATTGGCAGTTGCCCCAGTTGGGCTTTGAACCTGTGGCCTTCTGCTTTTGCATGCAGTGTCTGTGTGCACTGCACCACCGTGTAGCTACAGATTGGCTGGATTCCCTGGAATGTCCATGACTGTGGATCCGACAGGGCCTGTCTGTTTCAGTCTGTTGCAGTGGACGGTGGCAGCCTGCACATGGCTAGACCTCTGTCTTCTGTCGCTAGCAGCCACTGCCCCCTGCACCACATGTACTCGTCCGCCAACATGCTCCCATACAAAGCAGGTGACCTGATTGGAATGTGGCAGTACGGGACTGCATTTGGGGTACTTGGCTGTGGGTAATGCCCATTGTTGTGGTGTGTGCGCATTGTTGGTTAAAATATGGGTGTTTTCCCCATGCTTATGTCCCCTGCAATACAGGGGTGTCTGCGCTATCTGTGTTTAGTGGTGGGTAAAATATAGGAAGTGGGCTGGCAAGTGCCCCAGCTGGGCTTTGAACCCCTGACTCTCTGATCCTAGAGGTACTGACTCTGTCCGCTGCACCACACTATGGCCACTGAGACAGTGCAGCCCCTGGAGGTAGTAAGCCTGGCAGGATGGAGTCACAAACCCTGCTCTACGCAATTTTACTGTGGGCATATGCACCCTGTCTGGTGGCAAACGTGCACATAAACCCCGGATTTGACCACGGGAAATGGGGGACACAATATCACCACGCTGGGCAACAGTGATATTAATGGGCAACCATAGCAAACACTCCGAGGAAAGCTCCAGAAAAGGAAATGTTTTTCGGAAGTGTCTCCGCTCCGTAGACCCTTCCAATATTCATCTCTTTTTTCTGGAGCTTTGCTGGGTGTGTTTTGTATATTTGCCCATCACTATAACTGTTACCCAGCTGGATTTCTATTTTTAATATCTTTGTTGTGGTCATTTTCAGGTTCTATTTGCAATTTTGTTCTGTGCACATATTTCACACTGCTCACGTTTTTTTGTTTCCCCGGTTTTCCTGTACATTGCTGACGGAAATGGTTTCTCTTCCCTTTAAATGCCCTCTACCGCGAGTGTTTCACTCGCGCTATTTTTTACATGAAAATTCGGGCCCGATACTGTGCGGGGAGCCTCTCCCCTCCCACTCTCCACCCATTGACCCCGTCCCTCCGCCCCTCCGGAGCCTTCCTCCGCCCTCCTTTAGCCGTTCCACGCCTCTATCGGACATTTGCGGGCCCGCACTTGCACGGGGCCTGTTAGTGTGCCGCGTACCTGTGCGGGGGTGACACGCATGTGTGCGGGGCATTTAAACGCGTTTCAATGCCGCGTTGCCGTGCGCTATTTTGCGGCACGCAAATTTGCAGACTTTAGTAAACATCCCCCATAGTCTCAAAATGGGCCTGCACCTTAATGTAAAGAAGACAAAGATCATGACAACTGGCATAATCAACAGGTTCATTGTTGAAGGAGAAGAAATTGAAATCGTGAACAACTTTAACCTACTTGGATCAACTATCAATAAAGAAGCAACAAGCAGTCAAGAAATTAGACGACGCATTGCTCTTGGCAGAATGGCTATGAAAGACCTAGATAAGATTCTCAAGAGCAGAGATGTCTCTCTCCATACAAAGATTTGACTTGTTCAAGCCATGGTATTTTCAATAACATCATATGGATGTGAAAGCTGGACAGTGAAAAAGATAGACAGGAAGAAAATTGATGCCTTTGAATTATGGTGCTGGCGGCGAATACTGTGTATACCATGGACTGTCCGAAGAACAAACCAGTCGGTACTAGAGGAGATCAAACCCAAGCTTTCTTTAGAAGCTCAGATGACAAGACTTCAACTTTCATACTTCGGACACATCATGCGAAGAGAGAGATCATTAGAGATCATTAGAGAAAGACATCATGCTTGGCAATATAGAAGGTCAACGCAAAAGAGGAAGGTCAGCAATGAGATGGAGCGCTACAATAACAGCAACTACGGGTACCAGTCTGTCAACAATGAGCCGCCTGACTGAAGACCGAACACAATTTGGATAGCTATCCAGAGGGTCGCCATGAGTCGACTCCGACTCGACGGCACTTAACAACAACAACAACAACAGCTGCTGTGTTGGCATTCTACATGAGTTTTAGGGTACTCCAGCTCATCTTGGCGCTATCATGGTTCTCATCTTATGTCTTAAGGAGTGTTGGCTATCTTTCTATCTTCAGGTTCTTTAGGATCTTCCAGTTGATCTTGGTGAGGTAGCAGTCCTTTTCTAGTATTTTTACGTTTTACTACCAGTGTTATTGCTGCTTTAACCCATTCATACTACCTTGACTTTTCTGCACAGTGAGTGCATTATCCCACTCTCTATGTCTTGGGCGCTTGTTTACAAAGCCGCGGTCACGGTTTCCGATCATTATCAGAGCCGCGGCCCCATTGATTTCAATGGGGCCGCGGCTCCGATAACGATAGGAAACCGCGACCGCAGCTTTATAAACAAGTCCCTTGGAGTCTTCCTGTTAATGTCGGTGCCATTTTACTCCTCTCAAAGTGCCTTGGTGCTAATTTGCTCTCTTCCACTATCTTGAGATGTTCATTCTGCTCTTTGTACCATTTTGACCTTCTGATACTCATCCTGTTCTTTGCCTCTCTTCTGGTGCCCTTGGGTGATTATGACACATTTGATGGTGTTTAGTGATGTCACAGATGACTGCCATTAAGTTCTAAGCAGGTTTGATTGAAAAGATTCAGCAAGCCTCAGTGTTCCATTGTGAACAGGATGAAATACAAACAGTTCAGCTCCTGAACACTTATCGAGCTGGTATATTGTGATAAACAGAAATGAGCATGAAAATCTTGGACATACATGCCTGGTTTTAGGAAAATAAATACTGTGCAAGTTTATCACCCTTGAGGAGTTCTCTGGATTATCCATCTTGATATACCATAGCCCAAACATCCTCCAACACAGCTTTCTTCCTAAACATTTTCATCCGATAACTTTTTAGCTATCCAGTCAATGGTGATATTCAGCCTCTGAGCAGATAACTAAACCAGCTAAAGTTAGGAAAGTCTTTTTTCTGTCTAACTTTAGTTTTTTTAGGTTAGCTGATCAGTGGCTCAACACATCCACTAACGGGATAACCGTCATTGCCCCCATTGCTCTGCTCCCCGAATGCTCTGATACTAAGTGGTTAGTGATGGGGTGTAACTGGGCTCTGTGGGATAGTCAGTGGGATAAATAAGGTTTATGCCACTGGAAATGTAGCAGCAGATAAGCATGCAATAAATAAAACCAGGAGTCGTTTCAAGGATCCAAGCCAGTTTAATGTGCACATGGCTCAAGCAATAAGCAATTTCAAAATGGCTGAGCAATGGTTTCTAGCAAAACAACAGCTTTTATAGCTTTCTTGTCCATTCTAAGCATAGGCAAACTTTTCATTGGTCCCAGTACCCCTCTCACCCATCTATTGGTCCCGGTACTGATATGGCTACCCAATCGGGACCCTGGTCTGGGCTCAGCACCTGGTTGCCCCCCTTCTAGTCCCAATTACAATGGTCAGTGTCTCTAACTTGTTACATCTTTCCTCCAAGGTCGCTTAGCTTGTTAAAACATATGGGAAGCAGGGCACTGTAACCTTGCTTTTTGCAGAGTTAATTAATTCTATAGAAGCATAGCACACCTTATCAGTACCAATTAAACTTGTTTTTCTATATTTTCTAAGTTTCGTTTCTGCTTAGCTATGTTCAGTTAAACTGAGTTAAGTTTCAATTCTATGGTGTCATCATTCAGGGGGGTTTTCATTCCTCTGGGCCTAACTACAGGCTTCAGTTACAGGTCAAGCTGCTTAGGCCTGTCTGCTTAGTTCAATTAGCATGGATCATAGGCCGTCGCCTACCACAAATATCCCGCTAAGCAGATTTATGTGTTTTGCAGGTCTGCAAACTATGTAAATTCCTTTGAATATGCCCCTGCAGACATCAGATAATAACTTCTTTCAGAATTACTTTTTTTAAAACACGGTTCATAACTCAGCACTGTATTGTACTGAAGGGCTTGGTAATAAGTTCTTGAAGATAAAAGATCTGAATTGGGCCAGAAGTAGAAAGAAAACAAACACTGCAATTAAAAAACATTTTCCAGTTATCCACATTTATTTCCCATTTCATAGATACCTCCACAGTCCAGATGCAGTCAGAGCTGTCCGCCGGGCTTTAGGAAATTAACCAGGGAAGGAAAGCCCATCTGCTGCTATGACTGCGTTCCATGTCCAGCCGGAGAGGTCTCCAACCAAAGCGGTGGGTGATATATCACATTTTGAAGGTCAGATGCACCTTGATAGTGCTTCCTCTTTCCACGTATATCATATGATTGAGCAGAGCCACATTTCCCCAGAGAATTCCCAGCCACGGCAGCTTGCATCATGTTGCATCTTACTGCTCTTGTCCTGTTACTTCATCAATCTTGCAGATGACAAAGCTCTTCCTCTGGTCCGTTCCATGAGACGGTTCAGTTCACTGTTCAGAATTATCCAGCAATGGAGATGTGCTTTTCTTTCATATGGAAGAGGAAATCTCAACACATTTTCCTACATTATTTTCATTTCATTTTGAAAATGGAATGAAAGAAGAACAAATACAATTCCTTTTGTTTCTCATTTTATTGTCAAGTAGAAGGAAGCGACAGTCATGGCCCGCCTACCGAAGAATTCCATCTCTGTGAAAAGAAACAAGTTTGAAAAGTGTGCATTGACAGAATAACACAATGGCACGTTTCCCTTTATTCCTTTCATAGACTAAGGCATGTCTGTGAGGGGGCCTCCGTTGAAGAAGCTGTGGTAAAGTGCCCACCCAGTCCATTTGCAGGTTTCAGGGTAAAGGGTTCTCAATGGTTCGTCAGTTGTTCTACAAGGAATAGTAGCTGTGGGTGCTAGAGCGCAAGAAGGATGAGAGGAGGGCTAAGAATTTTCTTGGTTTTCCGTCCATGAGATGTTGGAGCGATGCTGGGTGTGGGGCTCCCTATCAGATTCCGGGAGTGTAGCAGTGCGATCTGATGGAAAAAAAAAAGTTTTGTTTAAAACGCAGTGCAAATTTCATTAAGATTACAGTGTTTGGGTTAGGTTGTGTAGTTTGGCCATGCTGCTTTGACAATGGTAGACTGAGTCTCTGACACCAGGGGGAGCGAGATAGGCTGTCAGCAAGATTTTGAGAATTCAGTCCTCAGCTGCTGGAGGAGGTTGACTATATGGTTAGCATTGGGATGTGTAGTGGAGTTAATTGGGGATATTCAGCAGTACTAACCGTGTAAATATCTTTGAATATCGGGACTGAGTAGGCTATATGGTCTTTATCTGCTGTCATTTTTTCCTTTTTCAATGTACTTTTTTAAACTTTATTTTGTCCAAAATTGTTTTAATAATAAAAAGCTTTAATGTCAGAAGCGTATGGAATGCTGCTCTAGTCACAGAAAGGGAGCAGGTGAACTACGGCTAGTTCATGTGCTGAAAAGTTAAATTCTGTGTGTGGAGGGAGATGGAAGGCAAAGTAAATCTTCCCCCCTTCCCTCATCCCCTTCCCCAAAACAGCCTCAATACATTTCTGTAGGAAAAGCAGCTGCAGTATACTAACTGATTCCCTGTTACATAGCAAGTAAGCAATTGTACCTGTCAAACAGTTCTCCCCTCTTACCTTCTCTCACGTCTCATACACACACACACATATGCAATAAAGACAACAGATAATACACATTCAAGACAGCAATATGCAAGCACACACACTTATGCAGACACTGTGTTCACAAGACACACAAACTGGTGATCAGCCTTGTATGAGGTTAATGTCTGAATATTGCCTCTAACTGGAGAGGTGCCAGGACTGCTCCAGATTCACCTCTGTGGGAATATTCAGCGGCACTAACCAGTGCTAATGAATATGAAGCTAAGTGGGGTTTGGTCCTTCCAACTGGCTAAAACCTTTTCAATATGGTCCCCTGATATTAAGTGGGTACTTCCATGACCTTACTTCATAAGAGCGAGAAAAATAAATCCCAAAGGAATAGAGTTTCCCACTTCCCTCTGTTTTGATCCTCTTTTGTTGCCTAGTATACATTAATATACTTTGTTGAGTTTTAGAAATTACACAAGTCAAAAACAGAAGTGGGCAAATTGCTGTGATAAGTGAGTAATTCAGTGTAGTAAGATGCACACAAACGATCTTCAACCAGATATCTTTATACCACTCATGCTTATCTACAAATGACTAGATAAAAATGTAGATGTTTTGATACATATCATCATTAAAATATTATTGCACATATTTTTGTGAAACTAAGACAATATTCTTCCTTCTCAGATGTGGATAACTGTATAAATTGCCCAGAGGATCAATGGTCCAATCAGGAGAGAGATGCCTGCATCCCAAAAGTGAAAACTTTCCTGTCCTATGAAGAGCCTCTGGGAATAGCTTTGGCTTTCATCAGCATATTTTTCTGTTTTATCACTGTTGTCATTTTGGGAATCTTCATTAAGTACCAGCACACTCCCATAGTGAAAGCCAACAACCGTAACCTCAGCTATATTCTCCTGGTCTCCCTCATGTTCTGCTTCCTATGTTCCTTGATATTCATCGGACATCCTGATAAGCTGACCTGCATTCTACGACAGGTTGTCTTTGGGATCACTTTCTCCATCTCTCTCTCCTCAATAATGGCAAAAACAATCACAGTGGTCATTGCCTTCAAAGCCACCAACCCCAAAAGCAAGCTCCGGAATTGGATGGGTTCCACTGTGTCAAACTCTATTGTCATTTGCTGTTCTCTTCTACAAGCCCTTCTGTGCCTCGTATGGTTGAGCTCTGATCCTCCATTTCCATATTATAACATTCAGTCAGAAACTGGAGCAATACTAATTCAATGTAATGAAGGGTCAATAGTTGCATTTTACTCTGTTCTGGGTTACTTGGGAATTTTGGCTGGTATCAGCTTCATCATAGCTTTCCTAGCAAGAAATCTACCTGACAGTTTCAATGAGGCCAAGTACATCACCTTCAGCATGCTGGTGTTCTGCAGCGTTTGGGTCTCCTTCATCCCAACCTACATGAGCACCAGGGGCAAGTACATGGTGGCAGTGGAGATATTTGCTATTCTGGCCTCCAGTGCAGGACTGCTGGGCAGTATTTTTGTCCCAAAATGCTACATAATTCTGCTGAGACCTGAGATGAACAGCAGCAAATACTTAAAAAGAGATGTAGTAATTAATTAAATGTCTAGAAATGATAGCATTGTTTTCATAAAAGAATAGGAAAGATTGTCACATTAACCAAGGATTTGATTGTTCTGCCATTACATTCAGATTCATACCCAACAGATGCATCGTTGAGGATATTTATGTTGGTGTCTGCACACTGTGGGAATGTTTACTGAGCTCCAGACGGTAATGTGTTTGTGGGTTGCTTTTGAAGCATGGGAGCTCTTCAGTAACTGTAGGGAAAGGGGGGGGGGGTGCTTCTGATCCCCTACAGTAATTGTAGCCTTAATGTCAAGGAAGATGGTCTCCAATTTACAAGCTTTAGAGAAAAAAAGGATAGAGCAACGTTTTAAGCATGTAATAAAATTCACCATTATTTATTAAACCTGTTTGACAGACACAGTATTCTGAATGAGTCCACGTTCTTGTTATTGCATCAGACTGGGAGGCAGGGAAATATTTTTATTAAGGACTAACAAATAATCAGTGAATAATATGGTTAACTACTATTGATTCTGTCATTCTGACAAGGAAATCATTCCAGTTTGGGTTATTGGACTGTTCTACCATGGATTGTGAAAAGTTGCTGGAGTTTGAATATCTGAAATAAAATAGAGAAAAATATCACATATTGTCCTGAATCTTTAGAGTTCTAACATTAATAGCTAACCAGTAATGGCAATATTAACCTGCTACCAGATAGCTACAGCAGCAGAAGTTAGGTGAGCCTTTCAGATTGCTAATTTTCACCACTTTGGTATAACCAGCTAGTAGCTAAATATCGCCAATAGCCAGTTATTAAAGGGTGCAGCCTAAAATTCTGCCCCGTAACGTCCCAACACTAGCCATTGTGATTTGCATCTAATGCACAAATAGTATACAAAACTGTGACGCTTTTCGTGCAACACCACCAATTAACTGTTGGGGTCCTGGAAAGCATTTTCCTATCAATTAACTCACAGCACTAGCCATTGACGTGGGCCACATAAGCACAGGTGCACTTACCTTCACTTACGGGGCCAATGCAGAAAGACAAACACGCTCTTTGCACACAGATAGCGCAACTTATACACATAAGTTCCAATATGTCAAATGCACCAAAGAGACTGACGTGCACGCAAACACCAAAGGAAAAGCAAGCGCACACAGTAACACCAAGGGGTATGTTTACTAAACGGCGCTAATGGCGCAGCTGTGACGTTATCGCTCGATACATGATGTTATTGCGTGATAATGGTGCTTTACTGTGCGAGAACTTCACATATCGCGCGATAATGTCTGCGGCGGCGTTAAGGTGCCCAGAGGGTGGAGGAAGGCTCCCAAGGGGCGGAGATGAGGGGTCAATGGGCGGAGAGTGGGCAGGGAGAGGCCCCATGCACACTAACACCGTGAAATGAAGCTCTGAAAATTAGCGCCAGTGAAAACCTCGCACTAGAGGCACATTTTAAGGAGAGAGAAACCATTTCAGTCAGCAATGTACAGCAAAGCCAGGGAAAAGTGATAGTAGTGATACATGTGCAGGAACCAAAAAGGCAAATAAACATATTAACTGACCAGAATCACATTTGAAATCCCCATAACCAAGCTGGCCAATAGTGCTACTAATGATAAACATAAAGCAACACTACTGACAAAGCGTAAAAAGGAAGATATCATGTTTGGAAGGGTCTATTCTCTGTCCCCCTACAAAGTGAATGATCCCACAGTGAAATAGTGGTGAGCAGGGTTTTCTCCTTTATATTGGGCAGGTTTCTTATGCTGTGGTCCAGATGGGGCACAGTGTGGACTAGGCAGATGCCTAGGTGGCCCATAGGAATGGTGAAACTGTAAAGCAGCAAGACAGCAACTGACGAGGGTCAAACATGGGCACGAGTGTGTGTCCGACAGTGTCACAGGGGATATTACCCAGCAGGTACCCCCAAGGGCACAGAACATTGGCAGGCGGTGCCGGAGGGAATCGCGCATGTCAATGTAGGCACCCCTACACGAGAGCCCACACCATAGGCAGCTGCCTACTGGCACACTGGATGACCTGGGACTGCGCACCACCAGTACCACTGGTATAAGAGCATGTCAGCATGGTGGCGGAGGGTTGCTGGTGGTGGAGGGGGCAGTGGCATCTGCCCACAGCAGACCAAGGCCAAGCCCTGTTTAGGTGGATGCCGTGTGGTGCAACAGACAAGGTCTGTCTAACGAACACTAATGGTAGCCCCAGGGAATGATCTGCCTCTGTGGCAACAGTTTGGTGCAGTACACACATTCAGGGTCAAAAGATCACAGGTTCAAGCCCCAGCTGTGGCTCCTGCAAACCATGTCCCCATATTTTACCCAGTACTAAACTGTGGTAATAAAGACGGAACTGTTATTGCAGATTAAATAATCCATAAACGCCTATATTTTACCCTACAGGGCACAGACACCATAAACATGTTCAATCCCTAGAAAAGAGTTTCCCAAAAGCAGTCCTGTAGGGCCAAACACCATTTAGGTGTCAAGCTGTGCCTAATAAATATGCCTGTGCTGCAACTGTATGCCATGCCCCCATTGTATGCAAATGTATCTCATGCATATTCATTAGGGACAGCATGAAAATCTGAACCGTGTTTGGCCCACCAGGACCGGAGTAGGGAAACTCAGCCCTAGAGCAGCAGTCAACAGGGGCATAAACTTCCACACCCACAGGCTCCACTATCCAAAGCCTCATGGAGAGTCAGGCTGCTGGGCCCTGCGCAAAGCAGCATCTCCCAATACATTCCCACTTGCATACCTTAGCAATGCCACCCTTAACTTGGGAACACGTTACACATATATCAAAAGGTTGCTATGAGTAATGGCAGATAACAAATCCTAGGTTAAACACAATTTGTTGACAGAGCTGCATCATAGCAACCTTTCTGGTATCTGTGGAGTATGTTTCAGTTTTGGTTTCTGACAGTGTTTACCACCCTGGGGAGTGACCCCAACAGAACTGCGTACCATAGCCATGCCTGCACTGTGCCCAGGACTGGTGTGGTGGCCTGGGCTGCCAAAAACCTCTATATTTGCACAATGCTGGCATAGGTGTGGGAGTGTGTGTCTGTCTCCAGTGTGTTGTGGCTGCCTACTTACTGAGCCCACACTGCTTGCACTGTTTCCAGTGTTAGCCTGCCAATGGGCATAATGAGGAGCAAGGTACTGTGGGTATGGGCCGGACAGGGTGGCCTGGGCAGGGTGCATCTGCACAGGGCATAGTGCAATGGCTGGGATATTGTAGTGGCCGACCACCATCTGTGCAGACAGGGTGGCTACAGCATGTCATACTGGGAGGTCACTCTCACCCTGACAGAGCAGTGACCACGGCATGCATAGGTTCCCCCATAGTGCTATACAGCATTTTGTTTGGTGATATTTGTGGGTTGTCTTTTCTGGGGCCCAACCACTGATGTACCTGCTTGGTGTGTGTGCTCACATCCTATTTTTGGGTGCACACAGTTCCTCCAGGAACATGCACTATGTACTAGCTATCAGACTGTCTGCAGTTAGTATGTGTATGGCTGGAACACCTTGCAGGGTACAGCAGGTGGAGACTGACTGTGCTCTCTGCTGGTGAATGTCAGATAGTGGTGGGGGGCAGGTGAGCTTTTCCAGCATTCTGTCTTTCTGCCTGACAGCCATTGCCTTATTGATATGTACAGATCTGCATTGACTGCCCTGTAGGGTGTCCGTTCCCCAGCAGGACTGAGGTTGATAGCCCCTTCTACTGCCACCATTGCAGAGATATATAATGTGGATCTGTTGGTGGGAGATCCTGTTCCTCCACCCTGAGCCACAGAGGGCTGGTTGGCGGGAGCTGCATAATCTGCTTTTGGGTCCAAACACCCCCCCCCTCCCTCCCTCCCTCCCTCCCTCCCTCACTCACTTATAACATGTGATCAATGATCATGGCACCCACACAGGATATGCACTATTCTGGGTGCATCATAGTCCACAAGGACTAGACATGACTGGGAAATAGAGATGGACACAGGTGTATCCTAGGTGTGTCTGTAAGGACTACCTATCACATACTGGCACTGATGGGGACCTGCAGCATAGCCTGTCACAGCCAAGCCAGGTGCTGCGGACCTGGTGCTGGGTGCCCCACCTCACCCTCAGGGTGAGCACAGGACCCGCACAATGTCACGGTCTGTAGCTACTCTGTGCCAGTAACACACACGGTCAGTTCCCCCTATCAGGCCGAGGTGCTGTGGGGGTGTATACTCCATCTTGTGATCAGCTGTAGACTGCTGATCTGCATGTGCAGTGCATCATGGGTATGGGTGAGTTTACCCTATCCTGGTAATCACAGCAGACAGTTTGTGTGGTGACCTGCAGTCTTTCTGTAGCCAGCCAGGGAGGTGTTATATAATGTGCCCTATAAAGCGCTCTACAGGGCACATTATAAGGTGCCTTGGCAAACAGTGCACTTTATAATTTGCCCTATGGAGTGCCTTATAGGGCGCCTTATGCAGCACCTTAGGTTTATTTATTTATTTATTTATTACAGGCTCTTATATACCGCACTATTTAGTATCAGCGCGGTTTACAGTATAACAAAAGACCAGAGCAACAGGCTGTTTGGTTTTACATAGAACAGGTATGAGCAACTTGGATATACATGGGGAACATGATTAACTGAAACTATTTACATGCTATATATACATGTATGTACAGTAAGAATTATTCTTGGTTTGATAAAGTCTTGTAGAACAGGAGGTCAAAAGGGGATGGCCAATCAGGTCGGTGGTTGGCTGGTATGGTAGTATTGTGGGAACAGGTAAGATTTGAGTGCTTTTCTGAATAGAGTTAGATTGGTGATGGCCCGAATCTCAGGTGGTAAAGAGTTCCAGCACTTGGGGGCATAAAAACAGAAAGCCCTGTTAGACGTCGCTAGTGTGCATTTTGTGGCTGTCTTAGGGATTACTAGCGCATTTGTAGATGTCGTTCTCCTAGATCTGTTAGGTGGGATAGTCTGAATGATGCCTATTAGTGATGGGGAGGTGATGCCCTTAATGGCCTTGAAGGTGAGTACCAAGGTCTTGAATAACAGTCTTCCATGGATGGGGAGCCAGTGAAGCTGTTTTAGAATCGGTGTTACGTGGTCCCTTTTTGACGCCCCATAGAGTACTCTGGCCGCGGTGTTCATAGCAAGTTGTAAAGGGTTTAAGGTGGACTGAGGGAGGCCTTGAAGAATGGAATACGCATAGTCTAAGTGCGGTAAGGTTAAGGCTTGGAAAATAGTCCGGAAATCGTCTGGATCAAGTAGAGAGCGAAGGTGTCGGAGTGTTCGGATCTTGAAGTAGATTGCTCTGACTACGTTGGTTATGTGTAATTTTAAATCAAGGCGTTGGTCCAAAGTAACCCCAAGGTATCGAATTGAAGGTTTTGTTTGGAGATCGGCTTCTTTCACCTTTATCTGAGGTGGGGGGATGAAGAGTGGGTCCCTAGTGATGAAGGGAACCTCAGTTTTCTTATGTTGAATACGTAGATTCTGGGATTGAAGCCATTCAGACACAGCATCAAAACACTTGGTTATCGGGGAGAGATCCATATGAACTGTGGAGAAAGGCATGTATAGAAGGATGTCATCCGCGTATATCAGGCATTCAACCTTGAAAGACCTGATGATGTTGCAGATGGGCTGTATGTATATGTTGAATAAAAGCGATGAAAGGGAGGACCCTTGTGGTACACCCTGACTTTGATGGAAAGGGGTGGATGTTGCCGCTCCTGAAGTTACATATTGCCATCTCTGATCTAGGTATGACCTGCACCAATCGAGGGCAGTACTGTTGATGCCCTTTTCTTTTAGCCGCCATATTAAAAGATCATGATGTACCGAGTCAAAGGCCGCGGCAATGTCTAGAAATATAAGAACAAAGCCTTGGCGGATGTTGTCAATGCCTGTGATAATGCTGTTGCAGAGGGTGGTAAGGAGGGTTTCTACCCCTTGGAACTCCCTGAAACCATGCTGGCATTGGTCTAGAGGGGAGGCAAAGTCAATGTGATCTTGTAATTGCCTTTGAGCTTCCTTTTCAATTATTTTAGCTAGAAGAGGTATACTAGCTATAGGTCTATACGATTCGACCTTTTGTGGGTCGAGTTTAGGGTTTTTCAAGAGGGGTCTAATGGAGGTTCTCTTGAGAGCTGATGGGAAGGAACCAGATGTAAAGGATAAATTCATCATTTTAATGATGAGAGGGCTGAGATCACAGCGTAGCTCCTTTATCCAATAAGCTGGGCAGGGGTCGGTTTGTGCAGTAGTGGTGTTAAGGGAAGCGATGGTATTCTCAAGATGTTTTTTAGATGGTGTGGAGAACATAGATAGGTTCGATAGACAGCTGGAGTCTTGAGCAGAGATTGTTGTGATGTTATCAGTTTGCAGCAGCTTGGATTGTAGATACTCGGCGAAAGCTTGTGGGTGAATAGGTTCCGGTTGTTCAGGCGAAGGTTCATTGGAGACGGTTTTGACTAGATTGAAAAGATCACGTGGTTTGTTTAGTGATCTTTTAAGTGTATCGGCACTGTGGGTGTTTTTGCTGGCAGCACTAATTTAAATAGGAAATGCCTCAGACAGCCTTATTACATAACACCACTGTGGAACTGAACCTATGAGCTCTGCCTCCAAAGTCATTGCAGTAACCAGTGGGCTACATCTTTATTCTTTCTAGCCCTGCGCTGGCATGAACTTAGGGTTAACGTGCATTAGTGCACCACTGCGCATGCGCAGCATGTGCGCTGTGCGTGCCATGAGCAGCATCGCGCATGCGCGGTGTGCGTGCATGCGTCAGCAACCCAGTCACTTCCGTGAATATGGAAGGTGCTCATGTCAGCCATCCTTCACCGGGCGTGATTTAAAACTGCTCGCAAACCTGATCTGCACAAAGCAGACCAGGTTATTTCCTGGATCATCCAGAAGGCAAGACCTCCACCGCGTCAGGAGGGCATGGCGGCACATCATTAGGCGCTTTAATTGGATTGCTGACCATCCACGTGAGATAAGTGAATGGGGTCAGGTCACATGATGCAAGGTGTGCAACACAATAACCTGCAATCAATGCACATCTTACATGTACAACATGGCGGAGGCAACATTCTGTGGTGCAAGCAGTGCTGAAAGTAGGTGTGGATGCTGCTGTGTGCAAGTATGCCTTATCCCCATGAGGCCATGACCTGCTCACGGAGGTCAGGCTTAAATCCTGCAGGTATGGAGGTTGCTGCTGTTCATGTGCTTACGTACACCCTACCCTCAGGAGGGCTTGATCTGATTACAGAGGTCAGGCTTAAATCCTGCAGGTATGGAAGTTGCTGCTGTTCATGTGTTTATGTCCACCCTACCCCCAGAAGGCCTTGATCTGATTACAGAGGTCAGGCATAAATCCTGTAGGTATGGAAGTTGCTGCTGTTCATGTGTTTATATCCACCCTACCCCCAGGAGGCCTTGATCTGATTACAGAGGTCAGTTATACACCCTGTTGGTACGGTACTTGCTGCTGTTTCTGTGTTCCAATCTACCCTACCTCCAGGAGGCCCTGACCTGATTACAGAGGTCAGGCATAAATCCTGTAGGTATGGAACTTGCTGCTGTTCATGTGTTTACATACACTCTACTCCCAGGAGGCCTTGATCTGATTACAGAGATCAGGCTTAAATCCTGCAGGTATGGAAGTTGCTGTTGTTCATGTGTTTATATCCATTCTACCTCCAGGAGGCCTTGATCTGATTGCAGAGGTCAGGGAGGCCTTGATCTGATTAAAGAGGTCAGGGAGGAGTGGTCTAGTGGTTAGGACAAGGTACTTCAGGCCGTAGAGCCGGGGGTTCAAGTCCCACCTGGGGACAACAATCTCATGCCGGAGGGACTGGGATTTCTAGTCCTATAGGCACTCCTTGTGGTCTTGGGCAAGCCACTTAACCCTCCACTGCCCATGTTCCCTGTAAGTATTAGTGTATGTGTCTCATATCCCCTCGTGTTAAATGTATCCCCCAATTGACTGCTTTGACACGGTGAAAAGCGGAATATAAATACAGCTAAATAAATAAATAAATACATCCTGTTGGTATGGTACTTGCTGCTGTTCCTGTGTTTACATCCACCCTACCCCCAGAAGGCCATGACCTGACTACAGAGGTCAGTTATACATCCTGTTGGTATGGTAGGTGCTACAGTTCATGTGTTTACATCCACCCTACCCCCAGGAGAGCCAGACTTGATTGCTGCAGTCTGTTTGAAATCCTGGTGTCAGGGTACCTGCATCTGTTGTTGTTGCCCTGCTGAGCCCAAACACCAGGAGACCTACACCTGATCACATAGGCCTGTTAAAGCTGCTGGTGTCAGCGTACCTGCAGCTGTTGGGGTGTCACTGCTTTTTCCGACCCCCGGGAGGGCCTAGACTGGATAACATAGGTCTATAGCTCAGCTAGGTGGCTCTGTGCATGCTCCGGTTCTATTCGGCCACAACTGCCCTATTCACAGGAGGCCTAAGTCCTGACCACAGAGTTAGAGTTGTAGGTCTGATGTCATGGTAGTGGCCCCTGCTGATGTGCCTGGCCCACCCAATCACCGGGCGAGGTCAGAACACATTGCACATGTTCCTTAGAGAACTCGTATTGCCACGGTGGGTGTGTCGGCTGATGTGTGTGGGTGAGCAAAATACACAGGTGTCTACCGCAGCATACAGGGAGTTTGGAAATCCCACTTTTGGAGACCAACGTGACCACCACACAGATGGCATGGTGCACCCATGTCATGCAAGGATGGTGTGGGAACAGGGTAAGGGGGCCGGGGGGTAGCACACAGTACACGTAGCTGGCACCCCACACATGGGCAGACCCACAGCCACACATGCATGCGGCACTGCCAACAGGTAGTAGAGGACCCACTGGCCAGAGCAGCAGCAACACTCAGCTGCCTGCTGTGATGTGTGATATGTGATGGCCACCCACCAGAGATATCCTCCCCCTGATGTTCCCACCCATTGCATTCCCCCCCAGGTGGAGGACCTTCGGCCATATATGTAAATATACAGGTTTGATTATATATCACACTGGTCATGTGTTTTCCTTATAGACAGACTGTTGAAGTGAGCATAGGACATGTGTGTTCATCCCTATGTGTATGTGTATTAGACATAGGTAACATACATGGACCGTCTCCACACTCATGTGTGGGGTCTGACCATGTGCGTAGTGCCCCCTAGTGCCCCTGTGATGTACCGCACTGCTGTGTGTACCACCAGCTATGGACACATGCTTGCTGCCTGTCATGTGTAGACAGCATATCTGATGTACCATGCTTGTAGGGGAATAGGGGGGATGGCCAGCAGCAGGTATGTGGCAGGAAGGATAAGATTGACTGCTGTACCCAGGAGCTGCCCAGGGGAATAGCTGGTGGGGCCAAGACAGGTGGATGTTGGTCTGGAGGGGGAGCAGTGGCTCACTACAGGTACAGGGGGAGAGTGAACAACTGACTGTAGCTAGTTACCTATGTCTGCCTGTGTCTTACACAATCATCTACAGCCAAACAGCCACATAGACCCTGGTGTGGGTTAGAGGGAATGGCACACATGTGGGTGTAGCAATGGAGAGGATATGGGGTGTGAGAGAGTGACCGATCCGTAAAACATACATGTACCACCATAAACATATTACTGCTTAACTGGAGAGGTAGGGTATACCCCCACACATAAGTAGAAGGGTGCACACATGACATGGTTCATGGCACACAGGGCATGGTATAATGTCTGTGCGTTGATTGGTGGTAGTGCACACACCATACCCCTAAGGGAAATGGGGAGGCACATGTGACCAGGGTGACATTATGGGGGACAAGGTACTCAGGGGAGTACAGTGGCAAACACTGGAAACGTGCACATTGGTATAATCAGGTTTAGTCATCTTTATTGGAACACAGTGATCTGTTCCCCGCAATCAAGACCTGCATGGTCGCCCACGTCCACGGCGACCACGGCCCAAGCAACGCCATTGTTCTGGTTCCACTGGTGCTGCCTCTGGGGCTGGGGCTGGCTTCTGGGAATGCCCAGCCATGGCCTCTTGAGCATCTGCAATCCGCAGTAGAGCCGCTGCCATCATCTCAGCAGTGGCACGCATCTGGCTCATCTCCTCCTGAATGCCCATCAGAACCTGACGAGTGGCTGTGGGTGAGACACAAGGTGATGTGTGAGACATGTGTTGCATCCCCCCACCGTGACTCATGCACAGACCGGTCCACAGACCAATCATGTATGCGGCGGCTAGCAACGCAGTACCATGTTTACATCTGTGTGTCCCATGATCCATCCACAGGCCAGGAAATGATCCTGCTGGGGGTCGTGGAGATCACGGATATGACACATGGTACTGTGTTGCACTTCAGTGTGTCACTGCTTTATCTGCAAAATGGTCGTATGGGATAGGTTGGATAATGTGGGGATTCATGGCACACAGATAGATATCTGGGGGGCGCTGTTCACTCTAAACCTGATGCACAGTACTGAGTACCCTGACTATCTTTGCTACGTACCACTACCCAGGGAGAGGGGTCAAGCGGGTAAACTGTATAGGTGATCTGGGGTAGGTGTGTACCACTGTACGTCTCCATGGGGTATTTTGTGCTGAATAGTAGGCGGATGTATGAGCTCATTAGCATGATGACACCAGATGGCACATGCTACAAAGGGGGGGGGGGAATGCACATGACACACACCCCCACTACACATACAGAACTATGTGCTATGGTGTCATAATATTAGGGAGCACATGGAATGTCATTGTGGATGTTATGTCAACTCCCAGGGGGCTTGTTGTGTATTCTGTTACCCACCTTCCGCATTGTGCTTTGCTGAGGCAGTATGAGCCCGCAGCTCTGCAAGGATAATATCCATGCTGGTGTGTTGGGTGCGTGATGTCCCCGGAGCCTGCATTGTATGGGGACTCCCCTCTGACTCTACATCTTCCACAGCCCGTGTGCTGCTACTACTAGCCCCCACTTGTGCATCAGCATCCGCTGCCCTTTCCTCTGCCTCGGGCAGCACAACGTTTCCTGGTGTCTCCCCGCCAGTGCTGTCCGTGTCAACGGACTCGCCGGCCTCTGGTCACTCAGCATCCTCTGGTGCTGGCACATCCCCCTCCTCATATGCCTCCATGGTTGGATGTCACCTGGGTGGTAGAACAGGGTACACAGCAAGGATGAGTTAGCGCAGGTCAGATATCTACACCTGTGTAGTACATCCCTGCCAACAGCAATGTGGTGTCCGCCTGTACCTGCTGTTACTGCACCTACAATGGGGACAGCACATGCGCGTACAGTTTGCTGTACCTGATGGGGGGAGGGGCGGCCTCTCGCACTGGTGGAGCTGTGTCACATTTGCTGTTATGTTGGGGGAATGGGGCTGAGACTGGCGGCCCCACTATATGCAGCACTAGGTATGCACTGTGTGTGTGACCTTGGATGTGGGCTCAGCGTTACATGTGGCCAGGGTGCGTGTGTGAGCCCTGAGTGGGATTATGGCCTGTCATAGTGTGTGTGAGCGATGTGTATGCATGGGCCTGAGTGGTATGGATGGCAGGTGTTACAGCATTCATCCAGGTCAGCCAGACGTGTGTGGGGTCTGCCACTTTGGTAGCCACTGTGCGGTGTGTGTGGACAGCTATCACATACTCGGTGTGTGTGGTGGGTTATTTCAGGGGATGGGTGGAGTGATGCTGGGCATGTAGTTGCACCGTGGGTGGGGGTCATGGGAATGTGTCTGTGGCACTGCAGTACCTGTATAGATGATGGCCCCAGGTGGTGTGGGGTCTTGGCTAGATGCAGTTGGTACGGCTGTGGCAATGTGCACCCCAATGTTTTGTGAGGGTGGGTGGGGGATCCACACTGTATGTTGGACAATGACAGAGTGTGATGTGTTGGACATCTGTGTGATATGGTCGTTGGAGTTTGTTTGTGTCTACCTTGCCATCACAGTGTGATAGCCCTTCCTCTGTCACTGGTCTGGGCTATGTCCCTGGACAGGTAATTTCATACACACGTCATAGCTGTTATAGGTGGTGTGTGTGGGTCCCCCCAGGTCAATGTTTTCTGGCCTAGCTGTATGTCCCTCCTGTCTGTGTCCCCCTGTCATATAGTGGTGTGTGCCTGGATGCAGAAGTATGCTGTTCTGTGTGACCTATATGCCATGTACGAATAGCTGCTGTATGTGCTGGGTTCATGGGGTGGAGGGTGTTGTGCCCCCCTGTATGTACGGTCATCTGGCCCACTCATGCACAGTCGGGGGGGGGGGGGTAGCACTCTGACTGGCTGGAGGACTGCCCCCCTCCAGTTCTATACACCTGTGCAGTGCTCTACGACGTACAGGACTGTGGTTGTTGTGCAAGCAGCCCCAGGTACCTGTCACACCCACCCTGTACCTACACAGCCATGTTTTGCTGGATATGTGGACCCCAGTTGCCTGTTTTAGGGCACATGTGTTCTCAGGAAATAGGCCCCCACCTTCCCGTCCATGGCTGGCATATACTGGGCTGTGAGTTGAACGAAAAGAGCAGGATACCACGTGCAGAGAACCACCCAGTAAAAAACGTGGAATGCAGAAAGGACGTGTAAATTAGCTTTTATTTAAATATATCACTCCAGCCACTGGCCCAGTGGCTGGAGTGGTTTGTTGCTGTTGTTAAGTGCCGTCACGTCGGAGTCGACTCATGGCGACCCCTGGATAGCTATCCTAAATTGTGTTCGGTCTTCAGTCAGGCGGCTCATTGTTGACAGACTGGTACCAGTAGCTGCTATTATTGTATCGATCCATCTCATTGCTGGCCTTCCTCTTTTGCGTTGACCTTCTATCTTGCCAAGCATGATGTGTTTCTCTAATGATCTCTCTCTTCGCATGATGTCTCCAAAGTACGAAAGTCGAAGTCTTGTCATCTGAGCTTCTAAAGAAAGCTTGTGTTTGATCTCCTTTAGTACCGACTGGTTTGTTCTTCGGGCAGTCCATGGTATACTCAGTATTCGCCGCCAGCACCATAATTCAAAGGCATCAATTTTCTTCCTGTCTGTCTTTTTCACTGTCCAGCTTTCACATCCATATGATGTTATTGAAAATACCATGGCTTGAACAAGTCGAATCTTTGTATGGAGAGAGACATCTCTGCTCTTGAGAATCTTATCTAGGTCTTTCATAGCCATTCTGCCAAGAGCAATGCATCGTCTGATTTCTTGACTGCTTGTTGCTTCTTTATTGATAGTTGATCCAAGTAGGTTAAAGTTGTTCACAATTTCAATTTCTTCTCCTTCAACGATGAACCTGTTGATTATGCCAGTTGTCATGATCTTTGTCTTCTTTACATTAAGGTGCAGGCCCATTTTGAGACTATGTTCTTTGATTGTGAAAAGCAAATGTTTCAGATCATCTTCACTTTCAGCCAGTAATGTAGTATCATCAGCATAGCGAAGTTTGTTGATGAGTCTTCCACCAATCTTCACACCTCTGTTATCTTCATACAATCCTGCTTCTCTGATGATTTGTTCTGCATATAAATTAAACAGGTAGGGGGAAAGTATGCAGCCTTGTCTTACACCTTTGCTTATTTTAAACCATTCTGTTTCTCCTTGTTCCGTTCGAACTGTTGCTTCTTGATCAATGTGCAGATTGTGCAAGAGAATGATCAGGTGTTCTGGTATACCCATGCTTCTTATTGTGGCCCAGAGTTTCTCATGGTTTATACAGTCAAAAGCCTTGCTATAGTCGATAAAGCACAAATAGATATCCTTTTGGTATTCTTCAGTCTTTTCAAGGATCCATCTCACATCCGCAATGATGTCTCTCGTTCCTTGCCCTTTCCTGAACCCTGCTTGCACTTCAGGTAGTTCTTGTTCCAGGTATGGTTATAGTCTCTTTTGAATAATCTTCAGTAGAATCTTGCTGGCATGTGGGATCAGAGCGATTGTTCGATAATTTCCAGAGTCAGTTGGATCACCTTTCTTTAGTATTGGTATAAACACAGATCTTTTCCAGTCAGTTGGCCATGCTGTTGTCTTCCATATTTCTTGTCAGAGCCTTGTAAGTATGGTAACAGCTGCATCAGATTGCTGTAATACTTCTATGGGAATGCTATCAATGCCTGGTGCTTTGTTCTTTGATAAGGCTTTCAATGCTGCTTCAACTTCTTCTTTCATCACCAATGGTTCCCGATCATAAGGTACAGGTTGAAATGGCTGTTGGTCCACTTGATCTTTATCATATAAAAGTTCTGCATATTCCTTCCACCTTTTCTTGATCTTTTCAGCATCATTCAACATGGAACCTTGAGCATCTTGCAACATTCCAATTCGAGGCTGGAACTTTTTCTTTAACTCCCGTAGCTTTAGGAAAGCTGATCTTGTTCTTCCTCTAATAGTTTCTGCTTCTATTTCCTTGCAAGTGTCATTGTAGTACTTTTCCTTGTCCTGTCTTGCTGCACGTTGGAAATCTCTGTTGAGTTCTGCGATTGTCTTTCTTTCTCCTCTGGCTTTAGCTTCTCTGCGTTTCTGGGCAATTTTCAGAGTTTCTTCCGTCATCCATTTTGGCCGTTTTTGCTTTTTCACCTTTTGTAGAGACTTCTCGCTTTCTTCCAACACAACCTTCTTGATGTCATTCCATAACTCTTCCGGAGCTCTGTCTTTTGTATCTAAAGCAGCAAATCAATTATGCAGGCAGTCTTTAAATTCCAGTGGTATATTCTTAAGGTCATATTTTGCTGCATTCGTGAGTGGTTTGCTCTTTTTCAACTTTAGCTTGACTTTGCATACTAGTAGTTGATGATCTGTACCACAGTCAGCTCCAGGTTTTGTCTTTGTTGATGTTACAGAGCTTTTCCATCGTTGACTTCCACAGATGTAGTCAATTTGATTTTTATACAGTGTACAGTCTCCGCTTGTGTTGCTGGAAGAAGGTGTTTGAGATGAATAGATCATTGGTCTTGCAGAATTCTATGTCTTTCTCCAGCTTCATTTCTGTTGCCAAGTCCATATTTTCCAACTACTTTGCCTTCTTCTTTGTTGCCAACTTTTGCGTTCCAGTCACCCATGACTATCAGGATATCCTGTTTGCATGTTCTGTCAGTTTCAGCTTGTACTTGTTCATAGAACTCTTCAATTTCATCCTCTTCTGCAGCTGTTGTTGGGGCATATACTTGAATTATAGTTGTGTTGACAGGCAATCCTCGTAGACGAATAGAGATTAAGAGTTCGCTGACTGCATTGTATTCCATTACAGTTCTTGCAAGTTTCTTCTTTATTATAAATGCAACACCATTTCTTCTTTGTCTTTCATTTCCAGCATAGTAGACCATGTGATCATCTGATGCAAAGTGCCCCATGCCAGTCCATTTCAGTTCACTGACACCCAACAGATCAAGTTGTACACGTTCCATTTCATTCTTGACCACCTCCAACTTCCCTTGGTTCATGCTTCGTACGTTCCATGTTCCAATGTGTAAGACATCTTTACAGCTTCTGACTCTCATTTCATGCGCAGCTACATCAGCAATCAGACTTCCCGAGGGTTTTGATCCAACCACATCATAAATGCTGGCTTTACTGGAGTGGTATATTTAAATAAAAGCTAATTTACACATCCTTTCTGCATTCCACGTTTTTTATTGGCTGGGCCGTGAGTTGTACATGTGCAACATATCTCTGCCCTACCTGCCTGTGGATGGGCGGTGTCCAGCACTTCAGGCAGTTCATGCAGGTAGATGGGTCTAAGACGGTCTGCGAGTTCCTGCTCCAGGGGTGTCAGGGTTGGGGCAAAGGGACCAACCCCTCCGGTGCCCATGGCATGTCACCTCTCCGCCACCACATGTGCATGAACACCATGCTTAATATCATTAAACCTTTTCCTAAGGCTATCCAGGTCCATGGTTGGCCCCCCCTGCCTGGGCTATGGCCTCCTGGATCTCCTCCCACACGTGTATCTGTGTGCCCACAGTGGTGTTTGTGCTCAGCCGGCCATAGTGCACCTCATACTACTTCAAAACTCTGGCCAGCAGGATGTTGTTTTCCTGCTCGCTGAATCTAACAGCCCTCCTCCGGTCCTCGACTGGCACTGGTATACGCCTACGTTTGGCGCTGGATGGCCCCTGGATAGGCTGTGACACACACGATGGGCCTGCAGCTACCACCACAGGCCTACCTCTCCCTGGCGGCTATGGGTCCCGCTGAACATGTGTCTCCCCCTCCTCCCCCCTCTGCGATGTCCTGCCCCTCCATTTCACTGCCCTCTGTACCCTCTCTCTCCCTGTCACACATCTTCACCCCTCCTGTTCTTCGCCTACTCCCCCCTCCCCTGTCCCTTGGCTTCTCTGCTCCACCTCACACCTGCACCTCACCTCACCTCCCCTCCCCTCCTCTCCCTTGCGTCTGCTCCTCAGATCACCTCCTGTCTCTCTGTCCTGCTCCTAGCCTCCCCTCCTCTCACTCTCTCTCGCCTGCTCTGCAACATACCTCTCCTCACCTGCTATAATCCTGATCTCACACTCGCCTGCTCTACAACTCGCCTTCTTTCTCCGTCGCCTACACAAACTCCTCAGTATGTACCATGTGTGCATGTGTATTTATGTGTTTTTTTACATGTGTGCGTCCTTGTGCGCATTGCGCATGCGCAGCAGCACGAGCATGGAGGCTGCGTGCGTTGCGCACACACAAGGGTGATGCAGAAGGTGTGTGTCCTGGATCCATGTGATGAGTGCCAGTCCATGCATGTGATGTAAGGCCGGCCGCATGCACGTAACGGCATGCAGCACATGCGCACGTCTCACGCTCACACACAGAGCACATGTGCAACGTGGTGTCCCCGTGCATGCACCTTCCACATATCCCTTGTGCATGCGCAATGCTCGCAGCCCCATGCTTTCACTGCTATGCATGCGCAAAACGTGCAAAGACGTGCACACGAAAAAAACACATAAATACACATGCACACGTGGTACACACTGAGGAGTTTATGTAGGCAAGGGAGACGAGGCGTGCGGTGTTGGTTGTTGGTGAAGCAAAAGAAGTGTCAGAGGCAGGTTTGGTGTGGAGAGTGGCTGGATTGGTGAGTGCTGGTGGAGTTGTGTGGTTGGGTTGGTGACTGGTGGGTGAGGTGAGTGTCTGAGTTTGAGTGAGTTTGAGGAGTTGAGGGGGTGGAGTTTATGGCGGGTTTTGTGGTTGCTGCATGTGCAGTGGGAGGTGATCAGGGACTGCGGTTGCCTGATGGGGGAGATGGTGTCCATGGGGCTGAGGCACAGGGCATGGGTTTAGTCCCGCTTCAACACAGACCTGCAGCTCTGGGGGCAGGCCAGGCAGGGGCTGTGCCGTCATGGCACAGGAGGCGTGCAGAGTTGCAGGCTCACTAGCCTCGCCTCTACAGGCCCAGGGCCCAGCTCCAGGGCATGCGTGAGGAACAGGTCATCTCCCTCTACCGCTTGAGCACGGGGGCTATTAGGGAGCTCTATGAGTATCTAAGACTTGACCTCGAGCCCCTGACTGGTCGGTCACATGCCATACCGGGTTTGATCAAGCTCCTTGGTGCCCTACATTTCATTGCCTCTGGCTGTTTCCAGTCATCTGTGGCCGCAGTGGGTGGCATGAGCCATCCCACCTTCTCACGCTGTCTCCACCAGGTACTGCATGCCGTGATCAGCCAGGTGGGGAATTACATTGCCATTCCCAACACTAGGCAACAGTGGGGGACCCTGAACCAGGCCTTTGAGGCGTTTGCTGGGATACCACACGTGATGGGAGCTATTGATTGCACACTTGTTGCCCTGGTCCCGCCCAAAGACAGGGAGGTAGTGTTCCGCAACCGCAAACACTACCATTCCCTGAACGTTCAGGTTGTATGTGATGCAAATATGCATATTCTGAATGTAGTCCCTTGGTTTTTAGGGTCCATTCATGACTCCTATATCCTGCATCACTCGGCACTATTCAGACAATTTGAGGCAGGACAGTATGAGGACTGTATACTGCTGGGTGTGTATTTCTCATCTCTGACATGCACATGGTGATCCTGTGACTAACCGTATGTGCACATGTCTGTCTTTGAGGTGTATCCCTAGTTGTGTGTGTGTCTCATCTGTCTGTGTGTGATCTAACGTTGGGGGGATGGGGGTTGGTGCCCTCCAGCTCTACCTTGCTACGGTGCTGTGTGATGATGGTATCATGGATGCTAGCATTTTTGTTGATTGCAATCCATACACCTACCCCTTGTTTTGTGTGTCATAACTTCACACGCTGATGCATAGTTGTGGTGTCCCATCATGTGCTGTCATATGTTTCTGTCAGGATGTTTTGTGCATTTGGTTTGCACGTACATACTTGTGTCCATTTGGGTGGACATCAGCTCCTGCTTTAACTTTCCACATTTATTTCTGCAGGTGATGCAGGATATGGGTGTCGGCCCTGGTTGCTGACCCTTGTGTGTCAACCACGGATACGTGCAGAGAGGAGTTACATTGAGGCCCATGCCTCCAGCTGCTCTGTCATAGAGCGCACTTTTGGCGTTTTAAAGAGTTGCTTCAGGTGTCTGGATAGGACAGGTGGGGCCTTACAATAAAAAACACAGACTGTGGCAGAGATCATTATAGCTTCTTGCATCCTGCACAACATTGCTCTCAGGCACTATATCCCTGTCCAAATTAATGAGGATCTGGAGGATGATCCTACGTGCCCTTCTGTACATGCCCGTGGTGACACATGTGAGCACACAGCAGTCAGGCGGCAGGTGATTGAGGTGCTCTTCTCATGTAAGTACTGCATATGTTGCCACATACATTTGTTTAGATATGTGTGTACTACTACTACTAGTGAACATTTGTATCCCAATAGCAGTAAGATGCAACACTGTACTGACATGTAACAGACACATTGCCTGGCCATCCCAGCTTACAGTCTAGTCATGACTGAAACGCAGAAGATGTGAGCAGGGCACATCAGCGGGTGGAGGTGGATTATGTGTGTCAGGAGTAGTAGGCTTGTGGGAGGTGTTAAGCTGTCATACCTGATTTGTGGCTGATTGGGATGGGGCTGCTGTACAGACACAGGTAGTTAGTTTGAGGCTTTGGGTGCAGCAAGGTGAAAGGCGTGTAGTATAGGGTAAACAGTAGGAGAGCAGACCATAGATGGGACCAGTTGCCTTGGTGTGTGTGTTTCACATTTTTTAAATTTGAGCTGATTGATTGGTTGGTATGCTCTGATGAGCAGGGACTGTGCGTTAGTTGTTTCTGTATAGCACTTAATGTGATACGTAGCACTATATACATGCTGAGTAGTAGTTGAATTGCTGTTATTTGAGATCAGTAAGGAAAGTTACTGCAACACCACAGTGTGCCTGAATGTATAGGTCAGCACGTAGCCTTGACATGGATGCGGAAATGGATAGGGAACCTGTGAGGTGTCCTGACAGGGGGAGTATTATTGCCATTATGTGTGTGGCTGTAGAATAGCCATGCAGTGCACTGTTGCATATTTTCAGTCAGACAGAGATGATTCAAGGCCAGATCAGCAAGGTGTAGGTTACAGTAGGCAAGCCGGGAGCTGATGGGGGGGGGGGGGGATTTGGGTTTTAGTTGTGTTTTCAGGGAGGACTGGGGAGATATAGCTGATGACATCTAGACATAAATCACAAGCCTCAACTACAAGCTGGGTATGTGTGTAGAGGAGGAGAGTGCAGTCCAAGACAACACCTACATTACGGACCCTAGAGAAAGGAAGTTATGGCCACACACACAAAGACGCTCTGCTGGGAGGGGAGGGTTTAGGTGCACATATAGGATATCCATGCTTTGCTATTATCAATTTCACACAGTGGGATGACATGCAGCCATCAATGTCAGGTGGCAACCAGACATCGGGGTGTGGTTTGGCAGACATAACTCAGGCGTCGAGAGAGATATTTGCAACTCATCAGCACACAGCTGTTAATGTAAGTCAAGGTATGAGATATACACACTAAGGAAATGTATATGGACAGAGGATAAGAATGGAGCCCCTGCATATTTCCCTGTGTTACAGGAACTAACAGTGGGGTAGCAGACGACATTGGGACACCAGAACACACACTGAAGGGGCATTAGGAGCGATATGGGGGACACAGGATAGTACTGCGGCCTTAGAGCCAAGCAGGGACACTGTAGCAAGGAGATAGTTCTGTTCCACATTTTTTACGGCAACAGAGAGGTGAGGAAGGGGACAGGCAGAGTACGGACCCTTGTAGTTTGCCACACACACTTCAGTGATAACTTTAACATGAAACAAATCTGTACAGTGTGATGGGGAACAGTCAGTTTGTTAAGGATCTTGGGGGGTCTGCGAGCTGAGGACGTTGTAGGGAAAAATAAGTATTGTAAGGGGAAAAGTAAGTTTCTTGTTGTACAGAGGGACCACAAGGCCCACAAGGGAAAATGGATAGTTTGTGCATACCTAGCTGGAAAGGCAACTTGATTGATCTTCACAGAGACTAGTACCATTTTGTACGGTTGCTGATAAGTAGTGCTGGGCTGCTGGGATGGGTTTATGACGTATATATGTTTTTGTTACTGTATAAAAGATAGACTGCACTTCTAACGTACGGAATAAACTTACATACTTTCCTTCTGTGTGGTTGTGAGTTTTATTCCCCTGGAATTCCAGGCAGCCAAGCAGGAAGCAGACGGAGGGGATTCCCTAGGCCTGGTGGTTATAAACAGGGATAACCCCTTAACAATTTGGTGTCAGAAATGGGATCCTCCCGTGGGCCGGGAATCCCTGTGCTTTGGTAGCACGGTCAAAATGTCTCTATTGTCCCTGGGTGGGATGGTGCCTGAGTGGCACGGTACAAATTCTTCTGTTGTCCCTGGGTGGGACGCGAGGCGGTGTCTGCTTCACATTCCTTCCCGGCTGCTATTGTTTGTGTGTGTGTGTGTGTCAGGCAAGACGCCCCTGTATGTTCCTGAAGCGAGAGCGCTTGTGATGGACCTGTGCAGAACACAAGTGGCCTGACGTGCATTTGTTGTGAATTAATTAGAGGATGGGGGGGTCCCAAGGTTAGGGGACTGCTCCAGAATCCGCAAGAGTGCATGCACAGCCAAATGTTGTGATAGGGTTTAAAACTGCAGCTAAGAAGGCATCCTATTCTTGATATGTATCACACATGCTGTCAGTGTAGGTCACAGGACACTTGCCAAGTCTGCAGAAGAAGTCTGTTTATTATAAAGGTAGGACAAAGGTCATTTGCTAACCTTGCAGAGAAAGCCTTTTTTTTTTAGCTTAGCCTTGCAAAGGCAATACACACACATTGTTGTTCGTCCAGTCCCACTCCTCAAATTCTCACTAGAAGAGTGGCTGCAGTAGCCCTCGACTAATTTGGCTTTTGTACTGCAGTAGTACTTGTCTCCTGGAATTCTGTCTTAGTTTATCTAAGTGGTTGTAAGACGCCCCCAGTCTCTGGCGAGGGTAAAACCAATGACTCAGAGTCCCTGGAATGCAAGTGACAGGTGGTGTTTGTTTATTTGTCTTTCTATTCTTCCAAGCGTTTCCTGTCTTCTTTAACTAATGGGAGGGTTCCTGGGTAAGGGAGACCGACCCATTAAACCTTTCATAAAATTTAAAACAACGAAACATCTCCCAGGGTCTGCTGTAGCTCGCTCATCCATTAATTGTGAACTAATGTGTTGGGACAGCTAGTTCTTTTCTTCTTGTCTGTATGAGTTTGTATTGTAGCATGGAATGGATTTTCTGAGGCAATGGATTGGGTTCGGAATGTTTTGTTCCCTGAAGTAAGAACCTTAAAAGCAGACTGTACAGATAACAAGCCTGGCAGTGTTTTGTGTGTTTACATTACTTCTGTACTGCAAGCTATGAAAAAAATGCAGTTTTGTTTTGAAAAAAAAAAAAAAAGCATTCCTGATTTCAGTTTTGGGGGAACAACTAAGGAAAAAACTAGATATAAGTTAAGAGCTCTTAACCTGCTCCACAGTATTCCTCTCTGAGTCTCATTGGTCAGGTTGGCCAAAGGTGAATTGGCCACAGGTAAAGGTGTAGATAACAGCTGGGGCTCGCCGGAATTTTCCCACAGTAGAGTGATTCCTGCTGAGTGGAGGTGTGAAGATGCGTCCTGTTGATTTCAACAGTCTCTCCTCCTCCTCTGCGGAGAGGTTTCTCTGCTAGCTGGTAATGGTCCTGGAGGTGAAAAAAGTGAACAGAGGTGTTGTGAACCAGAGTGTGAAAGACGGTGAAATACAAGCAGGCACTGCAGCAACCAAGTAAATTCTGTGCACAGACCGAGGTAAAGAAAAGTGGGACTTTAGTACCTACCTTGGTGGTTGGGACATTCTATCGGGAACTGAGACTGATTGCATGTGAGTGAGACGTACAATTGTGACACCTCATAAGTGAAGGAAAGAGAAAAATCAATCTGGAGAGAATAAAGGGTATTTTGGAGTTACCTTTGCCTAAAACTAAGAGAGCTGATATCCGTTTGGCTGGGTGTATGCCAACATGTGAGAAATCTCAAACTTTTTCTCCAGCTGTCGCTGTGCTCCCCTAGCCGATGGTAAAAAGGTTGTGATGATGTCAGAAAGGTCTGGTGGAAGCTATTCTGTTTTCCTTTGACCTTCAAAGTAGGGATTGAGAGCCCTGTCAGGACAATGGGGCATTCTCAGCCAGTAGTTACGAGATTGCAACTTGAAAATGATTAAAGTTTGGGTGAATAAGAAGGTAATATGTTATATGTTTGTTTTTGTTTTTGACTGTGTATGCTATCAAGCAAACTTAAAAAGTTAAAAAAGAATTTTATATATTGTGGCAAGCACCTCATAGAGGTCATAATTATTATTCATATATTACAAAACACAAAGAGCTGTAACTATAGGAATTTAATAGCAATCACAATTAGTGACAATTCTCAAGCAACTTTTTATTTTTAAACTCTTAGGGGTATGTTTACTAAACCGTCCTAATGTGCGCCTGGCGCTAGTGTGCAGGATGCCATATAAGGAGTGGACGTTTCAGTCTTAAAAAAGCAAACCGGGAGTATCGTGCGCTAATGCGCGCCGCGCACATTAGCGCACGAGAAACGCGCACGGGAAGCATAAGCAGGCATGCTGATGTGCAAACAGAGGAACAGAGCCACAGTACAATGGTTAAGACACTGACTGATGGTGCAGGGGTCATGGGTTCAATCCCCCACTGTGCCCAATGAATAAGGCTGGCTGAGGCACTACCTGTTATGTGTAATATTGCATTCTGAAGCATTTTAATTTTATTTTAATTACTGCTGCTAGCAAACGCACTCTCAAAGCGCTGTAACATAAGGTGCTGCATAAGACGCCCCATAAGGTACCCCAGAGGGCACATTAGAAAGTGCACTGTCCGCCAAGACACCCTACCATGTTGCTGAAAGGGTGACCTATAGGGTGCCATAGAGGGTGCCCTATGAGGCACGGCAAGGTGACAGCACTGTGTCTGATGGCAGCACTGCACATGTTAACGTGTAGTAAGCTGACGTAGGTGTGCTGACGTACAAACAGCAACAGCAGCATAGCATAATGGTTAGGACACTGACTGATGGTGCAGGGGTCATGGGCTCAATCCCACAATGCGACAATTGCATATGACTGCCTGAGACATTACCCTATAATATCAGCAGTGCTTTGTGAGGCATTTGGATATTATTTTGGATTTGTGCTGCCAGCAAACACACCCTCACATTGCCATAACCTCAGGTGCCACATCATGCACCCTATGCGCCACGTCTGAGGACACATAATAAGGTGCACTGTCCACCACGGCACCTTATAATGTTACCTTTGGGGCACCTTATAGGAGGCTGTTGAGGCACCTTCAGGCTACAGCACTGAGGGTGTTGTTGCTGGCAGCACCAATGTATAATATATAGAGAATATGCCTCAAACAGCCCTATCATATAACCCCACTGTGGGATCCAACTCGTGACCTCTGGCTCCACAGACAGCGAAGGCACCATTTGCCTACATCGCCATAGCTCCTAACAAAGGCCTGGCTGGCTGTAGTTGGACTGCAGCCCACCACACGAACTGTCTGCTGTGGTTAGCAGGATAGAGTCAAACCACACATACCCATGCTGCACTGCACATGCAAATCAGCAGTCTACAGATAACCATAGGATGGGATATGCACCCCCACCCCACCTCAGCCTGGAAGGGAGTACTGAGCATGTGTGTTACTGGCACAGAGTAGGTACTGACCGTCACATTGTGCGGGTCCTGTTCTCACCCTGAGGGTGAGGTGGGACACCCAGCACCATGTCCACAGCACCTGGCTTAGCTGAGATAGACTATGGTGCGAGTCCCCATCAGTGCCAGTGTGTGATGGGTAGGATGTGCAGATGCACTGCCAAATACACCTGTGTCCACCTTGTATTTCTCAGTAAAGATTAGCCCTTGCACACTTTGATGCACCCAGAATAGTGCATATCCTGTGTGGGTGCCATGGCCACATGATTTATGTGACTGGTGGGGGTGGGCTGTTTGGACCCATAGGCGGATTATGTAGTACCACCCAAACTGCCCTCTGGAGCTCAGGATCTCCCACCAACAGATCCACATTCTACACCATTGCAATGGTGCTGGTAGAGGGAACCATCAACCTAAGTCCAGCTGGGGGACAGACAACATACAGGGCAGTCCATGCATTTCTGTACGCATCCATGCAGTGAAACCTAACAGACAAGAGACCTGGTAATGCCCAGCTGCCCACCACCACTATCTGATATTCTCCAGCAGCGAGCACAGTGAATCTGCAGCCACTGCACCCTGCAAGGTGTTCCAGCCGTACACATACAAACTTCAAACAGTCTGCTAGCTAGTCCATAGTGCATATTACTGGAAGACATGTATGCACCAAAAACTGGGATGTCAGCACACACACCAAGCAGATAGGTTAGTGATTGGACCACAAAAAGGCAACCCATATTTATCACTTGAAAGAGATACTATTAGCACAATGGGGGACCTAGCCATGCCATGGTGACTGCTCAGTCAGGGTGAGAGTGACCTCCCAGCAGGACATGCTGTGGCCACCCTGTCCGTGCAGGTGGTGACCAGCCACTACAATGTCCCAGCCATTGCCCTATACCCTGTGCTCATGCAGCCTGCCCAGGCCACCCTGTCGGAGCTATACCCACAGTATCTTGCTCCTCATTATGCACATTGGCAAGCTAACACTGGACACAGTGCAAACAATGTGGCCTGAGTAAGGTGTTGCAACCACCACACACTGGCTGGACAGACACACACTCCCACACCAATGCCAGCATTGTGCAAACATAGAGAGTTTTTGCAGTCCTGGCCAACTCACCAGTCCTGGACACAGCGCAGGCATGGCTATGGTATGCAATACTGTTGGAGTCACTCCCCAGGGTGGTGAACACTGTCAGACACCAGACCTGAAACACACTCCACAGACATCTGAGATATTGGTATGATACAGCTCAATGCGCATATTGTGCTTAACTTAGGAATTGCTATCTGCCAGTAATCATAGCAACCTTTTCATATATGTGTACCATATTCCCAGGTTTAGGGTGGCATTGGTAAGGTATGCAAGTACTAGTATTGTGAGCTGTATGCAAGGTCTGATATCCTGCCTCTCCATGAGGCTTTCGATAATGGAGCCTGTGGGTGTGGTTCTTTCTGCTCCTGTTCAGCCGCTGCTCTAGGGCAGAGATCCCCAACTCCAGTCCTGGTGGGCCAAACACTGTTCATGTTTTCCTGCTGTCCCTAATGAATATGCATGAGATACATCTGCATACTATGGGAGCGGCACATGGAAATGACGCACACACATCTTTATTAGCAACAGCATATATGTGAATGATTTGTGGCCCTCCAGGACTGCATTTGGGGGACTCTGCTCTAGGTAATGCCCATGTTTATGGTGTCTGTGCTCTGTAGGATAAAATGTAGATGTTTACCTTATGTGCACTAAAGGTTCTGTCTGTATTACCACATTTTTGTGGTGAGCAACATGTGGGGACTGGGTGGGTAGGAGGCACAGCTGGGATTTGAACCTGTGACCTTTTGGTCCTAAAGGCATTGGTTGTGTCTGCTGCACCACTGTCTTATCACAGAAACAATGCTTTCCCTGGGGAGTCCATGGATGTTTGTCAGACAGGGCCTGTCTGTTGGAGTGCACTGCACCCACGTGAAGGGGGCTAGGCCACCGTCTACTGTGGGCAGCAGTGACTGCCCCCTCCACCACCGGTACCCCTCCACCACCATGCTGACATGGCCTTATACTGGAGACAGCATCAAAGCTGAATGATATGTGGCCCTCCAAGACTGCCTTTGGGGGACTCTGCTCTAGGTAATGTGCATGTTTCTGGTGTCTGTGCTCTGTAGGGTAAAATAGAGGTGTTTTTGAACCATGCTTATGTTCTCTGCAATAAAGGTTCATCTTTACTATCACGGTTTAGTAGTGGGTAAAATATGGGGACTGGGTTGGCAGGGCCCCAGCTGGGACTTGAACTGGTGACCTTTGGTGCCTGAACACACTGGCTGTGTTCACTGCACCACACTGTGGCCACAGAGACAATGTAGTCCCTGGAGATACCATGGCAAACTACAAGGGTCCGTACTCTGCCTGTCCCCTTCCTCACCTCTCTGTTGCCGTAAAAAATGTGGAACAGAACTATCTCCTCGCTACAGTGTCCCTGCTTGGCTCTAAGGCCGCAGTACTATCCTGTGTCCCCCATATCGCTCCTAATGCCCCTTCAGTGTGTGTTCTGGTGTCCCAATGTCATCTGCTACCCCACTGTCAATTCCTGTAACCCAGGGAAATATGCAGGGGCTCCATTCTTATCCTCTGTCCATATACATTTCCTTAGTGTGTATATCTCATACCTTGACTTACATTAACAGCTGTATGCTGATGAGTTGCAAATATATCTCTTGACGCCTGAATTATGTCTGCCAAACCACACCCCTCCGCCACCATGCTGACATGGCCTTATATTGGAGACAGCATCAAAGCTGAATGATATGTGGCCCTCCAAGACTGCATTTGGGGGACTCTGCTCTAGGTAATGCGCATGTTTCTGGTGTCTGTGCTCTGTAGGGTAAAATAGAGGTGTTTGAACCATGCTTATGTTCTCTGCAATAAAGGTTCGTCTTTACTATCATGGTTTAGTAGTGGGTAAAATATGGGGATTGGGTTGGCAGGAGCCCCAGCTGGTACTTGAACTGGTGACCTTTCGTTACTGAACACACTGGCTGTGTTCACTGCACCACACTGTAGCCACAGAGACAGTGCAGTCCCTGGAGATAGGAAACCTGGCCGAAGGAGTCAGAAACCCTGCTCTGCACAATTTCACTGTGGGCTCATTCACCTTGTATGGGGTCGGAGCGTAGACCTTCCAAAAATCCTTTCTTTTTTTTGGAGCTTTCTTGGGAGTGTTTTTTACTGTTGCCCATTGATATCACTATTGTACAGCTTGGTTATGTTTTTTTCCCCTTTTTTGAGATAATTTTCACTGTTTATTTGCCCTTTTATTCCGTACACATGTATCACACTTATCACTTTTTTTTTTTTTTTTTAAACTTTTATTTTCATTTTGCAACAAACAATAGAAACAACACACCAAAAGAGACAAAACAAGTATACAATAAGGAAAAGTAAACCCATTACCCCCCACCCCGATGCTTCTTCTCTACCCGTTTATATCAGCATGTGAGCGCTTCCAATTAACAGTGATTATACATCAAACGATCAAAAAAGTATCCACAATACAGCATGATCATGGGACAGAGATATATACAAAGTTAGACAGTCAGATGAGAGCATTTAGCAAAATGTACATATTCATTGAGCATCTTCCATTGAGACCAATGTGAAGGAGTCTGAACGGAGGAAGCGAACAGACGAGGTATTTGTTCATATTTACTGTAGAGACAGGCATGATTCCACCATTCATTGGGGCTCAGATGGGAACTAATTTCCCAGTATGACTTAATTAGGGAAATAGCAATGCCAAGCATAAAGTTCGAAAGGAGATAAGCCATTTTGGGAGAGAGGGGATCCCCGCAACTGGGCGAAGTCCCACTATCCTCCAAGAAAGGGACTCCTGAGAGTGCGAGATAGACTAAATACGACCCCAGACCCGACGCCAGTAATACTGTAGTGCGGGATATTCATGCATAACATGAAGCAATAAACCAATGGCCGCAGGACGTGTCCAGCAACCATTACCCTGAGTAGTGTTCCATTTGAGGGAACACTTGAGTAAAATCGCCACCAAGTATTAATGGAGCATTGGCGGAGGCCGAGGCCAACTGCGCAAAACTTGCATAGTAAGCAGGGTTGTCCATATTCGGGGCATAGTGCAAATACACGTGAATTCTCTATCTCCAACCTCAAGGTGTACACGGGCCCATCTACCCTCCATGTCAGCGCTAATATCAGGTACAGTAGCGTGCAAAGACTTCTTAACCAGAATGGCTATCCCGTACCATTTGGAAACGGTGGGAGAATAGGCAGCTACCATGTGAGGCCTAGCATTGAGTTTCAGTGTTTCAGCAGAGTGAAATGCGTTTCCTGAAGAAACACCGAATCAACATGCTCGTGGCTAAGATAGCTAAGGATTTTCTTTCCTTTGAGTGGACCAGTAATGCCTTTGACGATGAATAATAAGATTTTACATAAGGCCATTCAGAAAAGTTAAAAATTCTGAGCATGATAGCACACATAATTTCACTGTGTCCCTCAAACTGACTGTATCTGGCTGTACACATGACATAGGAAAAATAAGCTAATATAATACAATGAAGCGCCCCACATTAACAAAGAAAACCGCAGTACGGTAGAGGAGAAGCAAAACCCCAAAATTACTGGCGACCATGTGTCTGCGGGGAGAAACCCCAGAGAAGGCCGAAATTGAAAAAACACATAACCTGTAGGACTGTGCGTGCTCCGAATCCGACCGAGGCACACATCATGAAGGGATAGGAGACCAAAAACAAAAGTCATACAGAGAAAGAAAGAAAGTCCAGGCTATTTCTGTGCTTGGCTATGACCGCCGCATCGGGCCCTTCAAAATGGCGGACAGAGCCGGGAGATAAGAGTCCAAGATTTGGGATTAGCGCATCTGCTCTGCTTCTTTGGAGTCCAAAAATGTTGATAGTAGATCAGGATCCTCGAACGTCCTGGTCTGGTTGTGGAGAGTCACTCGGAGCTTCGCTGGATACAACAGGCCAAAGCGAGCCTGTAGCTGTTGAAGTCGAGGGCGAAGAGCAAGGAGTTTCTTCCGACGGTCAACGGTAGGCTTTGCCAAATCAGGAAAGAAGGAGACCTTACGACCTTCAAATTCCAAATGATGATTCGCTCGGGCAGCATGTAAAATTTGTTCCACTTGTTGATATCGTAACAAGCTAAAGATAATAGGCCGGGGGGTCGTGCGGTTGAGCGCCATGCGGGCAGGAACACGGTGTGCTCGATCGATTTCCAGTTCTCTGTGAAAAGTGATCTTCAGCAAGGAGGGAAGAGTTTTGAGCAAGAATTCTCTTATATCTCCTGCTTCCACCCCCTCCGGCATTCCGAGGAGCCTCACATTGTTGCGACGGGCTCGATTATTGCTATCTTCCAACTCCTTTTGAAGAGTCTGTATCTGGCGCTCAGCCTTGTCCAGTTTGCCCAAGCGCACCTCGTGCGAGTCGAGGACCCCCGCCATATTGTCCTGCCGTAATGAAAGACCTTCAAGTCGGTCCTGGAGCACTCCAAAGTCTTCTCGCATGGCTCGAAGCGCTTCTCCATTGGACTGCACCAATTCCTTCACGCCGCGTATTTCCTCCAAAATCTCCAGGTGCATTGCGGGGTTTTCACGAAAGGGAACCATCTTCTGTGGGGAGGACACCTCTGTTTTGGAGCGTTTTCCGTGAGAAGAAGAAGGAGACCCGAAGTCCAAGCGCGCTGGTTTATGGGCCGCCATCCCCCCGAGGTGCCCCGGTCAGCTCGGAGCGAAATAGTAAATTTATATAGGTATTAAGTCAGGATTCTGAGTAGGCCTCTCGGGAGCTTCAACGCAAAGCGTCCTACCCGCTGGACATCAGGCTCCGCCCCCCACACTTATCACTTTTTGTAGGTTTCCCTGGTTTTGCTGTACATTGCTGACGGAAATGGTTTCTTTTCCCTTTAAATGCTCTCTAGCGCGAGGTTTTCAATCGCGGTATTTTTCAGCCAGGTATTTCACAGCGCTCGTGTGCGGGGAGCCTCTCCCCTCCCACTCTCCTCCCCTTGACCTCTTCTCTCCGCCCCTGGGGAGCCTTGTACGGACCTTCCTCAGCCCTCCCGATGCCTTTCTCCTCCTTCGGCGCACATTTTCGCTGCCGCGTGCATTAGCGTACGATAAGGTACCTGTGCGCTGTGAGATGCGCATTATCACATGATAAGGTACCTTATCGCACGAGAACGTTACAAAGCGCACATTAAGACGGTTTAGTAAACATACCCCCAAGTCTACACACAGCACATGCATATACATATAGACAACAGGGAACAGAGTATGTGGGAAATGGCTATAATTCAATAAAAGCCTGTTGCAAAAGGTATGTTTTTAGGTCATTATTGAATTTGTGATATGATAATTCCTGGTGCAGTCAGATGGGAGAGAGTTCCAAGGAGCAGGGGCATGATAGTAGAAGGCTGACTGTCAAGTTGAGTCATATCAAGGGTTGGAGACTGGGAGTTGATTATTGGGATTGGAGCGAAAAGTCCAACACAAAGATTATGGAATAATAAGTGAGGAAAAATACAAGGGAATACTAGTATGAAGGGTCCTGTGTGTTATAATCAAAATTGTATCTTGACTCTATCTGTCCCTCCAATTTAGAAACAGCTGTATCAAGCAAAGCCGTCTTACCATCTAATTGTTGTAAAGAGACAACAGTCTCTTGGGAAAATTTAGACAGGGAACTCAAAGTACCGGAAATCTTATCATCAATAGACTTTAAAACTCCCCAGACATCTTTTAATGTAATCTCTGTATCAGAGGACATAGTCGAGAGTGAAGTAACACTACCCGACATAACAGAGACAACCGGTTGAGGCAAGGAAAGAGAAACACTTAAACCCCTTACCTTGTCAGGAGTCTCCCCGGTAGAAGTGGGAAGCACCGATAAAAGAGGACACAGTGGGGGAGATCTTCCCCCTGAGCTCAGGGAGGCGCCCTCAGGAGACAATTGAGCAATCGGCAATAGGGAAAAGTGCTTATCTAGGGGACCCGTCGGTTTCACAACACCGGCGGGATCACCCCCAGAAGCACCTCCACCCTTGGCTTTCCGTTTCCCCATACAAGCAGAGCAGAATGCACTAAAACCCACAAATAACTATTACCCTCTCCTCCGGTCTATGCATGCTGCTCAGGCAGCGGGTATTAAAGACTCACTGGCTCTACATAGTAAAATTGAAGCGATGGAGAATTCCGCACGTTCTTGTAACCTTCGTTTCTTAAACTTTCCTATCTCTAAACTCCTCGCTCCTAAAATATTATTGGATAAGTACCTTAAAGAAGTTCTACTACTTACTGATTCCATAGCAGTTTCTCAGTTGTATTATATGTCCCCCAGCTCCAAGAGAGTTAACCCTGTTGAGGGAGAATTTGATGTAATTGAGCCTACTATTTCTAACCTCACCGCCTTTTTGGAAGACTCCCTGGATATAATTGATACCCGTTCCACTTTGTTAGTGACTTTTTTGTCTAAAGATATTAAGCAGTGTGTACTTCGTGCTTTCTTTAAACACAAGGCTAATAAGTTTTGTGGTCATCTAGTTAATGTTTTTCCTGATGTATCATGAAGTACCCAGCTTAGGTGTAGGCTGTTTTTGGCCTTAAAGCCTCAGGTATTGTCTTTAGGAGATACTTCATTTTTTCTTTGTTTCCCGTGTAAATGTATAATTACTTGGAAGGATGTCTCCTATGTTTTCACTGAAGTTACTCATTTGGAAAATGTATTGATTGAGAAGCGGAAAGCACTGGTTGAAGCATAGGGCATCCATGAATAGATTAGCCTCCTTTCTATTGGCCTTGTGTCTTATTTTCTTAAGTATGGAGTGATGTTAATACTCAGCCAAGTTTCATAATGTGGGCTATATCAAGAGACATGTTTCCTTATTTGATGGTTGTACATCTGACTTAGTTGTTTTGTTCTGGATTGACCTTGTTTGTAATGTGTAAATGCATTTTGAAATCAATAAAAAAATAATTGTATCTTGAATCTGAGAAGAACTGGAAGCCAGTGGTATTGAATCATTAAAAGAGTGACGTGATCGAATTTTAAGGAATGAGTGATTAATATGATATCAGAATTTTAGACTGTCTGTAACCTTTCCAACTGATAATCGGGGAGACCGGCACAAAAGACATTACAGTAGACAAAACTGACGAGGCTGAGAATAAGTGTGGTTAATGAGGGAGGACCGAGAAAGGAACGGAAGGATCAAACTGTTTTGGTAACTGAGATAAATTGTTCATGGAATGTGAGGCCAGAGTCAAGTACCACACCCAGATATTTTAAAAAAGAGGAAAGTGAAGGAGAACACCATCCAAAGTGTGAGAAATGGTCAAAGCAGTGGAGGTTTTCGTGAACCATGTGACAGAAATCTTAAAAAGGTTGGGCTTGATATTCAGCGCTGGTGGTTAGCATTGCAAATGCGGCTAGCCAGCAGTGTTGAACATTAAACCCAGATATTCAATGCTGGGTCATATCCGTACCGGCAGTGAATATTTGGTTTCATTGCATAGAACTAGCACTAACCAAATACAGTTCAGAAAAGCCCTCAAACACTACCTGTTCCTCAAATACTTCCCAGAGAACATTGAATCACATACACTGAATACTTGTAGCTACACCAACACGCCTATTCAGCCAGGGAACACTCCTAGCCAGGTGTCCTGTCCATAATTTCTCATGATATTTATTCTATGACTCCAGTGTGTTTCCCCTGTTTATCCAAGTTTACTGTCCTGTTATATGTAAACTCAGAACTATGTTTCACGTTCTGATTTCTCTGTTCCATGTAAACCGCGCTGATGCCGAATAGTGCGGTATATAAGAAATTGGAAATAAATAAATAAAATAACTGGGCAGCAGCAATATTGAGCCACTACCTGGTTATCAAATATATGGCAAAAGTTATAGCAGGGATTCCTGCGCCTGGGTTTCACAGCATATTGCTAACCGGATAGCAGTTCAATATTGCCACTGCCCGTTCTGGTGTTGCCTCAGAATGTCCCTGATATGCCCTGATGCTAAGCGGTTATCATCAGGGTGTGTAGAGCCAGCGGCACTAACTGTGCAAGTGCTGCTGAATGTCCTGTTCGCTGTGATTAACACGGTTAGCAGCTCTGCTAAATGTGTTAATCGCTTGCATATTGGGCCCGTTAAGCTTAAGCAGATAGGCTCTGATCCAGGAGGCCACTTTGGATAAGCTATCATTGATTGGGGCTACTTCAGGACTAATAGGATGTAGGTGATAAGTGAGAAGAATGTCATCTGCATAGTTGTAAGCAGTAATTTCAGAATCCTGTATTATGGTAGCAAGAGATGCAATAACGACATTGAAAAGGTGTGGGGTAAGAACAGAGTCCTAGGGAACACCACAGGTAAGAAGATAGGAATCAGAGGTGGAAGAACCGAAGGCAACTGAGAAGGAACAATCAGTTCAAAAAGAACTTAAACAGGAGACAACAGATCCTTGCAGACCCAGGTCATGGAGCCAGGGACAGAGAATAGAGTGATCTACCAAGTCAAAGGCAGAGGAATAATCTATAGAAACCGCAAGAGTGATATTGTCTTAATCAAAAATATTATAGATGTCAATAAGTACAGCAGCTAGGATAGTCTCGGTACTGTGACTAGGGCGAAAGCCAAATTGTCTGGGGTGTAGGGCATTTTGATTGGTCAGATGAGTGGACAGCTGTGCAAAAACAAGTTTTTCAAGAATCTTGGAGACTGAAGTCTGGTTCCCCTGTTTCTCAGTCCATTACTTTAATCACAAGAGCACCATTGAAATATTGCTGGGAAAACCTTACCACGTACAGTAGCTAACCTTTGATTGCATCAAGCAGAACAAATCTAACAGAACAAACACACGAGTCTATAGCTACTGAAAATTATTTACTTATCATTTTGCCAAATTACTCCAAACAAAAGTTTAGTGACTCTGTAGTAAACTATTTTTGTATCAAGCAATAAATACATGGATGGAGAAAAAAATAGGAACATTAATAGAAGGCATACATACAAAATGGGGCAAAATGTGTGATGAAAGATATTCAGTGGCAAACAGAATTTTCCACAGAACTTTGGGCTGGGTATCAGTAGCCAATTTCCCCTGGACAACTGAGAGTCTAACTTATTTTACACTACTAATAATCCTGACAGGACAGACCTGTAGACACTCTTCCTTGAGCACTGAATGTAATTCTGGAGATCACACTGGGAAGTTAGAGGCTGTGAAATGGAGCTGCAAGGAGGTAAACTTTAAAGGAACATCAGGAAATACTTTTTCACAGAAAGGGTGGAGGATGCCTGGAATGCCCTCCCGATGGAGGTAAAAACAGTAATGGAATTCAAAAAGGCTTGGGATAAGCACAACCATACAGAGGATCCCTATATAGCAAGAGGATGGAATCAAAGCAAACGCAAATAATGTTTACACTTATAGCTCTAGCCATTTTACTGGGAAGGCTAGATGGACCATTCTGGTCTTTATCTGCCATCATTTACTGTGTTAATATGTAATGCAATGGGGAGTCAATAAAATAGTGCATAACTTGAAATTTAGAGCATCTCTATAGCTGTACTATCAAGACGAAAAAAGGGGAAGAGATGTGATGCAATAATCCAAATATGTAATAGACTCAATAAAGCAAAAGTAGATATCATTTTCCATAGTATTAAAACCTGAAGGTCAAGAAGCCATTATAGGATACTTAAGGAAGGACACTCAGAAAGAATTTGAGAAGATGCATTTTTTTTTTCGGAGAGACTGGTGGATACCTAGCAGAATTCAAACATCCTTTGGGTTAACATATATGAAGGGTAATTTTATGGTTTAGCACCTATTAAAAAAATGCACTTAGAATATTCCGCAACAAGGCACAAATATTCTCACACAAAATTACACCTGTTCCAAGATAGATGTAGGCATGTGCTTGAACTCCATGTGAGTACGTTGTATTGTCCAAAGTATGTGCATATCTCACAACTCTGCCTCAGCTCTGCCCAAATCCTGCCACTGGGAATGCCTATGTGTGTATCCCGTAAAAATATGCACGCTGCTGTCAGCATGCCCAGCAATATGTGCATATATTCCTATGTAATTTTATTATAGCCATCTGCTGTGCTTTATACCTGGAAGATGCTTTATAATATTACTCCCAACGAGACCTTAGGGGTATGTTTACTAAACCATCTTAATGTGCGCTCTGACATGTTAGCACACAATAAGGCACCTTATCGCGCGATAATGGCGCTTTACCGCGCGATAAGACTTATCGCGTGCTAACACGCTCAGCGGCACTCTGCGGCGCAAACGAGCACTGAAGGTGGAGTAAAGGCTCCCTGAGGGAGGAGGAAGGCTCCCCAGGGGCGGAGAGAAGGGGTCAATGGGTGGAGAGTGGGAGAGGAGAGGCTCCCTGCACACTAACGCTGTGGATTTCGGGGCTGAAAACTAACACCAATGAAACCCTGGAGTTAGAGTAGATTTAAAGGGAAGAGAAACCATTTCCGTCAGCAATGTACAGCAAAGCCAGGGAAACCTATTAAAGGTGGTAAGTGTGATACATGTGCACAGAACAAAAGTGCAGATAAACATTGAAAATGACCTGAAAAAACTGGAAAAAAAACATAACCTAGCTGGGCAATAGTGATATCAATGGGAAACATCAAAAAACACTACCGAGAAAGCTCCCAAAAAAAGATATCAATTTTGGAAGGGGCTATGCTCTGTCCCCATACAAGGTGAATGATCCCACAGTGAAATAACACTGATCAGGGTTCTCCCTTTCTATTGGACAGGTTTCCTATGGCTTGCACATGTCCCACAACAGCAGGGTGGGCATGTCAGAATGGTAAACTGGACAGATGCTGGAAAAGAGGACACAGAAGGCTGCAGGCGGCACATGCTGTGGTGCAGCTGGGCCACAGTGCGGACTAGGGTGATGCCTAGCTGGCCCATATGAATGCTGAAACAGTAGAGCAGCCAGACAGCAATTGATGAGGGCCCAACATGGGCACGAGTGTGTTTCCCACAGTGTCACAGGGGATAGTACCCAGCAGGTACCCCCAATGGTACAGAACATTGACAGGTGGTGCTGGGGGGAAGCGTGGACATCTATGCAGGCACCCCTACCCCAGAACCCACACCATAGACAGCCGCCTACCCGCACACTGGATGGCCCGAGACTGCGCACCACCAGCAGCACCAGCAGAAGGGCATGTCAGCATGGTGGCAGAGGGGTACTGGTGGTGGAGGGGGCAGTGGCTGCTGCCCACAGCAGACCATGTCCCAGCCCTGTTTAGTGGGTGCCGTTCACTGCAACAGACAGTCTCTGTCTGACAAACAGTCATGGTATCTACAGGGCATAAACTGCCTCTGTGGCAGCATGGTGGTGCAGGGCACACAGCCAGTGTGTTCAGAAGCAGAAGGTCATAGGTTAAAGTCCCAGCTGTGGTTTCTGCTAACTCAGTCCCCATATTTTACCCACTAAAAGAAGACCGCCGTAGCAAGGAACCCTCTCCGATCACCACCGGCTCTGTGCTCCCTGACCGGGGTCGAGCACACCTGAGCGGGACTTCCATCCCTCCCGCCCAGGAGCCTCCAGCCCAATCGGGGCTGTGGGAGGTGGAGCCGGGCAGCACAAAAAGAAGCCTGCCGAAGCAAGGAACCCTCTCCGATCACCACCGGCTCTGTGCTCCCCGACCGGGGTCGAGCACACCTGAGCGGGACTTCCATCCCTCCTGCCCAGGAGCCTCCAGCCCAATCGGGGCTGTGGGAGGCAGAGCCACGCAGCACAAAAAGAAGCCCGCCGTCAGGTGGGCCCACGCCTGAGGGCCTCGCCAGAGGGCCCTTTGGTGTGGCCCTTAGGCGGGGCACAAAAGCGAGCACCTTAAGAAGCCAACTGCATAACCACAATTACCTACTCGTGACTCATGCACCCGCGACAAGACCAGCACATCGGAAACGAGCCTAAATTTCATTTGACCCGCATGAGCAACTCTTCAAAGGAACACCGCCAAATGCGAGAATCTGTTTAGCGCCACACACCCTTAATGATCTCAACCTTCAAGAATAGAAACACTCTCCAGCAATAATCCAACTCATAGGAATCAGAAGCCCTCATCAGAAACAGCAGCCATCTTCAGCCAACTGCCTAACTGAACCTAGTGAATGGTGTTAGTTAGCAGGGCCCACAGAAGAGTTACGAAAAGACAAGACCATACAGCGGTCCATGAACTACCCTAGCAACTGCCCTAGCTGATCCACTGCTATTCTATCTGTAAGATAACAGTAGACCTGAATATACCCGATACTTGTTTCACACCTTGTTACTTTGTTGCAAACTGATCTCCTTTGAATTAACCTCTGCTACTGTATATTGTTAACAGAATACATTGTTCTTCTTTACCTCTCACCAAAATACTTGGTTAGGCTGTGATATTCTATAATTCTTTGTCTATTACCACTGCTGTTACATCCTTAGATATATGCTGATAGTCAACGGTTGAACTTACAACATCTTACAATTAGCTCTCTAGCCTGCTGACCAGCCAATCTGCATTTACTGTTCCCACCTACCTAGATTGCCTTATACTGTGTCCGTCCATTTTGTAATCATGGCTTTCTCTCTACTTGCAATAGTTAGCATCTATCTTTTAACTAACACCACCCATAATACAGCAGCACTCTCTCCCACCACAAACAATATCCCCATATTGCATAGACTAGGAAGAAGGTATCACTCCTTCTACCATCACTCAGCACCACATCCGCACCATGTTAAGCACTCTCACCTACTATATATCTCCCTTAACACTGCTTGCAGCCCCAAACCCAATCCTACTCCCTCACATATTAATCTAAATTGTGCACTCATCAACGCTCGCTCAGTGCGTAAAAAGTGGCCAGCCATTACAGATCTTATTACAAAGCTGAATTTAGACCTCCTCCTGGTCACCGAATCATGGTTAGCAGACACGGACAATGTCCTCATAAACCAACTCATCCCCCCAGCATACTCAATACACACCTGTCACAGAACAGCCCGAAGAGGAGGTGGAGTCTTCATTCTATCAAGAACTAACCTCCAATTTAATCTACTATCCTCTAGGAGTACCACACACATGGACTTAGGGGTATGTTTACTAAAGTCCGGAAATTTGCGCTCCGCAAATTAGCGCACGGCAACGCGCCACTTAAACGGTGCCAAATGCTCCTAAACGCCCCGCACAGGTGTGAGGAACCCCCGTGAATGTGCGCGACACACTAACGGGCCCCGCACAAATACGGGCCCGCAAATGTCCGAAAGAGGCGTGTAACAGCGAACGGAGGGCGGAGGAAGGCCCCCGAGGGGCGGAGAGACGGGGTCAATGGGCGGGTAAGGGGAGGGTAAGGGGAGGGGAGAGGCTCCCCGCACATGAACGGGGCCGAATTTCCCATGAAAAAATAGCGCGAGTGAAACAGTCGCGCTAGAGGTCATATAAAGGCAAGAGAAACCATTTCCGTTAGCAATGTACAGCAAAACCGGGGAAACCTGCAAAACGTAAGCAGTGTGATACATGTGCACAGCAGAAAGGTGAAAGTAAAAATAGACAATGACCAGAAAATCAATAATAAAAATAGTAATGCAGCTTGTGAACAGTTACAGTAATGGGCAAATATAAAAATCACACCCAGGACAGTCCCAGAAAAAAAGAAATGAATATTGGAAGGGCCATGGAGCTGAGACTCCCCCAAAAATAATTCCCATCCTTGTGGCTTTCCTGGGTGTCTTCCAAATGTTTGCCCACCAATATCACTGTTGCCCAGCTTATTTAAAAGTAAAGCCCCGGTGTATGTGTCTATTTCTGGGGTTTAGCTGCATGTTTGTCACCAGACAAGGTGAATGAGGCCACAGTAAAAGACTGAAGAGCAAGCTGTGCGTCCCCATCCTGACAGGTGTCCTATCACCAGGTACTGCACTGCCTCTGCGGCCACAGTGTGGTGCAGCAGACAGAGCCAGCACCTCCAAAACAGGAGGGTCACAGGTTCAAATCCCAGCTGGGGCTCATGCCAGCCCAGTCCCAATATTTTAACCATCACCAAACAGAGATAGTAAAGACACCCCATTATTGCAGAGAGCATAAACATGTTGCAAGCACCCATATTTTACCCTCCAGTGCACATGCACCTGAACAATGGGCATCACCCACAGCCGAGTTCCCCAAATGCAGTCCTGGAGTGGCTCAAACTAATCAGGCCATATGCGTTTGCTAAGATGAGGACATGCCAGCATGTTGGTGGAACAGTACAGAGGGTGGAGGGGGCAGGGGCTGTGAGCCACAGAAGACAGTGGCCTAGCCATGTGCAGTCTGGCACCGTCCACTGCTACAGACAGGCCGTGATGGATGTACAGACATGGACCTCCCAGGGAACCCAGCCAATCTGTGGCTACATGGTGGTGCAGTGCACACAGACAGTGTATGCAAGAACATAAGGTCACAGGTTCAAAGCTCAGCTGGGGCTATGGCCAATTCCACCCACATTTTTGTCCAACAACTAAACTGTGCTGGTAAGCACAAACCTGTAATGCAGAGGAGATAGGCATTGTCTATACGGCTATCATTTCCCATCCAAAGCACATACACCATTAACCGTGGCATCACTCAGATCAGAGTATCCGAAATGCAGACCTGGAGGACCACACACCATTCAGCATCCATGCTGCGGCTAATACTAATGATTGTGCTGCATATCTATGCACCACCCCCATGTTATGCAGATGTAGCACATGCATATCCATGAGGGACATCCTAAAACCAGAAAAGTGTCTGACACACCATGACCTGATGTGTGTAACCCATATGAAAGGCATCAATCAACAGGCCATGACACACCCACACCCACAGGCCCCATTGGACAATGCATCCTGGAGAGGCAGGACAGTGGGCCCTGCCTGTAATCCCCAAAAGTAGCAGATGTGTACCTTAGCAATGCCACCCCACACCTACGTACATGGTACACAGCTATCCAAGGTCCCATGTGAAAATATGTTCATAATGATTCAAATGCTCAGTACATGTGTCCCATTGAGCACCACCATAACAATCATTCAGATGTGTGTGTTGTGTGCAGCAGGTCTTGTGTCTGATAGTGCGTACCGCCCTGGGGAGTGACCCCCAACAGTCTATGCCTAACATATCCATGCCTGTAGTGTCCCCAGGACTGGTGTGTTGGCCAGAGCTGTCAAACCTCTCAATTGTAGCACAAAAGAGGACCAACCTGGGTAATGGTCACAGCAATGTGAAACATCATCAGACACTCCCAAGAAAGGCAGGGCCAAAATATATGAATGTTGGAAGGGTCACCAGCCCCTGCGGCATAAATGTTGAATGATCACACATTGATGTAGGATAGAGCAGGGTTCCCCACAGCAATGGACAGGTCCCCTATGGCATGCACATGTTGCACAACAGCATGTGTGAGTTGGGGGGAATGTGCAGTAGAGGTAGTTGCCTACATGCACACTGTATGGTTTAAAACTGTGCGCCCCCAGCACCAGTAGCAGAAGGGCCTGTAGCATGTTGGCAGAACTTTACTGGTATCTGAGGGGGCCAGTGGCAGGTGGCCAGAGAAGATGGAGGCTGAGCCAATGCCATGTGGGTGCACCGGACCACAACAGAAAGGCCCGCTATGACAAACAGACATGCCATCTCCAGGGTCCACATTCACTCTGTGACTGCAGTGTGGTGCAGGGGACACAGCCAGTGTGCTGGGGAGCCAAAGATTACCAGTTCAACTCCCAGCTGGGGCCAGCAGCAACACTGTGCACATATTTTACCCACCAGTAAAACGTGAGAGGAAATCAAAACATGTCTTGCAGATAACAACAGCATGTTCAGAGGACCTCTATTTTACCATAAGGATCACTTACCCCTCAAATATGTACAGCACCTACAGCAGAGTCCACACAATGCATCACTGGAGGGCCACATGTCAGTCAGCTGTGATGCTGTACCCAATATAGGCCCATGTCAGCATGGTGGCGGATGCCAACTGCTGGCAGAGGGGGCAGAGGCTGCTGCCCCACAGCAGATGCTGGCCTAGCCACCCTCATGTGGCTGCAGTACAATCCAACAGACAGGCCCTGTGTGACAAACAGCCATGGACTCCCCTGGGAATGTACTGTTGCTGTGCTAAGACGGTGGTGCAGTACATGTAGCAAGTGCCTCCAAGCACAGAAGGCCCCAGGTTCAATTCCCAGCTGGGGCACCTGCCATCCCAGTCCCAATGTTTTACCCATTTGCGAAACCTTAAAGTAAAGAATGGAACTCCCGTGCTGAGAACATAAGTGTTGGTCACGATACCATAGTTTGCTATAAATACCACACACCACATAAACATATGCCTCACCCACAGCAGAGTCCCCCATATGCAGCCATGGAGGCTCACACATCAATCAGGTTGTCTGATGTCTGCACGAAAGATGTGTGTGATGCAGGTGAGTTGAACACCACCATGGTATGCAGCTGTATCACAGGCATATTAATCACAGATAGCATGAAAGCCCAACAAGTGTTTGATTCACATTGACTGTAGTTGTGTAAACCTCCCTAGAGCAGTGGGCAACAGGGGCAGAAACAGTTGCACCTGCAGGCACCATTATTGGAAGACCGATGAAGTGGCAGGATGTAGGGCCTTGTGTGGCGTTCAGAAAACTAGCATGTGCATACATCAACAATCCCACACTACACATTTGGAGATGTCACACATATATCCAAAGCAATATATGATCACTGACCGATAAAAATGCTCATGCTACGCACAAGCAGAACAGCGAGCTGTCACAAACCAACGTCTCTGATGTATGTGCAATGTGTGTCAGGTCAGATCTCCTCCAGAGAGTAGCACCCTGGGAAATTACTCCAAAAGTACATCCCAACGTTGCCATGCCCACACTGTGCCCATCACTGTTATGTTGGCCATGGCTCCCAAATAACAATACATCTGTTCAATGTTGTCCTAGGTGTGGGGAGTGTGTGTCTGTCTATCCAGTGTGTGGTGGCTGTCAACACCTTCCACAGACCACACTAATAGCACCGTTGCCATTATTGGCCTGCCAATGTGCATAATGAGGAGCAAAGTACTGTGGGTACACAACAAACAGGGTGGCTGGAGCAGGATGCAGCTACACAGGGCAAATGTGCATGCCTAGGACCATGCTGTGCCTTGCCATCACCCCCACAGACATGGTGTCCATAGCATGCCTTGTGTGGAGGTCACTCTCACCCTGAACGATCAGTGACCATGGCATGGCTAGGTCCCGACATAGTGCCATATAATAGTTCTCTCATGTGATATATATGGGTTCTGTGTATATGTGAGGCCCAATCACTGAAGTAACTGTGCGGCGGGTGTGCTGACATCCCAGTTATGGGTGCACACAGTCTCCCTGGTAGCATGCACCATGGACTGGCCAGTGGCCTGTCTGCAGTTTGCATGTGTCTGGCTGGAACACCGTGCAGGGTCAGTAGCTGGGCACACAATGTACCTGCTGCTGGAAAATGTCAGATGGTGTTGGTGAGCTTAGGCTCTCAGGCCATACTGTCTGTCTGCCGCACCCTGAAATATGGATGCGTTCATAATAGCAGTGAGTGACCTGTAGGTTTTCTGTACCACAGCTGTACCCAGTCTGCTGATGGTGGCAGCTACACGCACCATAGCTGGGATGTAGAATGTGGATATGTTTTGTTTGGGGAAACTGTGTTGCACAGGGAAGGTTTGGTGGTCAGCCATACCCGGCCTATAGGTCCTGTAACCTCCTCTCCCCCACCCCCCCCCCCATATATCATGAAGGGCAGGGCAGGGCAGGGCACCCACACAGGATATGCCCCCTTCGATGAACATTGTAGCTCACAAGGCCCAGATGGGTCTTGGAGACAGAAATGGTCAGATGTGCCAAACTATCAGACATTGGCAAACAAATTGATATGATGTATAGGCCATCTCAGCCAGGATAGGTGCTGTGTGTCTCACCTCACTCTCAGGGTGAGCAACAGACACACACACTGGGATGGTCAGTACCCACTCTGCACAAGAAACACAGAAGGTCAATGTCCAACACGAGGCCGAGGTGCTGTGGGGTTGCACACCCTATCACTGGACCATCACTAGACTGCTGCCTTGCATGTGCAGTGCATCATGGGTGCGACTGGATCGACTACACCCTGGTAACTGCAGCACAAAGTCTGCAGAGGTTATATTCTAGCCAGACAGACCTCTCATCACAGCCACAGAGCTGTAGTCCCCTGGTGACTGCAATGCCTCTGAAGTGAAAGGTTGTTGGTTCAAATCCAAAGTGTGTGTGTATGAGCAAAGTGATTTATATATTGTCCTTGGCCCCTATACGCCGCCAGTTAGCAGCAGTGCAGGTCTGAATCTATATAATTATGCATGTCCTCTATACCGCTTTTTCCAAAGATCAAAGGCGGTTTACACTTAACATATAATGAACATGGTTTTACATGGAACAGCGCCTACATTGCATAAAAATAACATACATTGAAGATGACATTGTAACATATAGCAAACATTTTGAAGGTTCATGGGGACTGTCAAGCCTGGAATGTGTGTAATGTCCTGTAGTACTGGCAATTCGGAAACCATCACAGTGCATTAACCCAAGTCCACCCTATACGGTTGTGTAAGGAGCACATGATGCAGACAGCACTGTGAGGATCACAGAGATTCCAGCACTATTTCACAGTCAGGGACCTGTCACTGGCTGCACTCACCAATAACCACACTGTGGATGGAAACATGCAACCTCTGGCTCCACAGGTATCAAGGTTAGGTGTGGGCCACAGCTCGATTGCTAAGAACAGATGCCTGTCTGGTGAAAGAGGCAGGCATGCAGACAGTGTGCAATGGTCACCAGGGGTGCGCTGTTCCATTGGTGAGAATGGTGTACTGCACATGATGTATGTAGCAGTGTGAGGGTCTTGCCAATAGCAGCACCTCTGTAATGTGGAAACCGGTCTGGGGCAGGTAACAATGATGCAATGTATGAAGATATATGTCTGGTGCAGCACAGATGTACATGAAAAAAATCATGGCTACTGTTGCACTCAAGTATGAGAATGTGTGATGCCTGAGACAGGCAGTCCTGAGCTCAACTGGAAGATTTAACCCATGACGGCTGGTTAAGCAGTCCATGTATCAACCATTGAGCTATTTTTCAAAAACCAGGACTGTATGCCGTCACACATACCAAAGGATAATGTGCAGTGTGGTGACATGCGGACCCACATAGTCCTGTAATGTCCAACACGCAACCTACTTTGCGTGTGCAATGCTCATATATGAATCTCCCCCCCAACCCCGATGGCAACCACCACAAAATGTCTGTCCAGACATGGAGATACACCACACAACATATTTCACTGGCACCTGATGCTGATGGTCTGTCTGCACCCATAACTAGTAGTGTCTGAGCACTACCTGCTATGTGACACACATAGCACACCTCATCTGACAATGCATCAGCAATCAGTTGCTATGTGTCCAGAGGTTCAATACCACACTGTGTGAACAAGGGTAAACCATAATAATAATTGTTTGTTAAAGTGACATTAGAGACACCCCAGTAACTATGTAATTAGGCACAGAACAGTAAACATATTTTGAGCACAACCATTACAAATCAATATGAATGGTGCGTGTAGATAGTATTTGCAATTTGCAGACGCACAGCCATGCGGAGCGCACGGGCGAGCAGAGATCTGACGCGCAGCCATGCGAAACGCACGTGCGCGATACGTCACGCGCAATTCCGGAAGTTGCGCCGGGAGCGTCCGCGCGTCACCACGCCCAGAAACAAACATGGCGTCCCAAACCAGGAAGCCGGCTTTTAGCCACAGAGAGCTGTGCCACCTGGGCTCCCTGATAGCCCAAAAGCAGCACAAGCTGTTCCCAGGGCCCTCCAGGAAAAAGAACATGGGGAGGGTCCTGAGGGCCTGGGAGAGGGTGACCAGGCGTTTTAACAGGAAGGCAGACCATCCACGGGAGGTAAGTGAATGGACCTAGGTCAAAATAAACATACACACATACAGGGTTGATGTCAGCTGTCCATGCTGTTGTGTGTAAGTAGTCTGTATAAGTTTAGTGTAGCAGGTGAAACACATGCCATATACATGTGGTATCACATCTGATTGTGTGGCCATGTAGCCAGGTGTTGACGGTTTGTGCCACAGAGGGCATGATGGCCCCCTGGCGTCATGACAGCTGCTGGTGTTGATACAGCAAAGCACACTGTAACAAACCTAGGCCATGCATCTGCATAAGGAGCGTATGCAAACATCCTGTGTTGATGGCGGTATCTGCATCAGCAGGGTAACACATAGGGTTAACCATCAGGGGTGGTGCAATGTTAAGCACATGGGGCCTCAGACATACAGGTGATCTGGGGTTGTCTGCCAATGTTGTTTAATACATCCACCCTATCCTCAGGGGTCCAGAGAGCCCCTCAAAGTGTGCACTCAGTCACTCTGTGGATATGTGTGTGTGTCAGAACGTTCTGGGGATCTCCATCACCATCTCCAGGAGTCTACAGGGCCCCACAAAGCGGTCCCTCACACCCCCTGGGGATATGGCTGTGTGTCCTGATGTAGTTGGAAGCATCTCCCTACCTCCAGGGGGCCAGAGAGGCCATCCAAAGTGGGCTCTGTGTCACCCTGGAGATATGGCTGTGTGTACTAATGTAGTTGGAAGCATCCCCCTACCTCCAGGAGTGCAGAGAGGCCATCCAAAGTGGGCTCTGTGTCACCCTGGAGATATGGCTGTGTGTACTAATGTAGTTGGAAGCATCCCCCTACCTCCAGGGGGCCAGTGAGAACATTCAAAGTGGGCTCTGTGTCACCCTGGAGATATGGCTGTGTGTACTAATGTAGCTGTAAGCATCCCCCTACCTCCAGGGGGCCAGAGAGGCCATCCAAAGTGGGCTCTGTGTCACCCTGGAGGTATGGCTGTGTGTACTAATGCAGTTGGAAGCATCCCCCTACCTCCAGGATTGCAGAGAGACCATCCAAAGTGGGCTCTGTGTCACCCTGGAGATATGGCTGTGTGTACTAATGTAGTTGGAAGCATCCCCCTACCTCCAGGAGGCCAGAGAGGCCATCCAAAGTGGGCTCTGTGTCACCCTGGAGATATGGTTGTGTGTACTAATGTAGTTGGAAACATCCCCCTACCTCCAGGGGGCCAGAGAGGCCATCCAAAGTGGGCTCTGTGTCACCCTGGAGATATGGCTGTGTGTACTAATGTAGCTGTAAGCATCCCCCTACCTCCAGGAGTGCAGAGAGGCCATCCAAAGTGGGCTCTGTGTCACCCTGGAGATATGGTTGTGTGTACTAATGTAGTTGGAAGCATCCCCCTACCTCCAGGGGGCCAATGAGAACATTCAAAGTGGGCTCTGTGTCACCCTGAAGATATGGCTGTGTGTACTAATGTAGCTGTAAGCATCCCCCTACCTCCAGGAGTGCAGAGAGGCCATCCAAAGTGGGCTCTGTGTCACCCTGGAGATATGGTTGTGTGTACTAATGTAGTTGGCAGCATCCCCCTACCTCCAGGGGGCCAGTGAGAACATTCAAAGTGGGCTCTGTGTCACCCTGGAGATATGGCTGTGTGTACTAATGTAGCTGTAAGCATCCCCCTACCTCCAGGAGTGCAGAGAGGCCATCCAAAGTGGGCTCTGTGTCACCCTGGAGATATGGTTGTGTGTACTAATGTAGTTGGAAGCATCCCCCTACCTCCAGGGGGCCAGAGAGGCCATCCAAAGTGGGCTCTGTGTCACCCTGGAGATATGGCTGTGTGTACTAATGTAGTTGGAAGCATCCCCCTACCTCCAGGAGTGCAGAGAGACCATCCAAAGTGGGCTCTGTGTCACCCTGGAGATATGGCTGTGTGTACTAATGTAGTTGGAAGCATCCCCCTACCTCCAGGGGGCCAGAGAGGCCATCCAAAGTGGGCTCTGTGTCACCCTGGAGATATGGCTGTGTGTACTAATGTAGCTGTAAGCATCCCCCTACCTCCAGGAGGCCAGAGAGGCCATCCAAAGTGGGCTCACTCTCACCCAGGAGATATGTGTGGTTGCACCAGTGAGTTTGCTACACATCCACCCAAACGCGTGGGGTGCAGGGAGACCATCAATATGTGGCCTCAGAATCCCTGGGGTTATGTTTGTAGGTGCTACTATTGCCTATCACATCCCCCAATCTGCATGTGTCCGTCGAGCACATCTGGGTGTGCCCCTGTCACCCAGGTGATATGGTGCAGTGTGACACAGCAGATGAGCCAATCACCCGTATCGCAGGCACACATGATACATGCGTCGTGTGGGCAGGGTGTCAATATGTTGCAATGCTGTATCCTGATGATGATGTGCCCTGGCACACACAAGACCCTGGTGGCGGGGGAGCTGATCGTGACGGAGGGTATGTCAGGCAAATGTGTGCAATAAGGTATAGTGGTCTGGCTGCACGGCATCCGCAGTCTAGGGGCCACATAGCCCAGGACAAACACTGTAGATGTATGGAGATGATATGTAGGATGCAGATCTGGATGTGCGTGAGCAAATACCCACACACAGTATCTCCAAGAACCAGGTCACAACCTCTGCAATGGCAACCTGTCCACAGCTATGTATGTTGATTCAGGTCGCTCCTACCCACAGCCCACAGGCATACCACCCCTGTGTGCATAGGTATCTCACAGATGCCCTTGAAAGGTTGCAAGCACACAGTCAGGTTGGCCCAGATAGCCTAAGAGGCACACATGACCAGAGGTGCGAATAGCCCATAGTGTGTGCAGTGACACCTCCCAGAAACATACACGACACAGGTCAGAGGAACATAACAACACCCGATACGCCTGTTTGGGACAGATGCCTGTCCACCATGACCAGTATGCTGTGTCCAACATTTGCCAAGGTTGGACTGACGTAGCTATCAACATCCCCATGACATACAGGATACACTGATCCTGTAGTGGTATGGCAAGTGACATCTCTGGCTATGTACAAAGGCATGTGTCATGGATGTGTCCCCTGCCAAGGTGCATAGGGGAACCCACCCAATGTCTCATGTGTCTTCAAACACCCATGTGTGCTGGTAAATACTGTTGCCATTGGTCATGGAGTGCATGGCATGTGTACATAGTGTGACCCCAAATGTGTTTGACGTAACACCCACAGGGTGACAGGGCTGAGCATGGACACCATCAGTGGCCACAACACATGGACATGGCAATGCCATGTCTCTCAAGGGTGCCAAAGGGAAACAGATATGTGCGCTCTGGGAGACCTGCACAATGCACATAGGTGTGACTGCACACATGGCCACACACACAGCTAGGCATGTAGGTTGTACTGGGTACAGCTACACATCTGGAACAAGCAGGAATGAGCTGACACATGATGGTACCTGATGGCCTGTTGAGGCCAGCATGCCACAGCTCCCCACCAGACATCTGGTAAGCACAGGGGGTGATCACACAGCACCTGTCACCTTCCCTGATGTTAGCCCAAAATGCTGCACCCCAGATCATTAGGTTAGTCCAACTCCCCATCTCTGTGTCCCTGTATGTGCACTACACCCGACGTTATAGCCATCCCTGTGTCTGTGCCTGCTGATGCCGCCAGAACCGTTGATACTGGTGTATGTGAACCACCCTCACCAGTGGTTGTGTGGACCTCACTGAAGCACAAGACAAGGGGGTCCTTGGCAATGACACACCCATGTCCTCACAATATCTGTGCCCAGTCCAAAGCCACAACACCAGCATGGAAGCCATGCCCTGTGTCAGGGGACTGACGTGGGGGGTGCTGATCCCTCCCCAGTCACTGTCAGCCATGCCCAGTGTGCTGACTGCCGAGGGCCCTCATGTGCGATGTCACGATGATTGTACAGTGGGTTGGCACACAGGGGTGGTAGGCTGAAGCAGGCAGCCAGGCACAGTGGCCACCACCACACAAACATGGCTGGGTGGGGAGCAATGTCCCCTGTGCAGCCCCATGTTCCCTGTGTATCACATCTGACACAACATACAGTGTGCTGGTTCTAAAGGGGTCCCGAACCCTAGCACATGGGGTTTCCCTGGTGGTGGGACTGAGGAGCGCACACTGCACAAACATCCCTGGTGGTATCACTGGCCATGAAAAGCGACTCTGTGCCCACAGCAAGGTATGGGGTCAGCAGATGTGTCTAAACCCCATGTGCCGTGCTGAGTGGCATGGGCTGTGACAGTTAAATAGACACACGCAGAGCAAGTGTCACCAGCGCACAGGGTGCTGGCCACAAAACATGCTAGTGCAGCTAGCCCTGCCCCACCAGGGTATCTGTAACCACCCCATACCACACACATTGTGTGACTACAGGCCACAAAGATGATGGCCACAGCATGGGCATATGGACCATCAGTGCATGTGTTTGGCATGTGGTACCCATTGGTGCAGGGTCACACCTGGTAGTATGCGCCTCTGTCCTAGTACCGCAGTCTGCCCCATCCCCCAGGGACAATACACGTCAAACCCGCTGTGTTGACCAGTGAATGTGACCACTCAGAGGATAGTACTGTCAATTGCAAGGGGGTGCCTGCATGTCCCAACACACAACTGTTGTTGGGCGATGACATGTCCCACCAGGGGCTGCCATGTCCTGTGGGCAGGGTCCAATCACGTGCAGTCACAACTGATGTACAACACCGGACACATGAGGCAGACAACCCCACCATACACAGACCTCATGGGAGGATGCCACACCTACAGGAAACCCAAACGTGCAGGGTATCCCCATGAACAGGATGGGATACACCCCCCAACAACCCCCCACATGCCGTACAGCTATATAACAGCTATGCTGCGTTGACGTCACCTGCGTCCCCAGAGACGCACCCTAATCGTACCAGTGTGGGGTACTCAGGTATGCTGAGGACAGCATGACACAGAGGACATGCCGTGAAACAGCTTGGTAGGTGCCCATGAACAATGATGCCTAGCTCGCAGTTTGTGCCATGCATCCCTGCTGTCACCCAGGATACTGTCCAGAACCCTGTTCCCTGTGGATGGCATGGATGTGGGTCTGCCAACATCGCTGACACCTAGATGCGCACCTCACACATGACAAGTGTGAGGTCCAGGTAGCCCATGTCAGGCATGCCTGGGGCAAACGAAAATCATGCTTACAGTGTCGCATTGGAATGGTGACGGGGCATAGTTAGGGTCCCTGCCATTGCCATTGTGGCATGGACCTGTGGCTCCATTGCTGCAGCAGCAATGGACCACCTGTCATAGGATAAGGTGTGATCCACCCCCTGTATGTGTCTCCAACTGTCAAGCACAATCCCCATGCAAACATCCCGAGCGTGGATGCTGACAGGCCAGTCCTGGCCAGGTGGTCCCAGAAACGATGCGTGCGCAACTGATGGACCACCCACAAACCCCCTCTGTGCAGCACGAATGGATGCTAGCAGTCAGATGCCCAACATGGCACACCCCCAGCTTAAGATGATATAACTGGCAGCGACACACAAAACATCACATGTGGGAGACACCCAGCCGTATATGGTCCACCAGCGACACCACCCACAGGACCCCAGGGTACCTGGTGAGTTCTCCCCCCCCCCGTTGGCCATCCACGGAAACATCTGTAGACTATCCCATGAGGCCCATGTCCACCCATGCATGTGTTGTGGGACAGACCATAGGAAGCCTGGAACATGCCCATCACATGAGGCAGCCCAGGAGACACCCCTGAACAACCCCTCCACCCACAACATAACATCGGAACATTTCCCAGAAGCAGACCCCATCAGACCCCAGGGGATATGTGTGAGAGAGGTCAGGAGGGGTACACGTGGTAGCACCCCAAGAAATGGACGGTGTGTTCCACAGCCCCTATCTGTGCACAACTGAGTCAACTGGAGGGAACAGACACATATGGGACCCCACAGGACTGGCCAGGTCTATCCCTGCGATAGGTGGACATATGTCACAACCTTAAACATGTATTACCATTCCCCCACAGGCCACACTAACCCCCCCACCCGAGCACATGGATGACGGCAACCATGTGCACAGCCACCCCTCAGTCCGTCAGTCCACAGAGTATCCGCTATATTGGTAGGGGTGGGGCGGCTCAACACACAGCTCACACCCTGGGTCCAGACACAGCACACACAGTATGCACATGGTGCATGGCTGTGAAAGCTGCCGAGCTGTGTGGCAGGGCACATGTGTATAACCACACCTGGACGTGATGGACATCTGGAAAAAGCCACTGCAGGGGGTAGGCCTGCTTCCCCTCCCACACACCAGGTCCATGCTACGATGTATGTGGTTGCAGAGATACCCTGGGAGCTGGCACAGCCCCTCGCACATCTCATTGTGGTCACACGAGCATGACAGGTTCGCAGACGGACAACAACACACCAGCTGCAGCTGTGACATCCCTGCATTGTGCACATTGGAACATGGGACCTGCAAGTAAATCACCACCTAGACCCTGAAATGCACCAGCAGGTGGGTCACATGGACGCATCATGGGCCCCATCTTAGTCTGTCTGTGTGCATGTCAACACATGAGCAGCGACATGGAGACTGCAGATGACCAACAAGGGCCAGTACTGCTCAGCTGGGGGCCCACATAGGGATGCTCTGTGTGATAGGGATGCTGTGAAACACCAATCACAAACATACACATCCCTGAGCCAACCCCCATAGGGAATGTCACAGATCCCTAATGTGTGGGTGAGCTGCCACACAGGGCACACACATTATGGGGTGCATACCCTGCCAATGGTGCCCAGGGGTCGCCACCAATGGTGACTATGTCCCACGTGAAGCATGGGACCACAGACACACCCACCATGGACAGCTGCTGTCAATGCACAGCTGGGATGTGTCTGGCAAGGTAGATCATCTCCCCTAGGTGATATTTCCCCCCCTCATCCACTGTGTGTCTGTCACGCCCCACCGGTTGCCCCCGTCGCTCCTCTCCCTCTGTCCATCATTGTGCCAAACACCATTCCACCAATGTCATGTGTGGCTGTGGTGATATGGGTGGGTCAGCATGCAGTCAACATGTGATGCTGCTGAGAGCTGCCCTATGTGACACTGCATGTGTGTGCCAGCTAGGCTCGTCTGATACTGCTGTGACACAGCTGTGCAAACCTACCCCCACATGTCCAAGGCAAGGCCTTCCGGGGTTGTGTCACGCAGCTGTATATGCCACAAACAGCAGGGGTGGTGCTGCAGGTACATGCGTCACACACAGGGCAATGTAATCTGGTTGTCTGCACCAGTGACAGGTGTTAGGTGCTGACCACAGACAACGTTTATATATCCACAGGTGGAGGACCTGAGGAAAAAAGCGCGGGAGCTGCGACACTACCACCCCGAGTTCCTGGAGAGGTGCAGGAGGGAGCAACAAGAGCACCATGATGGTCAGTATTGCCAGGGCTAGGTTGCAGGTCAGGTCGGCCATGGGACCACCAGCCTGTGTCTCACATGTATCTGTAAATGTTGTATGTGACACACATGGATGTGCCCTGATGTCTGTCATCCTTCACAGACAGTGATACCAGCGATGGGGCGCCACACACCTCCACCTATTGCCTTCGCAGACCCACCAGCCGGCGCGCGAGGCAGGAGGAGACAGACGTGGAGGAACAGGAGGGGCCGACGGAGGAAGAGGAGGAGTTGGCCATGGAGGCCGAGCCACTGCCTGTGACAGATGTGGGGGAGGAGGAGGGGGAGGAGGAGGAAGTCACCCCACCCACCCATGACCAGGGGGATGAGGAGGAGGAGGACGATGATGTCCTAATAGTGGGTGCAGGGGAGGGGGGAACAGGGGGTCTGGGTGGAGGCAGGGTGGGGGGAGGGAGGGGCACGGACAGGCCAGGGAGGGTGGGGGGAGGGTGCACAGGGAGGGGGGAGGGGCGGGAGGGGGGTGGTGGCAAACACAGCCCAGCACAGGGCCGAGGGGGCAGCAGGCAGACACTGCAGGCATCTGCACGGCATGGGTGGCAGCATGAGCGTGCACCACCCAGGGCCACTGTCACACCACATGCACATGCCAGCACACAGACTGCAGCCACTGTGTGTCTGTGTGCTGGCAGGTGCATGGACGAGGTGTTAGTGGCCCTGGCTGATGCACGACGTGACACCCATGTCATGTTACATGCGGTGCAGTCTCTGACTGTGGCTGTTCGGCAGGTGGCAACTGATGTGGTGGATTTGGCATCCCGGTTACCACCTGCCGAAGAGCATCACAGGTACCAGCGATGGCACCTGTGATGCCCCCATGTGCCCTGTGCTGGGCTGTGTTCACCCCCCTGATTGTGTGATGTGTGGTTGGGCATGTTGCCCATTGTTAATGTTGAACAAAATAAATGTTTACATACTTTCGTAACCCAATGGTCACGTGTCATTCCTACATTCAACATGTATGCAAGCACGGGATATGTATTGCGACCTGCAGGGCCAGGTGGGGCGGACATGGGTGTCATACGTGTCGTGCACGCACATGCAGTCAGAGGGGCCATATATGTGTGGGGCTGTGGGTACTGGGTGGGGCCATGGGATGCCGCCTGGTGGGGGTCCACCCAAATTACACTGACACATGGATGTGTGCTATGTAGCCCCATGTGTTGCTGACTGCCTGGACCACCTGACACATGACACCCCTGTCTGCCTATACCACCCACATGCCCGAGGGGTGTGCCATGGCGTGCAATGTGCTTTGCAAGCAGCGGCGATTGTCAGGCATCTGCACACAGTGGCGAGTGTAGGTAGGGGACAACATTACTATGGAACACATCAGTACGCGTGAGGTCTGGGAATATGCACCCTCCTGACCATGGGTGTGTGGGAGCAGCACCCAGCTCCTGGCCCTGGGCAGCTGACACACCCTGTGAGGGTCACAGCCATCCTGTTGTGCCAGTGCTGCAGGTGTAACTGGCAAGCCAAGCCACACATTGGCAACGTGCTAAGGGTAAAGGGTAAATGGTCATGGACCAACCATGCATGTGCACAATACATACGGGACCACAGGTGCACAAATATGCTACAGACCTGGCACACACTGTTTGCTACAGTTTTATTTGGCTAAGGTTACTTTCGACGGCGCGGCCGACCACGCCTGGCCTGACCCATCCCCCCACCCTCTGCAGTGCAACACCCTCCCCCTGTGAAGATGGAGGCGCTTGTGGCCGAGGAGCCGGTGCCGGTGCTGGTGCTGGTGCCGGTGCTGCTGCTGGTGCCGGTGCTGCTGCTGGTGCCGGTGCATGTACCCCCTGCTGTCTTGCCGCCAGCATCCCCTCCAGGGCTACACACATGCGTTCGAAAGGTATAGCCCTCACCACCTCTGTGAGGCCCTGTATCTGTGCCGTCGACTGGTCCAGCTTGTTGCATACGACATCAATGGATGCTCTGATGTCCATCAACGCCTCACGCAGGCCTGTGTGTGAGACAGAGCGTTGTATGAGAGATAGGCCGTGGTCTGGGAACTACATCAACACAGTGACAGGTTGCACATCATCACCAGGGCTACTACTGTGGTGTGGCTTACTCCTGTAGACAAAGGTGTGTGGCAATGTGGCAGCGTGTGCCCCACTAGTGTGGGGAGACCCCACACACAGCACACGGTCCACACTCAGAGATGTTCTGATGCACGTGACCCATGTGGCTGTGCTGAATCACACATGTACTGCATGGTCTGCTACGGTTCAGCATCCAGGGGACTGAACACATGTTTCAAGGACATGGGAGCTGATGGCTGATACAGGGACAGGGACAACAAATGCACACCATCACAGGTGCCCCTGAAAGGGTGGGGGTCAGGGGGACAGGGTGGGGCCACAGTGCAGCAGGAACACAGACCTTTGACAGGTCCATGTTGGAGGGGGCTCTGGTCACAGGGGGGCGATGTGTGCATTGGTACAACAGACCCTCACTGGCGTATGTGCACAGCTGCATCATCCGTCTGGCAATGATGTTAGGAGAGGGTACGGGCCATGTTGTGTGATGGCAGGGACATGTTGTTTGTGGGGAGGGACATGGTACCAGTGCGTACTACCTGGGCAAGACAAGCGGTGGGCATGTTCCGATAGGATTGGACAAGAGATGGATCCGCAGGGGCTGTCTGCCCCACACACATACAGGCAATGTAATGCTGGTTATGCACATAGCAGGTGCTGCCCCATGGGGTGTGGTGCATCACAACACTGCATGGGGGGAGAGTTCTGTGGCCTGCAGATGGGTGTGCACATGCGGGGTATGGTCCAACGCTATACACAACAGAGGACAGCACATGACCAGTGTGTCCATGTAGGTGACCGACCCAGCTGTGCAATGTGGGGGCATATTGTCATGTCCCCACGAGGGGGACATGTTATTGCACACATTGATATGTCATGCACGACACCGTATATGTGCGCATTCAGGAGGCCCGGTGGGACATGTCCCTCACCCGGGCCAACTCTACATTGTCCCTGACCTGGACATCTGGTGGGTGCCAGGTATCTGGGTGTCTGGACAGGCCCTGTCTGCTGTAGGGCTATCATATTCTGGCGGGCAACGACATCTCTAGCATGGTGTGACAAGGGGCCGTGGGCCCCAACAGGTGCAGGGCTTCATAGGGCATGGTGGGTCTGTCCCAGTTCCCCCGGACAATGTGGCAAATGCCATTCATATGCGTGTGTGTCAGCTGCATGTGTGCGATGCGGAAGACTATTGCTAGGTCAATGCATGTATGCATCCCCTGTCTGTTAACATGTGGCCGCTGTCAGACAGATGCCTGGGTGTGATTCATCCCAGGCCTGTCAGGGGTATATACTAATATGTTGCGCAGGGGAATGTGGGGGATGTAGCCCATCTATGACAGACACGGCTGCTCACACTGATCAGTTATGCCTCCTCAGGTGTGACGGCAACAGGATATTGCTATGTGGGGTGACGTCCACCAACACAGATATCCTTGGTAGCACACACAACAGGATACCTGCTGTCAGTGTTAGATGTGCGGTGACACGGGGCAGGGGTGTCAACAGTTGGACATGTCATGGAAGCCCCAGAGATGTGTGCAGACCTGTCTGTACACAGCATGGTTTTTTATGTGCAGGCTGTGGCAAGGTTATCCATACCAATCATCGGAAAACAAACATAGGAACATAGGAACATGAGATATGCCATACATGGTCACACCAGGGTCCATCAAGCACAGTATGCTGTTTCCAACAGTGGCCAATCTAGGTCATATGTACCTAGCAGTTTCCCCAAGGGACAGAGGTCCCACAATGCTTGTCTTTGATCAAGCAGTGATATCCAGGGTACCTTCCTAATGATGGTTTATGGACCTTACCACAGGTACCTGTCCAAACATGTTCTAAACACAGCTCCACTAACAGCCTTTACTACATCCTCAGTCAGACTATCCCAGCGTTTGAGTACATGTTTTGTGTAAGACGACATCCTGTTATCAGTTGTAAATAGCTTACCGTGTCGCTCCAGTGCATGTCCCCCAGCCTCTATATATTCTGATAAGGTGATCAGGTCATCTATGTCTACCCATTCCACACCGACCATGGATATAGAGACCTCTATCACATCTCCCCTCAGCGGTCTCTCTCCCAGGTTATAGAGCACCAACCTTTTTAGCCTCACCTCATAGGTGTGGACTCCCATCCCCTTTGCCATTTTGGTGGCCCTTATCTGACCCACCTCTGTATTTGCTAGATCCCAATTCATTTTACGGTGACCAGTATTGCACACAATATACAGGGTGTGTCATCACCAGGGAACGTTATAGAGGCATGTTAACATATGTTGTTATAACTGACATTTCTGTCCAGATCATACCTATCGCCCTTTATGATAATTTGGCCGCCGCTGCACTATGGGCCAAGGGTATGAACATGGTATCTGCAATGACGCCTACAACATCTCCCTGGGTGGTGGTGCCAAATGTTGAACCCAGCATCATGACACCATAGTTTGGGTTGGGCCTCCCTAGGTGCATAACCCTGCACCTCACCACATTATCCCTCATCTGCCATTCTGATGCACAGTCCCCCAGTTTATCAGGGTCCTCTTGCATGTATCCGCAATCCCTGTGGGTTTCAACAACCTGACATTGTTGTGTGTCATGTGCAAATCTGATAACTTCACCTGTCACACCACCTTCCAGGTCATTTAGGAATATCTGAGGAAGCAGCAGACCCAGCACAGATCCCTGTGGTACACCACTATTCACCTTTCCCCATTGGGGATCCTGGCCATTTAGCACTACTCTCTGCTTCATATCTTCCAACCTGTTCACGATACACAATAGTACACTGCCTCCCATCCCAGGAATCTCTAGCTTTGCAAACGGTCTCTCATGCGGGACCATGTCAGAGGGTCCCTGCCAGTCCAGATACACAGCATCAACTGACTCACCTTTGTCCACCTGCCTCTTCACACCCTCAATATAACATAACTGATTAGTGGGACAGGATCCTCCTGGTCTAAAGCCACGTTGGCTGTCCCCCATCAGGTTGTGACTATCTACCTGCTGAGTACATATATTCATTATGATGGTATCTACCATTTGTCACGGTACTGACATCAGGCTCAACGGTCTGTGTGTTCCTGGATAACCCCTCGATCCCTTTTTACAAACCATACCCATAACCATAACCATATCCGTGACCCAGAACATAACCATACCCATAGCCAACGCCGTATGGATCACCTGTTCTCTGCAGGTTGACCTCCCATCTCCCACACATGGACCCCAGGGTCATTGCATCAGGGCACACATTCATGTAGGTACGGCTCAATTGATAGCAGTTACCCAGCTGATCATCCACCTGGCTTGCCTCCCACTGCGTGGCTATCAGTCATACCCAGGGGCCTCACTGGGTGGATGTGATAACAGGTTTGTATGTCTGTGCGATGGTAGGTGTACGTTCCAACATATTATGACATAACGGATGTGGACATGCGGTAATCCATGTATCCCCAGCTTGTACCATGGGGCTCCTCCCCCCAGTCAACAAATATGTTTCCACATGAGGGCCTGACACAGAGGGATTCCCCAATGTAGACGGTCATGCTGCATACGTATTTCCCAGCTGTCCTCCAGGGGTGTAGCCAGGGCATAGGTCAGTGTTTCCACCTGTGCTCCCATCGCTGTGAGGGTTCCTCGCCAGATATTCTGGCCATTATGTTCACCAGTTACCATGTTCAGCCGCCCAACACAGTTCCAGGGACACTGGCACTCTCTTCACATACCATCTGGCACGTGTCCCTGGGTCCCTATGACGTGCAGACTCCGCTGGCAGAGGTACCGTCTGGAGACGCCTAGCTCTACAGCACCATTTCCCTGACCCTCACCACTCCACTGATGTGGGACTGCCTTCTGATTGTGTCCCAGTACACGTACCTCTCCTGCGTCGGCGCCACCAAACAGCGCATCGGCGCTTCATCCCTCGAAGGGTCACATGCCATCTCTGTCTGTACACTGTGTCCTTTGCATCCGATGATGTCGCTGGGGATCATGATCATGCTCCCTGACATGATAGTCCACTGTAGATGGCACTCCATGTGGCCTATGCCTTGTTGTGTGCTCCACCCTAGCACTGCACAGCTGTGCTGACTCAGGCCCTGACCTTTGTGGTGTGTAGTTGGGGAACACCTCATAGCCCTCTTGCATGGACACACGGTACCACACACCAGCTCCTTTTCTGTCTCTGGGGACCCTGGTGCATTCTGGGAGCGGTGGTGTGTCATCGCAGGTACCTGCTGTCACATGCCATACAGGACTGACAGTTTGCTTGTCCAGGGTCACTCACCCTGTCAGGGGCTCGCTCCTGACCTAGGACACGCTTGCTCCTCACCAGGTTCACACAACACTGCAGTTATGTCGGCATATGACTGTGTTCATTGGCCCTCAAATGGTGTGCTGTTTGTTACCTGACCACCCGCCACCCACAGCCATACCCCTGTGTCTATTCCGCCAATATGCCACGTACATAACCCTCACCAGTAGCAGCTGTTGATGTACAATGTGACAAACAACACAATCACATCACACAGGGAACAGTTACATAAATCTTGTGTATGTGACCACCTCATGCCACCCACCTTCAGCATTGTGTGCTCCACCTGCGCCAAGGCTGCGCAACTCAGACATCGGAACGTCCATCATGTGGCTGGAAGGGGCCTGCAGCTGTTGTGGTGGGGGACCCATAGCCTGGCTGTCGACAGGCTGCTGCATGTTTCCGGCCATCCCAGGTGATGATCCGCTGGTCCTGGGGGGCGAGGGCTGTGGGCCAGTTGCATCTGTGCTTGCGCCTGATTGCTGGGCCTCTCTGTCCTCCCGGGTCTCAGCCACATCCTCGTCCGGCTCATCTACATCCTCCCCCTGCTCAGCCTCATGCGCACCCATGCTGCTGTAGTCACCTGTGATGTGAGCAATAGAGGAGGGCTCTGATATGTATCTACGCAACAACTGTATATCCGCTTGTGCTGTGGTCAACACATACATGCGGTGATGTTGGCATGCATACTGCTTACACACTCACCTGCTTCCTTCAACAACCCATACGGTAGTGCCATGTCCCCTCACCTGGGGTACATGTGGGTGCAGTAACCCTGTCTGTGTGCTCTGATTGGTAGTAAGGTGCTCATGGACGCAGATCCCTTCCTGCCCCCGTCCCATGTCTCCCTCCCTATGTGCCTCTCATGTCACCGTTTGCCCTTGGTTACCCTGTGGTCGCACCCGCCTCTGCCACCCCCTTTCAGAGTGTGCAGGGCCATTATATTGGGCATGCGACCATGACGGATAGTGTTCGGCGCGGTGCGTGACATTCAGGGCTGTGGGCTGGGATGCTGTGCAGTAGACCCTTATAGCACCGTCATGCGTTTGGCCACACACATGCAGTGCCTGGCAGCTCATATGTTACCTATACATGCCTTGCTGCATGTCCACACATTAATACAGGGTACGTCATAGACTGTTGTGGGGGTGGGGGTGTGTCTGATTGCCGTTACCAGATATGGGACAGGTGGGGGTACGGATGGGATGAGGAACATGTGCTAACTGTGTCCTGCGACCTGGCCCCACATCAGGGTTTGTGTTAGGACAGCATACACACATGCCCTATTGGGGATGGCTACAGGGTGTGGCGTGTGAGACACATACGGGGTGTGGGGTTGCACGAGGCTGCATGGTCTGCAATGCTGATCACAGGTATGTCCTGTGAGCTACTTGGTAGCGGTGTGTGTTGGTGGGCAATGACAGCAATATACATGGATGTGTGCTGAACTTGTCATCCTATGCGTCACATCATTACCTTGCCCGGACATCAGTCTGCTAGATTGGCACATCAGTCCTAGTCCTATCGCTGTGCGACCTTCAACAGTTACGCAGTCACGGGATGGAGCGGATGCTCCCTGGTACACAGCAGTCCGTGGAGATACCCTCATCCCATTACGGAACCACGGGAAACACTGGCGTTGCTAACATGCATATGTTGCCCTGGGAACAGTCAATAGCCACCCATCTGCTAGCCGCACGGCAATCTCAGTGTCAATGACATGGTAACACTATGATACCATGTGGAGATCTCACAATGGTCCACGTGAACATTTGTACCTAGTTTGGACCCTGTCTAGGGGGCCATCCTCAGGGCCCCAAGCGGAGATACACCCTCAGGACTTTGCAACTCACCTACAATCCCAGTTGTGCCTTATCAACAGTCCCTCAGTGACAATCACTACACCTGTGCAGGATGTCCCTGGCACCATCTCACCATTCTGTTTCCCTTCCGACAAAGGACATGAGGGCACCATTGCAGCCCTATTCATCTCCACATCCCAGTCCGATCCATGCTATGCCTCCTGGGTCAAGGGGCTTCACAGGCACGTCGGCCCAGTGATCGACAACATCATGTCCCTTTCCTTTACAACTGGATCATTACCTGCAGGCCTTTGGCATACCTCAGCTATACCCCTGTTGACAGACTGCAATCTGTACCCTCTAAAGTTGGGTTCCTACAGACCCATCTCTGGCACACCTATACTTGCTGAGATGATAGGAGACGTGGACGTACGACAGCTACAGGGACATATTGACTGTGCTGCACCACTGGACCCCTGCCAACATGGCCTCAGGGAACTCCATGGAGTTGACACCCTCCTCACCATACTCTTCAGTTAGATGATGTATGGCATAGATGATATCCAACTGGGTTGCCACCTCCCAACTCTGGACGTCCCTGCAGCGTGTGATTCAGTGACACACAACCTCCTTGTGGCGGGAATAATTGTGAAGGGCATCACTGGAACAGTGCTTAAATGGTGCAGGTCCAATCTATAGCGAAGGTGGCAGCATGTCGGCTCAGTGGACAGTACATCTGAACCCTTCCACCTACATCAGGGTGCTAACCAATGTTCATCACATTCTATCCCCCTATTGAACATCTACCTGCAAACCATCTGTGGGATCATACATCCTTGTAGTGTTGTCTACATGCCTTATGGCGATGACGTTGTTCTTTACACACCCATCTCCAATGCACATATGTCTCTCCCCCCTCTCATACCCTGCCCCAATGCATTGTTAGGGTGTCCGTCCTCTTGAAACCTCCATATGTGACTTACAACAATGGAGGTCCTCTTGATCACGCGCAATCCCAACATCATCCCACCACATCATCTCAGGGCTAGGGTATATGAACTGCAATCCGACCCGTCCTCACTTTATCAGTATTTCATTCTGTAGCTACGCGTCCATATGATATCCCACCTGGGAAACACAGGCAAACCTGCATACTACCTAATCCACTTTTTGGGACACCTACGCTGCATGTTGGAACCAGACAATTTGATGACACTATACCATGCACTGATGATCACACACGTCATTTACGGGACCATCATTTGACAGCTTCCTCACTAATCCACCTTATACCCGTTACAGCTGCCAATGACTGCTACAGCAAGGTTACCTCAGGGAGACGCCTTGGATAACCATGTCCCCCTGAGCTGATTCACTTACATTGGCTAGCCATTCAGACCAGCATTATCTTTATTACCCTACCTCACACGTTGAACAAACCTAATAGGCTCTACACTGCATTCCTTTCCTCCCCTACTCACTGCAGTACACCAGACAGAGCGAGAGCATCCACGAACATCACCTCCCTAGAGCTACAGACGGCCATCACAAGCCCTGCCTCCTCTGCAGCCCACAGGACCTTTCACCTTTGTGCCCCTAGGTGCTGCAATGCAGCACCCCCTGGCATCTGGCCTATCAGCAGCTAATCACAATTCAGGTAGGCCGTCACTTTCTATCCCTCCAAACTCTTCCCTATAGAGTCATCAACACCTGTCGACCTCAGCGAGCCCACCCACATACCTGATTGCATGATATCTCAGTAACCTGCCTGTGATGAGTATATATGACATTGGAATATATACCTGTCACCCTATAGTGGTAACATGTCCCTGATCATTTATGGTCCAACAGAAAAGCACAAACCACGTGCCAACAGAATCCCAGTAAAAACCGTGGAGGCAAGGAAGGAACTGTATATATCACCTTTTATTTCATAAAGCCAGGCCCGACACAGGCCGTGTTTCGTTTATGCCTTCATCAGGGGCTATGGCTATAACAACACATAAAAACTTATTTTATTTAAAAACATATAAATTCATCATAAATATACATATATAAGGCACTCAAAACATTAAAAATTAAAAATTCATAAATAAATAAATAAATGAATAAATACTAATTACTAAAATACAGCAAAAGTCTGTAAACCAAGGAACAAATAAAAGAATAAGCAATGGACTATATAATCGTATATGCATAATACATGTATAATAACACTTATAAAAACTGATAAACATATGGTGCTAAAATACAGCAAAAGTCTGTAAACCAAGGAACAAATAAAAGAATAAGCAATGGACTATATAATCGTATATGCATAATACATGTATAATAACACTTATAAAAACTGATAAACATATGGATAGTGAGCATGTTATGTGGTTAATGATTATAATGTGTTCACGTGTATTGGTAGAAGTTAATAGTCGGACGAGAAAGCAAAGGTAGAGTCGGTACTTCGTCAGATTTGATATACACACCCCATGAGCGGTAAGGGCGCCATTATAAGATATTAGCTGGGTTGACAGCATTCTGCATTTTTAGTCACGATTTAGGGTAATATCAATTGCAATTTATTTAATTTATTTAAATGTTAAATGCATACCTTTTTATGCGCATTTGTAGATTTACAAAGTCGCACGAGAGAGCAACGGCAGAGTCGATATAGTGCCAGAATTGATATACACATCTGGTAAGCAAGAAGGGTGCTATTGCAAAACACAAGCTGGTTTCATAGCCCCCGTGTTTTAGGTATGGTTCAGGGTCATCACTAATTGCAATTTATTTATTTTAATATATCTTAAATGGCTTATTAGTTTTATGAAGATATATTATATGACTAAATGAGTGATCAAGGAATCATGGCAGTGTTTATTATATCAATCTAAGTATTATGTAGAAGACAGTAGATTTGTAATGGTCCTGAGTTAAATGGTTTTAAGTATAGATATAATTGGATATAGGGATGATTGGTGAATTATCTAATTAATTAAAATTAAAATACTTTTGGGTGATTCAAAATGCATAATTGAAGAATATTTGCGGTGGATTAAAAATGATATTATTATTAAATGCAACCTATAATATAATAAGATAACAGCATAATTATAAATAGGTGATTTAATTAAAATATAAAGGTTTATACAATAATTTTTATTCATGTATCACTATTTTTTGTTAATATGTTTATTAATTATTAATATTCATTTTACCTGTTGCGCTTTCCTGGGTGTAGTGTTCCCTCCAATGATGTAGCCTTTTGTTTAACTCTATTATTTATTATTTTTAACTACTTATTATTATTTTTATAATTTTAAGTGTAGTTTTTTTAAAGAAAAGGTTAGCATTGATTCTTGCATCATTGAAGATTTTTGATTGGATTGGTTCCTCTATTTGCTTCTCCCTTTTTCCTCAGTCATTGCAGTGTGGCAAGAAAATCATATAGGTAAGAATGCCATAAAGGAATTTTAGTATATTATATTGTGGGTTATGTTGTTTCTTGGTCAAAAATCGGTTTTAAAGTTTTAGTTATTTGAGTTTTATAAGTGTATGATTTTACATGTATGATCTGTGTAATTTATATATATGTCACTTATTATCAGGTAAATTTATTTAGTTTTTTAGTCAATAGATATTTCATTGTATGTCACTAATTTATTAAAGTTATTAAGTATTTATTAGTGTGACCATATGTTTATCAGTTTTATAAGTGTTATTATACATGTATTATGCATATACGATTATATAGTCCATTGCTTATTCTTTTATTTGTTCCTTGGTTTACAGACTTTTGCTGTATTTTAGTAATTAGTATTTATTCATTTATTATTTATTTATGAATTTTTAATGTTTTGAGTGCCTTATATATGTATATTTATGATGAATTTATATGTTTTTAAATAAAATAAGTTTTTATGTGTTGTTATAGCCATAGCCCCTGATGAAGGCATAAACGAAACACGGCCTGTGTCGGGCCTGGCTTTATGAAATAAAAGGTGATATATACAGTTCCTTCCTTGCCTCCACGGTTTTTACCTGATCATTTATGGTACATCTGTGGGATTTCTGTACATTGTTTGCCTTGGTATCCACGTTCCGTCCCTTGTCATCTGTGATCTCATGCATGTTGAGTGTACTGGGATTAGGTTTGCCTGTTAGACACGCTGATGCTGAATAGTGCGGTGTATGAGGGGATATAGATATGAAACTAACTACATAGATATACAAGGTGTACACTCCGGGGGACATTGGGATGGTCACCTGAGGATGGTGTAGACTACTTACACCGCTTATCAACACACATGTGTTGTGGCAGAAACGCTGATCTCTGACTCACACATGCAACGCTTCTGCAGCAGCATAGGCAGATTACCTTCTCGCATCAACGACCTGTATCATTTGCTGCTCATTTCACAGGTTAGGATATGTTCTTCCCGGCCTTGGACCGCTACTTTTCCTGCTGCACCTGCACAGGTCTGTTATCATTGACCACCTTTGTATAACATCTCCTTTGTCATGTTGGACACTGATCATCTGCCTGCTGCTACCATGGAACTCCACAGTAGCAGCATTCAGGTGAGCATTGTCTGTGCTGATCAGGCACATGTTATACGACGTTTGTTAATGATTAGCGTGATGTTCCGTGGACAGACTGGGATGACAGGAACATTGGACAGAGAGAACATATCTTACCCTGTCAATGGAGAGGTACATGCTACAGGTCAGTGATGCGTTAGGGCATCCTGTCTTTGCATCGTCCCTAGCTTTGCATGTGTGCGTGTGAGACCAGCATATCTTCCACACCCGGTCTGTATTGATCAGAGGTAGAGGTGGTCTAGACCTTTATCCAGTGAGTCCGCCATGTATTTCTGGAGGGTATTCTCTGTATATCTATTTGATATCTCCCTGTGATTGGACCCCACTAATCGTGGCAAGTAACATTCATACCGGTCACATCAGGGAGATGTGTGCCACATGCATGTGCGGCCTGTGCTCAGACCTCACCCAGGCTGGGTGCTCAGACACATTGCATAGGGGACACACGTGGAGCCAGGATATTGGGCAACATCCATCACAAACATGGGTGTCAGCCATCATGTTGTACGGTAGTTTGTGGTGACACACAATGAGTGGGAGGGGGGCCATCACAGGAGGGACAGGGTGCACAGTGGCAGATTGGACTGCAGGACGGGAAGGTATGTACAGTGTCCATACAGACATGCTCAACAGAACAGGCACTGACATCGCAGCTGGGCTTTCAGCAGCCATGACAGAGGCTACAGCAGCACAGATGGGACTGTCGTGTCAGAGGGGACTGTCACAGCAGTTATCACACCAGGTACTGGCTCACAGGGATGTCATGGCGGTATCATGGAAGGAGTGCAAGCTCTGGATGCATTGTGTGGACCTACACACAGTTATGAGTGTGCTGTGGACTCTTGGGGGGGGATGTCCTGGCCCGTGGGGCCGGGGAGGGTGCCTGTGCAGAGCTATCAGCAGTGCCCTGTCACGGTTATTGCAGGAGGGACAGACCCCCTTGCCATGCAACCTGTCTGACAGAGTGTGACTGATGGACCTCTGTGATGCCGTGATTGCGTCATTGCATACATAGGTTCCAGACTGAGCTGGTGACATCATAGGGTTGCTGTTGGTTGAGATGTTAGGTCTGTGGGCATTTTCTCTGGGTTCTATCCTGTATGTGCTTTGGTCATGTATTGGCCCGCAAACTGAATTCCATACATGTGACAACAGAGGTGAGGCTTGGGGGATGGGAGGGGTGAGCTGTGCCTCACAGTGCATGTTGTGTGGTTGTCCTGGGGACAATGTTTGCTGGTCTGCCTATCCACACACTGTGTGCAGCAGAGGTATCCAGTTTGCAGCTGTGAGCTCTGTTACTGTCACCTCACAGGTTCAGTGTCCCCTGGGTGTTGTTACAGTGAGCCATGTTGGTTTGGCCATTACATGGCCTGCCCAACCCTGACACATATTTGTGATTACAGGCGTACACTGTGGGGACTACCTAGTAGCCATAGCGTACAAAGGGTTTGGAAATGCACATGCTTAGCTGATAGACCTGTTTCATATTGGCAGTTACATACGGTGCTACGCATAGGCTGTTGCCTGGACATTGTTACATAGAGATTTGTCAGACGTACCTGCTAGCGGGTGTGCAGTGTCCAGGAGCTCAGGCAGGCCACATGTGTAGATATCTCCAAGTCTTTCTGCAAGCTCACGCTCGAGGGCCGATAGTGGGGAGATGAGGGGGCCCCCGCCACCTGTCCCCAGGGCATGCTGGTGTTCAGCCACCATCACCTGCCGTACACCTCTTTTTATGTCAGAAAATCTTTTTTTCAGACTGTCCGTGTCTCTTGGTGGGCCACCCGCCCCAGCCACTGCTAGCCTCACATCCTCCCACACAGCATTGCGGTTCCCCACAGGTGTTTGGCTACTGAGACGGCCGAAGAGGACATCGTAGTTCTCCAGGACCATGCTCAGGAGGCTGTGGTTCTCCTGGTCACTGAATCTCAGCGCCCTCCTCCGCTGCGTAGCTGGCACAGGTGGGCGCTTTCTTTTGCCAGTGTGTCTTTGCACCTCCACACCTGTATTCCCCGATGGGCCTGCAACAGCCTCAGGCACCGGTGTCACCGCCCCACCCACCTCTGCAGTGCACTGGTGTTCTGCATCCCCACCAGCCTCATCAACATTCACCCCCTCTCTCCCCCTCTCTCTCCATCACCCTCTCCCCTCACCACTCCCCACCCAGCACAGGACACCACACACCACCCTATACACTGCAGACCACCCCACCCCACCCAATCCACCCTACCCTGCACAGAACACAACAATACACATAGAACAGACACGGAAACAGTGATACACCACATACGATATGGCACTCTACAGACACACAGCCTCCTCTCCCCCTACAACACCTTCTACCTCTTCAGTATCACACACGCCTCTGTTTCTCCACACTCCCTCACTGTATCTTACAACACCCCCGTCGTTTACCTGTGGTACAGTGTGTTTTATACCATGTTATCATTGCTTTTTGCCGTTGCGCATGCGTTGCTGTTTTTTTTTGTTGCGCCGCTGATGTGCGCGTGCGCTGTCGTCTCTGCGCGCCGCGGATCTGCGTCAGAGCTGTGCATGGGCGTGTATGGGTGCGGCGCATTCAGACGCACATGCCGTCATCACGCATACACGCCCCAGCGCGGCCAACATGGACGTTTACGCTCTGTTTTTCGTTTGCGCATGCGCTGTTGCTGTTCGGCTTTGTTTTCCGCGCCACAGATGTGCGCATGCGCTTTCGTCTGTGCGCGCTGCGGATCTGCGTCAGAGATGTGCATGGGCGTTTGGATGCGGCGCATTCAGATGCACATGCCGTCATCACACATACACGCCCCAGCGCGGCGCACACGGACGGCAGGGATTGCTCTATGGGATGCACATGCGCGCGGCACTCCCCCACGGCGCGCAATGATGCACAACGTCACAGGCGCACATCACAACACCGGAAATACATCTATATATCCTCAGGCAGTACACATTGAGGGTTGTATTGTGGGAGAGGTGTACGTTTGGAGAGGGTGACATATTGATCAGGCTAGGTTATCTGTGTAGTTCATTGTCTATTGGGTTGTACTGTGTGTATTGTATTGTATTGTGTGTATTGTGTTGTGTATCGCATCCGTTTGTTCAGTTTGTCAGTCGGTGTTTGTGAGTTGGTCACTGTTGTGGGAGGTTTGTGTGTGTGTTGTAGTGTGTTTGTGTAGGCCTGCGGGGTGAGGTGATGGCTGGGATATATGTTTCTGCATGTGCCCTGGAAGGTGAGCAGATGCTGCGGTTGCCGGACAGGGGGGATGGTGTCCATGGGGCTGAGGCACAGGGCATGGGTGTAGTCCCGCAGCAAATCAGACCTGCAGCTGTGGAGGAGGGCCAGGCAGCTGATGTACGTGCACAGCGCAGGAGACGTGCCGAGGTGCAGGCTCGGCAGCCTCGCCTCTACAGGCCCAGGGCCCAGCTCCAGGACATGCGTGAGGACCAGGTCATCTCCCTGTACAGGCTGAGCACAAGGGCTATTAGGGAGCTCTATGAGGATCTACGACCTGACCTCGAGCCCCTGACTAATCGGTCCCATGCCATACCGGGTTTAGTTAAGCTCCTTGCTGCTTTACATTTCTTTGCCTCTGGCTGTTTCCAACACTCAGTGGGTGCAGTGGGTGGCATGAGCCGATCCTCCTTCTCCCGATGTCTCCACCAGGTACTGCGTGCCATGGTCAGCCGGGTGGGGAATTACATAGCCCTTCCCCACACTAGGCAACATTGGGGGACCCTGAACCAAGCCTTTGAGGCTGTAGCTGGGATACCACACGTGATGGGAGCTATTGATTGCACACATGTTGCCCTGGTCCCACCTAGAGACAGGGAGGTGGTGTTCCGCAACCGCAAACACTACCATTCCCTGAATGTTCAGGTTGTATGTGATGCTGATCTGCATATTCTGAATGTGGTCCCACGGTTTCCAGGGTCCACCCATGACTCCTATATCCTGCATCGCTCAGCACTATTTCGACAGTTTGAGGAGGGACTGTATGGGGACTGCATCCTGCTGGGTGAGTATGTCCACAAATATGATGTAGTCTGTAGGTTATATCATTTTGTCACTTAACATCTATTATATATTGCACTATATACGCTCTGTGTGTTAGGCAGCTGAGCTCACGTTCAGCAGACATTGTGGGCGGGGTGTAGACATTGAGGTGCATGTGACATGATGAGCCATGTCACATCTGGTTGGAAACAATACCTGGGGGTGACATGCTGATGGTGTAGGGGGACATATGCACATGTTCAGATGCATGTACATGGGTGTGCATTTCAACGTGTGTGTGTATTTCACCGGGCCACAGGTGGGTGGGTGGGATTGTTGTCCATCACACCCACCTGTGCATTAGTGGCATTTGAGGTAACTGTGTTATGTCATGTCACATTTCTGTGAGTCACAATCCATACACCTATCGCTTATCATGTGTGTGTGTGAGGGCCACACCCCTACACATTACTGGGGTTCTTGAACATTGTTTGGTGGATGACATGGGTTGGTAGTTATTTGTGGTTTCGACACATATGATGGATGTTCATAACCTTGGCAACGTTGGGTACACCTTTCCCTAGGTAGGGTTCTGGTTTAGGCATGGCCCATAACATGTGTGCATACACACGTGTGTTGTGAATGACTTTGGGCCACTGCAGATGGCCACTACTTTGGCATCAGTGTATGTCATTAATCTGATGTGTCTCTGCCTTTGAGAGAGGTGACAGCAAGGGCAGGAGCCAACTTGTGAGCAGGCAGAGAGGTGTTGGTACCCCATACAGAGGAACCTTGACAGTCTCTGTAGTTGTGATAGTTCAGGGCTCATGTGGGCTACAGTGTGCAGATCTGTGGAACACAGCTTAACAGGGATATTAACATGATGGTGACAGTGGACCGGGTGTCCACTGACATGGTTGGTGGTCAGCGGTCGACAGCATATGGCATCAGACTGCTGTCTGTAGGTATGTTGACCTTAGTGGACACAGTGTTGTGAGGTGATATTGGGTTGATGTTGTCGAAATCCCAGGTCAGACATGTTCTGGGTGTGCGTTTACATTGCCTCATACAACATTATTGTGGTGTATAGCTTGCTAACATATACGTTTAACATGTTATTTGTGTGCTGGTGGTTTAGGCTGCCATTGGTGGTTTCAGAGATGCGGACATTGACTGCATACCAAGACGCATATGCCACACATAGCGGATCTTTGTTTGCAAAAATGTGACATTGCTGTTATTTGCCATGTCTGTCCAGACTACAGGGGCCCTTTCTGACATTTCTATCACCATAGGTCATATTCTGTCAAATGTATATTTGTGTTGTCATATGATTCTGTCAGGATGTGTAATGCACTTGTCTCTAAGGTCCATACCTGTGCAAATTTGTGGTGGCATGCGCTCATGCATTCACATGCATCATTCTCTTTTTGCAGGTGATGCAGGGTATGGATGTCGCCCCTGGCTGCTAACCCCTGTGCGTCAACCACGGACACGTGCAGAGCGGAGGTACAATGAGGCCCACGCCTCCAGCCGCTCTGTCATAGAGCGCACCTTTGGCGTTTTGAAAAGTCGCTTCAGGTGTCTGGATCGGACAGGTGGGGCCTTACAATATAAGGCAATGACTGTTGCAGAGATAATCGTAGCCTGTTGCATCCTGCACAACATTGCTCTCAGGCATGATATTACTGCACAGATTAATGAGGATCTTGCGGAGGATCCACCGTGCCCCCCTGTACGTGCCAGTGGTGACACACAGGCAGGCACAGCGGTCAGGCAGAGGTTGATTGCTGAGATATTCAGTGGTATGTATTGCACATCCTCCCACATATATGTGCTGTTGTGTGCATGTGAGGTTTATAACGGGTCATGTGTCTGAACATATAGCATTCAGATCCATCACTGCATTGTCCTTATGCTGAACATCCAACAGTAACATAGGGCCAGGGGTGTGCAATGGACAATGTGGACAGGGCACAACAGGGGCTGTTGGTGTTTTTGGGGTTTGTGTGTTGCGACACCTTTATGAGCTTTTGGGGGTCACAGTACCAGTTAGTGTCTGTGTGTGATAGCAACTGCTGTGCAAACACACTGTTTCCATTATAGTGTGTGTGTGTGGCACGGTGTCAGGCATATGTTCCGGGGTTAAATGGGGTGTAGATGGCAACATTTGTGGAGAGCTCTCATGCGGCCACCTTGTTTATGTACTACAATCAGGGTGTGCTTGTGTGTGTGTTATGCTATTATGGGCTGGCTATGTCTGTATGTTTATAATGTGTCATGCAACATGTCTAACATAGCACAGTACACATGCGCATGACTGCATACCCATGATGGGATAGATTACATGTGACAGGTGTTGCTGCCACACCAAACGGTACCATACGGTATGATGATTAACGTAGCACATACATGGCTAGGGTGAGGCATGTGGACATAGTCAGTGTGCAGCCCGGGGTCCATATCATTGGTTTAATCTTATATAGTGAGGTGTCATACATTGCAGTATTTTCACTGTACACACATACGGATGTGCAGCGGGTCACATCATGAACGGGTGGATTACAGGACCCCACTGTAGAGCTGCATGTGTGTATTTTTTTGCTAGTTTAGCGGTTTTAGCAAATAAAGAGTGGCATATGTGGGTGATACTATCTCAACATCTACGTCATGGCTCTGGTACATGCTGTATGTCGGTCAGGTTAGCACAGTACACAGCCACATATGCCTTGTCTACACTGGCAAGGGATGTTATGTTGACATACACACACAGACCTATTTGGGTGATATGTGGTGCAGGTGCACATATAGCCTCTCCATGGATTAACATTCTCCCTGATACCCAGTGGGCTGACATGACGCCATCATGGTCTGATGAAAGACAGACATGGGGGTGTTGTCTGGTACACATGGTGATGACATTGCCATGTATTTAGGCACATGATCAGCGCACATATCTAAGTAATCATTGATGTACAGGATGTACACTGCATAATATTCCTTTGCACAGTGGATACAGGGGGTGGTACAGCATATTACCAGGTGTCACAGGTATGTACAATGGACTAACAAACAACATTAGGGGAGTCATAGACACGGAGAGGGGGTAATGTTGTCAACCTGGCCAACACAGACTAATAGTGTGACCTTGGGATGTGTTTCACACATGGTGTTTGCAGACACCTCCTTAGACAGGTGTGAGGAACAACCGAGGGTGGTGGGGGCAAATGAGTAATAGGGGGACATTTCATTGGTATCATACGTCTACATGTTGCCTCTCCCATGTGGTATATCAGTACAGTGTGAGGTTGAACAGTCAGTCCTTGGGTCAGGTTGTGGGGTCTGCCAGCTGTTGACATTGCTGTGTACTGTGGGTTTCACAGATGGGACATGACATATATTTTGTGATGGTTTGTTTCCCTCTCCACAGGACCAGCTTCATGAGGATGCTGTTCCACTGTAGCATTGGCACATGAGGGCCCATCGGCCAAGATGCTGTGGTCCAGGGTAGGTGGATCTACAGCTACATTGTGCGTACATGGGTTCATGGGAGCAACATGTCGCCTGTCATGTGTCATCAGAGGCAGCTGGTGTTGTACAACTCTCCCCTGACAGCCTCCCTTACCAATATTTGGGGGTGGTGACCCATCTCCCCATGTGTTTGTGTACAGTATGTTTGCAGGGACACCTTTTCAGTCAGATGTACAGCAGAGTTAGATGTGTTTTTGGTTGTCGTGTTTTACGGATACTGCATTTTCTGTCTACACCATCATAGTTAGATCAGACATCACCAAGGTATATGTGCATGTGACTTGGCCATGATGTGCACAGGTTTGCACTTGTGCACATTCAGCCCATGTTTTTCAGCTGTGCCCCTGACCAACGCATACTGTGTGTGTGTTTGCGCTTATGTTTTGAATATGTCCTCCAGCATTGTCCAGGCATGGTACATTATCACGTGCTCTCATGGGTGTGGGCACCTGGGGGGCATGGTGGGGTGTACTACCTCTACTGTTGTGCTGCTTACCTTGTCATCATGGTCCACATGTGTGGTGAGCTGTGAGCAGCAATGTGTCTTGTGTTTTGAGAGACAGGTGTTGAGCAACATTTATTTCTCTCATATGTAGGCATGATGTGGAGATGCATCAACAGTTGATGTACATGGTAAATCGACATGTCTGGCTGACATTGTCTCCCTTCGCTGTGACCTGATGTGGCTATGCAGTACTTGGAGGAATTGATGACGGCCGCATGATGCACACATAGGGTTTGTTTTAACTTTGCGAATTTGGTATTACATCTGGCTGTACCTGTCCTGGGGTTTATGATCTTCACATGGACATGTTATGTAGCATCTCTGTAGACACAAACAGATGCATATAGTGTGTAGCTGTGAGATGCCCGTGTGACCTGGGATTGTACATAACCATATCCATGTGACAGCCATGCCTGCATTTACATGTACTGTTGGCGCTCATCTCCTTTTTTTATATGCATCTGCTGTAATTTGTGACTTTGCATCCCTTTGGTCTGTATTTTGTGTATTGTGAATCTTGGCAATCTGTTCTGTTTTGGCAAGGTGTCTAACAATACCATACTTCTCCTCTCGTGACACAGGGCAGGTGACATAACAGCACCATTTCCTCCACTGCATCTGGCTCACCATCCAACGTCTGTTGTGGGACTGACCTTCATCTTAGTCTTTCCGGGGAGATGTGCCATTGGATGTTTGACCTATGTTGGTGGCACACAGGCCTGTGATGGACATTTTTGCTCTTGGACCGCTGACTTACCCATGATAGACCTGTACAACACACAGTGTGTGCCATGCTGTGGCTGTGTGTCGTGCTGCTGACAGGGACACAGATGGACTTTCATGGACTGTGTCATATTGGACGATGGCACTTTACTGTGCATGGCCAGGTTTGCATGGTGTGTTTTGCGATGATCTTTTGGCTGTCAAGGACACCTTGCTTTTGGGACACTGTGCGCATCAGGGACTGACATAATCTATGTATTTCTGACATCCCTCCACAGTTGGTTAGTGTATAGGTGTGTCCCATGTGTGTGACATGGCACACATGATATGTTACTTTGTGGGTTTCAACATCAGCATACAGCCATGTTTGTGGCACGGGGGCACACATGGAGGGATCCAATTGTCTATGTCCACCTGCCCCACACCTAAACAAGGTGCAGGTTCTGCCACATACACACTTTCATGCCCGCCACCATCCTTGTTAGATGTGTGGAGGGGCCAGGGGTGCTTAGATTCATGTGTGGCATCACTGTACCATGTTTGTGTGCAGCTGGTGCCTGTGCTTCTCAATAACTATGTTTGTGAGACACTGCATGTGGACCTATGGCTCTGTGTGGTTCACTGTAGGCTGTCTGACCATCATTTGCATCTGGACATGCTAGTTATTGTATATGTTTACTGTACAGATGTGACACTCTGCATGTCTGTCCACGCATTGCAGTGCACATTTGCAGAGTCCTGTTTTACCCCCTGCATTGACAACAGTCTCATTAGGCCATTATATTTGGTGTGGGTCAGAGTGGGTGTCCATTGTCCTCCTACACTTCAGCATTGCATGGACCATGCTATCGGTAGCCAAACACTGTCCACCAAACAAACAATGCAAGGGGACATACTGCACGGTGTTATGTCTGCACCTTTCAGGGAGTTGTGTGCTTTGTATTTTCTCTGTGTTCATGTGTCCCTGCTACCTGTTAGCATACAATCATTCAGCTCTAGATGATATTTGTCATGTACACTGAATACTTTCTGATGTGCCAATCAGCCATTATGTGGGAGGTTGGACATAACTTAATGAGGGTGTTTCTCACATGTCAACATTGTGCCAGCATATGTTTTTCTCTTTTGGGGGCCACCTGTGTTGCATGAGGGCTATGTTGGGGGGGGGGACATGTGATGTGTTTGGGGTCTTACGCTTACAACGCCTAGAGTCTACATGCCCTCATATGTAGCTCACACATTGTGGGCATGCAGCAGATGCTCGTGTATGTGGCCCTGGAACCCAGTGCATATCATGCACCTGTTCCACCAGAGATCTCATGCCACTCAATTGTGCGCAGGCATTGACCTTTATGTGGCATGTGTGTTTGTACCTTGCTGACTGTGTTCCCATCTTTAAACAGGGAGGGGCTTACTTTGAAATTATGATTACACTGTGTACAGTAACTGGGAGGTGTGATCCAAATAAAGATATGTATTTTACAGACATTAGTTTCTTTTGCTGCTTGGTCATGTTCACACACATGCACTACAATGTCTACCTTTGAATATGTTATGACTCCTTGTGACCTTGGGACTCCGTGGTTACCTTGACAATGTTCCTCGAGTTACTTTCCAAGGGCCACATGATCTGGTTTTGTGAAATGAGGCCTGGTTGCCTTGTGTGCATGACAGTTTTGTGAAGACTAGGCTGCTCCTCCTCTCGTAGAGCACATTCACACTTGTGTCTAATGGTTTGCTTGCAAGGTCCATGTCCACCTGTGCTCACAACAGTGTACGATGGCAGCTGTGCATGTGTCTGTCATTTTGCACATCACAGGTTCTTACTGGTTCACATACAGACCCTGTCTTTGGAATATTATGTATTCCTTGGGCTCAGTGTATTATTTGTGGGTGTGGTTGGTGGCATGTGTTTTCATATAAGGTTATGCGTTTAGCCCACGATATCCTTTGTTTTTAATTATTTTGTACATTATGCTGACTTGACCATTAGTTCACTGCAGGTTCATCAACTCTACACACACCCATGTCTGTGATCAGGGTGCAGCAGGGTGTGCACTGTGTGCTGCCTAGCCAGCAGATATCATCTGTTACATAGGTTTCTCTCATTATGTTGTTTACACTGCTGTGCACCTGGGGGTGTGGTGGTGATGGGTTTCAGCAGGTGTGTGTTCACCCTTTTTCATGTGTTGCTCTCTGCTGTCCTGTCCATGATCAGTACATTGCTTCGCCACGCATCCTCCACTGCCCTTGGGGATACCTTGCTTTGCTCTTGTTATGTCTGTATATATTTATGTATTTGTTTTGGTATCCCACTTTTCACAGGGTCAAGGGGGGTTTCATACGAGGGGGGGGGAGGTTTTACATGTTGGCCACGGCCATTGCGAGGGGGGCTACATTGACGGTTTCAAATGGGGACATAGGACATACTATGGACATTGACAGATTGTGCACATTGTCATATTTGTATGGGGTGGGTTAGGGGTTGGATTAGTGGGGTTCCTGGGACAGTATGTTTTTCAGCTGTTTTATAATGGATTAGTGGTCTGGGTTGTTACCAGGACATCTTGGGGGGCTGTGCATGATACATGGGGCAGGAAGTTCAGGGTCTCGATTGCAGGTCCCTTGCGGGCATTTGGTTCATTTGTTGCTTACAGTACCGGAGTTGGTGGGGGCTTGTCTGGTAGTTGTGCCGTGGCCTGGGCGACACAGTCTGGTGTTGATTTGGGGGTTGCGTGCTTCATGTATGACTTTGTTGGTATGTGGGAGGGCTTTGTATTGACTCCTTGCTTCAGGTGCCTGTATGTATGTTTCTTTCAGGATTGGGGTGATGTGGTCTGTATATTTTGCATGCTGTGTCTACAGCATCACATATCATTGTGTGTTTGTGCATGCGTCCCTGGTCCCAACTACAGACTGTGATCTGAAATGTACACAGGAGTTCTGCAGGTGCATTTGTTCATGGTTTCCCTTGTGGGTTTGCCTGTCCTTACAACCAGCATGCATGTAGCGTGAGGGCCTGGACTATTTCTGACTGCATCCTTTGCTAAAACACACACATTGGTGCTGTTTCCTACCTTGTTTTGCTTTTACATTTCTGGTGTTGTTGGTATGTGTGATTCCTCTCTGTTCTCTTGGATGTGCATGCGTGTCCTGCAGTTGTGTTTTCCATTTGTTTGACTGTCATATGTTGTCAGGTTTGTGCTGTGGACACATTGTACACTCATCTGAGTTGTGAGCCATGCATCTGTCCATCTTCTGTCTGCCAACTCTTGTGTCATGCTACCCTGATGTGCATGCAGCTGCAACCCTTCCTGCACTCCTACACCTTCCTGCATCACAACTCTCCATGTTTGTCGCTCCTGTGTTTGCTCTGCATATCATCGCTAGTCCACTGTAATCATGATATTTCACAGATCCTGCCATTTCAGCCCCTCTGCTGGACACATCTTCCCATCCACTGTTGCACACCATCATTATAACATGGTACATTATCCATCACTCTGTACATAGCTACAGCTGGCACCAGTGTCTTTATCCATTTCTGTTGCCGCCACATAGCCTTGTGGAGATCTTTGTGGTACAGCACCTGTGATGTCAGTGGTTTCTTATACTTTTGGATTGCCTTTCCTTTCGGCTCTGTGCAGTATTTGGGTTACATGTGCACTCGCATTTGATGATGTGGTTGTTTATGATGTGCATTGTGTAGCAGCCTAACGGAACGATACTCTGGCTAGGCTTGTGTTTAGATGGCAGCACAGCTTACTGTACAGTTGCATTCTGAGAAAACAGATGTCACTAAGCCAACCTTGGTCACTGCTCATTTGGCACCATGACCCCTGCACCATCACGCAATGCCCTAACCATTGTGCTACACTGCTGTTCCCTCCTGCATGTCTGCTCACCTACCTGGGATTTCCCTGCGTTAGACTGCACAGTGATGCCAGCACTGACTGTGCTTGGACCATGCCCTGCCTCATACGACAAACTGTAAAGCACCCTACACACGACATTGTGATTTCCTTGGTGGACAATGCGCTTTAGGATTTGACATGTGAGGTACCTTATATTGCGTCATATGCATCACCTGATATTACAGTGCTTTCATAGTGCATTTGCAAGGGGGAGTAACAACAATAACATGTAAAATGCCTCCTAGATCACTATTGCTCATGACAGATGATGGCTCATCTAGCCGCTTCATTGGGCACTGCAGGGGATTGAACCCCCGATCCCTGCTCCATTGGTAGGCGTCGTTCCCATCGTGCTGTGGCTCAGCTCGTGTGCTTTCCCATCCGCGCGCCGCCTTATGCCGCACAAAGTTCCTCTACCTCGTAAAGGATTAGTGCGCCGCCTTCTGCTGCCCACTATTTCTGTGCCTCCTAAAATGTTGCCTGAGCCTGCCGCTTCATTGGGCACTGCGGGGATTGAACCCCCGATCCCTGCTCCATTGGTAGGCGTCGTTCCCATCGTGCTGTGGCTCAGCTCGTGTGTTTTCCCATCCGCGCGCCGCCTTATGCCGCACAACGTTCCTCTACCTCGTAAAGGATTAGTGCGCCGCCTTCTGCTGCCCACTATTTCGGTGCCTCCTAAAATGTTGCCTGAGCCTGCCGCTTCATTGGGCACTGCAGGGATTGAACCCCCGATCCCTGCTCCATTGGTAGGCGCCGTTCCCATCGTGCTGTGGCTCAGCTCATGTGCTTTCCCATCCGCGCGCCGCCTTATGCCGCACAACGTTCCTCTACCTCGTAAAGGATTAGTGCGCCGCCTTCTGCTGCCCACTATTTCGGTGCCTCCTAAAATGTTGCCTGAGCCTGCCGCTTCATTGGGCACTGCGGGGGATTGAACCCCCGATCCCTGCTCCATTGGTAGGCATCGTTCCCATCGTGCTGTGGCTCAGCTCGTGTGCTTTCCCATCCGCGCGCCGCCTTATGCCGCACAAAGTTCCTCTACCTCGTAAAGGATTAGTGCGCCGCCTTCTGCTGCCCACTATTTCGGTGCCTCCTAAAATGTTGCCTGAGCCTGCCGCTTCATTGGGCACTGCGGGGATTGAACCCCCGATCCCTGCTCCATTGGTAGGCGTCGTTCCCATCGTGCTGTGGCTCAGCTCGTGTGCTTTCCCATCCGCGCGCCGCCTTATGCCGCACAAAGTTCCTCTACCTCGTAAAGGATTAGTGCGCCGCCTTCTGCTGCCCACTATTTCGGTGCCTCCTAAAATGTTGCCTGAGCCTGCCGCTTCATTGGGCACTGCGGGGATTGAACCCCCGATCCCTGCTCCATTGGTAGGCATCGTTCCCATCGTGCTGTGGCTCAGCTCGTGTGCTTTCCCATCCGCGCGCCGCCTTATGCCGCACAAAGTTCCTCTACCTCGTAAAGGATTAGTGCGCCGCCTTCTGCTGCCCACTATTTCGGTGCCTCCTAAAATGTTGCCTGAGCCTGCCGCTTCATTGGGCACTGCGGGGATTGAACCCCCGATCCCTGCTCCATTGGTAGGCGTCGTTCCCATCGTGCTGTGGCTCAGCTCGTGTGCTTTCCCATCCGCGCGCCGCCTTATGCCGCACAAAGTTCCTCTACCTCGTAAAGGATTAGTGCGCCGCCTTCTGCTGCCCACTATTTCGGTGCCTCCTAAAATGTTGCCTGAGCCTGCCGCTTCATTGGGCACTGCGGGGATTGAACCCCCGATCCCTGCTCCATTGGTAGGCGTCGTTCCCATCGTGCTGTGGCTCAGCTCGTGTGTTTTCCCATCCGCGCGCCGCCTTATGCCGCACAACGTTCCTCTACCTCGTAAAGGATTAGTGCGCCGCCTTCTGCTGCCCACTATTTCGGTGCCTCCTAAAATGTTGCCTGAGCCTGCCGCTTCATTGGGCACTGCGGGGATTGAACCCCCGATCCCTGCTCCATTGGTAGGCGCCGTTCCCATCGTGCTGTGGCTCAGCTCGTGTGCTTTCCCATCCGCGCGCCGCCTTATGCCGCACAACGTTCCTCTACCTCGTAAAGGATTAGTGCGCCGCCTTCTGCTGCCCACTATTTCGGTGCCTCCTAAAATGTTGCCTGAGCCTGCCGCTTCATTGGGCACTGCGGGGATTGAACCCCCGATCCCTGCTCCATTGGTAGGCGTCGTTCCCATCGTGCTGTGGCTCAGCTCATGTGCTTTCCCATCCGCGCGCCGCCTTATGCCGCACAAAGTTCCTCTACCTCGTAAAGGATTAGTGCGCCGCCTTCTGCTGCCCACTATTTCGGTGCCTCCTAAAATGTTGCCTGAGCCTGTCGCTTCATTGGGCACTGCGGGGATTGAACCCCCGATCCCTGCTCCATTGGTAGGCGCCGTTCCCATCGTGCTGTGGCTCAGCTCGTGTGCTTTCCCATCCGCGCGCCGCCTTATGCCGCACAACGTTCCTCTACCTCGTAAAGGATTAGTGCGCCGCCTTCTGCTGCCCACTATTTCGGTGCCTCCTAAAATGTTGCCTGAGCCTGCCGCTTCATTGGGCACTGCGGGGATTGAACCCCCGATCCCTGCTCCATTGGTAGGCGTCGTTCCCATCGTGCTGTGGCTCAGCTTGTGTGCTTTCCCATCCGCGTGCCGCCTTATGCCGCACAAAGTTCCTCTACCTCGTAAAGGATTAGTGCGGCGCCTTCTGCTGCCCACTATTTCGGTGCCTCCTAAAATGTTGCCTGAGCCTGCCGCTTCATTGGGCACTGCGGGGATTGAACCCCCGATCCCTGCTCCATTGGTAGGCGCCGTTCCCATCGTGCTGTGGCTCAGCTCGTGTGCTTTCTCATCCGCGCGCCGCCTTATGCCGCACAACGTTCCTCTACCTCGTAAAGGATTAGTGTGCCGCCTTCTGCTGCCCACTATTTCGGTGCCTCCTAAAATGTTGCCTGAGACTGCCGCTTCATTGGGCACTGCGGGGATTGAACCCCCGATCCCTGCTCCATTGGTAGGCGTTGTTCCCATCGTGCTGTGGCTCAGCTCGTGTGCTTTCCCATCCGCGCGCCGCCTTATGCCGCACAAAGTTCCTCTACCTCGTAAAGGATTAGTGCGCCGCCTTCTGCTGCCCACTATTTCGGTGCCTCCTAAAATGTTGCCTGAGCCTGCCGCTTCATGGGGCACTGCGGGGATTGAACCCCCGATCCCTGCTCCATTGGTAGGCGCCGTTCCCATCGTGCTGTGGCTCAGCTCGTGTGCTTTCTCATCCGCGCGCCGCCTTATGCCGCACAACGTTCCTCTACCTCGTAAAGGATTAGTGTGCCGCCTTCTGCTGCCCACTATTTCGGTGCCTCCTAAAATGTTGCCTGAGACTGCCGCTTCATTGGGCACTGCGGGGATTGAACCCCCGTTCCCTGCTCCATTGGTAGGCGTTGTTCCCATCGTGCTGTGGCTCAGCTCGTGTGCTTTCCCATCCGCGCGCCGCCTTATGCCGCACAACGTTCCTCTACCTCGTAAAGGATTAGTGCGCCGCCTTCTGCTGCCCACTATTTCGGTGCCTCCTAAAATGTTGCCTGAGCCTGCCGCTTCATTGGGCACTGCGGGGATTGAACCCCCGATCCCTGCTCCATTGGTAGGCGTCGTTCCCATCGTGCTGTGGCTCAGCTCGTGTGCTTTCCATCCGCGCGCCGCCTTATGCCGCACAAAGTTCCTCTACCTCGTAAAGGATTAGTGCGCCGCCTTCTGCTGCCCACTATTTCGGTGCCTCCTAAAATGTTGCCTGAGCCTGCCGCTTCATTGGGCACTGCGGGGATTGAACCCCCGATCCCTGCTCCATTGGTAGGCGCCGTTCCCATCGTGCTGTGGCTCAGCTCGTGTGCTTTCCCATCCGCGTGCCGCCTTATGCCGCACAACGTTCCTCTACCTCGTAAAGGATTAGTGCGCCGCCTTCTGCTGCCCACTATTTCGGTGCCTCCTAAAATGTTGCCTGAGCCTGCCGCTTCATTGGGCACTGCGGGGATTGAACCTCCGATCCCTGCTCCATTGGTAGGCGTCGTTCCCATCGTGCTGTGGCTCAGCTCGTGTGCTTTCCCATCCGCGCGCCGCCTTATGCCGCACAAAGTTCCTCTACCTCGTAAAGGATTAGTGCGCCGCCTTCTGCTGCCCACTATTTCGGTGCCTCCTAAAATGTTGCCTGAGCCTGCCGCTTCATTGGGCACTGCGGGGATTGAACCCCCGATCCCTGCTCCATTGGTAGGCGCCGTTCCCATCGTGCTGTGGCTCAGCTCGTGTGCTTTCCCATCCGCGCGCCGCCTTATGCCGCACAACGTTCCTCTACCTCGTAAAGGATTAGTGCGCCGCCTTCTGCTGCCCACTATTTCGGTGCCTCCTAAAATGTTGCCTGAGCCTGCCGCTTCATTGGGCACTGCGGGGATTGAACCCCCGATCCCTGCTCCATTGGTAGGCGTCGTTCCCATCGTGCTGTGGCTCAGCTCGTGTGCTTTCCATCCGCGCGCCGCCTTATGCCGCACAAAGTTCCTCTACCTCGTAAAGGATTAGTGCGCCGCCTTCTGCTGCCCACTATTTCGGTGCCTCCTAAAATGTTGCCTGAGCCTGCCGCTTCATTGGGCACTGCGGGGATTGAACCCCTGATCCCTGCTCCATTGGTAGGCGCCGTTCCCATCGTGCTGTGGCTCAGCTCGTGTGCTTTCCCATCCGCGTGCCGCCTTATGCCGCACAACGTTCCTCTACCTCGTAAAGGATTAGTGCGCCGCCTTCTGCTGCCCACTATTTCGGTGCCTCCTAAAATGTTGCCTGAGCCTGCCGCTTCATTGGGCACTGCGGGGATTGAACCTCCGATCCCTGCTCCATTGGTAGGCGTCGTTCCCATCGTGCTGTGGCTCAGCTCGTGTGCTTTCCATCCGCGCGCCGCCTTATGCCGCACAAAGTTCCTCTACCTCGTAAAGGATTAGTGCGCCGCCTTCTGCTGCCCACTATTTCGGTGCCTCCTAAAATGTTGCCTGAGCCTGCCGCTTCATTGGGCACTGCGGGGATTGAACCCCCGATCCCTGCTCCATTGGTAGGCGCCGTTCCCATCGTGCTGTGGCTCAGCTCGTGTGCTTTCCCATCCGCGCGCCGCCTTATGCCGCACAACGTTCCTCTACCTCGTAAAGGATTAGTGCGCCGCCTTCTGCTGCCCACTATTTCGGTGCCTCCTAAAATGTTGCCTGAGCCTGCCGCTTCATTGGGCACTGCGGGGATTGAACCCCCGATCCCTGCTCCATTGGTAGGCGTCGTTCCCATCGTGCTGTGGCTCAGCTCGTGTGCTTTCCCATCAGCGCGCCGCCTTCTCCCTCCCGCGCAGCTTTTCCAGGCGGTAATGTGTGGGACGCACATGTGCGGGGCGCACATTGGCGCATATGTAAACCGCGTGTTTTTCTTTTTCAGGACGCAACGCCCACTCCTTATATGGCACACGCACACTAGCGCGGCCCCGCACGTTATGAATGTTTAGTAAACATACCCCTAGGTTATATCAATGGGAGTGGTAAGGAAACACATAGGAGGTAAACAGGAGACTAAGGAGATCAGAATCCAAAAGCAGTCTCAAAAAGGTGAGTTTTTAGACTGGATTTGAAAATGGCCAGAGATGGAGCCTGATGTACTGGATCAAATAGTTTATTCCAGGCATAACGAGTGCGGATGCCTTCATCTGTTCTGCCTTCTCCAAAATGTGACATAAGACTCCACACAAAACCAGTTTGTTGGAGATGTATCAAGGAAGCTAAAACCTGCTCCAGCCTACTTGGCATTAACTTTACAGCTCAGATTCAAAAATTTTGCACCTATAAAGGGTCTCTTCCTGGCTTCTCCAGCACCACGACCATGGACTCTATGAAAGGACTCAACGTTCTACTCAACTGAGAAAATGAGGAGTAAAAATTCCAATGCCGATGAGACAACTGTGTGTGAAATACTTGATAAAATTCAGCAGGAAGACAATTCCACTCAGGACCTTATCCTTCTTCATAAGAACATAAGATATGCCATACTGGGTAAGACAAGGTCCATCATGCCCAGTATCCTGTTTCCAAGTGGCCAATCTATTTCACAAGTACCTAGCAGTTTCCCCAAAAGACAGGTTCCACAATGCTTGTATTGGGGTAAGCAGTGGATATTCTGAATCCACTTTAATAGTAGTTTATGGACCTTTCCTCCAGGAACTTGTCCAAACCTATTTTAAACCCGGCTACACCAACAGCTTTTAGCAAATTCCATAGTTTGATTACACGATGAGTGAAAAAATATTTTCTCTTATTAGTATTAAATAGGTTACCCTGCAGCTTCATTGCATGCCCCCTAGTCTTTCTATATTTTGATGGCATAAACAATTGAACTACATTTACCGATTCCACTTCATTCATTAATTTATAGACCTCTATCATATCTCCCCTCAGCCATCTCTTTTCCAGGTTGAAGAGCCCTAGCCTTTTTAGCCTCTCTTCATAGGAGTATCCTTCCATCCCCTTTACCATTTTGGTGGCTCTTCCCTGTACCTTTTGTAATAACGCTATATCCTTTTTAAGATACGGCGACCAGAATTGCACACAATATTCAAGGTGCGGTTGTACCATGGAACGATACAGAAGCATTATAATATCCTTTGTTTTATTCTCCATTCCTTTCCTTATGATACCTAGCATTCTATTTGCTCTCTGGCTGCCGCTGCACACTGGATGGAGGGTTTTAACATGTTATTCACGATGACACCTAAATCTTTTTCTTGGGTGGTGGTTCCTAACGTGAAACCTTGCATCGTGTAACCATAGTTTGGGTTGTTCTTTCCTAGGTGCATAACTTTGCACTTCACATTAAATTTCATCTGCCATTTGCATGCCCAGTCTTCCAATTTATCAAGATCCTCTTGCAATTTTCCACAATCCTTATGGGTTTTAACAACTTTGAATAGTTTTGTGTCATCTGCAAATTTTATAACCTCACTCGTTATTCCTATTTCCAGATCATTTATGAATATGTTAAAAAGCCGCGGACCCAGCACAGATCCCTGCAGTACTCCACTATTCACCTTCCTCCATTAGGAAAATTGGCCATTTAGCCCTACCCTCTGCTTTCTATCTTTTAACCAGTTCCTGATCCACAATAGTACACTGCTTCCTATCCCATGGCTTTTTAATTTCACTAAAAGTCTCTCATGAGGGACCCTGTCAAAGGCTTTTGAAAGTCCAGATATACTATATCAACTGACTCTCCTTTGTCTACCTGTTTATTTACACCTAAAAAAACCCATAAGATTAGTAAGACAAAACTTTCCTTGGCTAAAGCCATGTTGGCTGTCTCCCATTAAGCCATGATTGTCTACATGTTCAGTAATTTTGTTCTTTATGATGGTTTCCACCATTTTACCCGGTACTAATGTCAGGCTCACCGGTCTGTAGTTTCCCAGATCACCCCTGGAATCCTTTAAAAAATTGGCATTATATTGGCCATCCTTCAATCTTCAGGTATTACAAATTATTTTAATGATAGTTCACAGATTACTAATAACAGGTCTGCAAATCTCATATTTCAGTTCTTTCAACACCCTTGGCTATATACCATCTGCTCCAGGTGATTTGCTACTCTTCAGTTTATCAAATAATTGAAATACATCTTCCCAGTGTATCAATATTTCTTTCAATTTTTCCACAGCCTCCCCTTTAAATACCATTTCAGTCATGGGTAACATTCCTACATCTTCCTTAGAAAAGACTGAAGCAAAGAATTCATTCAGTCTTTCCGCTATGGCCTTGTCCCCTCTTAGTGCCCCTTCTACCCCTCTATGATCTAATGGTCAAACTGACTTTCTCACAGTTTTTTTGAGGTGAATGTACTTGAAAAAGTCTTTATTATGCATTTTTGCTTCAGCAACAAGCTTCTTCTCAAATTCTCTCTTAGCCTGCCTTAGCAATGCCTTGCATTTGACTTGCCAGTGCTTATGTTGTTTCCAGTTTTCGTCATTTGGCTCCTTTTTCCATTTCCTGAAAGATGCTTTTTTGGCAACAACAGCCTCTCTGACCTCACCTGTAAACCATGCTGGCAGTTTTTTGGACTTCCTTCCATTTTTCTTAAAGTGTAGAATACAGCTGGTCTGGGCTTCCAAGACAGTATTTTTAAATAACACCCAAGCTTGATGTAAGTCTCTAATCTTTTCAAATGCTGCTTTTAGTTGTTCCTTAACTATTTTCCTCATTTTATCGTAGTCTCCCTTTTGAAAGTTAAAAGGTAGTACTGTGGATTTCCTTACCATCCTTCCTTCATTTATTAAATCAAACGCAATCATGCTATGATCACTATTGCCAAGTGGCCCCAACATCCTTATCTCTTTCACTAGATCTTGTGTTCCACTAAGAGTTAGGTCCAAAATGGCTTCCTCTCTGGTCTATTCCTGAACCAGCTGCTCCAGGAAGCAGTCATTTATTTCATCCAGAAACGTTATCTCCCTAGCATGTCCTGCCATGACGCTGACCCAGTCGATACTGGGGTAATTGAAATAACCCATTATTATTACTGTGTTGTAACTTTTACTAGCTTCCCTGATTTCATTGAGCATTTCATCATCCATTTGCTCATTCTAGCCAGGCGGTCGATAGTACACCCCCCACTGCCATCGCCTTCCCCTTCCTCTTTTTACATGGAATTTCAATCTATAGAGATTCTACAGCGAATTTGGTTTCCTGAAAAACTTTAATCCTTTGTGACTCAATGCCCTCTCTAACATAGAGCATCACCCCTCCACCAATTTGATCTGCTCTGTCATTAAGATATAGCTTGTACCCAGGTATCACATTCTCCCACTGGTTGTCCTCCTTCCACCATGTTTCTGAGATACCAATCATATCTAGCCTCTCATTTAGTGCTATATATTCAAACTCTCCCATCTTATTTTTTAGACTTCTTGCATGCAAGCATTTTAGAGGCTGTATTTTATTCATATTAATCATGCTATCGGTAGGCAGTGGTAATTTGGAATCTTGAAGCTCTGTCTGCTCTCTGCTCAAGGGCATTTGGGCTACTTTTGTCTTTACTAGAACCTCTCTGCTGATATGCCCTAACTTCAATCTTTTGCTAGTATCCTGCAAGAATGCATTGTTCTGAATCGTGTGCTCTTGGGAGACTGTCGGCTTTCCCTTATTATCTATCTAGTTTAAAAGCTGCTCTCTCTCCTTTTTAAAGCTTAATGCCAGCAGCCTGTTTCCATTCAGGTTAAGGTGAAGTCCGTCCCTTTGGAAGAGCCCCTCCTTTCCACAGAATATTCCCCAGTTCCTAACAAATCCAAAACACTCATCCTTACACCATTGTCTCATCCACGCACTGAGACTCCGAAGCTCTGCCTGCCTTTTGGGTCCTGCGCATGGAACAGGAAGCATTTCGGAGAATGCTATCCTGGAAGTTCTGGATTTCAACTTCCTACCTAAAAGCCTAAATTTAGCCTCTAAAACCTCCCTAACACACTTTCCTATGTCATGGGTTCTGACATGTACCAAGACAGCAGACTCCTCTCCAGCACTATCTAAGACCTTGTCTAGGTGGCATGTGAGGTCTGCTACCTTTGCACCAGGCAAGCATATTACCAGGCAATCCTCATGTCCACCAGCCACCCAGCTATCTATGGTTTATGGTTTAGGTACGTGATATACCGCCCTTTACTTACGCATCAGAGCGTTTACATATATGTATATACTAACAGGTACCTTTTATCCCCTTGTCCCCAAAGAGCTCACAATCTAAGTGTATCTGAGGCAATGGGGGGTTAAGTGGCTTGCCCAAGTCCTGAGGTTACTTGTCCCCATGCAGGAATTTAACCCCTGGCCCTACGGCCTTAGGTAACCTGTCCTAACCACTGAACCATTCCTCCCTCCATGCCTAATGATCAAATCACCAACTATAATGGCTGTTCTAACCCTTCCCTTGTGGGCACATGACCCTGGAGAATCCTCCTTTGGCGTGAAAGGGTTTTACATCACCTGGAGGACAGGTCCTAGCTAAAGGATCACTTCCTGCCACACCAGGGTGATGCTCTGTCACGTGACCTCTCTTCTCCATGGCAACAGGGATGCTGCCAGACCGGAGGTGGGACTTCAGTACTATATCCCTGTAGGTCTTGTCTATGTACCTCTCTGTCTTCCTTATGTCCTCCATGTCTGCTACTCTAGCCTCCAGAGATCAGCTTGTTCCCTGAGAGCAAAGAGCTCCTTACATCTAGTGCACACATAAGACCCCTCACCAGCTGGGAGAAAATCATGCATATGACACTCAATGAAAAAGACTAGAAAACCCCCATCTTGTTGCTGGACTGCTGTCTGCATCTTAGTTTTAAGATTGTGTTTAAGTGGGGGGCGGAGCCTGATGTCCAGCGGGTAGGACGCTTTGCGTTGAAGCTCCCGAGAGGCCTACTCAGAATCCTGACTTAATACCTATATAAATTTACTATTTCGCTCCGAGCTGACCGGGGCACCTCGGGGGGGATGGCGGCCCATAAACCAGCGCGCTTGGACTTCGGGTCTCCTTCTTCTTCTCACGGAAAACGCTCCAAAACAGAGGTGTCCTCCCCACAGAAGATGGTTCCATTTCGTGAAAACTCCGCAATGCACCTGGAGATTTTGGAGGAAATACGCGGCGTGAAGGAATTGGTGCAGTCCAATGGAGAAGCGCTCCGAGCCATGCGAGAAGACTTTGGAGTGCTCCAGGACCGACTTGAAGGTCTTTCATTACGGCAGGACAATATGGCGGGGGTCCTCGACTCGCACGAGGTGCGCTTGGGCAAACTGGACAAGGCTGAGCGCCAGATACAGAATCTTCAAAACGAGTTGGAAGATAGCAATAATCGAGCCCGTCGCAACAATGTGAGGCTCCTCGGAATGCCGGAGGGGGTGGAAGCAGGAGATATAAGAGAATTCTTGCTCAAAACTCTTCCCTCCTTGCTGAAGATCACTTTTCACAGAGAACTGGAAATCGATCGAGCACACCGTGTTCCTGCCCGCATGGCGCCCAACCGCACGACCCCCCGGCCTATTATCTTTAGCTTGCTACGATATCAACAAGTGGAACAAATTTTACATGCTGCCCGAGCGAATCATCATTTGGAATTTGAAGGTCGTAAGGTCTCCTTCTTTCCTGATTTGGCAAAGCCTACCGTTGACCGTCGGAAGAAACTCCTAGCTCTTCGCCCTCGACTTCAACAGCTACAGGCTCGCTTTGGCCTGTTGTATCCAGCGAAGCTCCGAGTGACTCTCCACAACCAGACCAGGACGTTCGAGGATCCTGATCTACTATCAACATTTTTGGACTCCAAAGAAGCAGAGCAGATGCGCTAATCCCAAATCTTGGACTCTTATCTGCCGGCTCTGTCCGCCATTTTGAAGGGCCCGATGCGGCGGTCATAGCCCAGCACAGAAATAGCCTGGACTTTCTATCTTTCTCTGTATGACTTTTGTCTTTGGTCTCCTATCCCTTCACGATGTGTGCCTCGGTCGGATTCGGAGCACGCACAGTCCTACAGGTTATATGTTTTTTTCAATTTCGGCCTTCTCTGGGGTTTCTCCCCGCAGACACATGGTCGCCAGTAATTTTGGGGTTTTGCTTCTCCTCTACCGTACTGCGGTTTTCTTTGTTAATGTGGGGCGCTTCATTGTATTATATTAGCTTATTTTTCCTATGTCATGTGTACAGCCAGATACAGTCAGTTTGAGGGACACAGTGAAATTATGTGTGCTATCATGCTCAGAATTTTAACTTTTCTGAATGGCCTTATGTAAAATCTTATTATTCATCGTCAAAGGCATTACTGGTCCACTCAAAGGAAAGAAAATCCTTAGCTATCTTAGCCACGAGCATGTTGATCTGGTGTTTCTTCAGGAAACGCATTACACTCTGCTGAAACACTGAAACTCAATGCTAGGCCTCACATCGTAGCTGCCTATTCTCCCACCGTTTCCAAATGGTACGGGATAACCATTCTGGTTAAGAAGTCTTTGCACGCTACTGTACCTGATATTAGCGCTGACATGTAGGGTAGATGGGCCCGTGTACACCTTGAGGTTGGAGATAGTGAATTCACGTGTATTTGCACTATGCCCCGAATGTGGACAACCCTGCTTACTATGCAAGTTTTGCGCAGTTGGCCTCGGCCTCCGCCAATGCTCCATTAATACTTGGTGGCGATTTTACTCAAGTGTTCCCTCAATCTTTTCTTCTCATACAAGGTGCTCGTTGGTTGGAAGATCCAGTACCGAGCAGACCTGTGTGGCTAGATATAGTAGCGGGCCTTTGCTCACCGATTCCTCTTACCTTACTCCCTGGTATGACTCTCCCATTAGACTCCCACTATCCACCAATGCTTTTCGACACTTTAGGTGCCTTTAATACTCTCATGCAACCTTTCGACTCCCGACTCTGGTCAGTGCAACTTCAGCATTGTATTCGGAGCACTAGAGTACTCCCGCCATCGGCACTCTCTGCATAAGGTTGATTGGAGACTTCCGATCTCTCGGTAGTTCACCGGGTGTAGCATCCAATTTTACTAGACCTTATGTAATGCTATCACTAGAGATACCTCTATAGCGCAGAAAGTATGGGAGAGAGAATTGCATGTGACTTCAACCTCGGAGCAATGGAGCCTTATCTGGAGCAGAGGGACACGGGTTCCCGACCCGCCTCACTCACTCAGACCCTCTTCTTTCTAGCCCACCGGTGTTTTTACACTCCTCACAGATTAGACAAATGGAACACTACTCAGGGTAATGGCTGCTGGACACGTCCTGCGGCCATTGGTTTATTACTTCATGTTATGCATGAATATCCCGCACTACAGTATTACTGGCGTCGGGTCTGGGGTCGTATTTAGTCTATATCGCACTCTCAGGAGTCCCTTTCTTGGAGGATAGTGGGACTTCGCCCAGTTGCGGGGATCCCCTCTCTCCCAAAAATGGCTTATCTCCTTTTGAACTTTATGCTTGGCATTGCTATTTCCCTAATTAAGTAATACTGGGAAATTAGTTCCCATCTGAGCCTCAATGTATGGTGGAATCATGCCTATCTCTACAGTAAATATGAACAAATACCTCGTCTGTTCGCTTCCTCCGTTCAGACTCCTTCTCATTGGTCTCAATGGAAGATGCTCAATGAATATGTACATTTTGCTAAATGCTCTCATCTGACTGTCTAACTTTGTATATATCCCTGTCTCCTGATCATGCTGTATTGTGGATACTTTTTTGATCGTTTGATGTATAATCACTGTTAATTGGCAGCGCTCACATGCTGATACAAACGGGTAGAGAAGAAGCACCGGGGTGGGGGGTAATGGGTTTACTTTTCCTTATTGTATACTTGTTTTGTCTCTTTTGGTGTGTTGTTTCTTTTGTTTGTTGCAAAATGAAAATAAAAGTTTAAAAAAAAAAAAAAAAAAAAAGATTGTGTTTAAGTATTTAAGTATTTAAGTTCTTTACTTACTAAGGGTTGCTAGGGATACTTATACTAATAAAACTATACCTAATACGTTTAAAGTACTTTGTTCACCTGAAGCTTAATTCATCTCAGGTCCTTAATGTATACCTGATGAGGATGAACAGCTGCACCTGATAGTGAATATGGTACCTCCTTTCCTTTAAGATATTTAAACACCTATACAGCTACGATTATCCCAGGGGTGGGTGGGTGTCAAAAAGGGAGGGAGGGAAAGAAGAATTATTAAAAACTGGCTACTACACACAGGGGTATGTTTACTAAACTGCGTTAGTGCAAATCGCGTTAGGAGCCACGTTAGTGAAAGGAAAGCCAAAAAAGGACATGGGCGGGACATCCTAACCACTAACGCGCGTTCCAAAAACTAACGAGCGTTACAGGGCGCCGTGGCGCGTTACTGCGCGTTAATCGTATGAAGGCGTACAGACACAAAGCACTGAAACAGAGCTGTAGCACAATGGTTAGTGTACTGACCGCTGTTACAGGCAGCATGGGTTCGAGTCCCCAGTGTGCCTAACGCAGAAGGCTGGCCCAGGCATCACCCTGTACATTACATAGGGAATGAGGAGGCATGTTTTTCTTTACGTTGAGTAGTGGTGCCAGAAACACACCCTCGCAGTGTGCCTAGCCACGTGTGTGGCTGCGTGCGTTGGTACGTGTGTTGGTACGTGCGTACAATCGTGCGTGGGTACGTGTGTTTTTACCAGCGTGGGCACCTAATATTACAGACTCTTTAGGGTATCCTGCACCTATGCATTATGCTAACAGATGTACGTGTGATGGCCTATGGTGTATCTGAGCCTGTGAGCAGGTGCTGGATTTACCCAGGGTTGGATTGTGCCAGTCACACCCATGATGCACTGCACATGCAAATCAGCCGTCCACAGATACACACCATGGGGAATGTACCCCCACAGCACCTCAGCCTGGTAGGGGGGAAGTGATCAGGTGCACCCCCACAGTACCTCGGCCTGGTAGGGGGTACTGACCATGTGTTGTACTGGCACAGAGTAGCTACACACTGTCACATTGTGCGGGTACTGTTCTCACCCTGAGGGTGCAGTGAGGCGCCCAGCACTAGGTCCACAGCACCGTCCATGGCTGAAAGAGGCCATGGCGCAGGTCCAAAGCAGTGTTAATGTGTGAGATAGGTAGTTTCTGCAAGAACACCTTGGACATCTCTGTCTGTTTCAGCCAGGTGTAGCCCCCATGCACCACCTCCCCCAGGGCTGAGGGTGGCAAACAGGGTCTCATATCAAAAGATCCACAGTCTACCTCCCTGCAAAGGTGGCAGTAGAGGGGAACATCAACCCCAGTCCTGCTGAGGAACAGACACCCCACAGGGCCGTCAATGCAGCTCTGTACACATCCATAACACAATAGCAGACAGACATTAGGCCTGGATATGGTATGCTGCACCCCACCACTATCTGATATTCCCCTGGTGCAAGCCATCAGCCACTCCATCACAACACATACCAGCTGCAAACAGTCTGCTAGTACCCAGTGGAGATGCCTGCACCCAGAACTGGGATGTCAGCATACACAGCAAGCAGATACATCAGTGACTGGGCCCCAAAAGGAAACCCATATCTATCACATGAGAGAAATACTAGATAGCACTATGGGAGTGCCTAGCCATGCTGTGGTCACTGCACAGTCAGGGTGAGAGTGATCTCTCAGCAGGATATACTGAGGTCACCCTGTCTGTGTAGGTGGTGGCCGGGCACTACAATGTGCCTGTCACTGCCCTATGCCCTGTGCAGATGCACCCTGGCCAGGCCACCCTGTCCGGCCTATACCCATGGTACCTTGCTCCTCATTATGCACATTGGCAGCCCAATACTGGCAACATTGCTGGCAGTGTGGGCTGTGGAAGGTGTTTGCAGCCACCACACACTGGATAGACAGACAGCCACCCCCACACCTATGCCAGCATTGTGCTACTATAGAGGTGGTCAGCAGCCATACCCACCACACCAGTACCGGGCATAGTACAGGCATGGATATGGTACACAAGACTGTTGGGGGGTCACTCCCCAGGGTGGTGAACACTGTCAGAGACCAGACCTGCAGCACACACCGCAGACATCAGAATGATTGTTATGGTGGAGCTCAATGAGCAAAATGTGCTTAACATAGGAATTGATATCTGCCAGTTATCATAGGAAACGTTTGATAGCTGTGTACCATATACCCAGGTGTAGGGTGGCATTGCTAAGGTATGCAACTGCTAGTATTGGGAGATACAGGCAGGGCCCAATGTCTTGCCTCTCCAGGAGGCATTGGCCAATGGGGCCTGTGAGTGTGGGTGTGGCCCTGTTGGCTGCTGCTTTACGGCAGAGTTCCCCAACTCCAGTCCTGGTGTTCCAAACACTGTTCGGGTTTTCATGCTGTCCCTCATAAATATGCATGAGCTACATCTGCATACCATGGGGGTGGTGCATAGCTATGCAGCACAGGCATCTTTATTAGAGGCAGCATGGAACCGGAATGGTGTGGGGCCCTCCAGGACTGCATTTGCGGGACTCTGCTTTAGGTAATGTGCCTGTTTCTGGTGTCTGTGTTTGGTGTGGTAAAATATAGGCGTAGTAACCATGCGTATGTTCTCTGCAATAAAGGAGTGTCTTTACTATCACTGTTTAGTGGTGGGTAAAACTATGGGGACTGGGTTAGCAGGAGCCCCAGCTGGGATTTGAACCTGTGACCTTCTGGTCTTACAAGCACTGGCTGTGTCTGTTGCACCACACTGTGGCCACAGAGACAGTACAGTCCCTGGAGATAGGAAAACTGGCCTGACGAGTCAGAAACCCTGCTCTGCACAATTTTACTGTGGGCTCATTTACCTTGTATGGAGACAAAAGTGCAAATAAACCTCAAACAGACCTCGAAAAAAGGGGCAAACACCCATAACCGAGCTGGGCAACAATGATATCATTGGGCAACAATGAAAAACACTCCCAGGAAAGCCCCAATAAAATGAAATGCTTTTTGAAAGGGTCTACGGAGCGTAGACCCTTCCAAACATCATTTATTTTTTTTTGGAGCTTTCCTGGGAGTGTTTTTCATTGTTGCCCATTGCTATCACTGTTGCCCAGCAGGATTATACTTTCTACAATATTTCTTGTGGTCATTTTTAAAGTTTTATGTGAACTTTTGTTCTGTGCACATGTATCACACTGCTCACGTTTTGTAGGTTTCCCCGGTTTTGCTGTACATTGCCGACGGAAATGGTTTCTCTTCCCTGTAATATGCCTTTAACGGCAGGTTTTCATTTGCGTTGGAATTGAGCTCAGAAATTCAGCGCGTTAGTGAGAGGGGAGCCTCTCCCTGCCCACTCTCCGCCCATTTACCCCTTCTATCCGCCCACTCTCTACCTTCTGCACTGTTTTAACGCGCCGCGGGGCTTTACGATCGTTACGTGCGGTTAACGCGTGTAGTATGACGTTAACGGTCGTTGGCGCGTGATTACGCGTGTTATACTGCACTTACGATCGTTAACGTCATACAACGCGCGTTATTCAAGTTTACCACACTTTAGTAAACATACCCCACAGTATCCTGTCCTGTGCTTCTAAGGTAATCTGTGACCAATTTCCTGGGTGATTCACACAGCCCTTGCTTGGATTGAGGGAGTCTTGGGTTTTAATTTTAACCAGAAAGCTCTCTGCTGTGTTTTAAATTTAAACTGAAAGCTCTTTGCTGGGTTCTAAATTTAACAAGAATAGTTCTCTGCAGGGTTTTAAACTTAAACTGACAGCTACCTTTTGAGTTTTTAAATTTGACTAAAAGCTCTGACTGATTTAACAGATACACTGAATTCACAGATTAATCAGCTTTAATCTAAAGAATTCCTTTTTCACCAAGATTTAGAAAAATTCCCAAAAGTAAATACTTACAATTGCAGATCTCTCTCCAGAAGTAGCAGTCCCTTTTTGTAGTCTTATGCACCACTGAAATGATCTCTTTGAATTCAAATGGATGGCCTAAACATTGTGCCTCCTCTACTCCCACATTAGGATGAGGCAAAGCTTCTAGAAAAGCATGAATTACAGACTTAGTTGGATAACACCTTTTGCTATACAATTTAGCATAATAGCCTACAAAGGCCTTTTGGATCTCCTCAATTTTAAATAGCAATGCCCATCTTTTCTAATAGAATGAATTCTATTCTGCTTTTCGCAAGCTTTTAAATAATAAGTCTGGCAGGAGGCTAGCTAACTAGCCCCTGATGAACACTTGTCATTAAAGAAAATACTTCTGTTTTGTCTGTGGGGACATCAAAACATTATACTGATATTTGAGTTTTTGAAGATGCCTATAACAAAAAACAGGACTCTCAAACCAATATTATTACATAAAAATTTACAAACATCCTTTACTAATTCCCTCCTACATGTACATAATATCTGCATATGATGATTAACCCCAGTGCACATGAATACAATTCCAAATATTTATTATACTCTACACAAATAATCGATTCAAAATATTTAAATCTTTAATACATTAACACATTCATTAAAATAAAAATGAATTAAATAAATAACCAGCATCTCATAGCTCCAAAATGACTCTCTATGAATTATGCTTCAATTCTCTAGTCCATCAAGCTGACGTGGTGTATTGTACTTAATGACGGACCCGTGCATAGGGGTGTTTAGTTAGTGGAATCAGTTTACCTGAGAGTGAATTGCGGTAGTGTCTTTTTGATTGTGTGAGTGTGATTGGAAGAAGATGATGTGCGTGAATTTGATTAGATGGTGTGCTGGTATTTTTAGGAAGTGGGGTAAGGTTTGGCAGTGTTTGCAGTAGAGAGAAACTGGAAGCTGTTTTAGCCGTGGTGAGTTTTTAAATGATGTATATGGACGTGTATAGAACCAGGGTATTTTTGTTTAATGCCTCTTTGAAGTTTGAAAATTTAATGAATTTTATTGTTGTGTTTACCAGGATTCTGCATATGAAGAACTGTTCTGGTTGGGACCCATGCCTATAATAGTGTTTTGCAGTGGAGCGGTTTAAGTTGGGCACTCAGCGAGAGAAAGAGGAAAGTTATTCAGCGCAGTTTGTGTCAGGCATGTAATCTTCATATGAGGAGCTGCTTCATTTGGGTTCCGTGCCTGTAATATTATCCTGCAGTATATGGTGCAGTGGAGCAGATTCAGTTAGAAACCCAGCCAGTGAATAAGAGAAGTTATCCAGCATAGTTTTTGTTGGTTAAGAAATACTTGAAGAAATAACCTGATGAAGCCACATTTGGGTGACGAAACCAATGGCTGTGGTTGGAGTAAACCAGATTGAGTCTGTTTGTTGAAACTGATTTCTAGCAGGGAGTAACAAAGATCGGATTTGTTTGTTGAAACTGTTTGCTCGTTTGGTCTTGGTAGACCAGAGTAAACGTCAGCTTGATGGACAAGAGAATTGAAGTATAATTCATACAGGGTCATTATGGAGCAATTCGTTGTATTAATGAGAGAATGTGTTAATGTAAAAAAGATTTAAATATTTTGTATCAATCATTTGTATAGAGTATATATAACAAATATTTGGAATTATCCATGTGAGTGTGGGGTTAATCACCATGTGAAGATATTATGGCTGGAGTCACCTCGAGGGCGGGCTCTGTTGGCCCTTCTCAGTTTGGCATCTGGTGCCTCCACCTGGGGAAGAAAGGTGTTAGCGGGAGGATTTCCCTCCTTTCACCCCAGGAAACCCTCTCAAAAACACTGCTGTGAACAAGAGTAGCTTAAATAGTATTTACAATTAATTTACAAAATATATGCATCAAGTATTGTGATTAAATAATGCAGTATGTACAACCCATATTATAATAAGCGGTTCAAGCAGATAAGGTGAAATAGCAATACAGGACAAGAGATAAGGCAGTTCAAACAACCAACTATAACATTATACTTAATGACTTAAGCAAACCTTTAAAGATTAAGAATTTAACCTTAATAACCTGTCTCCCAACTCACCTCCCTTTCACTTTGGCCACCAGCCCCAAGTCTCACGCACTGCTGAAGCTCTGGAACAGTGACTGCTTGTGAAGAGAGGTTTTGTAGTTCTGTCCAATTGCCGAGGCTGTAGCCTTGGCTCCACCTTGTCCATGCTCTCCTCTAATCCGGAGAGGGTTTTGCACTCCTGTCCAATCAGAGATAACTGTTGCAGCTCTCCCTTGAGCTGATCTGCAGCTGAACCTCCCTGGGTCTTGTGGCTCCTAGTCTGGAATGGACTCTCTCCTGCTGCAGCTCTCCCTTGAGCTATTCTGCCGCTGAACCTCCCTGGGTCTTGTGGCTCCTAGTCTGGAATGGACTCTCTCCTGCTGCAGCTCTCCCTTGAGCTATTCTGCCGCTGAACCTCCCTGGGTCTTGTGGCTCCTAGTCTGGAATGGACTGTATGCCATTGCAGCTCTCTCCAGAGCTGATTCTGCCGCCACAGCTCTTCCTCTGGAGCTGATTCTGCCGCTGTAACTCCCTATGGAGCTTATTCTCTGCTGCAGCTCTTCCTAGAGCTGATCCACCACTGCATCTCCCCAATGAGCTAATCTGCCACTGGACTCCCAAGCCTGGATTAGGCTTTCCAGAGTCTCTTCACTGCTATCTCCACTCCCTGGATTGGGAGAACACCATCTGCCCCATCTTCATTCCCACCTCAGACTGGGTCTGTAGGAACCTCTCTGCTGCCATCTTCACTCTAAGCCTGTCTAGGTTCCCAGCAGACTTTCCAGAGCCATCTTCAGGAGGGGAAGCTCTTTTAGATTAAGATTAACAGCCTCTAAATCCTAAACTCCTTCATCTCTCCTCAAGCACTTTTTTCTTTTTCAGGGCTTTTTGGCACCAGCACCTGTTTATCTGATACTATTTCTCTTAGGGTGAACTATTTCCACTGGCCCCCAGTATTGACTTCTCCAATCTTTATCTAGTGTATGTATTTTATTCTCCTAAATTATTCCCTATAGATTTAAACTTAAATCTTAATAAGAGCTATATATGCAGGCAGTGATTTGCATATCCCCCCAAAGGGCCCGATTCCAGTGAGGACGTAGAAGCTCTCTGTGCGCCCGGCCGGAGCCGGACTCACAGAGGGCATCGCGATTCTGATTCCGCGGGACACATCTAGCTCTGTGGGATCAGAATCACAAACAGTCTTGTTCGTGTAGGCTGCGACTGCGATTAGCCTGGCCTGCATGTACAGGACATGCTCGACTAACTCAGCCAGGGTTTTTAAATGGAGCCGCGGGGCCATGGCTTCCAGTTGCCAAGGCACCGAGCTCCATTTAAAAGCCGTGATCCCGGCCGCTGGCTTTAAAAGTGAATTCCCCACAACCCGACCCTGATTTGGCCTCCCAGGGTCAGGGTCAGGCTGTGGAGAATACTCTCCATCCCCTCCCACCACTGCCATGCTCCGGGCCTGCCGATTCTGCTGCATCGGGGAAGCAATTCCACCTTAGAGGTGGAACAACTTCATAAGAACATAAGATATGCCATACTGGGTCAGACCAAGGTCCATCAAGCCCAGTATCCTGTTTCCAACAGTGGCCAGTCTAGGTCATACATACCTATCAGTTTCCCCAAAAGACACAGGTTCCACAATGCTTGTACTGGGTCAAGCATTGATATCCTGGGTCCCTTCTTAATAATTTATTTTTATTTATTTATTTACATTCTCTTATATACCGCGCTATTCTGCATCAGTGCGGTTTACATTGAACAAACTGAAATTACATTGAACAGGGCATTATAACTTGGAGACCTTTCCTCCAGGAACTTGTCCAAACCTTTTTTAAACCCAGCTACACTAACAGCCTTTACTACGTCCTCCGGTAACAAATTCCAGGGTTTGATTACACGTTGAATGAAAAAAATATTTTCTTTTATTAGTCTTAAATAGTTTACCCTGTAGCTTCATTGCATGTCCCCTAGTCTTTCCATACTCTGATAACGTAAACAATCGATCTACGTTTACCCGTTCCACTCCGTTCATTAATTTATAGACTTCTATCATATTTCCCCTCAGCTGTCTCTTTTCCATGTTAAAGAGCCCTAACCTTTTTTAGCCTTTCTTCATAGCAGTATCCTTCCATCCCCTTTACCATTTTGGTGGCTCTTCTCTGAACCTTTTGTAATAACGCTATATCCTTTTTAAGATACGGCGACCAGAATTGCACACAATATTCAAGGTGCGGTCTCACCATGGAATGATATAGAGGCATTATAATATCTTTTGTTTTATTTTCCATTCCTTTCCTTATGATACCTAGCATTCTATTTGCTCTCTTGGCTGCCGCTGCACACTGGGCCGAGGGTTTTAACATGTTATCCACAATGACGCCTAAATCTTTTTCCTGGGTTGTGGTTCCTAATGTGGAACCTTGCATCTTGTAACCATAGTTTGGGTTGTTCTTCCCTAGGTGCATAACTTTGCACTTGTCCACATTAAATTTCATCTGCCATTTTGATGCCCAGTCTTCCAATTTATCAAGATCCTCTTGCAGTTTTCCACAATCCTCTTGGGTTTTAACAACTTTAAGTAGTTTTGTGTCATCTGCAAATTTGATAACATCACTCATTATTCCACTTTCCAGGTCATTTATGAATATGTCAAAAAGCAGCGGGCCCAGCACAGATCCCTGGGGTACACCACTATTCACCTTTCTCTATTGGGAAAATTTGCCATTTAGCCCTACCCTCTGCTTTCTATCTTTTAACCAGTTCCTGATCCACAATAGCACACTGCCTCCTATTCCATGACTCTTTAGTTTTGTCAAAAGTCTCTGATGAGGGACTTTTTCAAATACTTTCTGAAAGTCCAGATACACTATATTAACCGACTCACCTTTGTCCACCTCTTTATTCACACATTCAAAAAACATAACAGATTAGTAAGACAAGATCTTCCTTGTCTAAAGCCATGTTGGCTGTCTCCCATTACGCTATGACTATCTACATGCTGAGTAAATTTATTCTTTATGATGGTTTCTACCATTTTTCCTGGTACTGACATTAGGCTCACTGGTCTGGAACCCTTTTTAAAAATTGGTGTTACATTTGCGATCCTCCAATCTTCAGGTATTGCAGATGATTTTAATGAAAATTCACAGATTACTAATAGCAGGTCTGCAATCTCATATTTCAGTTCTTTCAACACCCTCGGATGTATACCATCCAGCCCAGGTGATTTGCTACTCTTCAGTTTATCTAATAGTTGTAATACATCTTCCCGATGTATCAAAATTTCCTTCAATTCTTCCGCACCTTTAAATACCACTTCAGTCATGGGTAACATCCCTACATCTTCCTCAGTAAAGATCGAAGCAAAGAATTCATTCAGTCTCTCCGTTATCACCTTGTCGCCTCTTAGTGCCCCTTTAACCCCTCTATCATCTAATGGACCAATTGACTCTCTCACAGGTTTTTTGCTACGAATGTACTTGAAAAGGTCTTTACTTCGCGTTTTTGCTTCCGCAGCAAGCTTCTTCTCAAATTCTCCCTTTGCCTGCCTTATCAATGCCTTGCATTTGACTTGCCAGTGCTTGTGCTTTTTCCAGGTTTTGTCATTTGGCTCTTTTTTCCATTTCATGAAAGATGCTTTTTTGGCAACAACAGCCTCTCTGACTTCACTTTTAAACCATGCTGGCAGTTTTTTGGACTTCCTTCCACTTTTCTTAAAGCGTGGAATACAGCTGGCCTGGGCTTCCAAGATAGTAGTTTTCAACAATACCCAAGCTTGATGTAAGTTTAACCTTTGCAACTGCTCCTTTTAGTTTTTTCTTAACTATTTTCCTCATTTTATCATAGTATCCCTTTCGAAAGTTAAAAGGTAGTACAGTGGATTTCCTTACTATCCCTCCTCCACTAATTAAATCAAAGGCGATCATGCTATGATCACTATTGCCAAGTGGCCCCAACACCCTTATCTCTTGCACTAGATATGGTGTTCCACTTAGGACTAGGTCTAATATGGCTTCCCCTCTGGTCGGTTCATGAACCAGCTGCTCCAAGAAGCAGTCATTAATTTCATCTAGGAACTTGTAGGGGTTAAGTACTGGTAGAGGTTAAGTATGACAGATTTGCTTTTAATTTTTAAGTGCTAAGGGTTAATAATGTTCCTGATTCATAATCACTTAATGGCTGCCCCACATCTCAAAAAATTGCTAAAGAACAATAGCCACGCTGCTATACCATGTGAGCCAGCATTCAGGCCTTTGCAAGAAGAGATCCAGCACCGGAAGGAACCATATAAGGAAATATCATGAGCCTTGCAAGGTGCCAGTTTGGGCTGGAGAGTCTAGACTTGGGCCTACAAGAGGCTATCAGATATCGTCCTGCAAGGTCTATGTGCAAAGAAACACATACACAGGAAACCACAAGCTGCCAACATATATGCTAGACCTGGCTCTGAAGAAAGCAGATAGCTGGATCATGGTTGGTAAGTATGGGAGGGGGGGGCCAGGAGGGATTTTGCAACAGGAACTAAGGGGAACAAAAAAGACAATAATAGGAAATAAGGGGGAAGGGGGAGAGAACACAAAGGAATAGCTCTGGGACTGTATGCAGAAAAACGGAAGAAAAAAAGGTATAAATGTAACATGCTTTTTATATTCAGGGGGAGAGTTGTCTTCTTGAGATGCCAAGTGCTCGATAGAACTCTCTTCCCCACATTCTGCCTGTATTTGGTCATCAGTTATCTAATAAACAGAGACTCTGATTGCACCTTGTCGCCCCCACCTGGCCGGGCAGATAACCTGGTACCAGGAAGGGTCGCCTTTCTACCTTTCAATAAGTTCTCCCTCAAAATGGCTGCCAGGAGGGCTGCTGGGAGTTGTAGTCTTATTTACTTAGGCAAAGGAGTTGTAGTCAAGTGGTCAGGCGCAAAACAGAGAAAATTTATTTATTTGTAATCAGGGATTCCATCATACACAGGATATAAGTGGAAAACAAAAATACAGGATTTATACTCCAACGCAAAAGCTTTAACTTTTCAAAAGAAGCAGTCACAACGTTGCCTGTGTTCAGTAAATGCAGGTTATTCCAAAAACTTAAGCTTCACAAAAACTTCTCTTTTATAGGAACTTTATTTCTTGAAGCAAAACAGCTCTTAGAATGTCCTCTGATTATTCCCTTCAGCTTTCGGATTCACAATATCATTTGAATATAACATTCAGCTGTTTTCCTTCTGCTGTGCCTTTCACACAAGTCAGGATTCTCTTATAGCATTCACACTTTAAAAGGCTCTACAGTTTAGCATTCTTCCAAGCTAGAGGCTTGGCAATAAGCACACTGCATTTCACATGAGTTATCTTCCATATCTCCTATTTCCATTTCTTCAACACTGTCCCTTTCACACTTATCCAAGGGTACCTGTAGGGAGAGCTGACTATTTTCTTTCTGGATCAAATCATTCAGCTTTTTGAGAAGGACTTGCTTCTGCCCTAACTCTTCTGCAAGGTGAGCCAAGTGATAGTCAGTTAAATCTTCCCTCTTTATTCTGGGGTTTAGCTGGCAACTAGAATTAGCTTTTATCTCAGATGCTAATTCTCCTAAGCCTTTTATAGAGATGAACTGAGGAGGACACACTTGCCTTAAATCAGGAGTATTCAGCAATTCTCTTTGTCCTGTATGCAAGTCATGCTGTCTTCCGTCTGCAGAGAATTCCCTTGATTGAAACAGCCTTCCTTTCAGCTGGGACTGCCTTGGAACTTTCCCAATCAGTTTCCCCTGTTCTCTTGGAAGCTTAAACTCAGCAGCCTTTCTATCTCTCAAGGTTCCTTGCTGGCTTTCTCCCTGGCTGTAGCACTTCTTAGAGCTGCCTTCTCTTAAAGGTTCAACAATACCTTCTTCAGCTCCACCTTTCCTTATTCTCTCAGGCGTTCTCTCCTCTCTTTTGGCTGAGCTTGGCACGCTTCTGCCTGCTCCTGGGCTCTCCGTGCTTGTGCTCGTTCTCCCCCCTAAGTTTCTACAAGTCAGCTTTTTAAACTGCTCTTCTTCCTGTGCCACGCCTTGCTCCCAGCACATGTGAGCAGAGTCAGGCTTCTCTCTACCCCTGACGTGCTGCTGTGGGCGGGGCTTAAGGGTGACTATGTTGTGAGTCAGAGACTCCTGGTTACCGGGGAAACCCTGGATGCTTTCAGATTTAAAGGTGCAGGGCTCATTTCCCTGTGTATCCATAGGCTCAGTATTGCTTTCCTCACCACAACCTGTACTGACTTTTTGGATCTGATCATTGCAGGTAATTAGTAATAGGTAATAATTAGGTTGTGGTCCATTTTGTACGAAACAGGGCCGTACAAATTTGTGCCGAACACCCGGGATTGGGCTACGGGTGGGTCTTTATGACCAGGATACAAATTTAAAGATTTGAATTCCCCTCAAGAAAGGAAGAGGGAGGTGCGTTCCCGGTGCAGAGTGGAGACCGGAGGAGAAGAAAATAATTGACTGATTCCCCTGGGAAGATGACTCTTGTGATGACAAAGCCGTGAGTATACTTATTTTTGACCAAGCTTGGTAAGTGTTGTTTAATTTTTGTTCTATTGTGTTGATAATGTGTAAAGATATTTTTGCTGCTATGAGCCAGGACTGAATGAGGTGTGCTTGAGATACGTATCGGCAGATACGAAGAGTGTGTGTGTTCTTACTCACGGTTCCATACCTCCGCGAGGAGATTGGCTGGGTCTGAACGAAGCGAATCTTTGTCTGAAAGGTGTCCTGGACATTTCGTGCACTGACCTTCCTCTGCAGATAAAGAGGTGGATAAGATCCTTAAACAAAGGCTGCACGTAGGAATCATGTCTCTGTTTAGAAGAAAGAAAGATGACAATCAGGACATAAGGGTAAATCAGGTTTCCCCAATGACTCCGGTCAAACGGATGATGAGAGATAATCCCATATTAGGAAAGGACATTTTGAAAGTTTGTCTTAAATGGGCAAAATGGAACGCAGCTCCTGGGACACCTCTTGGCTGGCCACCGGAGGGGTCTTTTGATGGTAGTTGTTTAGCAAGGATTAGGGATTATGTTTTGTCCCATAAGACCAATGCTAGTCAGTTAAAACATCTGCAATACATTTCTATGTGGATGAAACGGGCAAACCCAGGTACCCTCAGTAGTGATGCTCCTCCCCCCTATTGTAGGACAGAGAACGTACCATGGCAGCAATAGGGTATTCAGACCCGCAGATAAACACAGACCCCAAAAGGGAACAATCTGAGAAAACCCTTAATGATAAACAGGTGACAGAAAAACAAAAAGAGAATCTGGGAAAGACAAAACAAGCTGAGCCTTCTGCACCTTATATTGACACCTCCTTATATAAACTACTGTATAGGGAAATGGAAGATATAATTTACCATAAGGACTCCCAGCCATTTAGGAGATCCCAATCTGCATCCCCCCACTGGGAACCACATAGGGGATGGGTCCAGGTAACAGGTAAATTACATTTGACCCCTGACATAAGTTCTCAGACCCCAGGACCATATGAACAATCAGTTTTAGGGGCCACGGGAGGTAACACTCCCCGCCTGCGTTCCATTCCCTCTGCTCCTAATCTTACCCCTAATGACAGTTGTCAGGCCACAACAGATGATAATCCCTCCAAGTTTGGGGCGGGCCAGTCAGGGCCTGACTATTTTCCCAAGGAACCGACGGAAATTCTGAGTAATACCACCCCGGTTCACTTATCAACTAAGTCTGGGACCCCTTCTGGTCTTGGACCCGTTGATTACGATAAATCCACCAATAGGACAGCGGGTCAATGGTTCCCTTACTCTAGCCGACGACCCGAAAGTCTGTGTGACATGGGGATTCGAACAACCCGCACACATGACTATCGCATTTGCCCAGTACAGAGCACTAAAGAACCAGTTCAGCCTAAGAAAACTCCTGTAGAGTTTGTTTTTAATGAAGAGGGGGGTGAAGGATTTTATGTATATCATTGGAGTTCCAACTTACATGGATGGACCTCAGCATGTGCCCCACAAATGAGAATTTGGCCAGAACAAGGATCACTGGAAACTAGAGATTTAAACTTAGCCCGTAGGTGTATTCGTGGAGGAGAAGGGGACCCACAATGGGACTACAAATACATGGAAGCAGGATTAAGAGTGTGGGAAAAGTATGAGGGGCAAGATCCCAATAACCCAAAGTTACCGGGTTATATGGTGTTTCCTGTGCGACATGTTAACCAAGGACAGGGGAAGGCAGAGATATATGTTCCCTGGAGTTTCACTGACATGACCAACCTGTCAGAACAACTCCCTCCCCTAAATCAAGGTGCAGGAGCATGGATACAGAAGTTTGAGCGATTGACTGCAGGTTATACTTTGGCAATTGGTGATGTGAAAGCACTATTGGCCCGGATTTTGGGCAATAATGCTGCCAATCAGGTGTTTAATAATGCACATATAAATGGGGTATTGGTCCATGAACCACAATACGATGGGGCTTTATTTAACCCTTATCGTAATTTAATTTGGGAGTCACTAAGAGATATATATCCCACCCAAAGAAGTATGGGACCCCTTACATCGATGCAGTTTAAGGTAGGGGAAGATATTAGTGCTTATTTGGCTAAGTTCCAAGATCTATGGGAAGCACAAATGGGTGTGCCCCATAATGCTCCTCATATGGCTCTTATGTTTTTTCAGACTCTGTGTAATACTCTACCCCTGCCCATCCAGCTGAAACTGAAAAACATAGTCACGCTGGAGTCAGAGACATGGCAAAAACAACAGGCACGTATTTTTCATTTTATCAGACAGGCAGAGGAGGAGTTAGCTAAACCGGAAAGAGACAGGAAGGCTGCCCAAGCCCGTCTGTTTAACTTACAATTGAAAGAGATAGATCAAGGAAAAAAGGAAGGATTAGTCAGTGTATCTTCTGCTGACAAGAAACTGATAAAGCCTTGCAGCAAGAGGTTAAAGAAGCGAAACAGCAAGCACAAACCGCACGAAAACTATTTGAGGAATGTGTGGAACGTTTATATGAATCCTCCGGTGATAGCTGCACCGACAGTGACTCGGAAGGCGCACACAAACCTGTGACACGTGCTCTGAATGTTCAAGGATGTGGTCAGCTCTCGGGTCAGGGACCATGGCCCTTCCCCAGACAAAAACAGGACAGAGAGAGGGATTTTTGTTGCTGGCAGTGCGGTGAAAAGGGACACTTTCAACGGACCTGCCGTGCTCTTCCGCCAAGAGGACGGAGAGAGTATAACCAAGGTCCACCGCCACCTGTCCACTTAGTTGGCTACAGACAGCAGTAGACGTTTATACCCCAGTTCCTGATTCATCTTACGAGGATGTTTTATCATTTATGGTATCTCCCGCTGATATGCCACCGGACAGTGAAATTTGGTTTACAGATGGTTCAGCACAGAAGGTACAGTAGGTTTTGCTGCGGTGCTGTTGACCCCTGATGGAGTGTCTGAGCATCGTTTACAGTATGCTCTAGACTCAGATCAGGGATATTCAGCGCAGGCAGCTGAACTGTGCGCCATATTGGCAGTCTTAGAAGAACGACCGGCAATGCCCCTGATTTTCTACACTGACTCACAGTATGTTCAAACGTTGTGTGGGGAATACCTTCAGATTTGGCTACAGCGAGGGTTTGTCAATTCATCTAGTAGTCAGCTAGTACACAAATCCCTGATTTTGTACCTCTATGATTTGTTATTACAACGCTGTGAGAGAAATGTTCTAACTTCCTGTAACTGGGTCCCTGGCCATTCCCGCCATTATGGTTTCCTGCAGTTTGGCAATGCCCTAGCAGATGAAGCAGCTAAACAAGTCACAGATACTGTCCCCATTTTAGTTATTACACAAGCAAAGACTTATCCCTTACCTTCACTCTGGGATTACCAACAGAATCTTGCACAGGATGAGGTTCAGAAATGGAAGTTGTTGGGGTGCACTGAGCATAAGAAGTTATGGGTCCACCCTTCTGGAAAAATTTGTATTTCCTTTTGGTCTTTGCAGCAATTGTGCTCTCTGCTGCATTCTGTTGGCCATGCACCGGCTTCCAGCATGTTTGCGCAGATTTCTGAGCTTTTTTGGCATCCGCGTCTCAAGCTCAGAGTGCAGGAATGGTGCCAAAAGTGTCCCCAGTGTTTAGAAAATTCTCCAGTGAAGGGCAAACATACTCTCCAAGGTCATCTTCCAACAGTTCAGGGTCCTTTCATTTTCTGGTATGTTGATTTCACAGATATGCAGGTTCGTGTGGATGGATACAGATTCCTTCTGGTCTGCATGTGTCCATTCTCCAAGTGGGCTGAGGCTTTCCCATGCAGACAGGAAAGGGCCTCCGAGGTATTCAATTGCTTTTCTGAGCATCTGTTTCCTCGCTTTGGCATACCACGAACTGTTTATTCTGATAATGGATCTCATTTCCGGAATCATCTAATGCGTCTTTTCTCCACAGCTCTGAGTTTACAGTGGAAGTATGTTTCCGTCTATCGCCCCACCTCCAATGGCCTCGTCGAACGAACCAATGGCTTGCTGAAGACAGCCCTGCGTCTGATACAATCAGATAAAAATATCTCCTGGCTACAGGCCTTGCCCCTGGCACTGTTTCAATTGAGAAATTGCCCTCTGAAAAATATTGCACTAACACCACATGAAATATGTACTGGTAGGCAATGGAATGTCTCTCTCCATACAAAGATTCGACTTGTTCAAGCCATGGTATTTTCCATAACATCATATGGATGTGAAAGCTGGACAGTGAAAAAGACAGACAGGAAGAAAATTTATGCCTTTGAATTATGGTGCTGGCGGCGAATACTGTGTATACCATGGACTGCCCGAAGAACAAACCAGTCGGTACTAGAGGAGATCAAACCTAAGCTTTCTTTAGAAGCTCAGATGACAAGACTTCGACTTTCATACTTCGGACACATCATGCGAAGAGAGAGATCATTAGAGAAAGACATCATGCTTGGAAAGATAGAAGGTCAACGCAAAAGAGGAAGGCCAGCAATGAGATGGATCGCTACAATAACAGCAGCTACGGGTACCAGTCTGTCAACAATGAGCCGCCTGACTGAAGACCGAACACAATTTAGGATAGCTATCCAGAGGGTCGCCATGAGTCGACTCCGACTCGACGGCACTTAACAACAACAACAGGCGATTGTTGCTATACAATCTCTCTGACACTGCTATTGCTTTACCAGATTCTTTGTCTCCTTACATTGCAGGTCTGCGCCTGGCATTGGCAGAGATTTCCCGACGCTGTGCCATCCGTGATCAACATCCACAGTCCCCAAAGGATACCTTGATTCCAATTGGAACCACTGTCTATCGCAGAAATCCTCATCGGAGTTCCTGGCAAGATCCAACATATTCAGGACCCCATATCGTTTCTGCATCAACTCCATTTGCTGTTTTGTTGGACGCTAGTCAAACTTGGACACATATAGCCCATCTTTGGGTACCTTGAACTGTTTCTGCTTTTTGGACATTTAAGTGACCTTTTCTCAGCATGCCTCATATTGCTTATAAGTTTGGTTTTTTATATTTTGCTATGTTATTGACAATTTTTATAGGATGGTTTCTTTACTTTATCTCTTTCCGCCCCCACACTTTTCACTCTACTCCCCCTTCACCTTTGTCCTCGCCCCTACCCTCTCCTTCTCCTAACCGCTCCCGTAGGTCTGTTCTTCCCCTCACTAATACTTGGAAAACAACCGTCCTCGAGGTAGTCCATCTTATGAATATTAGTGACTGCATTATATGTACCCCGTTGCCCCAAGGAGGTAATTATGCCCCTGTTCGTGTGCTCCCTGTCCCATTTGAGGAATTTATAGGTGCTATCCCTTGCTGGGATAACCCTAAGTTTATTAGGGGTTGTATAGAGTGGGGCCCCATTCGCTGTAATGATACCTGGGAAGCCCACAAGGCGGCTTCCTTCCCTGTTCGTGTGTCTGTCCCCTCTATGCTTTTTTATTACTGTCTTATTACTAATTCTTCCATCTCTTTTGCAAAAACCTGTAATGTCTCCTGGAATGTCCAATCTAATAAGTTTCATTTTTCACAAGGTACCATGCGCCCTTTCTGGTTTGGAAAAAATAAAACTTGGGAGCGGTGGTATCGCAACCAAGTCCACAAAAACCTAATTAATGTCACTTTTTGGGGCCCCCGTGTTAAAAGCCATTCCAAAGTATGGGGTTCTGACTTTTGGACTGACGCTTTTACTGTTGGCCCTGTTTTTGCTAACCATTCCCTTCTTTTCCGGGATGGTTTCTTTACAGGCTCTCCTTTTTCTTCTTGCTATGCACCTACCCTTTCTCAACACTGTAATTATAAGGCATGTGGGGGCATCAATGCTACCGCCACATACCATGGCCACCAACTTACTGGCCGCATCCAATGGAAACCTTGTACGTCCCGTGATGATCATTATCTCTGTAGGACCCCATGTACTCACTCCGCTATCACGGGTAAGTTGATATCATGTGATCCACATACGTCTATTGCATATCCCACAAAAACTTATTTTACTTGGACACCTTCTTTTTCTCTATCTGCTATTGTGGGCCATTACTGGCTTTGTGGTGATGTTTTGTATCAGAAGGTTTCTCTGTCCAACTTACCCTGTGCCCTAGTTAAAGTGTCCCCCTATTCGGTCCTTATTCCCCTGAATGTCTCATATAATCCCCCGCCCTCTCCCTCTACTCCTCTGCACCAGCGCCATAAGCACAGCTATGCTAGCCCCTGGGATTCCTCCACTGCTGAAGATGCTGCAATACAAGCTTCCTATGAATATGTTAACTCCACTTACCCCATGACCAAAGCTCGCCTCATAGCTCTTAGTACTACTTCTTGGATTCCTTGGGCTACCCCCGCCTTTACAGCAGAGCTTGGCATATCTATCCGCCGCTTACAATGTTTACTACATATACAAATGAAAGCTGTTACTGAATCTATTTCTCGCTTAGCTGAATCGCTTGAACAAAATAATCAAATGACTTTGCAAAACAGACAGGCTTTAGATTTATTGCCCGCTGCAGAGGGCGGGACATGTTCGTTCATCAATGCTACTAATTGTTGTACAGTCATCGCGAACCATACGGTATTTGTATTAGATGCTATGAATAAGATTAAGCATTTATCTGAACTACATATTGATGATTTTAAGGGTGGTCTCCAGATTGGAGATTGGTTTTCATCTCTCTCCTCCTGGTTCCACTCTCTTGGATCTGGCTTAAAAGTCTTATTGATTTCTGCTGGCATACTTTTATTCCTTGCTTTAATCTTCTGTTGTATTGTTTCTGTTGTTATATCCTGCTGTAAGAGACATTGCACCAAAGTATCCACTTCTTTTCTGCCTGTTCAAACTAGCCCTACTCTTGTCAATGTTTCTTATGCAGCAGTCCCCATGTCAGACTATTCCGACTTAGATTTCTCCCCTTCTCCAGCCGAATAAAAAAAAAAATGGGGGAGTTGTAGGGGTTAAGTACTGGTAGAGGTTAAGTATGACAGATTTGCTTTTAATTTTTAAGTGCTAAGGGTTAATAATGTTCCTGATTCATAATCACTTAATGGTTGCCCCACATCTCAAAAAATTGCTAAAGAACAACAGCCACGCTGCTATACCATGTGAGCCAGCATTCAGGCCTTTGCAAGAAGAGATCCAGCACCGGAAGGAACCATATAAGGAAATATCATGAGCCTTGCAAGGTGCCAGTTTGGGCTGGAGAGTCTAGACTTGGGCCTACAAGAGGCTATCAGATATCGGCCTGCAAGGTCTATGTGCAAAGAAACACATACACAGGAAACCACAAGCTGCCAACATATATGCTAGGCCTGGCTCTGAAGAAAGCAGATAGCTGGATCATGGTTGGTAAGTATGGGAGGGGGGGGGCCAGGAGGGATTTTGCAACAGGAACTAAGGGGAACAAAAAAGGCAATAATAGGAAATAAGGGGGAAGGGGGAGAGAACACAAAGGAATAGCTCTGGGACTGTATGCAGAAAAACGGAAGAAAAAAAGGTATAAATGTAACATGCTTTTTATATTCAGGGGGGAGAGTTGTCTTCTTGAGATGCCAAGTGCTCGATAGAACTCTCTTCCCCACATTCTGCCTGTATTTGGTTATCAGTTATCTAATAAACAGAGACTCTGATTGCACCTGTACTGACTTTTTGGATCTGATCATTGCAGGTAATTAGTAATAGGTAATAATTAGGTTGTGGTCCATTTTGTACGAAACAGGGCCGTACAAACTTTATCTCCCTAGCATATCCTGCCGTGACACTGACCCAGTTGATACCGGGGTAATTGAAATCACTCATTATTATTACTGCGCTGTAACTTTTGTTAGCTTCCTTGATTTCTTTGATCATTTCATTATCCCTTTGTTCATTCTGGCCAGGCAGTCGATAGTACACCCCCACTGCCATCGCCTTCCCCTTTTTACATGGAATTTCAGTCCATACAGATTCTACAGCAAATTTTGTTTCCTGCAAAACTTTAATCCTTTCTGACTCAATGCCCTCTCTAACATAGAGCGCAACCCCTCCACCAATTTGATCAGCTCTATCATTACGATATAGTTTGTACCCAGGAATCACAGTGTCCCACTGGTTGTCCTCCTTCCACTGTGTCTCTGATATTCCAATGATATCTAACCTCTCATTTAGTGCTATATATTCTAACTCTCCCATCTTATTTTTTAGACTTCTACCATTTGAATACAAGCATTTTAGAGACTGTATTTTATTCATATTAATTTGGCTATTGGTAGACATGGGTAATTTGGGATCTTTAAGCTCTGTCTGCTCCATACGCGAGGACATTTGGGCTACTTTATTCTTTTTTGGAACTTCTCTGCTTTTGGCCTGAAAGAATTTGCACTTGTCCAAAGAAAAGTTTAGACACATTGTGACAATCGGTCAAGCATCTTCAGTAATCTTTCCTCATGCTCTTTACTACCTCTATTTTTCATAGTAACTCTGCCAATAATCAACTGTCTGCTAACTGTTATGTTGTTGTTGTTGTTATTAAGTGCTGTTGAGTTGGTGTCGACTAATGGCTACACTCTAGATAGTTGTCCTAAATTGTCTTCGGTCTTTAGTCAGGCGGCTCATTGTTGACAGACTGGCACTCGTAGCTGCTATTATGGTATCGATCCATCTCATTGCTGGCCTTCCTCTTTTGCATTGACGTTCTATCTTGACAAGCATGATGACTTTCTCTACTGATCTCTCTCTTCGCATAATGTGCCCAAAGTATGAAAGACAAAGTCTTTTCATCTGAGCTTCTAAAGAAAGCTTAGGTTTGATCTCCTCTAGTACTAACTGGTTTGTTCTTCGGGCAGACCACAGTATACGCAGTATTCACTGCCAGCACCATAATTCAAAGGCAATAATTTTCTTCCTATCTTTTTCACTGTCCAACTTTCACTTTCATATGATGTTATTGAAAATACCATGACTTGAATAAGTCAAATCTTTGTATGGAGAGAGACAGCTCTACTCTTGAGAATCTTGTCTAGGTCCTTCATAGTCATTCTGCAAAGAGCAATGCGTCGTCGGATTTCTTGACTGCTTGTTGCTTCTTTATTGATAGTTGATCCAAGTAGGTTAAACTTGTCCACGATTTCAATTTCTTCTCCATCATCGATGAACTTATTGATTTTGCTAGTTGTCATGATCTTTGTCTTCTTTATATTAAGGTGCAGGCCCATTTTAATACTATGGGGCTTGTTTACAAAGCCGCGGTAGTGGTTTCCCATCATTATCGGAGCTGCGGCCCCATTGAAATCAATGGGACTGCGGCTCCGATAATGATCAGAAACTGCTATCGCAGCTTTGTAAACAAGTCCCTATGTTCCTTGATCATGAGAAGCAAATGTTTATGATCATCTTACTTTCAGCCAGTAATGTGGTATCAACAGCACAGCGAAGGTTGTTGAGTCTTCCACCAATCTTCACACCTCTGTTGTTTTCATACAATCCTGCTTCTTTGTTGATTTGTTCTGCATATAAATTAAACAGATAGGGGAAAGTATGCAGCCTTGTTGTACACCTTTGCTGATTTTAAAGCATTCTGTTTCTCCTTGTTCCATTTGAATTGTTGCTTCTTGATCAATGTACAGATTGTGCAAGAGAACGGTCAGGTGTTCTGGTACACCCATGCTTCTTAATGTGGTTCAGAGTTTCTCATAGTTTACACAGTCAAAGGCACAAATAGATATCCTTTTGGTATTATTTAGTCTTTTCAAGAATCCATCTCACATCCACGATGATGTCTCTCATTCCTCGCCCCTTCCTGAACCCTGCTTGCACTTCAGGTAGTTCTTGTTTCAGGTATGGTTGTAGAATCTTGCTGGCATGTGGGATCAGAGTGAATGTGCAATAAGTTCCACAGTCAGTTGGTTCACCTTTCTTTAGTCTTGTTATAAACCCAGAACTTTTCCAGTCAGTTGGCCATGATGTTGTCTTCCAAATTATGGTAACAGTTGCATCAGATTGCTATAATACGTCTATGGGAATGCCATCCATGCCTGGTGTTTTGTTCTTTGATAAGTCTTTCAATGCTGCTTCAACTTCTTCTTTCATCACCAATGGTTCTGGATCAAAAGGTACAGGTTGAAACGGCTGTTGGCCACTTGACCTTTATCATATAAAAACTTTGTATTAACCGAGGCAAGCGTACCCGGTGCTCCGGGCCCTGCCACCAACATCCCCCAACCCCCACCCCCCCCTCCCCCTCCCCACCAAACCCCAACTTCCAAGAAAAACACCACACCACTTTTAGGGGAACAAAACTGGTCGCAGCTTTATTAAGTAATAACTATTAACAATATTCCAACCACAAAACCCATAACCAGGCCCCATAGCGGAGTAGTGCCACACCAGCCATGCCTTAGCAAAGTGCCTACCACCGCTACGGCCCTACACTTGCCCCCCGGCAAGTTTTCCCACCCTTTTCCCGACTTCGCCATGCCCATAGCAAAAGCCGGCCAGGGTTTATCCGGATCAGGGGCACCCCAACCCCCGCCCAAGTGTACCTTGAGGCACCGGACCCCGGAACCTCCGGGATCCCGCCACCGGCACATGCGACAGATCTGTCAATGCGCCCCCCCCCCCAAACCTAAAGCTGCGACCAGCGGCTATCCCGCAAAACAACATACTCTAAAGCCTCCTGCCAGTCGTTAAGGAGCAGGTCCATGCCGACTGGGGACAAATGGACGCCATCACTCCTATAAAGACCAGCGCAACCGACCTCCACCCATGGGTGCATAATCTGATAGCCCCCATTCCCACAGACCCACCGACCAATCTGCCGGTTTATCTTAGTCAGCCCCCTCGACCAACGTCGCTGGCCCCAGCAGGCCGGCCGAGGGATAATATCTGACCACAACAAAATCGTCCCAGGGAGCATTTGCAAAACCACTGCTAAGTCATCCTGTACTGCTCTAATCAGCTGACGACAGGACCAAGAGACAAGGTCATTGCCCCCCAAATGCAGAAGCAGCACCGCCGGTTGCCGCAACGTCCTCATGTGGTGCCGGAGCAAAGGAAGCAGCTGCAGCCATCGTAGTCCTCTCTGCCCCAGCCATGAGACCGACACCACCGCAGGATCCATCTGCAAATTCAGGCCCTCAGGCCGAATGGCAGCGCGCTGACTGGCCCAGTGGACAAAGGAATGACCAACCACCCAGGCAATACCAGGCTCGACACCCACATCTGAAAAACAAATGAACAGTCAGTATCCCCCACCCCCAACCGAGGCAACCCCTCATAACCTTATGTAACCCTGGAAAGCCCGAGACCGCCACCGACCTATACATCGAACGTCATCATCAGACATTCCAGCCCCCACCGCACTGGTGGCCGCACCGATACGAAACGAGTGAGAGGCAAAGCACAAGGGGTCCTCCCCCAAGGCACCCAGCGCCAACCTCAGCACCGCCACTACCTGGAAACGGGTCAACACCCAATCATTCTCATGCAGAAAGAGAACCCCGACCCGCTCCGGGCGCACCCGCAAGTACCTCCGCACAGCCCGCACAGGGCACGACACGAGACCCGCGACCTCCCGCAATATGACCCACAAACCCCGACCTCGCTGATCTGTCTTGGACTTCTCCAAAAGGATCCGCATCCGGCCGCCCTCCAAATACACATGGTGTCTGTGTAAACCACCCCCAGCCCCCAGCCTGCTCGAATTCGCCACCAGCTCCCCCATGCGAAAAGCCCCGAAAAAAGTGAGACAAAACACAGCCCGGAATAGCACAACCTCGAAAGCCGAAGAAGCCACCTGGGGCAATACCTCCAGGAGGCGCACAAGCAACTCGTGCGTAATTGGCTTACGGTGATCCGCGGGGGATGGCCGAAGCCGCTCCCACCCCCGCAGAAGGCGACACGCCAAAACTCCCCCGGAAGTACCTCCCCAGCCCACGGCGCCCGCAAAAAAGTTAAAACCCGCCAGCTGCGAACGCACCACTGTTCTAGACAGCCCGCGACCTCTGGCATCCGCTATATAACTACCAATGAGGGCATCAGGCACCCGACCAGCCAGCCAACCCCTCTCACTTAGAAACTCCGCCACCTGGTCGCAACCACGCTGGTACACCAACCACGTCCCGGGCGCTATCGAACTTCGCAGTAGGCTCAGCATCTCTCCAGGCCAACACTCCACAAGGACTCGGGGACTATGGATCCATCTGTGTCCGCCTCTGGGGCCAGTGCGCGAAAACGATCCCACTGAAAACGAGAAAGAGCATCAGCGATCTGATTCTTGCAGCCAGGGAGGTGCCTGGCACGAACAGATACATTCAAGTATAAACAGGCTAACACCACTTCGCGCATCAACCTAGTCACCCGTAAGCATTTGGGTGAGAAACGATTAACGACGCTAACCACAGCCTCATTATCACACCACCACACCACCCACCGATCCCGTAACTGCTCCGGCCACAAATTCAGCACGATCAAAAACGGAAACAATTCCAGGAAGGTGATGTTTGAGGTCAAACCCGCATCATGCCAATGCTGGGGCCACCGCTGCGCACACCAAGCCCCCCCGAAGTAAACCCCGAAGCCAATGCCCCCTGCCGCGTCCGTAAACAGCTCCAACTCCGCGCTGGACATCTCTGCACCCAGCAAAACAGATGTCCCATTAAACTCCTCTAAAAATCGGCTCCAAACCCGAAGATCTGCCCGCATCGGAACGGTAACTCTAATCCGGTGGTGTGGCTTCCGCACCCTGGCTGTCAAAGCAGCTAGTCGCCTGGAAAAAACTCTGCCCAAGGGGATCACCTGACACGCAAAATTCAGAGATCCCAACAAGGCTTGCATCTCGCGCAAGGTGATCTTGGTGGACGCGAGGACGTTAGCGACCAACGCGCGTAAACCAGCCACCTTTTCAGGGTGCAACCGCGCTATGAGCTCCACCGAGTCTAATTCCACGCCCAGGAATGTGAGCCTGGTCGTAGGCCCTTCCGTCTTCTCCACCGCCAACGGCACACCCAACTCCCGCAATAACTCCTGGAAACTGGCCAACAGCGTCTGACACTCATCGGACTGGGCCGAACCTATGAACAGGAAATCGTCCAGGTAATGGATCACATTCCGCAAACCAGTCTTCTGACACAATGCCCACTGCAAAAGCGTACTAAACTTCTCAAATAAAGAACAGGAAACAGAGCAGCCCATAGGCAAACACTTATTGAAATAATACATCCCTAGAAAATGAAAACCCAACAACGGAAAAGAGGAAGGATGCACCGGCAATAAATGGAAGGCGGACTCAATATCCACCTTCGCCATCCACGCGGACCGCCCAGCCGCCCTTACCATCTCAGCCGCCCTGTCAAAAGACGCATACCGCACAGTGCATAGTTCCCGCGGGATATGATCATTCACCGACGCACCCAACGGACAGGACAGATTGTGAATGAGATAAAACTTTCCCGGCGCCTTCTTCGGCACAATCCCGAAAGGAGAAACCACCATATCCGGGAAAGGCAGCTTGAGAAACAGCCCCGCGATCCGGCCCAACCTCAACTCAACCGCCAATTTACCCTGCACCATGTCCACAAACTGCCGAACCGACGGCGAATTCCTGGCTCGATTAGCCTTCACCACCCCCCTAACCGGGATAACAAAACCCAACTGGAAACCTGTCCCCAACAGCTCCCTATCCCGCTGCCGCGGGTATCGCTGCAGCCAACTCCGCAAGGATTCCAAACGCACCGGAGTCGGGGCCAAGCAAGCCCACTCATTGGGCCTTGGGTCCCGGTCCGGCGGCACCGTCGGGCCCTCATCTACCACACTTAACAGCGGAGTGACCCCCGCTGCAAACGGAACAGAGGTGCTTGAATTTACAATCCGGAAATGGGCAGGTAGTCCTATTGAAGCGCCAGCACAAGTTGCTGCCCCCCCCCCGACCCGACTTTCGGTTGCACGCCACCACCCGCCGATCGAAAGGAACGGCCCCCCCAGAAGGTCCCGCTATACCCCCTCTCCCCCCGGTGGTAAAGCCCGATCTAGCAGACATTTGAGTCAACCATAGGTTGATGTCTTGCGTGCCCCATGACAAAAGTCTATTCTCCTCCATCTTGTCCTGAAACTTTTCATCATAGTTTAGCCACGCCCAACCCTCGTGCATTTGCGAGGCTTCCAAAATAGAATCAGCATACGCCAGCAACATACCGTAATGCTCCGGCGAATAATGCCCCCACACGCTGGCCAGGCGCAAAAAAGCCCGTGTCCAGTTCACCACATTACGCGCCACCTTCTGAATCCGACCCGCCTTCCCATCTTCCTTCCGCTTTTTCCGGCTCTCCCCGGACCTCTTCCTGCCCTCCAACAACCGAAAAATATCTATGTACCGTCGCTTCAGAATTTTCCTCCGCAGCTTCTTTGGAACCCCTTCCCACAACTCTGGGAACACCACTACCGACGGGCCCCCCCCCCACCCGACCGAGACCCCGACTCCCCACCACCATCGACCTCTCGCCCTAAGGAAGACGAAGAAGAATCATCCGAAGAGGACGAGGAAGAGGAATCGGAACTACGACGCCGACGACAAGATCTACGCCGCTTCTTCCGCGACCCGTGCCCCGCACTGCCCAGAGCCAATGGATGTGACAAATCCCCACCCTGATCCCCAGACAACTCACCAGTGGCCTGTCCATCTGCCGCCAATGGCAAAGGCGAATCTTGCTCCCTCTGGTGACACCTCCTGCCGCGCCGGGTTGAAGCGTCCTGGACTCCAGCCGCCTCCACCTCCACGGAACTTCTCAGCGCCGCAGCACCGCCATCCGCAGTTGGAATCTGATACGGGCTCCCAGCACCGAGCCCCCACTGAGGCTGCGACATCCCCTGCACCTGCGGAGACAAAAACGAAAAAACAGGGGGGAACCTGCCAAAGGCCACATGGCAGACCAAGGCGCTCGCCAATCGGCTGACGAAGTGCCCTGCCCCCCGCTCGCCCAGTGGTCCCAAGGTGAAGGCCCCCTCACCAGCAGATAACCCCCGGGAACAGATGGCCACATTGCCGCAGGAGGCGCACCCGGAAAGCCAGGAGCCCCACCTACCAGCAAAGCACCACCCTGCCCCTGCACAGGCCCACCCAATGCATCCACCCCCCCGGCACTGCCCACCCCCCCCATCCACCATACTCCCACCGGCACCCGCACCCATATTCTCCACTCTCCCTGGCATAGCAGCGCCCGCCTGCCGCCCCCCGAGGCATACTCCCCCTTTTTCCCCTCGTTTTCCCCCTCCTGGCCCCCCCAACAGTTTCATTCCGCTTCCCCCAGAACCCCCACACCCCTGTGCCAACCCCCGCCCCCTCAGGACTCCCCTCCTTGATGTCACACCCCCACGCAAGCCCCTTTCCCCAGCCAAACCCCCCACAGCACCCCCAGCCTCACCCGCCCCCCCCCCCCAGCCCTGGCAGGGATGGGTCGATGCCCCGCAGACCTGCCCTGCACAGGTGCCCTGCCCCTACGACCTCCATGTGGCGGCATCAGACCTGAATAGGCTGGCCCCAACTGAACAAAGCCCTCCAAGCTCCCGTTCACAATTTTCCTTATTCTTTCTTCTTTTTTTTTTTTTTTTACAGCTGCTCCAGCCAGGTAGGGCTAACCCCCACCCTTCAAGTCAGACACCCCCCCCCCCAGTCAGGCTCTAGGCCCGCACCGCACCCCCGCACACCAACCCGCACCTAACCAATAGGACCCTGGCCCGTGCGCCCAGCCTCCACCTGCCTGCAAGCAACGCTTCCGAAGCCGCGGCCAAAGCCGAACCCTGATGACTGCACGCTCCTCTCCGATGTCACCCGCAAGCAGGTATAAACCCCGATGGAGGGCGTGAGGGAAGAAGCCGGCACCCCGCAGGTCTCCAGCAGCGACTGTGCACATGGAGACCTGCCTCTGCCTCCTCCCATGCCGCGCTCCCCCAGCCACTTCCCCATTGGCTCCCACGCGATCGCATTCGCCGGGAGCCAATGGGTTCAAACCGTGCCCCCCCACCCCACGCCCCAAGGAAGCGGCCACGCTCAGGGTCCCCGCACCGGGCCGCGCGCCCAGTTAACGACAGCCGCCGGGACCCTGCCCGCGGCCTTACTCAATTCTTTCCACCTTTTCTTGATCTTTTCAGCATCATTCAACATAGAACCTTGAGCATCTTGTAAGATTCCAATTCAAGGCTGGAATTTTTTTCTTTAACTCTCGCAGCTTTAGGAAAGCCAGTCTTGTTCTTCCTCTAATAGTTTATGTTTCTATTTCCTTGCATGCGTCATTGTAGTACTTTTCCTTGTCCTGGAAATCTCTGTTGAGTTCTGCGATTGCCTCTTTGTCCTTTGGCTTTGGCTTCTCTGCGTTTCTGGGCAAAGTTTTTTCTGTCATCCATTTTGGCCGTTTTTGCTTTTTCACTTTTTGTAGAGACTTCTCGCTTTCTTCCAACACAACCTTCTTGATGTCATTCCATAACTCTTCTGAAGCTCTGTCATTTGTATCTAGAGCAGCAAATCGATTTTGCAGGCAGTCTTTAAATTCCAGTGGTATATTCTCAAGATCATATTTTGCTACATTCATGAGTGGCTTGCTCTTTTTTAACTTTAGCTTGAGTTTGCATACTAGTAGTTGGTGATCTGAACCACAGTCAGCTCCAGGTTTTATCTTTGTTGATGTTATAGAGCTTTTCCATCGTTGACTTCCACAGACGTAGTCAATTCAATTTTTGTACAATCCATTGAGTGAAGTCCATGTGTACAGTCGCCGCTTGTGTTGCTGGAAGAAGGTGTTTGAGATGAAGAGATCGTTGGTCTTGCAGAATTCTATTAGTCTTTCTCCAGCTTCATTTCTGTTGCCAAGTCCATATTTTCCAACCATTTTGCCTTCTTCTTTGTTGACAACTTTTATGTTCCAGTCATCCATGACTATCAGGATATCCTGTTTGCATGTTCTGCCAGTGTCAACTTGTACTTGTTCATAGAATTCATCAATTTCATCCTCTTCTGTAGCTGTTTTTGGGGCATATACTTGAATTATAGTTCTGTTGATAGGCATTGCTCATAGACGATTAGAGATTAAGCATTCACTGACTACATTGTATTTCATTACAGTTCTTGCAAGTCTCTTCTTTATTATAAATGCAACACCATTTCTTCTTTGTCTTTCATTTCCAGCATAGTAGAGCATGTGATCATCTGATGCAAAGTGCCCAATGCCAGTCCATTTCAGTTCGCTGATATCCAACAGATCAAGTTGTACACGTTCCATTTCATTCTTGACCACCTCCAACTTCTCTTGGTTCATGCTTCGTACATTCTATGTCTTAATATGTAAGACATCTTTGCAGCTTCTGACTCTAATTTCATGTGCAGCTACATCAGCAGTCAGATGTCCCGAGGGCTTTGATCCAACCACATCATAAATGCTGGCTTTACTCTTAAAAGTCTTCAGCTCCTCCCCAGTAGCTAGTTGAGTGTCTTCCGATCTGGGGGTCTCATCATCCAGCACTATAGTGCAATTTGTTTTGTTGCGACTATCCATTGGGTTTTTCATGAAAAAATACAGAAGTAGATTGCCAGGCCTTTCCTCCGCGCAGTTTAAGTTTAGTGTTGTTGCTGTTGTCACAGAAATGTGATCCTCTACCACCAACACTGTCCCATTCTGCTGCTGCCCAGATAGATGGTTTGTCTTGGTCTGATACCTCAGCTGAGACCTGTCCATCTTGGGCGTCCCTGTCAGTAGTTAAACTACCGATAGCTTAGCCCTCACTTGGTTTGCAGCTTGTCGTGCTGTGAGGGCTTGTGTACATTAGTGATGCTGAGGGCTAAACTATCAGCTAATTGTTATAGCTGTCTGTATATAGTTGCCTAAATTGGTATTTGTATATAGTTGCCTGCATTGTTTGTATAAATCACCTGTACTGTTATCAACTTGTTCATTGTAAACCGTTATGCCTTGTAGAAAAATGGTATATTAAAATTAGTTAAATAAAAAAATCTTCCAGAGTCTTTCCAAATACAATTAAATCATCCAGATACACCAAAACCTCTAAGAGATTCATGTCACCCACAGTCTTTTCCATCAATGTCTGGAACGTTGCTGGGGCTCCTGACAGCCCTGGGGGAGTCTATGGAACTGCTAGAACCCTAGGGGACATATAAATGCAGTCTTTTCTTTGTCTGCCTCACTCATGGATATTTGATAGTACTCACTGTGCAAGTCCAAGACAGAGAACCACTGACTTTCCAGTTATAGAATCAAGGGCATCCTCTATTCGGGGGGGGGGGGGGTAGTGTACTGATCGGATGTCATCCTAGAGTTCAAAGTGTAATAGTCCACACACAATCTCACTGATCCATCTTTCTTTCTCACCACCAATAGGGGAAGCATAGGGACTATGGGACTCAGTAATAATCTCTGCTTGCATAAGTTCATCTAGGTATTTTCTTTTATCTGCTAAATCACCTGGGGCTACTCTCCTTGATCTTTCCAAGAATGGGGTGTTATCTGTAAGGTATATGTGATGTTCTACCCCTTTTGCACATCCTACATCCCAGTCTGAAGATGCAAACACATGAGCACCTTATGCCAATTTCTGCTGCAACCTGGTCTTCCAATCAGGGGATATTGGTGAATCCCCAAACTGAAGGACTTTAGACTCAATTTTCTATACTGCCCCCACTTGACTCACTGGTGCCACCTTAATTCCTGAAGGTAACTGGATGAGACGGGCAGATTCATTTTTCAACCTAACAAACACTCTCTGGCTCTTTTCCCCATTCTGTGCTAGTATACCATTCTGTACCAGTAATCTTGATGGCAATCAATCTCCACTGGGGCCTCTATGATTACTGTGTTATTGGTGAGGGTAGCATCGACAGACAGACAACTGCTTAGTTCCTTAACACCTCCTGGGGGAATTTCAATGGGATACTTGCTCCTTTGTCTGCTCTCCCCCTCCTGGTCCAATCCCCCACTCCTATTCCTCCTACCTGTAAAATATACTTGTAGCAACATAATTCCTGGAGAGGAATGTCAGTTTTGTTTCCCATGGTCCTATGGTAAGCCTGTAGTGTCCTGCCAAACCTGTGGGAATTGATGCCTAACAGCACTGGCATCGAAGATCCAAACTGAGGATCTGGGCACACTAACTTCTGGCCTTTGCTAATAAAGTGCTCAGGGAATTCTGCAGTCGCCACTATATAGTCCTCATAAGGGTAACTGTGATCACTTATACCTCTCAAATCCAATCCCTGCAATGGCTGTAAGGGAATGTATAACAGCATAGCATCATAGAAACTCGCCAGAGGTACAGTAGTTCCCTCTTCTATCAACACAGTCTGGGGTAGCTCTGCAGGGTCTACTTTCCCTGCACAAGTACAGAAAACCTTCATGTTCTCTTGGACATCATCATAAATTTTCACTCTGACCCAGCCTAGCACCTCAATTTCCTCCAACCTTCACGTAAGGGAGACGTAGGACCTGCTGTCCAATAGGGCTTGGGTGGTCACCCCGTCCAATTGGATAGGGCAATGGTCTTGAGTCTTACCAGCCCCTCTGGCATAGGGGTTCCAGCCCAATCTAGCTGGGTCAGAGGTGCCTGATAACTACCAACATACATTGCCACAGGATGCTCTCTTTCCTGGGATCCTGATGATTTCCTGACCTTGGGGAGGCCTGCATTCTTCCCTGGGCATTATAAGAAGACCTGCATTTTCTCTGGTGATATCCCAATTTTCCACATCTGTAACAATATCAAATTGCTTATTTGGCCCTTTGAACACTCCCTGCCTATTTCTGGGATAACTGGGCTGTGGTTGGTCAACCCATTCCCTCAGTGGGGGGTCTGTTCCCCTTTTAGAAACATAGAAACATGACGGCAGAAAAAGACCACATGGCCAATCTAGTCTGCCCTTCCGTATCAACTACAATAGTCCTCTTTTATCTTTAGAGATCCTCTTCTTTGTCCCATTCTTTTTTGAATTCAGATACCGTCCTCGTGTCCACCACCTCCATTGGGAGACTATTCCACGCATCTACCACTCTTTCCATAAAGAAATATTTCCGCATATTACTCCTAAGTCTATTCCCTTTTAGCAACACTCTTGCTTTGTAAAGCAGCCAATTTGGACTCTAATTCAGCTATTTTTGCTTAGTACTTTTTCTCACTAGTCTGCATTAGTCCATAGGGCCTCCCCCTCCTTTCTCTTCTTGGGGAGGAGCAAGCAAGGTGGGGGGTTTTAGCTGTTCCCAAGGAATCTTAAAGTCAGGTGTGATCCTCCCATCCTGTCTGTAGTGTGGCTCTACTCTGCTGGAATGACTCAGTCCCTGATGGCCTCCCGCCTTCCTCTTCTCTAACCTTCCTCATTAATACTGCAAAAGGCAGGGGACCCCTTTTCATGACTGGTAAACCAGCTTTAATTATAATGAAATCTGAATACTGAGTTCCTCTAAGAATTTGTTCAATTTGAGTCCTGTCCATATCCTGAGCAAGGACAGCACCTTTCCTCACAGTTCTAAGGATAACATGCTCAAGTCGGGCCACATTTTGGAAAGGTTTTTCACCAGACATCACAATCCTCTTTGACTTCAGTGTTACCTCCAAAATTTCCAAACAATCTTTGACAGTAGCATCAGGCTTAGATAGGGTCAATGACATTATCACATCAACTGCAGGGGCCTGCAAGCTTTCTACAACCTTCTTCTTTTTCTCTCCCTCAGAAAACTGCCATTTTTGAGCCATCTAGAGGGCTAAAATCATCCAATGATCATAATCTTCCTCTCCTAGGTGGGTGGTCTCAATCTCTGAAAAGACTCTCAGCCTCTAGTAAGGACTGGTATCATAATGAGGCTACAAACACTTTTTTATTACTTTGCCCATAGTGCCAATCAATTCCCCTGGAGAGTAGGCTACAAGTCCCCCTTGGGTAAATAGTTTGCCAAAGTTTAACCAGCCTAGTAGTTTATCCTGCCATCTGACAGTGGTTTGGGACTATGTACCCCCCTCCCAACAACAACTAGAGGTACTGTACAGTAGTTCCCTCCTCTATCAACACAGTTCAGGGTAGCTCTTCAGGATCTATCTTCCCTGTACAAGTACAGAAAACCTTCATGTTCTCTCGGACATCATCATAAAAATTCACTCAGACCTTCATACAGCTTAGCACCTCAATTTCCTCCAACCTTCGTTCAATATCTCCAGATTCCACATCTTCAGGCACAACATTAAACATCAAATCATGTGAGCAATCAATCCCCTCACCTCTGCACCACTTCTTCAACATCACTATATCTCTAGTATCCATCTTTACAATTTGCCAGTCTTGTTCACAGTACAAAAAAAAATTATTTTAAAATTCCAGTGGTGCCTCCAAAATTTTATGTAGCGCCCCCTTAGGTGTGCTTCTGGGTCCAGGAGCAGCCTGGCTGCAGTCCCCTCAAGGGCAGGCTCCATCAGTCCTTGTCATTTTGGCGCCTGGTGCCTCCACCTGGGGAAGAAAGGTGATAGCGGGTAGGATTTCCCTTCTTTCACCCCAGGAAACACTGCTATGAATAAGGCTGGCTTAAATAGTATTTAGAAGCTCAGATGACAAGACTTCGACTTTCATACTTCGGACACATCATGCGAAGAGAGAGATCATTAGAGAAAGACATCATGCTTGGCAAGATAGAAGGTCAACGCAAAAGAGGAAGGCCAGCAATGAGATGGATCGCTACAATAACAGCAGCTACGGGTACCAGTCTGTCAACAATGAGCCGCCTGACTGAAGACCGAACACAATTTAGGATAGCTATCCAGAGGGTCGCCATGAGTCGACTCCGACTCGACGGCACTTAACAAAATAGTATTTACAATTTATTTACAAAATATATACATCATCAAGAAGTGTGATAAAATAATGCAGCATGTACAACCCATATTATAATAAGTGGTCTAAGCAGATAAGGTGTAATAGCAATACAGGACAAGAGATTAAGATAATTCAAACAAACAACCATAACCTTATACATAATGACTTAAGTAAACCTTTAAAGATTATGAATTTAACCTTAATAACCTGTCTCCTAACTCCCCTCCCTTTCCCTTTGCCCACCAGCCCCAAATCTCACCCACTGCTGGAGCTCTGGACCAGTGGCTGCTTGTGAAGAGAGGTTTTGTAGTTCTGTCCAATTGCTGAGGCTGTAACATTGAGTCCGCCTGCTCCAAGCTCTCCTCCAAACTGGAGAGGGTTTTGCACTCCTATCGATCTGGAACAACTGTTGCAGCTCTCCCTTGAGCTGAACTGCTGCTTCACCCCCCTGGGTTTTGTGGTTCCAAGTCTGGAATAGACTCTCTGTTGATGTAGCTCTCTCAGGAGCTGATTCTGCTGCCACAGCTTTTCCCCTGGAACTGATTCTGACATTGCAGCTCCCCCTGGAGATGACATGCCACTGTAGCTCCCTCTGGAGCTGATTCACCACTTCAGCTCCCTAATGAGCTGATCTGGCGCTGGGCTCTTCCTGGGCCTTGTGCCTCCTGGACTCTCTGCCGCTGTAGCTCCCCAATGAACTGATCCACTGCTGGATTCCAAAGCCTGGACTAGACTCTCCAGAGTCTCTCCACTGCCATCTCTACTCCCTGGGTTGGGAAGACACTGTCTGCCCCCATCTTCACTCCTACCTCTTACTGGGTCTGTAGGAAGCTCTCTGCAAGCATCTTCACTCTGAGCTTGTCTAGGCTCCCAGGAGACTTTCCAGAGCCATCTTCAAGAGGGGAAGCTCTTTTACATAGTAACATAGTATATGACGGCAGATAAAGACCAGTATGGTCCTTCTAGTCTTCCCAGCAAGGCGACAAGAGTAGGTGCACTTGCCGCTCCATGCAGGTCGCCCCTCCCTGTTCCTTTGTTTAAGGGTGTACCCACCGCTCTGTGTAGGTCAACCCCATTTGCTGAGATATAAGAGACAGTTACGTTTATTTTGATTTTATCCTGTTGCTGTAAAGGGATCCACTATGTCCCATGCCATTTTTAATTCTGTCACTGTATTTCCCCCCACCACTTCCATCGGGAGGGCATTCCAAGCAACCACCACGCTTTCAGTGAAAAAGTATTTCCTGACATTGCCTTTCAATTTACTCCCTTGCAGTTTCATGTTATGCCCTCTTGCTTTACAGCTTCCCTGTCTTTGGAACAGGTTTTTTTGTTCATTAATACTCCTAAGTATTTAAAGGTCTGAATCATATCTCCCTTGTCCCTCCTCTCCTCCAGAGTGTACATATTTAGGTCTTTGTCTTTTCTCATAAGTCTTCTGACGCAGGCTCCAAATCATTTTGGTTGCCTTCCTCTGAACAGTTTCCACTCTTTTTATATCCTTTGTGAGATATGGTCTCCAAAACTAAACACAATATTCCAAGTGAGGCCTCACCAGCGACTTGTACAGTGGCATTAGTACCTCTTCCTTTCTGCTGGTAATTCCTCTCTGTATGCAACCCAACATCCTTCTGGCTTTTGCCACCACCTTGTCACACTGTTTCGCCACCTTGAGATCCTCAGAAATAATCACTCCAAGGTTCTTCTCCTGGTCTGTGCACACCAATCTCTCGCCCCCTATCGCATATAATTCCCTTGGATTTCTGCTTCCTAAGTGTATGACACCGAACTTCTTCCCATTAAATCTTAACTGCCAAGCGTTAGACCATTCTTCCAGCTTTTGTAGATCTTTCCTCATGTTCTCCACTCCCTCAGTTGCAAATTATGTGAAATCATCAGAGCACACACTGTGGATTACAGGATATATGCAGATGACATCATGTTATTCACATCAATTGAAACAACAAACCCCAACTACCAGGAAATCCTGAACTGCTTCAATGATGTCTTGCGCTGTATCAACTCGGTTAATCTCTCAATCAACCTAAAAAAGACAGAAGCGCTAATCATCACAAGGAACAAAACATTTGACCCACCTCAACACCTACAAATAAATGATACTCTGCTCGAAGTAAAAAAAAGAAATAAAATATCTTGGGATCTACTTGGACCAAAACCTTAATATGACCAAACACATTACATGACAACTCGATCAATATATCACAAAACCAAAATGATACAGAACTTAAGATCCCTCCTCTCTCCAGAAGACTTCCACACCATAGCTCAAGCAATAATTTGCCCTCACTTTGACTACAGCAACATCTTCTTACAAGGATTACCCAAGCAAACACTGAAACCACTACAACTAGCCCAGAACACAGTTGCATGCACAATAATGAAAGCCGCAAGATCAGAACACATAACACCTATACTATAACATCTCCATTGGCTCCCTGTAACACAAAGAATCAAATTCAAGGCTCTGCTGACCACTTCAAAACAATAAACAATATTGCATCCACACACCTTAACACACTAATCCAGATGCAACAAGACACAAGAAGAAGAAGAGACAACCAAAAGAATACTCTAACCACACCAAGAAGATTCCTAAACACAACCCAAGCAACAACAGAGCATTCTCCCTCTTCACTCCAACCTTATGGAACAGCCTACCCAACAACCCGAAAGAGATCAAAGACTTAATACTGTTCAGAAAAAAACTTAAGACATTCCTCTTTACAGACTAATACCAACATAAATAACCCACAAGATGATGATTCCCCCCACCCTTCCAACAACCAACAATGCCTCAAATTCCCCCAACCCCAACATTGTTATGACCCAGCGTTCATATCTTCCGTAAATCACAGTACCTTCCTCCACATGATATAACACCATCACACAGCCTCTCTATGTGTACATAGTTATAGATAAAATTTCCACATATAGTTTAATTAAATACCTCTGTATGCTTGTAATCTGTACACTGGAAATTTGTAAATTGTTCATTGTAAACTGCCATGAGCAGTAGTTGAAAATGTTTCCTGTAAACCACCTTGATTACCTAGATAAAGCGGTATATAAATCAATTTAATTAATTAATTAATTAATTTTGTGTCATCCGCAAAAAGACAGACTTTTCCATTTAGTCCTTCAGCAATATCACTCACAAATACATTGAACAGTACCGGTCCCAGGACCGAATCCTGGGGCACACGGCTAATCATCTTCCTTTCATCCAAGTTCCATTTCCCATCACCTTCTGTCATCTGTCAGTCAACCAATTTCTGATCCAGTTCACCACCTTGGGACCCAGCCCCAAGCTGTTGAGTTTATTGATAAGCTTCCTATGAGGAACAGTATCAAAGGCTTTGCTGAAATCCAAGTAGATGATATCCATCGCATGACCTTGATCTAGTTCTCTGGTCACCCAGTCAAAGAACTCAATCAGATTTGTTTGGCAAGATCGTCCTTAGGTAAAACCCTGTCGTCTCAGATCATGCAACTTGTTGGTTTCAAGAAAGTCCACTATTCGCTTTTTCAGGAGCGCCTCCATTACCTTTCCCACCACCAAATTAAGGCTTACCGGCCTGTAGTTTGCCACTTCTTTCCTGTTACCACTTTTATGAAGAGGTATCACATCAGCCCTTCTCCAGTCCTGTGGAACTTCTCCTGTCTCCAAGGATCTATTAAAAACATTCTTTAACACCCCTGGAAGAACCTCTCTGAGCTCTTTCAGTATCCTGGGATGCATCCCATCAGGTCCCATGGCCTTGTCCAATTTCAGTTTTGCAAGCTGTTCGAACACATCATCTTCTATGAATGGTGTGGTACCTACTCCATTCCCATTTGTATATTTGGGAATCACAGGTGGTCCTTCTGGATTTTCTTTAGTAAAAACAGAGCAGAAGCATTTGTTTAGCATTTTCACTTTTTCAGTGTCACTTTCCACAAGTCTGTTCCCAGCACTTTTAAGCCCTGCAAGTCCACCTCTGATTTTCTTCCTCTCTCGAATAAATCCGAAGAAAGTTTTGTTGCCACCCTTCACATCTTTAGCCATCTTTTCATCTGCCTTTGATTTTGCTATCCTTATTTCTCTTCATGTCTTCTAGTTTGATCCTGTATTCCTTTCTGTGTTCCTCTGTTTGCGAGCTTCTGAATTTTGTGAAAGCTGTGTTTTTTGACTTTATAGAGCAGCCACTTCTTTGGAGAACCAAATAGGTTTCCTTCTCCTCTTGTTTTTATTTACTTTCCTTGCATATGTATCTATTGCCCCTTTTATTTCCTCCTTTAGTTTAGCCCATTGCAATTCCACTTCCCTTATCCCCTCCCATCCTGCCAACTCCTCCTTCAAGTACTTGGCATTTTACTGAAAGTCATTGTTTTTGAAGTCTAGGACTTTGAGCTTGCTATGTTTGGACTTCACCTTGGCTTTTATCTCAAACCACACCATGTGATGATCGCTGCTGCTCACATGAACACCCACCCGGACCTTCGATACGCTGCCTCCTTTGGTGAGCACTAATCCAGTATCAAGCTTTCCCTAGTTGGTTCCATCACCATTTGTCTAAGTAATGCATCTTGGAAGGTATCAACAATTGTTTTTACTTCTTTCCATATTTGCAGAAGGAATACTCCAATCCACAGCGGGTAGATTAAAGTCACGCAATATGATCACTTTCCCCTTTGAAGCTATCTTTGCAATATCTATAATCAATTCACTATCTATTTCTTCTGTTTGAGTTGGAGGCCTGTAGACTACACCAGTATGAATGACAGTGCCATCTCCTCTTTCCAACAGAATCCATAGTGCTTCTTCTTTTCCCCACATCCCCTGCATTTCAGTAGCTTTAATATTGCTTCTGACATACAGAGCTACTCCTCCTCCTTTTCTACGCTCTCTATCTCTTCTAAATAGATTATAGTCAGCTATGGCTATATCCCATTCATGTGACTCGTTAAACCATGTTTCTGTAATGGCCACAATGTCTAAGTCCATTTCCACCATTAGGGCGTCCAGGTCAGGAACTTTGTTGGCTAGGCTTCGAGCATTTGTGCTCATTGCTTTCCAGCAATTGCTGACTGACTTGCCTGTATTTTACAGGGATTTCATTCTACACACCTCTTCCCACTTGCCATTGATGTGTGGTTTAAAAGTGTGTCTGATTCCAATATTATTATACTTTTGCTGGGAGTGATCTCCTGAACTTGTCCTTCTCAATCCATCACCCCCTTTCCCTAGTTTAAATGCTTGTCCACATACTTCTTGAATTTTTCACTCAGGATCCTTTTCCCTGCAATGGAGAGATATAGTCCATCAGCACAGTATAGCCTCTGTTGATCCATCTGTTTCCCCAGTCGCCTATATATCTGAATATTTCTTGTTTGCACCAGGTTTGGAGCCATGCATTAAAGCTGTTTATGTGATGCAGCCTTTCTTTCCCCTTACCAAGAACAGGTAGAACTGAGAATGCTACAGTGTTAACAATGGGCTTTAGTTTCTCTCCCAGAGTCTGGAAGTCCCTTTGAACAGCAGACAGGGGCGGCCCAAGGGGGGTGCGGGGCCATGTACGGAGACTCGGTGCGGGGCCTCATTTGCATAAGTGGCCTTATTTGCATAAATATTTGCATAATGTTACCATACACTAACTTTTAGTAAACATGTCTCTTAATGAGTGTATGGATAAAGAAAGACTAAAAGATTTCTACATTACTATAATCCAGTGCCAACCGCCACGCACATTAGGAACTACTACAAACGCTGCCCATTTAGAACCCATCAAAAACAAAAAAACCCCACTCTACCCAATTAACACCAAAAACAAAAATAGAGTGAAAAATTATGAGCAAATCAGTGATTGTAAATTTTTGTCGGAAGGCAGCCCGGAGGATCAAACTAGCCTCTTGAAGCTGTAACTTCCATTTTAATCGGTTTTCAATAAACCCTATGGATAAATACTTAAGGGTTAATACTAAGGTAAAACCACCACAATAAGGTGTCACCTCATCCAAAATCCAAGCAATGATTAAAAATTCAGTATGATTTGAAGTAAAGAAAAAACGTGGTACTTATCCAAACCGCTGCTCCCTTTCCACGGTTATGTCTTTTTCAAGGGAGACAGACAGCGACCACATAAATCCCAAGTCCTTATCCTAAAAGGAACATCAGCAGCAGATATCAAAAGGACACAGTACTGCGTTTCGGGCGGATACAAAATTTTCACGCCCTGTATCAACGCTCCAAAGAAACTGCCATGAAAGTGAACAACAGCGTCTCCTCCTCTCCGAGACGCCGACGCATGCTCATTGATGATCCAAAGCCAAACAGGCAATTTAAATAGCCGTGGTGGGCCAATAGCAATAAGTTGAACTAATGCATTACAAAACTGTTGTCCCAAAGTCCAAAGGTCAAAGATTTAAGGACCAAAAATGAAAAAGTGAAATGAAAAAACCAAAAATTAAAAAGCCCAAAATTTAAAGAATACTGACCCAGTCCAGTTCCCTATTCAAACCCAAGGGTTCAACGGTATTCCAAGTGAAAATCCACTTTTGTTCAAGTCGCTGTAAAGAGTGCTCACAGTCCCCCCCTCGAGGGTGCACCGGGACCATATCCAACACTCACCAAGTAAAATCAGTAAAATTGTGGCCAAAGTCCAGACAATGCTGCACCATCGGGGCTGTGAGAACAGAATTCTTGAGTCTAGAAGCATGCTCTATCAAATGAACCGAAAGGGCTTGGTCCTGATCTATGTTGGTGTACATTGCAGCGACATCCAAAGACACCAACCACCATGTACTAACATCACCATGGATTTGTTGAAGTTTTGTAATAAATGCAATAGAATCTTTCAAAAACGATGGCACCAATTGAGCACATGGCTGTGAAAATTTGTCACAAAACTTGGGAAGCGGTTCCAACATCGACCCACGGCAAGATACAATGGGTCTACCTGGGGGTGTCACGAGCGATTTATGTATTTTAGGGACCGTATAGATAATGGGAGTAATCGTATGTTTAGTAACCAAAAAATTAAATTCTCTCTTCGTAATCCAAGTAGCAGCCAATGCCTGATGTAAAATTGCTTTGACTTCAGAATGCAAAGACGGGAACGGATTTTCAGAGAGCAACTTATAAAAATCCCTATTAGCTAACTGGTCCAAAAGATGTAGTCAATATTGGTCATACGATTGCACAACTGTCGCTCCACCCTTATCGGCCCTTCGAATGATCAATTGTTGATTAGAACGTAACTCCCGCAAAGCTTGCCACTGGGCTTTAGACAAATTATGGTAATGAGACTTCAAACCCGACCCCTCAAGGGCCGCTAAATCATGAAGAACCAAAGTTTGATATGTCTGAATAAAGGAATCCACAGCACCAGACGGCATCCATTTAGAGGGTGCACGAACCACTGACACATCCATGCCCATGTTGTGAGTGGCACAAAAATGGGTAACCAACAATTTTCTAAAGAAACGATGTAAGGCCACCCGCATGCGGAAGGGGTCATAATGAAACACCGGAACATAAGACAGCCCCAAATTCAAAAGAGACTGTTGGTCCAAAGTCAATGGAACCCCCGAAATATTAACTATTGTTGTTTGGAACGGTTCCGTTTGACCGGACCCTGAATTGGTTCCTGTTGATAGTTGTCCGGAGGGTGCCACGACTGATCTGGCTGGTAATTGGCCCTGTGATTCCATCGACGATTTTGACCCCGACCCCGATAGCGGCCGCGCTGAAAAACCTGCTCAGAGCGCTGGTTTGGAGGAGAAGAAGAACCAGATCGTCCCCCATGTTCCGAATCATCCGACGAAATGGCAAAAGAATCAAATGACACTTGTTTTTTGCTGACCTCACCTTTCCTCATCCAAGTATATACTTGGTCAAGTTCATAATCTTTTTTGTCTCTATTGAACTTTTTAATTTTAACAGATTTCTTATAATCATAATATTGATCTAACTGTAATTGTATGTCCTCCATTTGAGATTTGAAACGATCCTTAGTAACCTTTAAACGCAAATTGTCATCCAATAGTTTAACTTCTTGTTTCAATTTGATGGACTCCACGTTTAATCTGTCACCTAACAATGCAATAAGATCCATACTACACTTGTTTAAAATGCTGTTCCACTTGGTGTAGAAATCCAAATCATCCGTGAACATCTTTGGCGGCTTCAAGACCCGTAGGCCCCGAGGGCTCATCATAGATTTGAGATATTGAACCATAGTAGCCTCATGAAGGCGAACACGAATCAGCTTTTTACTTAAATCCAGATACTCAGTAAAGGAACCAGAAAACAAAGAGGACTCCGAGTCATCAAACAAAGCCGGTCTTCGAGCTATTACAGAAATCTGTGCTTCGGAGAATGCAAAAACAGCCTGATTGTGGCCCACAACTAAATCCTTGCTACCAACCTCCTGGGAGGAAGAAAGTTCCGTGGCCATGATCAAAAAATGGGGAAAATGGTATAACAAACAAAAACAAAAAAACCCCACTCTACCCAATTAACACCAAAAACAAAAATAGAGTGAAAAATTATGAGCAAATCAGTGATTGTAAATTTTTGTCGGAAGGCAGCCCGGAGGATCAAACTAGCCTCTTGAAGCTGTAACTTCCATTTTAATCGGTTTTCAATAAACCCTATGGATAAATACTTAAGGGTTAATACTAAGGTAAAACCACCACAATAAGGTGTCACCTCATCCAAAATCCAAGCAATGATTAAAAATTCAGTACGATTAAAAATTCAGTATGAAAGAAAAAACGTGGTACTTATCCAAACCGCTGCTCCCTTTCCACGGTTATGTCTTTTTCAGGGGAGACAGACAGCGACCACATAAATCCCAAGTCCTTATCCTAAAAGGAACATCAGCAGCAGATATCAAAAGGACACAGTACTGCGTTTTGGGCGGATACAAAATGTGCTCAATTGTGCCATCGTTTTTGAAAGATTCTACTGCATTTATTACAAAACTTCAGCAAATCCATGGTGATGTTAGTACATGATGGTTGGTGTCTTTGGATGTCGCTGCAATGTACACCAACATAGATCAGGACCAAGCCCTTTCGGTTGTTTCCCGTTTAGATCTTTCTTTACCTGACCGCATTCCCCATTTATTTTTCATGGAGTTGTTAACTATGGTGCTTACTAAAAATTTCTTTCAATTTGAACAACGTTTTTACCATCAAACACGGGGTATTGCCATGGGGGCCACAGTAGCTCCGTCTGTGGCTACATTGTACATGGCAAATTTTGAACAATCTTTAGTTTACCCATCACCATGGTTTGAAAAGATCCCTTTATGGGTCCGGTTTTTGGACGACATCTTTTTTCTATGGACTGATAAGGAGGATAATTATTTACAGTTGTTCCTTCATTGGCTCAATTCCTTACGATCAAATTTATCCTTCACTAAGCACCATCATTTAAGTCGATTGGAATTCCTTGACATATTGGTTCTCAAGCATTCAGATTCTTTTCATACCACGCTATTCAGAAAACCAGTACAACGGAATACGTTACTTAATTTTGCCAGTTTTCATCCTTTGCCTTTGAAGAAGGGCCTTCCGTTTGGCCAATTTCTCAGGATTCGGCAGATATGTTCTGATCTTCCGGAGTTTCTTCGACATGCTCAAGATCTCTCAATACGCCTTGCTCAACGTGGATATCCTAAAAAGGTCATCAAACAAGCTTTTTTAAGAGCGAGATATATCCACAGGGACTGGCTGTTCCCTCCCTTTACATCAGGCTCTGTGAGTGATCAACCCATTGCCGCTTCCAGTGAAGGATTGGTGGCGGTTCTTCCATATATGTCACATACTGAGTCTATAAAAAAGATTTTATTTAAACATTGGCATGTATTACAACTACACCCTTGTTTTAGTGGGCGTTTGAGGGTTGCGCATTCCAGGGGTTCCAATATTTGTGACTATGTGGGGCCCACACCTTCACCTATGGATAGGTGTTTTTGGGATACATCTTTGGAATTGGGACATTTTACGTGTGGCTCTTGCAACTTTTGCTCTCAAACCATAATAGGGAAGGATTGGCAGGTGCCGAACTCTACTTTTGTCCATGTGGCTCGCTGGCACACCACTTGTTCCACGTCTTTTGTGGTATATGTGCTGGTGTGCCCTTGTAACCTTTTATACATTGGGCGCACGGTTCGCCCTGTCAGGGTTCGTTTGATAGAGCATGCTTCTAGACTCAAGAATTCTGTTCTCACAGCCCCGATGGTGCAGCATTGTCTGGACTTTGGCCACAATTTTACTGATTTTACTTGGAGAGTGTTGGATATGGTCCTGGTGCACCCTCGAGGGGGGGACCGTGAGCACTCTTTACAGCGACTTGAACAAAAGTGGATTTTCACTTGGAATACCGTTGAACCCTTGGGTTTGAATAGGGAACTGGACTGGGTCAGTATTCTTTAAATTTTGGGCTTTTTAATTTTTGGTTTTTTCATTTCACTTTTTCATTTTTGGTCCTTAAATCTTTGACCTTTGGACTTTGGGACAACAGTTTTGTAATGCATTAGTTCAACTTATTGCTATTGGCCCACCACAGCTATTTAAATTGCCTGTTTGGCTTTGGATCATCAATGAGCATGCGTCGGCGTCTCGGAGAGGAGGAGACGCTGTTGTTCACTTTCATGGCAGTTTCTTTGGAGCGTTGATACAGGGCGTGAAAATTTTGTATCCGCCCGAAACGCAGTACTGTGTCCTTTTGATATCTGCTGCTGATGTTCCTTTTAGGATAAGGACTTGGGATTTATGTGGTCGCTGTCTGTCTCCCCTGAAAAAGACATAACCGTGGAAAGGGAGCAGCGGTTTGGATAAGTACCACGTTTTTTCTTTACTTCAAATCATACTGAATTTTTAATCATTGCTTGGATTTTGGATGAGGTGACACCTTATTGTGGTGGTTTTACCTTAGTATTAACCCTTAAGTATTTATCCATAGGGTTTATTGAAAACCGATTAAAATGGAAGTTACAGTTTCAAGAGGCTAGTTTGATCCTCCGGGCTGCCTTCAGACAAAAATTTACAATCACCTATTTGCTCATAATTTTTCACTCTATTTTTGTTTTTGGCATTTAGAACCCATAGCAAACCCGCCGTATCCTGACAGCATTACCAGGACTCACAAAGCACCATACGCTATCTATCAAAAGGCAATACTGCAAATATTAAACCAATACATTTCAGAGAATACTGGGGAAAGAGAACAAGTGGCAATGTCAAATAGGAATTACATAAACAGAATACCTCAGCTCAGTTATACATGCAGAACATAGACCATCACCAAACAAGGAATCACAATTTAGAAACAGGAAGGCAATAATTAAACTGGGACCCCCAAAAGCCAAACTTGGAATGTACAACAACACTGTAGAAATAAAACTATAAATTAATTTCCTCTTGTACCAAACAAAGCGCAGACGTTAATGATGCACATTTCCCAGAGCTTTCATATTCCAGTTAATAAATTCAAAATAAAGAGATATCTTTCTACCTTTTGTGCATTTTTTTTCAGTTGCAATTGCTCCAGCCACTTTCTTCTGGTTTCTTCATGTTTTCTGCTAACTCTCCATCGTCTGCTGTCCATTTGTCCTTTCTTCTCTCTTCTAGTTTTTTTTTCCATTCTCTCTCTCTACATCTGCTTTACATACTAATCTTTCTCCTTTTGCTCTTTCCTCATTCCTATTTCATCCTCACAAATTTTACCCCTCCATCCTCAATCCCCACTTACTCTCCCAATACCCGGCCAATTGTAGATTTTTCATCCCTCCCACACAAAATATTTTTCCCCTCTCCATTTTACTCTCCCAGCCCCATCCCATTCTAATCCTCCCCCAACATCAGCTCCCTTCTAGTTCCAGTCTCACCCAGCATCCATTCCCTTCTAGTCCCTGCATCAGCCCATTTCCAGTCCTAGCCGCCCATCAGCCCATTTCCAGTCCTAGCTCCCCCATCCATTTCTAGTCCGAGTCCCTTCATCAGCTCATTTCCAATCCTAGCCTCCCATCAGCCCATTTCTAGTCATTTCCTAGACCCACCATCAGCCCATGTCAAATCCTAGCTCCCCTCCACTCAGCCCAATTCCAGTCCAAGCCCCCCATGAGCCTACTTCCAGTTCTAGCCCCTCCATGAGTCCATTTCAATTCAAGCCCCCACCACAGCCCATTTCCAATCTTAGCTCCCCCCAACAGCCCATTTCCAGTCCTATCCTAGCTGCTCCATCAGCCCATTTTCAGTCCTAGCTCCCTTCCCTCGCAGCCCATTTCCATTCCAAGCCCCCTCCCCATCAGCTATTTGCAGTTCAAGCCTACCCTTCCACTCAGCCCATTTCCAGTCCTAGCAACCCCCCAACCCATTACCAGTCCGAGCCCCCCTTCAACCCACTTCCAGTCCTAACCCCCATCACCCCATTTTCAGTTTAAGCCCCCACTATAACCCATTACCAGTCCTAACCCCCCATCAGCCCACTTCCAGTCCTAACCACATCAGCCCATTTCCAGTCAGCCCCCCATAGCCCATTGCCAGTCCTAACCCCCCCCATCAGCCCACAGCCCATTACCAGTCCTAACCATATCAGCCCACCTCAAGTCCTAACCCCTCCCCATCAACTCATTTCCTGTCCTAGCCCCCCCATAGCCCATTATCAGTCCTAACCCCCCCATAGCTCATTACCAGTCCTAACCCCCCATCACCCCATTTCCAGACTGCCCCCATCAGCCCACAGCCCATTACGAGTCCTACCCCCCCATAGCCCATTACCAGTCCTAACCCCCCCAACAGCCCGCAGCCCATTACAAGTCCTAACCCCATCAGCCCACCTCAAGTCCTAACTCCTCCCCATCAGCCCATTTCCTGTCCTAGCCCCCCCATAGCCCATTATCAGTGCTAACCCCCCCATAGCTCATTACCAGTCCTAACCCCCCATCACCCCATTTCCAGACAGCCCCCATCAGACCACAGCCCATTACCAGTCTTAACCCCCCCATAGCCCATTACCAGTCCTAACCCCCCCCCCAACAGCCCACAGCCCACCTCAAGTCAAGTCCTAACCCCCCCCCCCCCCATCGGCTCATGGAAAATTAAAAAAAAAAAAGCTGGCTGCTGCCACTGCCACGGCGGCAGCGGCAGAATGGAGTGTCCCGCGGGGCCCCCTCTGTCTGGCTGAGCTCTCCCGGCCCAGCTGAGCCCCTCTGCGCTGGCTTTCAGATACGCGAAGGGAGAGTGTCTCCCTCGCATCTCTGTTAAGCCCACAGGGGCAGATGGGAAATTTCCCATCAGCCCCTGCTTCCCATCAGCCCCTGCGGGCTTAACAGAGACGCGAGGGAGACACTCTCCCTTCGCGTATCTGAAAGCCGGCGCAGAGGGGCTCAGCCAGGCAGAGGGGGCCCTGCGGGACACTCCATTCTGCCGCTGCCGTGGCGGCAGCAGCAGCGGCGGCAGCCAGCTTTTTTTCTTTTTATTTAATTTTTTAAAAAGCAGAATGTTCTTTGCGCGGGGCCCCCTGAAACGCGGGGCCCTGTGCAAAAAACATTCTTGCTCAATGGAAGGGCCGGCCCTGACTGCAGAGGCACTGTTTCTAGCCAAGTCATTTGTACCCAAGTGGATGACAAAATCAATTTTGGAGTGTTCACTTTCTGCACTAATTATACCAACATTTTGGTTTGTATTCCTGCTGGCTGAAGAGCCTGGGAGGCATTTGACCATCTTCTCTCCTTTGAAATGTATTCCCAACTTGGTGCCTCTGATGATAGAATTTCCAAGTAGTAGTAATTTTCTGTTTTGTGATTTTTTTTCTTCATATTTCATGTATTATCGGTAGATTGGGCATTGACTCTCTCATTTAAGGGCACTTCAGTTTCCACGGATTGGGCACCCTCATTATCCAAGGCAGAGAATGCATTATGCAGGGATATCTCTTGATGTATAGGTTGTCTCTGCATTACATGTCACAACCTACCAGAGCCCACTGTGATTCATTTGTTCCTGGGCTGTTTGATTCTTTGTTGGAGCGGTGGTGGATTTTGTTTCGTTTGTATCCTAGAAGAGGTGTGTTTGATTGCAGTTAATTTTTAACAGCTTCTAAATCCTAAATTTCTTCATCTCTCCTCAAGCTCTTTTTTTTTTCTTTTTCAGGGCTTTTTAGACCCAGCACCTGTTTATCTGATACCATTTCTATTAGGGCGAGCAATTTCCAGTGGCCCCAGTATTTACTTCTCTGCCTCCTTTCTATGTGTGCACTGTATTTCCCTATTCTATTCCCTATGGGCCCGATATTTGAAGCTCTTTATATGGGTAACTTTTTTAGTTACCCTGGTAAAGGCCTTAACCAGGATTTTCAAAGGACACCTACATGGATAGTGCCCTTCAAAAATCTCACCTAAGTCCCTAATGCGCCCCAATATTGTCTGCATAGCATTGGGGCGTGTTAGAGGCATTCCGGGGTGGAGGGGGTGGGGGCCTGTCTTTAAGATGCAGAGGCTATGCGGGTAGCAATGAAAATCGCTGCTATCTGTATAGCCTCTGTAGCTACTGAGGCATCCAGGTTAACCCAGATTTTCACTTCTGCCGGCGCAGAAGTGAAAATCCAGGTTAGGGAGGTCAGCGGTCAGGCTGCCCAACTAAATATCGCGCCCCATAGATTTAAAGTTAAATCTCAATAATAGATATAAATGTCAGCAAATACTACCCTTGCTCCTTCAGCACAGTCAGTGATTTGCATATCTCCCTAAATGTTGACTTTCTAGCTCTGCTAGCCCAGAGACTGTTATTGCAGGCTGCTCTTTTAATGTTGTCCCTCATCTGACCTTCCCAGCAGCCACTTTTTCAGCAGCATACAGTAACCATTTACCTTTGATTGTATATTATTAAACACATTCTCAAATATAGAAACATGATGGCAGAAAAAGACCACATGACCTATCAAGTCTGCCTTTCCATATTGATTACTACAATAGTCCCTCTTTTCCTTTAAAGATCCTCTGTGTTTGTCCCATGCTTTTTTTTTTTTTTTAAATTCTTTATTTACGTTTTATAACAACAAAGGAAAGGAAGACATACAGCTAAAAGACAGATACATAAAGTGTAATACATACACCAAAGTAAACCCCTGCCACCCCCCTCCCCCCTGCTTCTTCTCTAGAAAACTGATCATTCCCGAAGCGGGCGTGTACTTACATGATTGTGTTACAGAACCTAACGGTGATCGGAAACATGATGAGTGCACATTATACAGGCATGTTGGAACAATGAGCAGATTGTACATAATCATTAAGCATCTGCCATTTAGACAAGCGAGAGTGAGTTTGGGCATGGGGAATAGCTCTCCGAGGTATCTGCTCATATTTACTATATAAGCAGACGAGGTTCCACCATTCATTGACAGTAAGTCGAGAGCTATCCTTCCAATTCCTCGTGATTACGCATATGGCTATACCCAGCATAAAATCAAGGAGAAAGCGACCCTTCTTAGGAAGAGAGGGGACCTCCGCCACAGAGCGGAGTCCCACGATCTTCCAAGAGAGAGGCTCGTGAAGGTGTAATTTAAAGGAAATAGCAGCATGATCTGAAATATGTTGGGAGTGAATCTTTGCAGGGTCCACCTGAGGAACTAACAGTTTTGATATTAGAAAGAAGTCTATGCGAGACTGGGATTTGTGAGGGGAAGAGAAGAAGGTGAAGTCGAGCTCATTGGGGTGTAGTAACCTCCATAGATCAACTAAAGCAAGATCTTTGATCAGGGAGGTAAGCGTGGTATGACTCTTGGGGGGACCACTTGTCCTAGGCGGCTGTTTGTCAATCAGGAGATCAAGGACTAGATTGAAATCCCCCCCTATTATCAATGAAGTATTAGCAGAGGCCTGCGCAACCTGAGCAATGGTAGCAAAAAGGCAGGGTCATCCACATTAGGAGCGTAAAGGCATATACATGTAACTTCAAGGCTACCTATCTTGAGGTGAACTCTGGACCATCTACCTTCTGTATCTGATCTAGTCGCAATAATAGTAGCATGCAAAGATTTCCCAACCAGTATGGCAACCCCACATTTCTTAGAAACGGCTGGGGAATAGGCGGCCACCATGTAAGGTTTAATATTGAGTTTAAGAGTTTCCTTCAAATTTAAATGCGTTTCTTGGAGAAAAATCAGATCCGCAGCTTTCTGACTTAGGTAGCTTAGGATTTTCTTCCATGTTATCGGATTATTGATTCCTTTTACGTTCAATGAGAAAATCTGACATGGTGCCATCAATCGGTAAAAGACATTTTAGGTAAGGGCGCTTGAAAACATACAACATAATCAGAATCTGTGCAACAATGACATAATCACCGAGTATGCTGGCTAATACACCCCATATTGAAAAGTATGTACCTAAGTATCTTAGAGAAGAAGCAAAACCCCCAAAGAATATGGCGACCGAATGTCTGCGGGAGGAGGCCCTAGAGAGGAAATAGAAAGACATGAAAAAAGGAAAAGAAACACCAGAGTCCATAATTAACACTGTCTCTGATACTCATCGAGGCTACTGTGGGTAGATGGAGTCGGGTCACAGATATCATCAAAAGTAAGGCAAACAAACTGCCCTCGCCAGACTCTTTGCTGGGCTGCGGCAGATCCAATATGGCAGGTACAGCGGATATGAGAATACTTGCAGGAATATTCTGGAAGTCAGCGCATCAAGTCGGCTTCTTTGGAATCCAAAAACTCCGCTAGTAGATCAGGGTCCTCAAATGTTCTTGTCTGATTGTGAAGCGTGACTCGGAGCTTGGCCGGGTACAGCAGGCCATAGCGTGCTTGTAGCTGTTGAAGCCTCGGCCGGAATTCCAGAAAGCGCTTTCGGCGGTCGACCGTGGGTTTAGCCAAGTCAGGATAGAAGGAGATCTTGTGGCTCTCAAACTCCATATGGCCCTTTGCCCGAGAGGCACTTAGAATTTGCTCCACGTGTTGATATCTCAAAAGTCGAAAAATGATAGGCCGCGGGGTCTTCCTGTTGAGCGTTATGCTTGTGGGTACACGATGAGCGCGATCGATCTCCAAATCTTTGGTAAAGATGATTTGGAGCAGGGAAGGGAGGATTTTGCATAAAAACTCTTTCATGTCTCCCGATTCCGCTCCCTCCGGTATGCCCACGAGTCGTATGTTGTTACGGCGCGCTCTATTATTGCCATCTTCCACTTCTTTCTGCAAGGCCCGCACCTGACGTTCAACTTTGTCAAGTTTGGACAACCGGGCCGCATGGGAGTCCAATATGCTCTCCATTTTGTCCTGACGCGAAGAAAGCCCTTCTAACTTGCTTTGCAGCACACCAAGATCTTCCCGCAGCGCTCGGAGTGCTTCACCGTTTGATTGCACGAGGTTTTTGACCCCTCTAATCTCTGCGAGGATTTCCTGCTGCATTTCGGGGCCCTCGCACAAGGCCAGCCCCTTCTGCGGGGACGGGGGTTCAGTTTTGGAACGTTTGCCGTGAGAAGCCGCTGGAGATCCAAATTCCAGGCGCGTGGGTTTGGTCCCCGCCATCTCACCAATGTGCCCCAGCAAGATCAGAGTAGAAGTTCCAAGTATGTACGGTGTTAATTCAGGATTCTGAGTAGGCCTCTCGGGAGCCTCAGCGTTATGTCCCATGCTTTTTTAAATTCAGATACTGTCCTCATCTCTACTGGGAGACTATTCCATGCATCTACCACTTTTTCCGTAAAGAAATATTTCCACATATTACTCCTGAGTCTATCCCCTTCCACCCTCATCCTATGTCCTCTCATGGTAGAGCTTGCTTTCATTTGAAAGAGGCTCTCTTCCTGTGCATTTATGCCACAGAGATATTTGAACATCTCTATCATATCTCCTCTATACTGACTTTCCTCTAAAGTATACATATTAAGATCCTAAGTCTGTCCTCATATGCTTTATAATGAAGACCACTAACCATTTTAGTAGCGACCCTCTGCACCGACTCCAATCTGTTTATATCCTTTTGAAGGTGTGGTCTCCAGAACTGCACACAATACCCCAAATGAGGTTGCACCAAAGACTTATACAGAGGCACTATCACCTCCTTTTTCTGCTGGCCATTCCTCTCGCTATGCATCCAAGCATCCTTCTAGCTTTTGCTGTCACCTTTCATACCTGTTTAGCTACTTTAAGAATGTCAGACACAATCACGTCCAGGTCCCGCTCTTCTTTTGTGAATAGAAATACTTCCCCCCTACGCTGTACTGCTCCCTTCGATTTTTGCATCCCAAATTAATGACCCTGCATTTTTTAAAATTAAATCTCAGCTGCCAAATTCTAGACCATTCTTCAAGCTTAGCTAAATCCCTCCTCGTGTTATCTACTCCTTCTGGATAGCTACTCTATTGCAAATTTTGTTAGCATTCGCAAAGAGGCAAAACGTACCCAACAGCCCTTCCTCAATATCACTAACAAAGATGTTAAAAAGAATCAGACCAAGGACCTATCCCTGCGGCACATTACTGGCAACCTCCCTCTCCTCAGAGTGATCTCCATTTACCTGTACCCTTTGTTGCCTCCCCCTCAACCAATTTCTTACCCAATTGGTAACTTTAAGGTCCAACCCTAGGGTGCTCAGTTTGTTGATATGTCACCTGTGTGGAACAGTGTCAAAGGTTTTACTGAAATCCAAGTACACTACATCTAAGGCGCTCCCTCATTTCAACTCCCTTGTCACCCAGTTATAGAAATCAATCAGATTTCTCTGATAAGACCTGCCTCTGGTGAATCCATGCTGCCTCTGATCCTGTAATCCATTGGACTCTAGAAACCTCACTGTTTTCTCTTTCAGCAGCATTTCTAATAATTTACTTACCATGGAAGTTAGACTAACTGGCCTGTAGTTTTCAACCACATCCTTACTTCTGCTTTTGTGTAAAGGGACCAAATGTGCCTCTCTCCAGTCCTCTGGCACCACTCCCGACTCCAAAGAAGCATTGAAAAGGTCAGTCAGCAGAGCCGCAAAAACATTCCCAAGTTCCTTCAGTATTCTTGGATGTATCTCATCTGGTCCCATCGCTTTCTCTACTTTTAATTTAGCTAGTTCCTCCAGAACACAGTCTCCTGAAAATCGTTTGAGATCCCTTTTGCTTCTGTTCTTATTTGTGGGTGTTTTCTGAGGTCTGCTCCTTGCCCTTCATCTGTGAACACAGAACAGAAATATTTGTTAAGCAAGTCAGCTTATCCTCATCTGCTTCTACATATTCCTCCCCTTCACCCTTGAGTCTGACAATACCACGTTTGCCCTTCCTCTTCTCACTAACATATCTGAAAAATATCTTATTCCCCCTTTTTATTGCATTGGCTCTGTCTTCTTCTTTTAGTATCTTTGCTTTCCTGACTACTTTGCTAGCTTCTCTAAGTTTTTTCCAAATATAGATGCCTGTCTTCTGCTTTGTGATCTCTTGTATTTCATGAAAACTTCCCTCTTCTTCTTCACCTTTTCAGCTACTTCTTTTGAGAACCATAGCGGCCTCCTTTGCCTTTTACCTTTATTTACCTTTCTAGCAAAAAGGTTAGTTGCCAAAATATCCTCTTTGTGTTTTGCCCACTGTTTTTCTACATCCCCAGTCCCAGTAAAGACTCCTTGAGGTACTGGCCTATCTTGGCAAAGTTAGTTTTCCTAAAATCTAAGGCCATCATTTTTGAATGGATTTTATCAGCCCTAGTCTTAATGCTGAACACCACCATTTTGTGATCACTGGATGCGAGATGATCTCCCACTATAACATCAGAAACATTTTCATCATTGGTAAGCACCAAGTCCAGTATGGCCCCTTCACATGTGGGTTCTGTTAACAGTGGTCTGAATAGTTCTCCCTGTAGAGAATCCAGGATCTCCTTACTTCTAGATAAAACCGCAGCAGGGATGTTCCAATCAAAATTCGGCATATTGAAATCACCTATCAATAGCATTTCCCCTTTCCTAGCAATGCTGCCTATGTCTTCTATTAAATCTCAGTCTACTTCTTCTCCCTGTGATGGGGGTCTATATATCAATACAATGTAAATTGATTTCTCTTTCCTTCTTTCTAGTTTAACCCACAGTGCCTCCTTTCTCCCTCTTACGCCCTGTAATTCTATAGCTTCAATGTTATTTTTTACATATAGTGCCACTCCTCCTCCCCTTCCTCCTACCGAATCCTTCCTGAATAAGGTATAGCCTGGTATAATTACATACCAGTCATGGTTATCCATGAACCATTTTTCTTTAACCACTACTAAATCCAAGTACTACTACTACTACTACTATTTAGCACTTATAAAGCGCCACGCATGCAGCGCTGCACAGCTAACCTACAAGAGGTAGCCAACATACAGACGAAGGTAGGCTGTTCCAGGCGTATGGTGCAGCAAGGTGAAAGGACTGCAGTCGGGAGTTCGCGGTGTGGGTGAAAGGCATTGATAGAAGTAATTTGTTGGCAGAGCGCAAGTTTCGAGCAGGGACAAAGGGAGAGATAAGAGATAAGAGGTATTGAGGGGCCATAGAGTGAATGCATTCATAGGTCAGCAGGAGAAGCTTGAATTGTATGCGGAATAGGACAGGGAGCCAGTGAAGTGACTTGAGAAGAGGAGCAATGTGGGCATGGTGAGGCTGGCAGATTAGTCGAGCAGCATGATTTTGTATAGATTGAAGGGGAAGGAGGTGGCTCATGGGGAGACCAGCAAGGGATAGGTTGCAGTAGTCGAGGCGAGAGGAGATTAAGGAGTGGATAAGCGTTTTGGTAGTGTGTTCAGAGAGGAAGGGGCGGATTTTGCTGATGTTGTAGAGAAAGAAGCGGCAGGTCTTAGCTACAAGCTGGATATGAGCGGAGAAGGAAAGAGAGGTGTCAAAGATAACCCCTAGATTGCGGGCTGAGGGAACAGGAAGGATAGTAGATCCATCCACCTGGACTGAGAGAGGGGGAAGTGGGGGGGGGGAGGAGTTGGGTGGAAAGACAAGGAGTTCAGTCTTGGCCATGTTCAGTTTCAAATCGGCGATGAGACATCCAGGCAGCGATGTCCGAGAGACAGGCTGAGATCTTGGACTGGGTTGCCGGAGAAATATTAGGTGTAGAGAGGTAAATTTGGGAGTCGTTGGCATAGAGATGGTACTGAAAGCCATGGGAGGAGATAAGCACTCCGAGGCCTTGGGTATAGAGAGAGAAAAGGAGGGGGCCCAATACAGATCCCTGAGGTACACCTACCTGGAGTGGGGTAGGGGAGGAGGAGAGGCCACCAGAGCATACACTGAATGAGCAATGGGAGAGGTAGGAGGAGAACCAGGATAGTACGGAGTCCTTGAAGCCAAGCGAGGAGAGGGTGGTGAGGAGAAGGTTGTGGTCAACGGTATCAAAGGCAGCAGAAAGGTCAAGAAGGATGAGGATAGAATAGAGGCCCTTAGATTTGGCCAGGAACAGGTCATTGGTGACTTTTGTGAGTGCTGTTTCAGTGGAGTGTAGGGGACGGAAGCCAGATTGTAGTGGGTCCAGGAGGGCCTGGGAGGTGAGGAAGTCGAGGCAGCGACTGTGGACTGCTCGTTCTAATAGTTTGGATATGAAGGGAAGGAGGGTGATAGGTCGATAGTTAGAGGGGCATGTGGGATCAAGTGAGGGTTTCTTGAGGAGGGGTGTGACAACAGCATGTTTGAAGTCAACAGGGACAGTTGCAGTGGAGAGAGAAAGGTTGAGGATATGAGTGATGGAGGGGACAATGGTGATGGAGATGGAACGTAGGAGATGGGTGGGGATAGGGTCTGATGAACAGGTGGTGGGTTTGGAGGAGGAAAGGAGTATGGTTTCTTCTTCAGAGATCGGAGGAAAGGAGGAGAGGGTGGTGGGGGAGTATGGATGGGGAGGTGGGGGGAGGATGGATGGGGAGGAGAATTGGGGAGGAGGGGAGGTAGATGGGGGTAGGGAATTGGAGGGTAATTTTGTGGATTTTGTCGTGGAAGTAGTCGGCTAGGGTTTGGGCAGAAAGGGAGGGCGGGATTGGGGGCGGGGGGACCTTGAGGAGAGAATTGAGGGTATTAAAGAGACAGCGAGGATCAGAGGCAAGGGAGTTGGTCAGACAGATGTAGTAATCTTGTTTGGCAAGTGCCAAGGCTGACTGGAAGGAGCCAAGCATTTATTTATTTATTTATTTAGAAGGATTTAGTATACCGCCTTATCGTTAAATCAAGGCGGTGTGGCACATCAATCAAAATCAATAATAAAGTGCAGTTTGTAGCATGCAGTGTGAGAACTGAGAAGTGTAGTGTGTGGGGCAGTGCGTTAGATTATATCGGTGAACTATTTACATAATGAGCTATATACATATATACAAAATGGGGCTGTTTGAGAGGCGTGCTAGGATTGAGATTCTGTAATGTCTTGGAGGTAGGATCGTGATCCTGTAATGTCTTGAGATAGAAAATTTATGTGAGGTCCTTGAAATGTACTGTAAATAGATCAGTCTTAAGAAGTTTTCTGAAGTCCTTGAGGTTCTTGGTTGATCTTATGTGGTCTGGGAGAGAGTTCCATATAGCGGGTACTGCCAGGGAGAGTGCCCTCCTTGATGTGGCCAGCCTTGTTTTAGCAAATTCTTTTGGTGTTCTGATGGTGTCTGAGCTTCCTTTTCTTCTTGGTCTCCTGTTGTCATCGGTTTTTATGAGAGGGCGTAGGCTGTCTGCTGATAGGTTGTGTATTATTTTAAATATGTGTAGAAGTACTTTGAATTGGATTCTGGAGCTGATTGGGAGAAATTGTAGGTGGTACAGTATGGGGGTGATGTGATCGTGAATTGTGTGATCTGTCGTGAGTCGTGCGGCTGTGTTTTGTGCTAGCTGTAGTGGTTTTATTGTCTTTTTAGGTAGTCCTTGGTAGATGTGATTACAATAGTCTAGGGTTGGAGTGATGATGGCTTGACAGACTGTTTGGAAGTGTTCATGGGCGAGGATGGGTTTGAGCCTTCTGAATGTCCTCATTTTGATGTAAGCGCTCTTTGTTATTTTTGCAATGTAGGACTGGAGGTTGAGGTCTTTGTTGAGTGTTACTCCCAGGTATTTTATTTCTTGTTTTACCGGTATGATGGTGTTGTTTAGGTTGATGGTGGCCGATGGTGAGAATGTCCGGTTTCTTGTGATGAATAGAGCTTCGGTTTTGTTATAATTTATTGATAGGTTGTTTTCTTGCAGCCAGGTTGCCATTTGTTGGAATCAGTTGGCTATGTTGGAGTAGTCTGGGTTGTCCAGTTTGATTGGTGTGTATATCATTATGTCATCTGCGTATATGGTGTATTGAATCTTGTGGTCCTTGATGATGGTGCATATGGGTTGTACGTAGATGTTAAATAGCAGGGCAGAGAGAGCTGAGCCTTGTGGGACTCCTTGAGTGGCTCTGAACGGTTGAGAGATCTTTGTTCCACACTTGACTTGTAGTTGTCTGTTGGTGAGGTAAGATGTAAACCAGCTCAGAGTAGTACTGTGTAGGCCTGCCTCCTGTAGTCTGTTTAGTAGGGTTGTGTAGCAGACAGTGTCAAAAGCTGAGGAGATATCTAGGAATATCATGATGATGTCCATTCTGGTGTTGTCGATTGTCCTCAAAAGGCTATCGAATAGCTGGATCAGTATGATTTCAACCCCATGTCTGGGTCGAAAACCGTGTTGATTGGGGTCCAGTGGATTGTAGATGTCGATGTGTTGTTGGAGCTGGTGTTGGACTGTTTTCTCGATGATCTTGGACAGGAATGGTAAGCTTGATATGGGTCTGTAGGCGGCTGGGTCAGTTTTAGCCAGGGTGGTTTTCTTGGGGATTGGACGTATTGTGGCTAGCTTCAGGGAGTTTGGCATTGTTCCCTTGGAGAGGGAATTATCTACTATTACCGTACGACTGGTGTTAGTTCCTTTTTCGTTGCTTTGATCCAGGCTACTGGGCAGGGATCTGTAGGGGCGATGCTGGTATTGAGGTCAGTGATGATCTTGGAGAGTTGTTCATTCGATGGGATGTCGAATGTGCCCCAGCTCCGTTCAGGTTCGGATGTCTTGTATTTCACTGACGCGCTGTTGTTCTTGGGTGTTGCAGTGAATTTGTTCTTGAGGTGGTCAGCGAAGATCTGTGGGTCTATTTGTTGTTCGTTTCTGTTGGAGGGTTCCTTGGTGAGGTTCTTTACGATTTCATAGAGTTCACGGGGTTTGTTAGTGGACTTCATGATAAGGTTAGTATGGTATTCTTTCTTCTGCTGGTTGATGAGGTTGTTATATTCCTTTTGTTTTGTCTGGTATTGTTCCTGTAGGGATGTTGATTTGTTGCATCTCCATCGGCGTTCAAGTCGTCTTAGTGCTCTCTTTGCTATTTGTATATCCTTGGAGTACCATGGAGTGGAGCAGGGTTTTGTGCTGTGTGATTGTTGTGTTCTGCATGAATTTGAAGTGTAAAAGGTCTTCCGGGGAGCGGGATTTGGACCAAGCTCATTCGGCAGAACGGGCGCAGATACATAGGTAACAGATTGTGGGTGAAAGCCAGGGTTGGGGAGTAGATCATTTTACAGGAAATGGGGTGGGAGGGGCAAGAGTGTCAAGGGCTGACGATAGTGTAACATTGTATGAAGATAGTGCCTCGTCAACGGACTCGGATGATAAAATGGAGGAAAGAGATGGAGAAATGGTGGAGGAGAGAGTCAGGGGATCAATATTATTAAGGTTTCTAAATAGGTCAGAGGAGACAGGACGAGGTTGGGACGGCGGAAGCTGAAGAGTAAATGTTAAAGAGGTGATGGTCAGATGAGGGAAGGATTGATTTGCGGATGTTTGAGGGAGAGGAATTGGAAAAGAGTATTAGGTCAAGGCAGTGGCCGTGTAGGTGTGTGGGAGCAGTGGAGCAAAGTTGGAGGTCGAACGAGGAGGTAAGAGCGAGGAACTTAGAGGCATGGGGGTCGGAGGGGTTGTCGATGTGAATGTTGAAATCACCAAGAATAAGAGTAGGGGAGGAGGGATCCATAAAGGCAGAAAGCCAGGAGTCAAAGTCGGTGAGGAAGGTTGATTTGTATTTGTCGGGTGGGCGATAAATAACAGCTACTCGGAGGGGAAGTGGTGTGAGGAGGTGAATGGAGTGAACTTCGAAGGAGAGGGGGGAGTGTGATTGGGGTGGCAGGAGGGGTTGGAATTGGCAGGAGAGAGCGAGAAGGAGGTCAACGCCACCACCACGACCAGTGGATCGAGGTGCATGGGAGAACTGGTAGCCCCCATAGCAGAGAGAGGCAATGAAAGCAGTATCGTCTGGGGGGAGCCAGGTCTCAGTCAAGGCAAGAAGGTGTAGGGCATTAGAGATAAAAAGATCGTGGATAAAAGTGTTTTTTTCAAATGACTGAGCATGTGTTCCATAGGGTGCATGAAAACGGGAGAGCGGAGAGGGGGAGGGGAGGGTTGTGGATAAGGTTGGATAAGTTACGTGTGTAATTCTTATCAGAGTAGCGTGGGGGTCTATTTCTAGGGTAATACCGAGATTTAGAGGGAGCAGGGTGTGGGTGGGTATGTCTGGGAGTATGTGCTTTCCAAGGGGGACATGAGGGAGGGGAAATGAGAGGTAAATTGATGGTATCCGGTAGGTTGTGTGAGGGATTATTTTTGGGGATAGGGTTGGAGTTGATATTTATGGATGAGTGGCTGTGGGATGAATGGGGGAGGGCGGAAGGAGGGAGGAGCGGGATGTGGATGAGATTAGATGGGGTACGTGAGGAACTATTTTTAGTGTGAGAAGGAAATCGGGGGGGGGCAGGGTTGGGGTTGATATTACCTGATGAGAGAAGGAGAATGAGTATAAGAGAGCGAGGTAAAGTGGAGAGAGTACGTCGGAAGCGAGGGTGGGGTTGCTTTAAGGAGAGGGGGGCTGGTTGAATGTGGGGGATGGTGTGAATAAGCTCAAGAGCAGATGCTAGTCTAAGGGCAGAATGGAGGGAGAAGTGAGGAAGGTAGGGGGAGGGTAGGGGGAAGTGAGGAAGGTAGGGGGAGGGTAGGGAGAAGTGGAGAAGGTAGGAGAAGGGTAGGGAGAAGAGGAGGGAGGGTGTTGATAGAAGGGGAGGCAATAGGGGAGTATGAGGAAGAGAAGGACAATGAGATGTGGGGCCATGGTAGTGGGCAGCAAGGTCAGAGCAAGCAATGGGTAGCAGTTCTATGCAGGCAATGGGTAGCAGCTCTATGTAACAATGGGTAGCAGTGCTATGCAACAATGGGTAGCAGTGCTATGCAGGCAATGGGTAGCAGCTCTATGTAACAATGGGTAGCAGTGCTATGCAACAATGGGTAGCAGTGCTATGCAGGCGATGGGTAGCAGTTCTATGCAGCAGTTCTATGCAGGTGATGGGTAGCAGTGCTATGCAGGCAATGAGTAGCAGATTCTATGCAGCAGTTCTATGCAGGCGATGGGCAGCAAATCTAAGCAACAATGGGTAGCAGTTCTATGCACACAGTGGGGAGCAGGACCAGATTGGCTTTGAGGAGCCGATCAGGGAGATGCGTTCCTCTGCTCGACTCCCTGACGCTGATCAAAGTAAGGTTATGGCCATGCTGGTATTGGGTCCAGGTTGGGCATCGGTTAGGGGAGAAGGGGTCGCAGCCCTCTGCACTATTACTGTCGCCAGTCAGGGCTCAGGGGGTGGTGGAGTGAACGATCAGGGCTGGTACCTGGCAGGGCGCCCTGCGGTCCCACGTTCACGCCTGGAGAGACTGCAGCTTTGTAAACAAGGCAAGAGGGCCCCGATAGGCCTTGTCGGAGGGGAGCAGGGCGGAGCTTACCTTCCCGCTCTCCTTCAATGATGCCGATCGGGGCTGGAGCTGCGGCGAAGAGGCTGGTCAGCTGGAGCAAGGCCATTGATCCTGTGGGTTAGCTTCCGCCTGCGTTCCCCACTTAAGGGCCACGCCAAAGGGCCCTCTGGCGAGGCCCTCAGGCGTGGGCCCACCAGGCATGGGTGCACCCGATGGCGCCCTCCCTCTTATGGGCTGCCTCAGGAGACTGGCGGCGTGCTTGTTCCATTAAAGTCTCATCATTTGGGATCTTATTTCCCATGCTATGGGCATTTATACACACCGCTTTCCACATGTTGCCCCTTTTACCCATTTCTATAGAGGTATTTAATGTTTCACTTACCTGGGGTCTTTCACTTACCTGGGGACTTTCTTCAGCCATCCCCAACCAATCTAGTTTAAAGCCCTCTTTAGTGGGTTAGCCAGTCTGCTACTCTGCTTTAGGGGGGGGGGCTTTCAATCAGAATAGGTAATGCCATTAAAATGTTTGGATGACTGAGTCCATCTGTTCACAAACTCTATATATCTCAATGTATTGGGCTCTACTAGTACATTTTCAGAAACACTCTAGGCCCCTTTTACTAAAGGCCGCAATTGATATGCCATTAATGCTCTGTTCTAACATGTTTTAATTGCTGAGTCCGCAGGTTAGCTGTGAGCTCCATTTACCTGTACCCTTTGTTGCCTCCCCCTTAACCAATTTCCAACCCAATCAGTAACTTTAGGGTCCATCCCTAGGATACTCAATTTGTTGATATAGCGCCTGTGCGGAACGGTGTTATAAAGCTTTATTGAAATCCAAGTTCAACATTTCTAGGGCTCTCCCTCAGTCCAACTCCCTCATCAGTTGTCTGACAAAAACCTGCCTCTGGTGAATCCATGCTGTCTCTGATTCTGTAATCCACTGAACTCCAGAAACCTCACTATTTTCTCTTTGAGCAACATTTCCAATAATTTACTCACCACAGAGGTTAGACTAACCAGACTGTAGTTTTCAACCACAACTTTACTTCCACTTTTATGTAAAGGGACTACATGTGCCTCTCCCCAGTCCTCTGGCACCACTCCCGACTCAAAAGAGGCATTGAAAAGGTCAGTAAGCGGAGCTGCTAGAACATCCCCAAGTTCTTTCAGTATTCTTGGATGTATCTCATCCAGTCCCATCGCTTTCTCTATTTTTAATTTAGCTAGTTCCTCCAGAACACAGTCTCATGAAAATTGTTCAAGATCCCTGTTGCTTCTGTTCTTATTTGTGGGTGTTTTCTGAGGTCCTGTTCCTGGCCCTTCATCTGTGAACACAGAACAGAAATATTTGTTAAGCAATTCTGCTTATAAACCATTTCTTTGAGCAGTAGGAATGGTCTGTGTCCACCTTATCTTCTGTTAATCAATTCCACCTAGCTCATTTGGTTTATTGAATACATTAGCTTGAGTCTCTGTAAAACCCTCACATGGCTTTTTGTGACGTTTTGTGGGTGCCGAATCGTTTTCGCTGTATTCATGCTCATACTCTATAGGTACATTTTGCAAAGAACATCCAAGTGCAACCTGTGACATCCAAGCCAGAACATCTAAAAAACAAGCAGGCTCGTCCAAGTTCAGGTATGATTTCACATATGCGGACATACCTGATATGGATGTCTATGGGTATGTCTACAGAGAAATCCGCAGAATAGTATTTCAGAACATAAGAACATAAGATATGCCATACTGGGTCAGACCAAGGTCCATCAAGCCCAGTATTCTGTTTCCAACAGTGGCCAATCTAGGTCATATGTACCTAGCAGTTTCCCCAAGAGGCACAAGTTCCACAATGCTTGTACTGGGTCAAGCATTGATATCTTCGGTCACTTCTTAATAATAGTTTATGGACCTTTCCTCCAGGAACTTGTCCAAACCTTTTTTAAACCCAGCTACACTAACAGCCTTTACTACATCCTCCGGTAGGAAATTCCAGAGTTTGATTACACGTTGAGTGAAAAAATATTTTCTTTTATTAGTCTTAAATAGTTTACCCTGTAGCTTCATTGCATGTCCCCTAGTCTTTCTATATTCTGATAAGGTAAACAATCGATCTACGTTTACCCGTTCCACTCCGTTCATTAATTTATAGACTTCTATCATATCTCCCCTCAGCCGTCTCTTTTCCAGGTTAAAGAGCCCTAACCTTTTTAGCCTTTCTTCATAGGAGTATCCTTCCATCTCCTTTACCATTTTGGTGGCTCTTCTCTGTACCTTTTCTAAAATCGCTATATCCTTTTTAAGATACGGTGACCAGAATTGCACACAATATTCAAGGTGTGGTCTCCCCATGGAACGATATAGAGGCATTATAATATCTTTTGTTTTATTTTCCATTCCTTTCCTTATCATACCTAGCATTCTATTTGCTCTCTTGGCCGCCGCTGCACACTGGGCCGAGGGTTTTAACATGGTATCCACAATGACGCCTAAATCTTTTTCCTGGGTGGTGGTTCCTAAAGTGGAACCTTGCATCGTGTAACCATAGTTTGGGTTGTTCTTCCCTAGGTGCATAACCTTGCACTTGTCCACATTAAATTTCATCTGCCATTTTGATGCCCAGTCTTCCAATTTATCAAGATCCTCTTGCAATTTTCCACAATCCTCTTGGGTTTTAACAACTTTAAATAGTTTTGTGTCATCTGCAAATTTGATAACCTCACTCGTTATTCCACTTTCCAGGTCATTTATGAATATGTCAAAAAGCAGCGGACCCAGCACAGATCCCTGGGGTACACCACTATTCACCTTTCTCCATTGGGAAAATTGGCCATTTAGCCCTACCCTCTGCTTTCTATCTTTTAACCAGTTCCTGATCCACAATAGTACACTGCCTCCTATCCCATGACTCTTTAGTTTTGCCAAAAGTCTCTGATGAGGGACCTTGTCAAAGGCTTTCTGAAAGTCCAGATACACTATATCAACCGACTCATCTTTGTCCACCTGTTTATTCACTCCTTCAAAAAAACATAACAGATTAGTAAGACAAGATCTTCCTTGTCTAAAGCCATGTTGGCTGTCTCCCATTAGGTTGTGACCATCTACATGCTGAGTAATTTTATTCTTTATGATGGTTTCTACCATTTTTCCCGGTACTGACATCAGGCTCACCGGTCTGTAGTTTCCCGGATCACTCTTGGAACCCTTTTTAAAAATTGGTGTTACATTGGCGATTCTCCAATCTTCAGGTATTAGAGATGATTTTAATGATAGTTTACAGATTACTGATAGCAGTTCAGCAATCTCATATTTCAGTTCTTTCAACACCCTTGGATGTATACCATCCGGCCCAGGTGATTTGCTACTCTTCAGTTTATCTAATAGTTGTAAGACATCTTCCCGATGTATCGATATTTCCTTCAATTCTTCCGCACCTTTAAATACCACTTCAGTTATGGGTAACATCCCTACATCTTCCTCAGTAAAGACCGAAGCAAAGAATCCATTCAGTCTCTCCGCTATCGCCTTGTCGCCTCTTAGTGCTCCTTTAACCCCTTTATCATCTAATAGACCAACCGACTCTCTCACAGGTTTTTTGCTACGAATGTACTTGAAAAGGTCTTTATTTCGCGTTTTTGCTTCCGCAGCAAGCTTCTTCTCAAATTCTCTCTTTGCCTGCCTTATCAATGCCTTGCATTTGACTTGCCAGTGCTTGTGCTGTTTCCAGGTTTCATCGTTTGGCTCTTTTTTCCATTTCCTGAAAGATGCTTTTTTGGCAACAACAGCCTCTCTGACCTCACCTTTAAACCATGCTGGCAGTTTTTTGGACTTCCTTCCACTTTTCTTAAAGTGTGGAATACAGCTGGTCTGGGCTTCCAAGATAGTATTTTTCAACAACACCCAAGCTTGATGTACGTCTTTAACCTTCGCAACTCATTTTATCATAGTCTCCCTTTCGAAAGTTAAAAGGTAGTACTGTGGATTTCCTTACTATCCCTCCTCCACTAATTAAATCAAAGGCGATCATGCTATGATCACTATTGCCAAGTGGCCCCAACACCATTATCTCTTGCACTAGATCTGGTGTTCCACTAAGGAGTAGGTCTAATATGGCTTCCCCTCTGGTCGGTTCATGAACCAGCTGCTCCAAGAAGCAGTCATTTATTTCATCTAGGAACTTTATCTCCCTAGCATGTCCTGACATGACACTGACCCAGTCGATACCGGGGTAATTGAAATCACCCATTATTATTACTGCGCTGTAACTTTTGTTAGCTTCCTTGATTTCTTTGAGCATTTCATCATCCATTTGGTCATTCTGGCCAGGTGCTCGATAGTACACCCCCACTGACATTGCCTTCCCCCTTTTATATGGAATTTCAATCTATATAGATTCTACAGCAGATTTTGTTTCCTGCAAAACTTTAATCCTTTCTGAGTCAATGCCCTCTCTAACATAGAGCGCAACCCCTCCACCAATTTGATCAGCTCTATCATTACGATATAGTTTGTACCCAGGTATCACAGTGTCCCACTGGTTGTCCTCCTTCCTCCATGTCTCTAATATTCCAATCATATCTAACCTTTCATTTAGTGCTATATATTCTAACTCTCCCATCTTATTCTTTAGACTTCAAGCATTTGCATACAAGCATTTTAGAGAATGTATTTTATTCATGTTAATTTGGCTATTGTTAGACATGGGTAAATTGGGATCTTTAAGCTCTGTCTGCTCCATACTTGAGGGCATTTGGGCTACTTTACTCTTTTGTGGAACCTCTCTGCTTTTGGTAGTATCCTTCAAGGATACATTCTTCCGAACCATCCGCTCTTGGGCGACTGTCGGCTTTCCCCTAATATCTAGTTTAAAAGCTGCTCTATCTCCTTTTTAAAGGTTAATGCCAGCAGCCTGGTTCCATCCCGGTTAAGGTGAAGCCCATCCCTTCGGAAGAGCCCCTCCTTTCCCCAGAATGTTCCCCAGTTCCTAACAAATCCAAAACCCTCATCTCTGCACCATTGTCTCATCCATGCATTGAGACTCCGGAGCGCTGCCTTTCTTTTGGGTCCTGCGCGTGGAACAGGAAGCATTTCGGAGAATGCTACCCTGGAAGTTCTGGATTTCAACTTCCTACCTAAAAGCCTAAATTTTGCCTCCAGAACCTCCCTACCACACTTGCATTGGTACTGACATGTACCAAGACAGCAGACTCCTCCCCAGCACTATCTAGGACCTTATCTAGGTGGCGCGTGAGGTCCGCTACCTTCGCACCAGGCAGCCATGTTACCAGGCGATCCTCACGTCCACCAGCCACCGAGCTATCTACATGCCTAATGATTGAATCACCAACTATAACGGCTGTCCTAACCCTTCCCTTATGGGCACATGGCCCTGGAGAAACTTCCTCGGTGCGAGAGGGTTTTACATCACCTGGAGGACAGGTCCTAGTTACAGGATCACTTCCTGCCACACCAGGGTGATGCTCTCCTGTTACGTGACCTCTCTCCTCCATGGCAACAGGGGTGCTGCCAGACTGGAGGTGGGACTTCAGGACTATATCCCTGTAGGTCTTGTCTATGTACCTCTCTGTCTGTCTTATGTTTTTCAAGTCTGCTACTTTAGCCTCTAGAGAACGGACTTGTTCCCTGAGAGAAAAGAGCTCCTTGCACCGAGTGCACACGTAAGACCTCTCACCAACTGGGAGAAAATCATACATGTGACACTCAATGCAAAAGACTGGAAAGCCCCCATCCCGCTGCTGGACTGCGGGATGGGGACATCTAGATGGGGACATCTAATAACCCAATGATTAGAGTAGTAGGTTAGGACTATCATGGCCAGGATTCAAATCCCTGTGCTGCTTACTTGTGATCTTAAGCTAGTCATCTAACTCTCCATCTTCTCTATACCGTCTGGATGTTTTCTGGATGTTACACGATGCAAGGTTCCACATCAGGAACCACCACCCTGGAAAAAGATTTAGGCGTCATTGTGGATAACATGTTAAAACCCTCGGCCCAGTGTGCAGCGGCAGCCAAGAGAGCAAATAGAATGCTAGGTATCATAAGGAAAGGAATGGAAAATAAAACAAAAGATATTATAATGCCTCTATACCATTCCATGGTGAGACCGCACCTTGAATACTGTGTGCAATTCTGGTCGCCGTATCTTAAAAAGGATATAGCGTTATTAGAAAAGATTCAGAGAAGAGCCACCAAAATGGTAAAGGGGATGGAAGGATACTCCTATGAAGAAAGGCTAAAAAGGTTAGGGCTCTTTAACCTGGAAAAGAGACGGCTGAGGGGAGATATGATAGAAGTCTATAAATTAATGAACGGAGTGGAACGGGTAAACGTAGATCGATTGTTTACATTATCAGAATATAGAAAGACTAGGGGACATTCAATGAAGCTACAGGGTAAACTATTTAAGACTAATAAAAGAAAATATTTTTTCACTCAACGTGTAATCAAACTGGAATTTGTTACCAGAGGATGTAGTAAAGGCTGTTAGTGTAACTGGGTTTTAAAAAGGTTTGGACAAGTTCCTGGAGGAAAGGTCCATAAACCATTATTAAGAAGGGACCCAGGATATCAATGCTTGACCCAGTACAAGCATTGCGGAACCTGTGTCTTTTAGGGAAACTGCTAGGTACGTATGACCTAGATTGGCCACTGTTGGAAACAGGATACTGGGCTTGATGGACCTTGGTCTGACCCAGTATGGCATATCTTATGTTCTTTTATGGCCAAAACAAGTACTTTCCTGATGCCTATTCGTGCTTTGAACGTGTCTAAACGTGGACAGAGTTGCAGACGCCACTGATATTTCTGAAATCCAATGAGAATGTCTAAGTCCACTGCACCTCCCCAGACATGCCTCCGCCACTTCCCCTGTCTACTTGGATGTCCCTGCATCGGAGATGTCTTAAAAGACATTTGTAAAATGGCTCCAGGGACATCTCCCTGATTTGAACATCCACATGTATGTTTTCAGATGTCCAAATCATGACAAAGAGGTATGTTTAGTAAAGGGCAGGGGCAGCTCTACGAGGTGTGAGAAAAAAGAAATGAGACTGTGGCAGCCACGCCCATGACTCAATGCCAATTGGCTAACCGCTTATGTTACTGTGTTGTGCAACATCTCGCCACTATTCTGCTATAATATTTTTCATCTCTCTCACTCTGTTTTTCTTTTTCAGGTTTTTTTGTAGCACACTGCTCCATCTCTTTGTCACGCAACTGGAGGTGGCAGAAATATGGAGCAAAGAATCAACTTGAAATTTCTGGTTAAGTTGGAGAAGGGCACAATTGAGTGACTCCAACTTCTCCAAAAGGCTTATGAAGAAGATGCAATGTCAAGGCCGCGAGTCTTCAAGTACACAAGACTGGCCGCGAGGAGGTGGAGGATGAACCCAAGTCAGGACGGCCTTCCACAACAAAGACGGCTGATAACATTTACAGATTGAACCAGCTGGTTTGGATTGATTCCAGATTGATGGTGCGGATGATAGCTGAGGAGCTTAGCCTGAACAGGGAGTCAGTGTGGACCATCTTGGTGCAGGAGCTGGGGATGCGGAAGGTGTGCGCCAAGATGGTCCACAAGCTTTTATTGGACGACCAGAAAGAGCACCGAGTTAATGTTTGTTGAGACTTGCTAGAGAAGAGTGGAGAAGATCCAGAGTTCGTTGGCCGAGTCATCACAGGAGACGAGACTTGGGTCTTCCAGTACAACCCTGAAAGCAAGAGACAGAGCCTGCAGTGGAAGACTTGACTGTCACCCAGACCCAAGAAGGTGCGCATGTCCAAATCAAGGATCAAGGTCATGCTGATCACATTCTTCGACCAGAAGGGAGTGGTCCATCATGAGTTTGTGCCTGAGGGTCAGACAGTCAACCAGCACTTCTACCAGCGGGTGCTCAATAGCCTCCTTGATCGGGTTTGGCACAGCAGGTGGGCTCTGTGGAGAGACAAGTCGTGGCGGCTACACTACGACAACGCGCCCACACACACTGTATTCAGTGTGAGGCAGTTCTTGGCCAACCAACAGATCACAGCTCTCGACCACCCTCCTTATTCCCAAGATCTTGCACCGTGCGACTTCTGGCTCATCGCCAGGCTGAAGACTGTGCTCAAAGGAATTCATTTCGCCTCTGTAGAAGAGATCAAGGCCACTATGACAAGGAGCTGAGGGACCTCAAGGAGGAGGACTTTACCGAGTGCTTCCATACATGGCAGAAGCGAATGCAGAAGTGCATTAATTTGGGGGGGGGGAATTACTTTGAAGGGGACAATGCATAATTTCTCTGTAGATTTTGTAATAAAACATTTATGGAACAGTCTCGTTTCTTTTTTGTTACACCTCGTATAATGAGGCAGAGTGAGGCAGTGGCTTCTACTCTATTGCAAATTTTGTTGTTATCTTCCACAAAGAGGCAAACCTTACCCAACAGCCCTTCCGCTATATCACTAACAAAGATGTTAAAAAGAATCGGACTAAGGACAGATCCCTGGGGCACACTCAACCAATTTCTAACCAAAGCAGTAACTTCAGGGTCCATCCCTAGGGTGATCAGTTTTTTATAATTCGCCTGTGAAGAATGGTATCGAAGGCTTTATTGAAATCTAAATACACCACATCAAGGGCTCTCCCTTGGTCCAATTCCCTGGTCACCCAGTTAAAGAAATCAATCAGATTTGTCTGACAAGTCCTGCCTCTGGTGAATCCATGCTGCCTCGAATCTTGTAATCTGCTGGACTCCAGAAACCTCACTATTTTCACTTTGAGCAGCGTTTCCAATAATTTACTCACCACCGAAGTTAAACTAACCAGCCTGTAGTTTTCAACCACATCCTTACTTCCGCTTTTGTATAAAAGGGACCACATGTGCCTCTCTCCAGTTCTTTGGCACCACTCCCAATTCCAACGAGGCATTGAAAAGGTCAGTCAGTGGAGCTACTAGAACATCTCCAAGTTCCCTCAGTATTCTCGAATGTATCCCATCCACCCCCATTTTACTGCATTGGCTATTTCCTCCTCTTTTTGAATCTATGCTTTCTTGACTATTTTGCTAACTTCTCTAAGTTTTTTCCAAATATAGATGCCTGTCTTCCTTTCTCTGTGATCTCTTGTATTTCATGAAGGCCTCCTTCTTTTTCTTCACCTTTTCAGCTACTTCTTTCGAAAGCCATAGCGGTCTTTTCCTTTTACCTTTATTTACCATTTTAACAAAAAGGTTGGTTGCCCTTACAATATCCCCTTTCAGTTTTGCCCACCGTTTTTCTACATCCCCCAGCTGTTCCCACCCCACTTAGGTATTGGCCCATCTTGGCAAAGTTAGTTTTCCTAAAGTCTAAAACCCTCGGTTTTTTTAAAATTAATTTTAATAGCCCTAGCTCTAATACTGAATCACACCATCTGGTGATCACTGGATGCAAAATGATCTCCTACTATATCATCAGAAACACTTTTACCATTGGTAAGCACCGAATCCAGTATGGCCCCTTCATGTGTGGGGTCTGTTACCAATTGCCTGAATAGTTCTCCCTGTAGAGAATCCAGGATCTCTTTACTTCTAGATGATACTACAGCAGGAATGGTGCCAATAAACATCTAGCATATTGAAATCCCCTATCAGTAGCACTTCCCCTTTCCTAGCAATGCTGTGTATTTCTTCAATTAACTTTCTGTCCATCTCTTCCTCCTGTGAGGGAGGTCTGTATATCACGGCAATGCAAATAGATTTCTCGTTCCCTCTTTCTAATTTAACCCACAGTGCCTCCTCTCTCCCTTTTAAGCTCTGTAATTCCAAAGCTTTAATAGTATTTTTATATATAGTGCCATTTCTCCTCCCCTTCACCACAGCACAGGGTGTTGGCAATGTAAAGTACTGGAAAGACAGTTGGTGGCAGACGATGGGAATACATGTCCCCCAGTGGAGGTGGAGGTGGCAGGATAGTTACAATGATGGGTGGACAGAGGAGTGGTGGTGCCATGCAGATCAGGCACAGGTGAGGCAAGCACGATCAGGCGCAATGCAGGAAAGGGTAGCAGTGCAGGACATGGGGTGGCAGCCTGCACAGGCAGACAGGACTCTACACAGCTGACAGATGCAGATAGATGGACCGAGGGAATGTTGGCAATTGTGGCGAGGGTATTATGGGCTGGAAGCACAGATCTGCAAAAATATGACTGTTACAGGCATGCACACTATTTGAGTATGACAGGCATTACAGGAGGGAACAATGAGGAATTGAACCCATGAACACTGCTGAGAATGGCATTTTTTTTTTTTAAATTTCCATAATTACATCAAGCAATAGATAGATGGTGGAATGTTGTAATATGTATTCATTTGTTTTTTGCTTAAGCACATCTTCCCTTTTTCTTTCAAATATGTATCTATCTATTGCTTGAGAATGGCATTTTAATCATCAGTAGGCTATACCTCCGTGGGGTATATCATAGCAATGGCTGGGTACAGAAGGACTGCAGGTCACCACACAAACTGTCTGCTCTGAGTGCCAGGATAGGGTAACCCCACCAGTACCCAGGATGCAATGCACATGCTGAATAGCTGTCTACAGCTGATCACCAAATGGGGTCTGCACCTCTCCTGTACCTCAGCTTGGAAAGACGAACTGACAGTGCATGATACTGGTACAGAGTAGCTACAGACCATGGCATTGTGCAGGTTCTGTGTTCACCCTGAGGGATAGGATGGGTGCCCAGCACTAGGTCCGCAGTACATGTGGTGCTAGAGATAGGTCCTGCTGTACATCCCCATCACTACCAGTATGTGACAGGTGTTCCTTGCAGTGCAGCCGAAGGTAATTTGTGAAAGTATGTTTGTTTGTACAGGGTGGTGTACACAATCGGACTGTCTAAGTAAACCTGAGAAAGAGTTAATTTTGTTCAGAACTTTGCTTAGAAATAAACTTCATATATTTGCTTACTAAGTAGGTGAAGAGGTACATGTCCTGTAAATAAAGAAAAAGGGAAGGCTGTACTCTAGCCTTTCTGTCTCAGGGTTATTAGATATCAAGCAGTCAGCAGTAAATAGTTATGTCTTGGAATACATGTATGTCTCCTCATACTGACCTACACTGATTAGAAGTTGACCTATGATGTGATAAATACGTAATACCTGCGTGTAATAATAAAGTGCAATTATGCTGTATCATCCAAAAGAGCCTTATAAATAAAGTGAACCATGGCTAACAGTTAGAGTAAACAAAGAGAACTCATTTCTATTTGTTTCTCTCCACAAAGCTTTGGTGTATTTATATATATATATAGAAGTGTGTGGTATTTTATTGCTGTCTTTAGATTACCTTCTCATTGCTTTGAATGTAGTTTTCTGTGTCTCCAAGAGCCCTGCAGGTTGCTGGTGAGGGGGTGCTAAGAAAGCCCACAATTTGGTGTCCATCTGTATTCTGCAGTCACATGTGGCCTTTGGGACCAGACACCAACCAGATTAGTGTGTACCCAGAGTTAGGATCTGGCTGACATGGGCACCTGTTATCAGGGCAGAGGTGTTTCCAGACTTGCATGACGTTTGTGTAGCAGTGCCTTTATAGGCCAAAGTGGTATACATTACATACCCCAAAGAACCCACATCACCCCTTTTTGTAGGTAAGGGACAGGTGCCCCAGCGAAGCAACCTCAGTCCTGCTGCTATTAGACAGCCCTCCAGGGTTGGTGGGCTGTGGCAGTGGCAGACATGCAGCAATGCTGAGGTTAGGTCTGGAAACTCCCAACTGCCTCATACCACTGTCTGCTAATTATCAGCAGACAGCACAGTCAGACTGCACCTCATAAATGTTCCAACCATGCACAGTCTAACTGCAGACCGTCCACTAGCCAGTCCATAGTGCATGCTCACAGAGGAACTATGTGCACCAAGCAGGCATCTCAGTGATTAGGGCCCCAGCACTGAGAACACAAAAGTATAACTAGAAGCAGATAGTGTAGAGCACTATGTGGGAACCTAGACATGCCATAGTCACTGCTCGGTCAGAGTGAGTGCCCTCCCAGTATGCCATGCTGTGGCCACCCTGTCCATGCAGGCAGTGGTCGGGCACTAGAGTGTCCCAGCCATTGCCCCACACCCTGTGAAGATGAATCCTGGCCAATCCGCCCTGTCCGGGCCATACCCACAATACCTTGCTCATCATTATGCTCCTATTCAGGCTAATGCTGGCAACAGTGGGACATTTTGGGCCCAGTGAGGGGTGGGCAGCCACAGAACAATGGATAGACATACACACACACACACACACACTCCTATTGCAGCATTGTGCAAAGATAGGGGTGGTTGGCAACCCTGCCTGCCACACTGGTCCTGATCACAGTGCCGACATTGCTAAACTTTGCAGGAAGTAGTAGTAGTACTCTGGTGATAACTGCAGCTCAATGCTGGGGCCAACAGCCTGACTCTCCATGCATCTTTTTGATTGTGGAGCCTGTGTGAGTGGGTGTTTGTACCCCTGTTCGCCGCTGCTTGGGGCTTTGCACATGTTGCTGTTGTATCTGCATTGTAGGGGAAAAATATAGGGGCATGCTCTGCAGTAACCACAGCTGGGACTTCAACCTATGACGCTTCTGGACACACTGGCTGGGTGTACTGCACCACACTGTTGCCACCGATGCATGGTAGTCCCTGGAGCTACCTGTACTTTTCCTCAGCCAGACCTTTTATGTTGCACTGCACACCACGTACTGGTACAGGGCATGGCCTAGGTCCACTGCAGGCAGGTGCCACTGCCCCCTCCAGCACGGGCACACACACCCCTGCCATGCTGACATGACTATATGCTGTCAGTGCTGGTAGTGCGCAGTCCCAGGCCATCCACTTTGTGGGTAGGTGGTCACCTAGGGAACGGGATCTGGGGCAGGGGGCATGCATGAGCATCCTCACATCCCCCCCCCCCATCACCGCCTACCAATAGTATGTCCCTTCCGCTTGGGGGAAGGTTGGCTTGGGGGATGTCAGGTCAGTGTCCTGGAAACTGTTAGCTCGGGTGGACCAGGTAGATGTAGGTGGATTGTGTTTGGCCTTTGTCAGCTGCTGTCTTGCTGATTTCCGGTTTCTATGCACCCGCCTAGTCCACCCTGTGCCCCAGCCGCCCCCGCTACATGTCCCGCCTGAAGCCCCCTATGCCCCATCGCCATAGTGGCCTTTCATACTTAGGTACTATGCTGTTGTTGCAAATGGAGCACTACTATCATGTTGCTTGGGCTCCCTGCCTATGCTGTACATTTCTGACACTGAAATGGTTTCTCTCTCCTGCAAATGTGCATCTAACGGCAGGTTTTCATTCGCAGTAGGATTCAGCCCTTAGGTTCAGTGCATTAGTGTGCAGGGAGCCTCTCCCTGCCCCCTCCCCACCCATTGACCCCTTCTCTCCGCCCTCTCTCCACCCTCTGCAGTGTTTACCGCGGCCGGGAATGATAATGCTCGTTAGGTAACGTTAACGCATGTTAACGTTTGTGATAAGGAAGCTTATCATAGCTCAGGTAGGAGCTATAGAAAAGATGATGTGACTCTGAACAAGCAACCTGTCAGTTCTGGTAGAAGCAAGAAAACAGAGTTTTCACATAAAAGACTACCAGTCCCAGAATGCACCAGGTTTCCAGCAGCCATGAGAGGGGCTGAAGTGAGAGAATGTGTGTGCAATCAAGAGAGCTATGAGGTAATCCCTAAGCACTCATCTCAAAGGGCAGGGCCTGATTCAACACAGCTGCGCTGTGTTAGGGAGCAGCACACATTAGGACAGAATAAGAATAGAGCTTATTCTTCAGATAACAGTTACTACAAGCTCCAGCCCAGCTTCAGGGAGAGTTGGAAGAACAGCTTCAGCAAAAGCCACGCAGATAGAGAGAGAAGGAAACTCTCTGGAAGGAAGAGAAGAAAGGCCATTGGAAGGTCTGGGAGAGTCCAAGGCAGTACTCATACTGGGAGGTATTCCAAAAGCCAGCAGAGTCCATTGGACTGGATTCAGCCAGAGGAATGGAGTGGCAGAGATAGGAATCACCAGTGGCTACCTGGAAGAGAGAAGACTGCATGTGGAAGGGACTTTCAGACCAAGGCCAGAAGGTATGTGAGAGGAGATCCAGTGTCCAGGGATCAAGATTGGAAGGCTGGACATCAGAATTGGGTTACATATTGGCCAGGCTATACAGAGAGGAATAATGATAGCAGGAGAGGCTCAGGTATGAACACTGATCCAGACCCTATCTATAATAGAGAATGGCAGCAAGGGAATAAGCATTCTCATGATAGTGCCTTAATGAAAGACTCGTCTGTGCCAATGTATGATAGTGATCATATGCTGATTGATACAGCAGATGAAAATACAGTTTATATGGACTGTTCTCTATCTAAATGCTATTGCTAGCTTTCTATGAGCAAACACATCAGCCATCACAAAGAAACCTAACTTTGTTCTTTATTTCCACTGCAAACAGCTCTTAAAGCAGGATTTGGGTTCACACAGTAGCAGCCAGCCAGCTAAAGGCTTACAGCTGGTCAATTGATAGTAATTAAAGCTGCATCTGATTGTGTGTGTGAGCAAGGGAGAATCACTGCTGAGATCTGCATGGAAAATAAGCAGAAGTTAACCTAACCAGCAAAGCTTATTCTTTTCTTTGTGCCTTGGTATTTGGTAATTATTTGCTAAGAAAACATTAGCTAATTGCCTGACAAGCTGAAGGTTGTTTCTGGTTTACTTTGTGACTTTTTGTTATCCATTTTAAACACTGCAAGCAAGTAACCTCATTTATAGTGCTATCAAGCATACATGTGCTGGGTGAATTAAACCCCATCAATAAAAGAAGTATTTTATTGATCTTACCACTTGGTTTCACAACTCAAATTATTGTCATCAGCTGTGTTTGGGAGTGAATGAACTACAATACCCACAATACCTTGCAAGAATCATATGAATATATGCATCGTCAAGATTGTGTAAGTTCTCACCCTAGGCAGCCGTCTGACACGTTACATAGCACGCATTAACATTACCTAACGAGCGTTAACATTGCTGCTGCTATGTTACCGCAGTTTTGTAAACATGCCCCTTAGATTTTGGCTGACCAGTATAGGTTAGCCCCTCCAGTACCCATGAGGCACAGCACATGCAGAACAGCCATCTGCAGCTGATCACAAAATGGAGAATGCACTGATCCATCACATCAGCTTAGTAAGATGCACTGACAGTATGTGCTATAAGCACATACCAGCTACAAACCATGCTACTGAGCAGTTTCAGTAGTAATCCTGAGGGTGAGGATGGGTGCCCAGCACCTGGTCCCCAAAGCTTGCAATACTAGAGGTGGTCTCTGTTGGCTGTGCTGCAGATCCATATCACTATTAGTGTGTTATGCCAGTCACCTTGTTTTTTTGTACAATTGCAGCGTGCCTTAAGCACCTTCACATCAAGGCCCTGTATCCTGTTCCTGTTGGACAGGGACCCTCCTAGAACAGTGCATGTCAGTGCCCAGTGTTGCAGCAGCTGATGCCGTGGATGCTAAATACAGTATGGGCTTCTAGGCTTGCATGGGGCTGCTGCTACCATCCTGCTGGTCCTGCCTTAACCACAGTGAGCAGGCCAGGAACAACTGCTATCCCAACCATCTGGGACTACCAATCCACCGCAGCATGCACAGTCAGATTGTGCCTGCTGCCCACCATAGGGCTGTTTCAGCAATGCACATACTAACTGTGGCAGTTCAGCACACAATGCACGTGCACAGAGCAACCATGTACACACTGGCTTGGGACAAACAGCATGGTCAACCAGCATTTGGCACAGTGATTGGGCTCCTAGGAGAGGGAGTGCACCCACATCACTGGAGCTGGATACTATATAAGACTACAGTATGTGGATACATTGCCATGCCAAGGTCACAGCTTGGACAGAGTGAAAGTGCCCTCACACCGTGAACTGCTGTTGCCACTTAGGCCATGCACATGGCAGACGAGCACTATGACATTTCAGCCACTGGCCCTATCTCTGATGCAGATACACCCTGGGCAAACCGCTCTGTTTCAGGCCATACCACAATCTTCTGCTCCTCATCCTGCACATTTGCAGACTAACTCTGGGAACAGCCTAGGCAATGAGAAGCACAGTGCAGTGCAGAAGGCCATAGAACTCTGGAAAGACATACACACACACACACACACACAATCACATTGCCATGCTGTGCAAAAGTGGGTATGGTTGGCATTCCTGCCTGCCATTTTGGTCTCCATATCAGCTCAAGCATTGTGTGTTGAGCCCCAGAGCTGCCATGTGAATGCAGCAGTCTCTGGGGCTGACATGTTCCCCATCAGACAGACCTTGGCAAATGTTGTGATGCGAACAGCACACAGGCCCAGGACTTAAGTTTTGTCTGCTGCAGACGGGTGCCGCTGCACCAGCTGCCAATACCCACACACCATGCTGACATGACAACATGCTGTCAGTGGAGGTGGTGCGCAGTCTCAGCCCATCCATCATGCGGCTTTGGCGGATGCCTAAGGCGCCAGGTCCAGATTGGGGGGGGGACAGAGGCACACATTGATGGCCACACTGCCCCCCCCCAACTAACTGCCACTGCCAGGACCCCATCCCTGAATGCAGCTTGTCAGACGGCTGCCTAGGGTGAGAACTTACACAATCTTGACGATGCATATATTCATATGATTCTTGCAAGGTATTGTGGGTATTGTAGTTCATTCACTCCCAAACACAGCTGATGACAATAATTTGAGTTGTGAAACCAAGTGGTAAGATCAATAAAATACTTCTTTTATTGATGGGGTTTAATTCACCCAGCACATGTATGCTTGATAGCACTATAAATGAGGTTACTTGCTTGCAGTGTTTAAAAGGGATAACAAAAAGTCACAAAGTAAACCAGAAAACAACCTTCAGCTTGTCAGGCAATTAGCTAATGTTTTCTTAGCAAATAATTACCAAATACAAAGGCACAAAGTAAAGAATAAACTTTGCTGGATAGGTTAACTTCTGCTTATTTTCCACGCCGATCTCAGCAGGGATTCTCCCTTGCTCACACCCACAATCAGGTGCAGCCCTAATTACTATCAATGGACCAGCTGAAAGCCTTTAGCTGGCTGGCTGCTACTGTGTGAGCCCAAATCCTGCTTTAAGAGCTGTTTGCAGTGGAAATAAAGAACAAAGTTAGGTTTCTTTGTGATGGCTGATGTGTTTGCTCAGAGAAAACTAGTAATAGCATTTAGATAGAGAACAGTCCATATAAACTGTATTTTCATCTGCTGTATCAATCAGCATATGGTCACTATCATACATTGGCACAGACGAGTCTTTCATTAAGGCACTATCATGAGAATGCTCATTCCCTTGCTGCCACTCTCTATTATAGATAGGGTCTGGATCAGTGTTCATACCTGAGCCTCTCCTGCTATCATTATTCCTCTCTGTATAGCCTGGCCAATATGTAATCCAATTCTGATGTCCAGCCTTCCAATCTTGATCCCTGGACACTGGATCTTCTCTCACATACCTTCTGGCCTTGGTCTGAAAGTCCCTTCCACATGCAGTCTTCTCTCTTCCAGGTAGCCACTGGTGATTCCTATCTCTGCCACTCCATTCCTCTGGCTGAATCCAGTCCAATGGACTCTGCTGGCTTTTGGAATACCTCCCAGTATGAGTACTGCCTTGGAATCTCCCAGACCTTCCAATGGCCTTTCTTCTCTTCCTTCCAGAGAGTTTCCTTCTCTCTCTATCCGCTTGGCTTGGCTTCTGTTTCTCCAGGTGATACTGGTGCTTGAGCTTGTAGCCGTTGCTGTCTCTGTATCTCTTCCTCCCTCTGTAGCTTTTGCTGAAGCTCTCCCTGAAGCTGTTATCTGAAGAATAAGCTCTATTCTTATCCTGTTCTAATGTGTGCTGCTCCCTAACACAGCGCAGCTGTGTTGAATCAGGCCCTGCCCTTTGAGATGAGTGCTTAGGGATTACCTCATAGCTCTCTTGATTGCACACACATTCTCTCACTTCAGCCCCTCTCATGGCTGCTGGAAACCTGGTGCATTCTGGGACTGGTAGTCTTTTATGTGAAAACTCTGTTTTCTTGCTTCTACCAGAACTGACAGGTTGCTTGTTCAGAGTCACATCATCTTTTTCTATAGCTCCTACCTGAGCTATGATAAGCTTCCTTATCACATACCCCCCTGCTTAAGTTATTACGGACTGGTTTTACTGGTGAAACTGCTTCTCTACAGTCCGTAATACCTACGAGAGTGTTATCTTCTTGAAGCTCACTTACTTCCTGACTGGGTTCAAGGTCATTATCTACAGGCCTCTCCCTCCAAGACTTAAGTACATTAATATGGTAGGTCTGCCTACGCCCTCTGGCATTTTCTACCATATAAGACACTGGGCTTACTTGTTTAACAACCTCCCATGGCCCTTTCCACTGTACCTCAAATTTTGGAGCAGTTCCTGCTACTTGAACAAAAACCTTTTCACCAATGGTTAATTGGCGGCTTTTGGCCTTTCTATCATACCACCCTTTCTGGCGAACTTGACTGTCCTGCAGGTTCCTCTCAGCAACCTGCGACGTCCTTTTCAAACGTGCTCTCAAGTCACGTAGAAACAGTGGCACCTCCTGACTTCCTGGTTCAGGATCAATCCATTGTTCCCTCAAAATATCCAACAAACCCCGGGGAGCCCTACCATACATCAACTCATATGGAGTTACACCTAGGGACACTTGAATTCTTTCCCTGCAGGCATATAAGGCAAAGGGTAATAACATATCCCATTCTTTTACCTCTCCTGCTAACCCCCTTCTCAACATTTGTTTGAGAGTTTGGTTGAATCTCTCCACCAAACCATTTGATTGTGGATGGTAGGCTGAGGTTTTCACGTGACGAATGCCAAAGGCATCCCAGACCTGGGCCAAATATTTGGATACAAAATTGGACCCTCGGTCAGTCAACACCTCTCTTGGGAATCCCACTTCACAAAACAATTTTACTAGCTCTAAAGCTATTGTTTTTGCAGAAACATTCCTCAATGGTATGGCCCAGGGAAACCTTGTTGCCTGATCTACCATAACTAGGATGTATTGGAAACCTCGGGGCGTTTTAACTAATGGACCTACAATATCCATGGCAATGCGACCAATTGGGTCTGTGATGATTGGCATGGGGATCAATGGCACCACCGGTGGGTGAGCCGCTGTAACTCGCTGACATGCTGGACATGCAGCACAAAACTGGGCAGTTTCTTTGAAGATACCTGGCCAGTAAAAACGCACAAGTATTTGTTCCAGCGTTCCTTGCATACCTTTATGACCTCCCACTGGATGATCATGTGCTAGTCTAAGTACTAGCCCTTTGAAAGTTGTGGGTACCACCAATTGTTTACGAATGGCACCATTTCTGGGGTCCTGACTCTCTCTATATAATATGTCATTATCTAGTCTGAATCTGGGCAACTCCTCCCTGACCTCCTGAGCATACTTAAAAGCTCGGGTGAGAGCTTGATCAGCTCGCTGCTCTTGTGGAAAGTTAGGAAACTTTGCCACCAACTCAGCTGGCACCCAGGGTAAACTTTGACCAGCTAACATCTCAGCCCTACCCTGTGCTCTGCAAAGTCTCTCACGCCTCTTTTGTGCTTTCAACTTTCTTACTTTACCAGATGATGGGGTTATTAAATCATCATGAGAGGGTAAATCTCCTAATAACTCTGCCTGCTCCCCCTCCTCCTTCTGCTGGCTCTCTAACTTAGCCTGCGAGCGGGTGGATACAAGGCCCCTCTTATTACCCATAGTTTGGCCTTCTGGAAGCTTAACCATCTTTTTAGCTAGGGACTGAGGACTTCCAAAGAAAGGCCCGGGAGCTATTTCCATTATTAAACCTTCTCCCTCCTTCTTTCCTAGCCCTTTCACTAGTTCCTGCTTAAATCTTGGCCAGTCCTTTCCTAGGACCAAATCAAAGGGTAGCCTAGGCACCACTGCTAATAGGACTTCCTCTTGTTCCCCCAGGCACTTAACCTTAAACCTATAGGTGGGATATGATGTTGCAGCACCATGAATGCATCTGATGTGAACTTGGCTTTCAGGGGTTCTAGGCACAAATCTTTCTTGGGCCTCTATCCTCTTCCAAAGCCTTTTTGACATCATACTCTGGTCTGCCCCAGAGTCTAATAATGCATTTGTGGTAATTCCTTGCACATCAACCATCAAAAGAAATCCTTCCTTGGGCTGTTTTAAATCCAGACCCATTAAACTAGTGTGTGTCTGGCATCTCTTCTCTAAATGTCCCAATTTCCCACACTTGAAACATTTCTTTCTATTCCACTGTGTCATCTGGTTTGATACAGTACATTCATTTTCAGAAACATTCTTAATTATTCCTTTTTCTGATACAGCACATCTAGCCTCAGCATCCATCTTTAGAGGGCCACCCATTCTATGGCAAGCCTGCGTGGCTTCCAAGAATCTCTCTGCTAGCATGGTTGCCTCTCCAAGATTTTGGCAATTTTGCTGTATAAGAAAAACATTCAAATCTTTAGGTACCCCAAGCATAAATTGTTCCAGCATTATAATATCTAATAACATTTCTACTGTCTTTTGCTCAGGCTCCAACCATTTTACAGCTAAACTTCTAATTCTCTGACTCAGAGCCCTGGGTGTCTCACCCACTTTCAATGTAACAGCTCTAAACATTCGCCTATACTCTGAAATAGACAACCCTAGGCGATCTCTAATAGCTGCCTTTACATCCTTATAAATCAAAGCCTGGGCTGCTGGCATTGCTCTGTAAGCTGCTAGTGCCTCACCAGTTAATGAGGCTGCCAGCCTTACTGCCCACTGGGTCTCTGGCCATGCTAAAGCCTGTGCCACTCTTTCAAAAGACTCTAGAAAATCATCAACATTATCTTCTGGAGTTAATTTCCCAAAATTAAATGCCCCAATCCCTTGATTGAGTCCCACATTGTCCATATGTGGTGTACCAGTACTAACTGCTGGTCTTGCATCTGTTCCACTTTGGCTCTGCAGCTGAACTAGAGCTTGCACCAGATCAAGCACTGGTTTCTGCTGTTCCATTATGGCCTTCATAGCAGTGTCCTGGGCCTGCTGTGATAGCTCCTGCTGCTTGCTAAATTGGGCTGCCATCCACTGAGCCATCTCCGTCGGATCCATCTTGACCCCTGCAAGAAAAGGGAAAAAAAAAAAACCAAAGAGCAGCACCTTCCAACCAGGTGTGTTTTGTTTTGTTTTTTCAACTCTCTTTTTTTTTTTTTTCAATTACCCCCTGTGCTTACACACATCCACCACTAGACATGCCCAGGTACATATTACCTTGTCTCAGTGATGAATCCAGCTTTTCACAGGGTCTTTTCATCTGGGACAGCTTCCTGGAACAACTACTTTTCTTCCAAAGTGCAGATGAGGGAAAGAAATCTTCTTATAGCTTTAAACTTGACTTTTATTTGTAATCCACAACAAGTAAATCCTCTTGGTGCAAGAGCAATCCGAAAAACTACGCCATTTGTCAGACGGCTGCCTAGGGTGAGAACTTACACAATCTTGACGATGCATATATTCATATGATTCTTGCAAGGTATTGTGGGTATTGTAGTTCATTCACTCCCAAACACAGCTAATGACAATAATTTGAGTTGTGAAACCAAATGGTAAGATCAATAAAATACTTCTTTTATTGATGGGGTTTAATTCACCCAGCACATGTATGCTTGATAGCACTATAAATGAGGTTACTTGCTTGCAGTGTTTAAAATGGATAACAAAAAGTCACAAAGTAAACCAGAAAACAACCTTCAGCTTGTCAGGCAATTAGCTAATGTTTTCTTAGCAAATAATTACCAAATACAAAGGCACAAAGTAAAGAATAAACTTTGCTGGATAGGTTAACTTCTGCTTATTTTCCACGCCGATCTCAGCAGGGATTCTCCCTTGCTCACACCCACAATCAGGTGCAGCCCTAATTACTATCAATGGACCAGCTGAAAGCCTTTAGCTGGCTGGCTGCTACTGTGTGAGCCCAAATCCTGCTTTAAGAGCTGTTTGCAGTGGAAATAAAGAACAAAGTTAGGTTTCTTTGTGATGGCTGATGTGTTTGCTCAGAGAAAACTAGTAATAGCATTTAGATAGAGAACAGTCCATATAAACTGTATTTTCATCTGCTGTATCAATCAGCATATGGTCACTATCATACATTGGCACAGACGAGTCTTTCATTAAGGCACTATCATGAGAATGCTCATTCCCTTGCTGCCACTCTCTATTATAGATAGGGTCTGGATCAGTGTTCATACCTGAGCCTCTCCTGCTATCATTATTCCTCTCTGTATAGCCTGGCCAATATGTAATCCAATTCTGATGTCCAGCCTTCCAATCTTGATCCCTGGACACTGGATCTTCTCTCACATATCTTCTGGCCTTGGTCTGAAAGTCCCTTCCACATGCAGTCTTCTCTCTTCCAGGTAGCCACTGGTGATTCCTATCTCTGCCACTCCATTCCTCTGGCTGAATCCAGTCCAATGGACTCTGCTGGCTTTTGGAATACCTCCCAGTATGAGTACTGCCTTGGAATCTCCCAGACCTTCCAATGGCCTTTCTTCTCTTCCTTCCAGAGAGTTTCCTTCTCTCTCTATCCGCTTGGCTTGGCTTCTGTTTCTCCAGGTGATACTGGTGCTTGAGCTTGTAGCCGTTGCTGTCTCTGTATCTCTTCCTCCCTCTGTAGCTTTTGCTGAAGCTCTCCCTGAAGCTGTTATCTGAAGAATAAGCTCTATTCTTATCCTGTTCTAATGTGTGCTGCTCCCTAACACAGCGCAGCTGTGTTGAATCAGGCCCTGCCCTTTGAGATGAGTGCTTAGGGATTACCTCATAGCTCTCTTGATTGCACACACATTCTCTCACTTCAGCCCCTCTCATGGCTGCTGGAAACCTGGTGCATTCTGGGACTGGTAGTCTTTTATGTGAAAACTCTGTTTTCTTGCTTCTACCAGAACTGACAGGTTGCTTGTTCAGAGTCACATCATCTTTTCTATAGCTCCTACCTGAGCTATGATAAGCTTCCTTATCACAAGCTGAAATGTCTCTGGGGGGGTAGTGGACACTTAAAGCTGTGGTATTTTCCCGGGTGCCTGCATTTTTCATCTCCCTGTAGCACTACAGCTGCTGGCGCTATTGGCCTCCTCCAGAGCTGGCTTTAGCAGCAGCAGGGGGGCTGGCTGGGGTCTCTTCCTAGGGTGCCAGAAACACTTGAACCATCCCATGTGACGCATCACCTTTCCACAGCAGCAGCATGTCTGTGTGCTGCCTCTGTCGATGTGGAATCACGACAGACATCACAGATGTGCTACCTTGGGCAGCTGCCTTGTTGGCCTTGCACATCAGCAAGTCCCACTGCATGACCAACGTGCCACCTCCTTTGCCCCATTGCACCATCAACATGGTGCCCTTGGGCACTATGCTGTTGCTGCTAATGGAGCACTACTATCACCATCTTGGACTCCCCTGTCTGTGCATCACATTGCACATGTTTAAATAGGTTCTCTCCCTTCAAAATGCACCCTTCCTGCAAGGTTTTACTTGCCATTAGGGTTCCCAGCGTTAGAGGGCTGTAACACACATTTACGCAATAGGCATTAAGGGAGCACCTGCTGTCAACGCCCATTCTCTGCCCCATTAATGCCCATTTTCCGCCTACTGTTCTCTTAACGCTGCAGGAGCCTTTAATGCTCATTAATGCAGCTTTTTCGCAGCATTAAGGTCATAAGGATGCCGATAACAGGTGTTAATGGCACACTTGCTCTCTTGACGCGCTTTAGCAAACATACCCCTAAGACTTTTAAAATGACCTCCTATGTATCCATAGGCCTTTTGGTGTGCTGGTAGAAAATAGACAGGTATTGGTAAACGTTCATCTCTTTGTTGTATTCTATGGCACCGGCACAAAAATATTCCCAGCATCCTCCAATATTCAGCCTTTTTCCTCCTTCAGCGAATCACCTCAACATAAAACTTACTTTGCTGCTCATTTATTTTCATTATCTTCTTATGTGGTCAGTGCCTAGAAATTTTTGTGTGGTTTTCCTTTGTCTTCCAATAAATAGAATTTTCATTTTCTTCCTGCATGATATATAGAATGAAAGCAGCCGACAAATAAGCTCTAAAATGGTCAGTATGGAGAAACAATTTTACGGTAAAGAAATCTTTTTTAAAACGTAGTGTATTACTGTCACTGCTGTCTGTAGTATCCATTTCTACGGCATAGGGGATTTTATTTTGAAACAAAAAGTTACACAGACTCCGTACCCTTTCAACTTCCCTGTTGCGACATGTCTAACTGGTTTCATAGGCCCTGATCTTGAGTACAAAAATACAAGCAAAAGCCTTCTTGTGTGTATGGGAGAGAGAAAACTCTTTTATAGATGGAAGCCTGAACAAATATACATCTTGTGATTTTTGTGATTGAGGGGTGTAGTTACTAAGCTGCAGTAAAATATTACATTTTACCACACCTCAGTTTACCACGGGGCTATTGACCTGTAGTAACTCTGCACCACGGGTTGGTAACTCTCGTGGTATATGAATGACACAACTTGCAAGGAACATTAAGTGATAAGGGTTGAATCGGGGCTGAGAGGGTCTGGGCAGGCAGGGGGTGGATCAAGGGGTGCAAGTTGACTACTTTAGAGCTTTGGGGGATGGACAGGGTGCTGCAGGGTGATTACTTTGAGAATTTAGCAGAGGGATACAGGTACTGCAAGGTGACTACTTCATGGCTTTTGGAGGGGGGGGATTGGGGGTACTAGTTAACTAGCATGAGGGCATCAGGAGGGCCGGTAGTGATATTGTTAGGGTGGGTATCGGGGAGGTGCATCACCTTTTACATCTGTCCCTTCAAGCTGGAACTTGTACATGCCTACGGGCAGATGTAAAAAGCAATGTAAAAAATGGTATCCATGTGTCCCCTTCTAAAATGGTGAATATATATTGATATTTTGGAGACCACTATCCACATCTCCTCAGGATCTGTTCATGGTATGGACTTCCACATATAAATAGTGTTTTTTTTTTAACCACCATTTGCATGTGTAACTGATCCACACATATTAATGCCTCTATTTACATATGAAGATGCTTTGAAAATAACCCCCTACAGGTTATAGCTTTTCAATTTAGCTCTCTTTCTGGATTCCAACAATATTAACCCCTAAGACTTGAAATAGGATGTCACTAACGTGCAGGGGCTGGGACTCCTCCCTTCCCCCAGGAGCTGTGAATGTTGCCTCTGATGCCTTGTATTTTCCATTTAGATTTATTTCTGACCATTCGGCTTATTAAAAAAAATGACAAAACTGTTAGTAAATTAAATCAATGTGTGAATTAAACAGATGAACTGCTGAGAAATTGAGAATGTAATTTACTTAAGCAGTTTGGTCTATCATGATTCATCTATTAGCAGTAGTGTAGAAATATAATGGTTACAATTATTTAATTGTCTTGGTGGGTTTTGTACGTCCATAATGGGCCACAGGAGCAGAAAATGTTCCTGACAGATGGTATCATGCAGTGTTTATTCATAATAATCTTACTGCTTTAGATTGCCAGCTGATCATATCCCCTGGTATTTTTTTTAATCATATGAGATGTTTATTTAGTTAGGTTTCCCACAAGCAAGTCATCTGGTTTGGGGACTTTTGGTTGCCAAATAACATTCTATCTAGTTTCTAGTATCCTGGCAAAAAATAGTGACAACATTGCACCAACTTTTATTATTTGTACAAGCAAAAGCAGCAGCCATTATTCTCTCCTTTAACCAAAGGAAGGTGACAAAATATTCAACCAACTTATTGTTGCAATGTGCACAGGGGCATATTAATGGATTGGGCAGATACACTTTGGGGCCAGTAGGAATGACATTGGAGTCTCCAGGGGTAGCCGACAATTACACCTACAAAGGAAACTGGGGCAGAAAATAATAAAAGGTTTTATCAAAGGGTGCATGGTATTTGAGAGAGAAGTCCTGATCCTACTGTGGAAAATGTCTATTTATTCATCCATTCATTTATTCACATTTCCATACCGCAAATCCAAAAACTGCTCCCTGCGGTGTTCAAAGTTAAAATACAAAACCAGTACAAGAGAAAATAACAAAGCATCCCCATTGATAACCTCCCTATCACCCACTTCCAAATTAAAAACCCACTTAAACAAATATGTTTTCAAGCCATTCTTAAACCTACCCAAGCCTGTCTCTCTCTGCAGAGTTCCTTTGATAGAGAGTTTCAGAGCTGCGCTCTCCTAACTGAAGTGTCTTTTCCCGGTGGTGAACCAATTTAACGTCTTTAACTCCTGGGATGGTTAATAGCTGCCCTGCCTGGGACTACAGACTGCAACCCGGAACATAATCATGAATCCTTGTCTGAAGGTACTTGGGGGGAAGGCACTACTAGAACATGCTGAAAAAATTAGCATCAGGACATTATAAAAGAATCGGAACTGGACAGGAGCGACATGAATGAATCTCATCAGGGCCTCCACCAACCACATCGTAGAATTCGGATTTAGTTGTAACTGCTCGATGTCTTTCTTGGGTAACTCTACCTCCCCCTCCCAACCCCCCCCCCCCCCCCCAAAAAAATATATTTCAATAATCTAGACCTGGCAAAATCCGAGTGCAGCTACAGCCACCAGGTCTTTGTGGGCTAAATATAGTCTTAACTGGCAGATAATTTGCAATACAAAAAGAGCTTTGACCCAATATAGAAAAACAAGACTTTAGACACAGCTAAGAATCCATTCAATCCCCTAAATTTTGTTCCAGTTCCTTAAATGGTCCTATTATACCTCCGTTAAGGGAGTAGGCACTGGTGCCATGCAGTTAAACCATAATAGCTCAGTTTTCTCTGGGTTCAGCTTCAAACACAACACAGGGAACCAACTCTGAAGCAACACCTCCTGCCAACTGTCTTGTCCAGCACAGTCTCATCATTAGGAACTTATACCAGCACTTGAACATTGTAAGCAAAGGATAAAGGTCAAAGGGGATAGATTCAGGAGTAAGATGAGGAAATACTGTATTTAAGGAAATAGCCTCCCAGTGAAGTTGGTAGAGACAAAGATTGTATCCGAATTCAAGAAAGCATGGGACCAACACAAAGGATCTCTAAGGGGAAAAGGGTCTGTAAAGCTTAGGAGCTGATATGGAAGGGCAGACTAGATAGAAAAATGATATCAGATAAAGATTATATGGCCTATGTTTTTTTCTAACTAAAAGGGTAGCCTAGCAGCAAGCATCCATCAGCACAAAGGAGTCAAATACAAATTAGACAGAGACCTACAGGGGCGTAGTACTGAAGTCCCACTAACTACTGAAGTCCTACTAACTACTGAAATGATCCTGTAGTTAGGACCTATCCTCCGGGTGATGTAAAACCCTCTCGCACAGAGGAGGTTTCTCCAGGACCATGTGCCCATGAGGGAAGGGTAAGGACAGCCATTATAGTTGGTGATTCAATCATTAGGCATGTAGGCTGGTGGACGTGAAGATCGCCTGGTAACATGCCTGCCTGGTGCAAAGGTAGCAGACATCACACACCATCTAGACAAGGTCTTAGATAGTGCTGAGGAGCAGTCTGCTCTCTTGGTACATGTTGGTACCAATGACATAGGAAAGTGTGGTATGGAGACTCTGGAGCCAAATTCAGGCTTTTAGGTAGGAAGATGAAATTTAGAACTTCCAGGGTAGAATTATCCAAAATGCTTCCCATTCCACGCACAGGACCCAAAAGGCAGGCAGAGCTTCACAGTCTCAATGGGTGGATGAGATGATGGTGCAAGGAAGAGGGTTTTGGATTTGTTAGGAACTGGGCAACATTCTGAAGAAGGGAGGGCCTTTTCCAAAAGGATTGGCTACACCTTAACTGAGATGGAACCAAGCTGCTGGCATTAACTTTTAAAAGGAGATAGAGCAGCTTTTAAACTGGATAGATAATAAGGGAAAGCCAACAGTCACCCAAAAGAGTGCATGGTTCTGAATGATGTATCTTTGAAGGAAATTAGCAGGAGACTGAAGTTAGAGCATATCGACAGAGAGGTTCCAATAAAGAGAAAAGTAACCCAAATGCCCTTAAGTAGAGAGCAGATAGAGCTTAAAGATTCTGAATTATCCCTGTCTACCAATAACCAGATTAATATGAATAAAATACAACCTCTAAAATGATTATATGCAAATGGTAGAAGTCTAAAAAATAAGATGGGAGAGTTAGAATATATAGCACTAAATGAGAGGTTAAATATGATTGGTATTTCAGAGACCTGGTGGAAGGAGGACAACCAATTGAACACTGTGATACCTGGGTACAAATTATATCACAATGATAGAGTAGATCAAATTGGCAGAGAGGTTGCGCTCTATGTTAGAAAGGGCATTGTGTTATACAGGATTAAAGTTTTGCTGGAAACAAAATACATTGTAGAATCTGTATGGACATAAATTTGATGGAAAAAGGGGAAGGAGAGGGCGATGGCAGTGAGAGTATACTACTAACCGCTTGGCCAAAATGAAAAGATGGATGATGAAATGCTCAAAGAAATCAGGGCAGCTAACAAAAGTTACAACACAGTAATAAGGTGATTTCAATTACCCGGCATCAATTGGGTCAGTGTCACGGCAGGACATTTTAGGGAGATAAAGTTTCTAGATGAAATGACTGCTTCGTGGAGCAGCTGGTTCATGAACCAGCAAGAGAGGAAGTCATTTTGGACCTAGTCCTTAGTGGAACACAAAATCTGGTGCAAGAAATAAGGGTGTTGGGGCCAATTGGCAATAGTGATCATAGCATGATCGTATTTCATTTAATAAATGGAAGAAGGACGGCAAGGAAATCCACAGTACTATCTTTTAACTTTCAACAAGGAGACTATGATAATATGAGGAAAATAGTTAAGAAAAAACTAAAAGGAACAGCTTCAAAGGTTAAATATTTACATCAAGCATGGGTGTTTAAAAATACTATCTTGGAAGCCAAGACCAGATGTATTCCTCGCTTTAAGAAAAGTGGAAGGAAGACCAAAAAACTGCCAGGAAATGGAAAAAGGAACCAAATGATGAAAACTGGAAACAATATAAGCACTGGCAAGTTAGATGCATGGCATTGATAAGGCAGGCAAAGAGAGATTTTTGAAAAAAAGCTTGCCATGGAAGCAAAAACACATAAAAACTTTTTCAAATACATTTGTAGCAAAATACCTGTGAAATAGTCAGTTGGACCATTAGATGATAGATGGGTAAAAGGGGCACTAAGAAGGGACAAGGCCATAGTGGAGAGACTGAATGAATTCTTTGCTTTGGTCTTTACTAAAGAAGATGTAGGGAAGTTACCCATGAATGAAATGGTATGTGAATGTGATACATCAGAAGAATTGAAAGAAATATTGATAAACTGGGAAGATGTATTACAACTACAGTATTTGATAAAGAGAAGCATATCACCTGGACTGGATGGTATACATCCGAGGGTATTGAAAGAATTGAAATATGAGATTGCAGACCTACTATTAGTAATCTGTGAACTTTCATTAAAATCATCTGTAAAACTTGAAGATTGGCAAAATTAAAAAGTCATGTGATAAGAGGCAGTGTACTATTGTGAATCAGGAATTTGTTAAGAGATGGAATACAGAGGGTAGGGCTAAATGGCCAATTTTCCCAATGCAGGAAGGTGAATAGTGGAGTACCCTAGGGATCTGTGTTGGGTCCGCTACTTTTTTGCATATTTGTAAATTACCAGGAAATGAGAATAATGCGTGAGGTAATCAAATTTTAATTTCACCAAGTGTCTCTCATGAGGGAATTTGTCAAAGGCTTTCTGAATATATAGTTACACTATATCAACTGTCTCACCTCTGTCTACCTGTTTATTCACACCATCAAAAAAATAACACAGATTAGTAATATAAGACTTTCCTTGGCTAAATCCATATTGGCTTTCTCCCATTAAACCATGACTATCAACATGTTCAGTAATATAATTCTTTATAGTGGTTTCTACCATTTTCCCTGGTACTAATGTCAGGTCTGTAGTTTCCCATATCACCACTGAAGCCCTTTTTAAAAATTGGTGTTATATTGACCATTCTCCAGTCTTCCGTTACTACAGATGATCTTAATGATAGTTCACAGACTACTAATAGCAGGTATTCAATCTCATATTTCAGTTCTTTCAAAACCCTTGGATGTATACCAGCTGGTCCAGGTGATGTGCTACTCTTCAGTTTATCAAATAGTTAGAAACATAGAAACATAGAAATATTATGACAGAAAAAGACCACATGGCCTATCTAATCTGTCCTTCCATATCAACAACTACAATAGTCCCCTTTTCACCTTTAGAGATCCCCTGTGCTTGTCCCATGCTTTTTTGAATTCAGTTACTGTCCTCATCTCTACCACCTCCACTGGGAGATTATTCCACGGATCCACTACTCTTTCCGTAAAGAAATATTTCCGCATATCCCTCCTGAATCTATCTCCCTTCACCCTCATCCCATGTCCCCTCGTAGCAGAACTTGCTTTCAATTGAAAGAGGCTCTCTCCCTGAACATTTATGCCACGGAGGTATTTAAACATCTCAATCATATCACCTCTATCCCGCCTTTCCTCTAAGGTGTACATATTAAGATCCTTAAGTCTGTCCTCATATGCTTTATAATGAAGACCACTAATCATTTTAGTAGCCACCCTGTGCACCGACTCCATCCTGTTCAGATCCTTTTGAAGGTGCGGTCTCCAGAATTGCACACTATACTCCAAATGAGGTTGCATCAAAGACTTATAGAGAGACATTATCACCTCCTTTTTTCTGCTAGCCATTCCTCTCCATATGCACCCAAGCATCCTTCTAGCTTTTGCCGTCGTGTCAGACGGCTGCCTAGGGTGAGAACTTACACAATCTTGACGATGCATATATTCATATGATTCTTGCAAGGTATTGTGGGTATTGTAGTTCATTCACTCCCAAACACAGCTGATGACAATAATTTGAGTTGTGAAACCAAGTGGTAAGATCAATAAAATACTTCTTTTATTGATGGGGTTTAATTCACCCAGCACATGTATGCTTGATAGCACTATAAATGAGGTTACTTGCTTGCAGTGTTTAAATGGATAACAAAAAGTCACAAAGTAAACCAGAAAACAACCTTCAGCTTGTCAGGCAATTAGCTAATGTTTTCTTAGCAAGTAATTACCAAATACCAAGGCACAAAGAAAAGAATAAACTTTGCTGGTTAGGTTAACTTCTGCTTATTTTCCACGCAGATCTCAGCAGTGATTCTCCCTTGCTCACACACACAATCAGGTGCAGCTTTAATTACTATCAATTGACAAGCTGTAAGCCTTTAGCTGGCTGGCTGCTACTGTGTGAACCCAAATCCTGCTTTAAGAGCTGTTTGCAGTGGAAATAAAGAACAAAGTTAGGTTTCTTTGTGATGGCTGATGTGTTTGCTCATAGAAAACTAGCAATAGCATTTAGATAAAGAACAGTCCATGTAAATAGTTTCATCTGCTGTATTTCCCCCTGCATCAACAATCATAGGGTCAATATCATACATTGGCACAGATGAGTCTTTCATTAAGGCACTATCATGAGAATGCTTATTCCCTTGCTGCCATTCTCTATTATAGATAGGGTCTGGATCAGTGTTCATACCTGAGCCTCTCCTGCTATCATTATTCCTCTCTGTATAGCCTGGCCAATATGTAATCCAATTCTGATGTCCAGCCTTCCAATCTTGATCCCTGGACGCTGAATCTTCTCTCACATACCTTCTGGCCTTGGTCTGAAAGTCCCTTCCACATGCAGTCTTCTCTCTTCCAGGTAGCCACTGGTGATTCCTATCTCTGCCACTCCATTCCTCTGGCTGAATCCAGTCCAATGGACTCTGCTGGCTTTTGGAATACCTCCCAGTATGAGTACTGCCTTGGAATCTCCCAGACCTTCCAATGGCCTTTCTTCTCTTCCTTCCAGAGAGTTTCCTTCTCTCTCTATCTGCTTGGCTTGGCTTCTGTTTTTCCAGGTGATACTGGTGCTTGTAGCCGTTGCTGTCTCTGTATCTCTTCCTCCCTCTGTAGCTGTTCTTCCAACTGGGCTGGAGCTGTTATCTGAAGAATAATCTCTATTCTTATTCTTTCCTAATGTGTGCTGCTCCCTAACACAGCGCAGCTGTGTTGAATCAAGCCCTGCCCTTTGAGATGAGTGCTTAGGGATTACCTCATAGCTCTCTTGATTGCACACACCTTCTCTCACTTCAGCCCCTCTCATGGCTGCTGGAAACCTGGTGCATTCTGGGACTGGTAGTCTTTTATGTGAAAACTCTGTTTTCTTGCTTCTACCAGAACTGACAGGTTGCTTGTTCAGAGTCACATCATCTTTTCTATAGCTCCTACCTGAGCTATGATAAGCTTCCTTATCACACGTCGACATTTCTACCTGTTTAGCTACTTTAAGATCAGACACAACCACGCCTAGGTCCCGCTCTTCTTTAGTGGACAAAAGTACTTCACCCCCTATACTATATTGCTCCCTTGGATTGCTGCAGCCCAAATGCATGACCTTACATTTTTTAACATTAAATTCCAGCTGCCAAATTCTAGACCATTCTTCAAGCTTAGCTAGATCCCTCCTCATGTTATCTACACCTTCCTGGGTGTCTACTCTATTGCAGATTTTGGTATCATCCGCAAAGAGGCAAACCTTACCCAACAGCCCTTCCGCTATATCATTAACAAAGATGCTAAAAAGAATCGGACCAAGGACAGATCCCTGGGGCACACCACTGGTAACATCCTTCTCCTCAGAGTGAGCTCCATTTACTTGTACTCTTTGTCGCCTCCCACCCAACCAATTTCTAACCCAAGCAGTAATTTTAGGGTCCATCCCTAGGGTGCTCAGTTTGTTTACAGTTGTAATACATTTTCCTGGATTATCGATATTTCTTTCAATTCTTCTTCTACATCACCTTATATATACCATTTAAGGCATGTGTAACTTCCCTACATCTTCTTCAGTAAAGACAGAAGCAAAGAATTCATTCAGTCTCTCCACTATTGCCTTGTCCTCACTTAGCACCCCGTGTTTCTGCTGAGAATATAGTTGAAAAAGTTCTTATTATGCATTTTTGTTTCTATAGCAAGTTTCTTTTCAAATTCTCTCTTCTCCTGCCTTATCAATGCCTTGCTTCTAAGTTGCCAATGCATATGTTGTTTCCCATGTTTTTCATTTGGTTCCTTTTTCCATTTCCTGAAAGATGCTTTTTTGACAACAACCTCTCTGACCTCACCTTTAAACCATGCTGGCAGATTTTTTGGCCTTCCTTCCACTTTTCTTAAAATGTGGAATACATCTGGTCTGGACTTCCAAGATAGTACTTTTAAAACAATTCCCATGGTCGATGTAAATCTTTAACCTTTGCAGCTGCTCCTTTTAGTTTTTTCTTAGCTATTTTCCTCATTTTATTATAGTCTCCCTTTTCAAAGTTAAAAGGTTGTACTGTGGATTTCCTTGAAGTCCTTCTTCCATTTATTAAATCAAATGCAACCATTCTATGATCACTATTGCCAAGTGGCCCTAAAACCCTTATCTCTTGCACCAGATCCTGTGTTCCACTAAGGACTAGGTCTAAAATAGCTTCCCCTCTTGTAAGGTTCATGAACCAGTTGCTTCAAGAAACAGTCATTTATTTGATCTAGAACTTTATTTCTCTAGCATGTCCTGCTGTGACATTGACCCAGTCAATACTGGGATAATTGAAATCACCCATTATTATTACTATGTTGTAACTTTCGTTAGCTTCCCTGATTTCTTTCAGCATTTCATGATCAATCTGTTCATTCTAACCAGAGCGCAATACCTTCACCTGTAATCGGGACTAGTTGGATCTGACAGGGTTGAAATTTGTGGCCCAAAATCATCTCCACCATAGCCATCACTCGAATACACTTTTTCAGTAGGTTAATATTGTAAATTTTGGCTTTTCTCCATTTATCTAGCTGGGCAATCTTATAGTTAACAGGCCCTACTTTCTCTTCTACCTCATAGGACCCCTGCCATTTACAGAGTAACTTGATGCTGGATGAGCGCAGCAAGACTAAGGGGCTTGTTTACAAAGCCGCGGTAGCAGTTCGTGATCGTTATCGGAGCCGCGGCCCCATTGATTTCAGAGCTGCTCTCTGCTGCCCAGGGAAGAAACATAGAAACATAGAAATATGATGACAGAAAAAGACCACATGGCCTATCTAGTCTGTCCTTCCGTATCAACAACTACAACAGTCCCCTTTTTACCTTTAGAGATCCTCTGTGTTTGTCCCATGCTTTTTTGAATTCAGTTACTGTCCTCATCTCTACCACGTCCACTGGGAGACTATTCCACGGATCCACTACTCTTTCTGTAAAGAAATATTTCCGCATATCACTCCTGAATCTATCTCCCTTCACCCTCATCCCATGTCCCCTCAGAGCAGAACTTGCTTTCAATTGATTTCAATGGGGCCGCGGCTCCGATAACGATCGCGAACCGCTACCGCGGCTTTGTAAACAAGCCCTTAAAACTCTGTCTCCCGGTTAGAAAGTGTGATGTACGGCTGCCCGATTGTAGCCCCTGGCCTCTTCAGCTTGGGCTTTTTCAGACTGAGTTTGGCCACCTCTCTGGCTTTCCTTTGTCAGTCTTGCATTTGTACAATGTACTCCACCAAATTACACCTGGTACAGGGTTCTTCTTTCCATGTTCCCCTTATCACATCTAATATGCCTCTTGGCCGTCTTCCAAAGAGCAATTCAAAAGGTGACAACCCCATCAAACTCTGAGGTACCTCGCAGATGGCAAACAGAGTAGGAGAATGTCTCAGTTCTTCCCATCCTCCTGCATGAATGTTTTTAACATCTGTTTCAGAGTTTTACTGAATCGCTCAATAAGGCCATCTGTCTGTGGGCGATATGCTCGCAGCATTTTGACCTTCACCAAGGCACATGCGTGCTTCGTCACCTTGGATATAAAGGGTTTTCCTTGATCTGTGAGGATCTCATTGGGTATTCCACCTGTGAGAATACTTCCCAGAGAGCATTCAGGATTATAGTAGTCTTCATATTCCTTAGAGCAATGGCCTCCAGGTATCTGGTAGCACAGTCCAGTATGACTAAAGTATATTTGTTGCCCCAGGTGGTTTGCAGCAAGGGTCCTATCAGATCCATGGTTACTTTTTCAAATGGGATTCAAATGATGGCCATAGGCATTAGAGGGGAAGTCAGACTCTATCGGGGTTATGAAGTTGGCAGGTGGGACATTACTGGCAATATAACTGCACCTATTTATGGACCCAAGGCCAAAGCAATTGGGCCAAAACACACTCTAGTGTTTTCTCCACTCCCAGGTGTCCCCCTTAAAAATGGCTATGAAACAATAATAACACCTGCTGATGATAGGGCCGGGGAACTATCAGTCGTTCTACATCTTTCCCCTCGGACATTCTGTATAATGAATCTCCCTTTAACATAAAAAATGGACTCTCCATTACCTACTGGAACTCCATCTACCTCCAAAACTCACTCTTGGGCATGTTTAAAGAACTCATCCTCTTGCTGAGCCCTCCTAAGCTCCCTGGGTCTTCCCCCAGCCCCCAGTCTGGGAAGGGGACAATTGTATTTGGGTCACTACCGCTGAGTCCTGAGTTATCCCCAGGAGTTTCTTCCCTAGGCTCCCCCTCCCTGGATCCCTCCCCCATAGTTGCCCCCAGATTCTGTTGATAATGTAACTTTTCTGGAAACTCCAACTCCGGAACTTAGCAGGCTTGGAATTCTTGGCATATAGATCCAGGTCTTCCAGGGGGAAAATCTCTGGGAAATCTTCCTGGTCCGACTTAGTGGAGCCGTCAGTTAGCTGGGCACATATCGCTCAGAGGTTTGGGTAGTCTCAACTGATCACCACTAGATATGGGAGCCAGGAAAGCACCATGACCTCAAATGTAGATTGCCCTTCTGGATTCTTAAGTGAAACCTGTGCCGTTGGATACTGCCTATTGTCTCCATGTACATAGGTCAGTGTTACCATTTTTGCATAGTTAATTTGAAATCAGATTTTGGTATCCCAGCAAATGAGGGTCCACACATTCCCAGAGTCTATCAAAGCCTGAAGGTGGGTTCCCTCAAGCTCCACTGGAATCACAAAGTTCTGTGCCCTCAAGTGTGGAGTGTCCACTAAAGCTCAAGTGTGAGGGGTGGTTAGGCTAACATCCACAGGTTTTTCCGCATTCAGAGGACATTCTCAAGCATAATGTCCCTGGGCTCCACACCTAAAACAGGTGAAGAGGTCATGGCTAGGGCCGTGCCCTCGTCTAGAAGGTGACTTTGGGGGTCAGAACATGGGAGCCAACATTCATTCTGGCTTCCCCTTCTGTCCTCTTGGGCTAATGAGTGCTTCTTCCCCTTCTCACTTTCCACTTTAGTCACTGGCTGGGCTTCATGATACACCTCGGCTATTTCCATGCACTCTCCAGTGTAAGCTTGGGGTGCTGATATACCCACTGTTTCATCAGGGTAGTCAAGTCCTACAAAAACTGCACCAATAGCACAATATTAGCCTCTGGTTTCAGCCACTTCCATTCGAGCTCTGTTTCATTTGGAGCCCCCCTTTCTGAATCATTGTTGGTAAGCCTCTGTTATACAGTCAGCCTGTTCCAATATGGTGGCCTTAACAGCTGCATATGTAGCCAGTCCATTAGGATTGGCATCCTGGAATGCAGATTGCTAACCATCAGCAAATTCCCCAAATAAGTAGTTCATGTAGCCCCCGGCCACCCAGCCATGTGGACAGTTTGTTCAAAGTTCACCAAAAAGTGGTTAGATTCATCTTCTGCCATTATTTTCTTTAGTGCTTGCACTGGAGGGTGAAGTAGCAGTCCCTGTAGGGCTTGAGTCAACTCAGCCAGGGAGCTCCTCTGTAACTTCCCTTACGCCTGAATAAGCTCTTGTTGCTGTTGATATTGTTGTTGTTGCTGCTGTTGATATTGTTGTTGTTGCCACTGCCCTTCTAGCAGGGCTTATTGAAACTGCTATTGACATTGTTACTGGTGCTGCTGATACTTTGCTGTGAAGAACATACAGTAAGAACATAAGATATGCCATTCTGGGTAAGATCAAGGTCCATCAAGATCGGTATCCTGTTTCCTTCAGTGGCCAATCCAGGCTAAAAGTACCTAACAGGTTCCCAAAAAGACACACAGGTTTAACAATGCTTGTATTGGGTAAGCAGTGGATTTCCTGGGTCCTCTTTAATAATGGTTTATGGACCTTTCCTCCAGGAACTTGTCCAAACCTTTTTTAAACCAGGATACACTAACAGCTTTTACTACATCCTCTGACGACGAACTCCAGAGTTTGATTACACACTGGGTGGAAAAATATTCTCTTATTAGTCTTAAACGGGTTACACTGTAGCTTCATTGAATATTCCCTAGTCTTTCTACTTTTTGATGGCATAAACAATCGATCTATGTTTACCCATTCCACTCTATTCATTAATTTATAGACCTCTGTCATATTTCCCCTCAGCAGTCTCTTTTCCAGGTTGAAGAGCCATAATCTTTTAGGCCTCTTCTCATAGGGGTATCCTTCCATCCTCTTTACCATTTTGATGGTTCTTCTCTGTATCTTTTCTAATTCCGCTATATCCTTTTTAAGATACGGCAAGCAGAAATGCACACAAAATTCAAAGTGTGATCGCACCATGGAACAAAACAAAGGTATTATAATATTCTCTTTTATTCTCCATTCCTTTTCTTATGATTCCTTGCATTCTATTTGCCTTCTTGGCCGCCGCTGCACACTGGGCCGAGGGTTTCAACGTGTTATCCACAATGACGCCTAAATCTTTTTCCTGGGTGGTGGTTCCTAATGTCTCCTTAGTTTGGGTTGTTCTTTCCTAGGTTCATAACTTTGCACTTGTCCACATTAAATTTTATCTGCCATTTTAACATCCAGTCTTCCAATATGTCAAGGTCCTCTTGTAATTTTTCCCAATCCTCTTGGGTTTTAACAACTTTGAATAATTTTGTGTCATCTGCAAATTTGATTACCTCACTCATTATTCCCATTTCAAGGTCATTTATGAATATGTTAAAAAGCAGCGGACCCAGCACAGATCCCTGAGGTACTCCACTATTCACCTTTCTCCATTGGGAAAATTGGCCATTTAGCCCTACCCTCTGCTTTCTATCTTTTTGCAGTTCTTGATCCACAATAGTACACTGCCTCCTATTCAATGACTTCTTAATTTTGCCAAGAGTCTCTCATGAGGGACCTTACCAAAGGCTTTCTGAAAATCTAGATAGACTATATGTTGCTGCTGACCTTTTGCCAGAATATGGAGGAGCTGCTCCATCCTGGCTTGTCACTGTTCTCTTGCAACACCACCGCAGCTTCCTCTTCTGCAGTTGAGTTAACCCTGCAGTATTCCAGCTCCAACAAACTTTCAGCAGCCTCTAGTGGCCAAAACAAATCCTGCCTATCCAGCACTGACTAAACCTTCTTCAAGCTCCCTAACTAGGGCAAGAACCGTCTTAGCCCATACAAGCAAACAAAAAAATTATGACCTGCTGTAGAGGCCCAGTCATGGAGAGATGTGGATTTGCCCTCAGTCACATGGTTATAGGAAATCCCCATGTTGCCACCACATGTGGTAGTGTGGTGTCCGGTGGGAAAGGATTTTCTTTAAAACACAGGCCAAACAGCAGTTCAGGGAAAAGAAAAACAGTTTTTATTCTCTCCCGGCTTGTTAAACTTCCACAAGCTGGTTCTCCCTGCCGTTCCTCCAGCTCCTGTTAAATTTCCTACCTCAGAACTCCTTTGCATGGCTTGCCTTGGAAGGACTCCTGGTTCCATGGGCCTCTGTCCCTCCAGCAGCCTGCTGTGTTCTTAACCTCTCCCTGTGAGCCACACCCTCCCCGCCCTGAACTCTGAGCTGCAGGCTTTCTTAAAGGGGACTGACTGTTGATATTCACTTTGAAGAGGGACGGGTAACATTCTATAGACCCCATCACAGAGTCATATGAGCAGGTGAGACATCAGAAGGACCAGGTACATCAAATCAACCAATGGTCCTTAAGAAGAGCAAGTGTATGACTTGTCTTCGCATTAAAGCTTAACTGCAAAGCATTAGACCATTCTTCCAGTGTTTATAGATCTTTTCTCATGTTGTCCACTCCCTCAGAAGTGTCCACTTGGTTGCAAATTTTTGTGTCATCTGCAAGAAGGCAGCCTTTTCCATTCAGTCCTTTTGCAATATCACTCACAAATACAGTGAACTGTAACAATTCCAGAACCAATCCCTGAGGCATGTCACTACGCACCTTCCTTTCTTCTGAGTGAGTTCCGTTTACCACCACCTTCTGTCGTTTGTCAGTCAACCAATGTCTGATCCAGTTCACCACCTTGGGACCTATCCCCAGACTGCTCAGTTGATTGATATTCGCGGGTGCTACCGCTACATTCCCCGATGCTACGTGGTTAGCAATGGGCATTTGGGGGCGTTCCACGGTGGAGCAGAGATGGCAACCATCTCTAACTGGGCAGCAGCAATATTGAGCCGCTGTCCGGTCAGTGACCCATATGTAAAGTAAGGCATGGCAGGGGCTAGCCTAACTTTACTCATGAAGACGAACTAGGCAGTGGCTCAATATTGCTTCTGCCCGGTTAGCTTCCAGGGTCTGCGTTGAACCATATATTCCATGCTAGTGGCCGGATATGGACTCGGCATTGAATATCTGGTGTTAGTATTCAGCGGCTGAATATCGGGCCCTTTATCTCCCTAGCATGTCCTGCAATGACCCAGTCGATACCGGGGTAATTGAAATCACCTATTATTATTACTGTGTTGTAACTTTTGTTAGCTTCCCTGATTTCTTTTAGCATTTCTTCATCCATCTGTTCATTCTGGCTAGGCAGACAGGCCACCCCCACTGCCATCGCCTTCCCCTGTTTACACGCTGCTGTTCTCTTTCTGCTAGTGAGATCCAGGGACTCCTGCTGGCTCTTTACTACCACTACAGCTTTCTTCATGCTGGTGAGACTTGGGGATTCCCACTGTAAGGCAGAGTGAAGATGTATGCCTCTGTTTGTTTGTGCATGCATAAATAAACAGATGTGTATGAATGGATGGATGGAAGGCCAAACAGACAGACAGATGGACCATCCCCAACAGGGACTATCGCTAAAGTGAAATGCACCTAAAAATTGTCTTTATTCAAGGTGGAATCTTCTTTCTTTCTTTCTTTGCACTTGCCGTGTCCTGTATCTGTGAAGCATTATGAGAACTTTAAATAAAAGTAATATATATATTGTTTAATTTTTCTCTTCAACATCTTTTTACAGTAAAAGGGAATCTATAACCCAGGAATAAATTGGACTAAGTGCATTATACAATCAGACTGCCTTGCAATTAGTTGATTGTTAGGGCACAAGACCAATGTTTTGCATGCACTGAAGATATGGAGCTCAATCTGCAGATCGAATTCATTGCATCTATTAGAAATATTAGCTCGGTCACCTCTTGCATATACTTCAGAGAAACGTGCCATGTCTAACGGGGACAGGAGAAAAAACATAAACTAACTGAAACCTTTTTATGCTGTTTAATAGGTTAACTAAATTACTGGAGGCTTGAGGCTGTATAGTGTCTTATTCGTCAAGTACCTACATCGATGTGCCAGCTCACATTGGTTCTCAATATAAAATAGTGTGGTTGCCATGGTAACCCACAGATTTCAGAGTGTCTGTGAAACTCGGAGATGTAGAGTTCTTCCATAAAATATGTTCTTGCTGATTTATCACGTAATCGTTCTACTTTAACTGGTGATTTAAAATAGCCTCCCAAGAAATTCCTGTACAAAGCTACACTATAGATCAGGTGCAGCATTGTGCAGGAGCTTTCGGGGAAACTTTTCTAGGAAGGCATAGAGGTGCATGTGTTGCTTTTATAAAATAGTCCTTGTCCTCAAATTCCTTCTTCATCCACAGGCACTAAAAAAAAGAAAACTTCACTGATTATCTGGCATGTTTCACACATAGGGGGCCAGGTATTCAGAACATCTGACAGCTACAAGGTCTAAAGGTCATCAGGATATTCGGTGCCAGTATCTAGATAGTGGACGGCACTGAATAAATGGATACTGAGGTCAGCGCTGGTGACGATCTGGAAAGCAGTGATTTTCAGCCTCTCTCTGGATAGTACTTAGTGTTTTTGCTATCCTAAGTTATGCAGATAGACAAGCCACATAAAGGTGGAAATTATCCAAATAGTAGCTGAATATCGCCGCTATCCAGATAGTTCCCACTATCAACCTTGTACCCTCCATGGATTGTCCTAACAATATCGCAATAATGCTGCTAAGTATATAGCTAAATTAGAAAAGGTACAGAGAAGAGCAACAAAAATGGTAAAGGGGGTGCAAGTATATCCCTATGAGGAAAGGCTTAAAAGGTGGTGGTCTCCCTAGATCTTTCCTCCGCCTTTGACTTTGTAGATCACTCCCTTCTCCTCTCACGACTCCGGGATGCAGGCCTTCGAGGCGCTGTCTACCACGGGTTCCACTCCTTCCTTTCCTCCCATTCTTTCTCCATAGCTTCTTCCACAGATCCACACTCTCCCTCAAATCCTTTCCCCCTCCCCTGTGGTGTCCGTCAAGGTTCTGTCCTGGCCCCCTTATTGTTCAATCTCTTCCTTGCACCATTGGCCCTTTGCATTCAGCAAACCAGGCTGTCTTCTTTTTTCTATGCAGGTGACATTATCATCATTCACCATACCAGTCCTCTGCATCCTGACCTCGCACCCTTGAACTCATACCTCACTCTCGTTTCCAGTTGGTTATCCTCCAGCTGTCTTCATTTCAACTTCGCCAAATCTTCTGCCACATGGTTTACGTTCGGGAGTCCCTGTCCCTCTCTTGCTCCCTTCCTTGGCTGTTCTGTGATCCCCATTGTTTCTACCTTCAAATACCTAGGTGTCCTCCTTGATTCCAACCTCACTTTCAAAGATCACATATCACATCTAGCTAAGACGTCTTATTTCTTTCTTCGACAAATTTGATCCATCCGCCCTTTTCTGTCCCCCTCAGCACTGACCACCTCACGCTATCCATAGTCCTGTCACGATTAGATTACTGTAACTCCATTTTTGCTGGTATCACCAAAGTTCAACTCCGTCGATTGCAACTTATCCAGAACACCGCAGCCAGAATCATCTCCCACTCTTCCCGCAGAGATCACATTACACCCTTACTTTTTCTACTTCACTGGCTCCCGGTCGATTACCGCATTAAATTCAAGATATTATCTTTAGTTCAGCGAGTCTTTTACACTCATACTCCACAGTACCTTGCTGATCTTCTTCATTTCCACACCCCTGTTCGCAGTCTTCTCTCCCTTCATATCAATCAACTCCACCTCCCCCCACCGTCTCATGCACACCTACAATCTATCCGTCACTCTGCCTTTTTCTTCCTTGGTCCAGCTCTTTGGAACTCTCTGCCCACTTCACTATGTTTAGAAGAAAACTACATCACCTTTAGGTCGCAACTCAAAATCCACTTCTTCAACTCTACATACAACCTTCCGGCCGCACCCAGCTGACCTGGTTTATTTATGTTTATCTATGTCCTGTCTTTCTCCTGCCTTATGTCTTGTTTTATGTCCTGCTACTTCTCTACTTTCATGTCCCAATTTTTGTAGTTCTTTTCTTGCTACGGGGCCTTGTGCCCACTCTAGTTTGATTTTGTATAGGTGAACCGCTCTGATGTAATAAAGGGCGGTATATCAAATTTAAATAAATATAAACCTGGAAAAGAGACAGCTGAGGGGAGATATGATAGAGGTCCATAAATTAATGAATGGAGTGGAACGGGTAAACGTAGAATGATTGTTTATGCCATCGAAAAGTAGAAAGACTAGGGGACATGCAATGAAGCTACAGGGTAACCTATTTAAGACTAATAAGAGAAAATATTTTTTCACTCAAAGTGTAATCAAACTCTGGAATTTGTTACCGGAGGATATAGTAAAAGCTGTTAGTGTAGCTGGGGTTTTTAAAAAGGTTTGGACAAGTTCCTGGAGGAAAGGTCCATAAACCATTATTAAAGAGGACCCAGGAAATCCACTGCTTATCCCGGGTCAAGCATAATGGAACGTGTGTATCTTTTTGGGAATCTGCCAGGGATTTGTGACTTGAATTGGGCACTGTTGGAAACAGCATACTGGGCTTAATGGACCTTGGTCTGACCCTGTATGGCATTTCTTATGTTCTTATGTTTAGAAACATAGAAATATGACGACAGAAAAAAAACACATGGCCTATCTAGTCTGTCCTTCCATATCAACAACTACAACAGTCCACTTTTTACCTTTAGAGATCCTCTGTGTTTGTCCCATGCTTTTTTGAATTCAGATACTGTCTTCATCTCTACCACCTCCACTGGGAGACTATTCCACGGATGCACCACTCTTTCCGTAAAGAAATATTTCCGCATATCACTCCTGAATCTATCCCCTTCACCCTCATCCTATGTCCCCTCGTAGCAGAACTTGCTTTTAATTGAAAGAGGCTCTTCCCCTGTACATTTATGCCACAGAAGTATTTAAACATCTCAATCATATCACCTCTATCCCGCCTTTCCTCTAAGGTGCACATATTAAGATCCTTAAGTCTGTCCTCATATGCTTTATAATGAAGACCACCAACCATTTTAGCAGCCACCCTCTGTACTGACTCCATCCTGTTTATATCCTTTTGAAGGTGCAGTCTCCAGAATTGCACACCATACTCCAAATGAGGTCGCACCAAAGACTTATATAGAGGCACTATAACCTCCTTTTTTCTGCTAGCCATTCCTCTCCGTATGCACCCAAGCATCCTTCTAGCTTTTGCCATCACCTTTTCTACCTCTTTAGCTACTTTAAGATCATCAGACACAACCACGCCTAGGTCTCGCTCTTCTTTAGTGGACAAAAGTACTTCACCCCCTATACTATATTGCTCCCTTGGATTGCTGCAGCCCAAATGCATGACCTTACATTTTTTAACATTAAATCCCAGCTGCCAAATTCCAGACCATTCTTCAAGCTTAGCTAGATCCCTCCTCATGTTATCTAGACCTTCCTGGGTGTCTGCTCTATTGCAGATTTTGGTATCATCTGCAGAGGCATAGATAACATCCGTGATTCCCTGGCTAAGGGTTTCTGAATATCAGCACCAAAAGTTTGCTTCAGGCAATTCATAGTCCTAGACACGGAAAGGGGAAATGCACCATTATATCATATTCTAAGGAAGTAACTTTGTAAGGTGCGTCTAGATTTCCACTCATGCTTAAGCATGAAAATCATGGCATGCTATTGATTTATGCACATAAATTGTTTCAGGCTTACTGCAGGCATATATATCACTTCATAGTCCTAGACGCAGTTATTTTCAACTTTCTCTTTCTTTAAAATGAAAAATATGGGGCCAGATGAGGAAGACTCCACCTACAATTCTGACCTACTAAATCTACAATACTACTACTACTACTATTAAACATTTATAAAGCGCTACAAGGCGTACGCAGCTCTGTACAGATACATATAAAAGACAATCCCTGCTCGATACTGTCCTTATATCATTCAACTCACTAAGCTAATGATATTATGCCAAACTCATCCAATCAATTAGATTATGCCATCCAAAAATCAAAGACATTCCTGTACCATGAAATCTTTCAACTAAGAACAGAAGCGACACAGTCTCAAATATTAGCCTATCGGTAAATCGTATTTCAGTTTTGGCAGAAGATGACTCCTATACTACAAACAAATATTTAGGTCAATCAATAGCGGTATAGTTGGCATCCAGTTTCTAAAGTTCTTTACTAATATATATGTCTGGAAACTCCAACTTCATATTGTCGAAGGATAATGTAAATTAGAGATTTGTATCCAAACTTTCAAACTATTACACAAATCGATGCAAATGAGTTTCTGTATCTGTACAAACAGAAACATTTCATCTATGTATTTACAACTAACTTTGTCATCCATATGAATTTATACAGTAACCCTTGGCAACTCCATGAGTTTGTAATAAAAATGTCAATCAAAATAAAAACAATTATTACTCAATACTATTTCCACTAGCGATAAATGAATGATGATGGAATCCTGTGTGGTTTCAAGTGAGCACCTAACACATGTTTAATTGTATCAAGTGCTGATATGTTTGGCATGGTAGTGTGTAATGAACAACTAATGACACCAGTGTATCATCTGGTAAACTTAAAACTAAAGATAATTCCTTTAAATTGCAAATGTATATAAGATTTAGCCTTTTGCATGAAATGTTGTAATAAAATATCAACAAAACAAGATAACTATAGGATAGCAGGTAGCTTAAGCAACAGGTTATGTAACTTATACACAAATACATATACACTTATCTAATTATATAAATGTCCCATCCATTCACCTAAGGGGTCATTTTGGAAGCCCTATCCATGCTCTGGATGTCCAAAAAGGGGCATAAAGATGTCCAAGTCTGAACAGGCATAGCCAGGAACCTGGAATCCCCACCTGATTTCAGAAACGTTATGGACATCCAGCGTCACATCTAAGTTTAGACCTGCTCCAAGCAGGAACAGAGGTTGTTTTGACTGAAAAACATCTAGAGGGAGTAGAGAAGAAATTATCATCCCCAATACTCAGCACAATATCAACAATGGGATTTGAGCCCTGGCTTCCCCATGCCTACCCCATTTCTTTAACCATTAGACTACCCTAGACATCCAAGTTCAGAAATATGGTTCTGGGAGAGTCTATTTACTTTTGTATCTTGCCATGAAAACCCATCTGGGCAGCAGCAGAATGGGACGGTGTTGGCGGCGGAGGTTCACATTTCTGTGACAACGGCAACAACACCAAACTTAAACTGTGTGGAGGAAAGGCCCAGCAGTCTACTTCTGTCTGTATCTTGCCATGAAAACCCAATGGATAGTCACAACAAATTGCACTATAGTGCTGGAAGATGAGAACCCCAGGTCGGAAGGCACTCAACTAGCTACTGGGGAAGAGCTGAAGACTTTTCAGAGTGAAGCTAGCATTTAAGATGTGGTTGGATCAAAGCCCTCATGAAGTCTGACTGCTGATGTAGCTGCACATGAAATGAGAGTCAGAAGCTGTAAAGATGTCTTACATATTGGAACATGGAACATGCAAAGCATGAACCAAGGGAAGTTGGAGGTGGTCAAGAATGAAATGGAACTTGATCTGTTGGGTGTCAGCGAACTGAAATGGACTGGCATTGGGCACTTTGCATCAGATGATCACATGGTCTACTATGCTGGAAATGAAAGACAAAGAAGAAATGGTGTTGCATTTATAATAAAGAAGAAACTTGCAAGAACTGTAATGAAATACAATTTAGTCAGTGAACGCTTAATCTCTATTCGTCTATGAGGAATACCTATCAACACAACTATAATTCAAGTATATGCCTCAACAACAGCTGCAGAAGAGGATGAAATTGAAGAGTTCTATGAACAAGTTCAAGCTGAAATTGACAGAACATGCAAACAGGATATCCCAATAGTCATGGGTGACTGGAATGCAAATGTTGGCAACAAAGAAGAGGGCAAAGTGGTTGGAAAATATGGACTTGGCAACAGAAATGAAAGTGGAGAAAGACTGATAGAATTCTGCAAGACCAATGATCTATTCATCTCAAACACCTTCTTCTAGCAACACAATCTACGGCAACTGTACACGTGGACTTCACCCAATGGATTGTACAAAAATCAAATTGAATACATCTGTGGAACTCAACGATGGAAAAGCTCTATAACATCAACAAAGACAAAACCTGGAGCTGACTGTGGTACAGATCATCAACTACTTGCTTGCAAACTCAAGCTAAAGTTGAAAAAAAGCAAACCACTCATGAATGCAGCAAAATATGATCTTGAGAATAAATCACTGGAATTTAAAGACTGCCTGCAAAATCGATTTGCTGTTTTAGATACAAATGACAGAGCTCCAGAAGAGTTATGGAATGACAATCAAGAAGGTTGTGTTGGAAGAAAGCGAGAAGTCTCTACAAAAGGTGAAAAAGCAAAAACGGCCAAAATGTATGATGGAAGAAACTGAAAATTGCCCAGAAATGCAGAGAAGCTAAAGCCAGAGGAGAAAGAAAGACAATCACAGAACTCAACAGAGATTTCCAACGTGCAGCAAGACAGGACAAGGAAAAGTACTACAATGACACATGCAAGGAAATAGAAGCAGAAACTATTAGAGGAAGAACAAGATCGGCTTTCCTAATGTTACGAGAGTTAAAGAAAAAATTCCAGCCTCGAATTGGAATATTACAAGATGCTCTAGGTTCTATGTTGAATGATGCTGAGAAGATCAAGAAAAGGTGGAAAAAATATACAGAGTTTTTGTACGATAAAGATCGTGGACCAACAGCCATTTCAACCTGTACCTTATGATCCAGAACCACTGGTGATGAAAGAAGAAGTTGAAGCAGCATTGAAAGCCTTATCAAAGAACAAAGCACCGGGCATTGATGGCATTCCCATAGAAGTATTACAGCAATCTGATGCAACTGTTACTGTACTTACAAGGCTCTCTGCCAAGAAATTTGGAAGACAACATCATGGCCAACAGACTGGAAAAGATCTGTGTTTATACCAATACTAAAGAAAGGTGATCCAACTGACTGTGGAAATTATCGCACAACCACTCTGATCCCACATGCCAGCAAGATTCTACTGAAGATTATTCAACAGAGACTACAACCATACCTGGAGCAAGAACTACCTGAAGTGCAAGCAGGATTCAGAAAAGGGCGAGGAACGAGATACATCATTTTATTTATTTATTTATTTGTTGTTCTTATATACCACACTATTAAAAATCAGCGCGGTTTACATATAACAGATTTGTGCAGTCAAATTCTCCGAACACTTCGAAATCCCCTACCCCCCAAGTCCTGTCCCACAGCATCCACAGACACACAAACTCAAAACTCCCAAAACCACAATTAGCTAACCCCACACAGACCTCCCACACACACACAAAAAAATTTATGATAAAAAAATGGAAATAAATTCCACCACTTACGCATGACCTATGAATATTCTGTAACACATTGTATATAACCACTTGTAAATAACCTATGTAAATAGTTTGGACAGTTTATCACATTTATTATTTGTAAAAAGTTAGAAAGTTTCTGTTCAATGTAAATGTATACCGAAGTATACAAAATTGTTAACTTGTTCCATGTAAACCGCCCTTGATCTCTGGAAGGGGCGGTATAGAAGAAATTGATAAATAAAATAAATAAATAAAGCAAAGCACTTACAATGAACAGGGTAGATTAACTTGGATTTCAACTGATGGTAATTATGTACAACAATTTACATCTATTTACAGACTGTATTTATAGTATGTACATCCATTGGTAAGGTTTACGTGTTCATACTTGATAGCATGTTAAGGGGTGGCGTGTTAGATTGCTGTGAATAGTGTAGGAGAAAGAGGTGATGTTTAAGCACTCTTCTGAACTGAGCTAGGTCTTTGATGGCTCTAATGGGTGCAGGGAGTATGTTCCAGCAACTAGGGGCACATAGCTTGAATGCTCTGTTCCTGGTTGACTTTGTGCATTTTGTTATTTCTCTGGGAATCATTAGTGTATTTGCTGTACATGTTCTCCTTTCTCTGTTCGCAGTGATGGGGTGGATGAGGTCCATTAAGGCTGTGGGGGCCATCTTGTTGATGATTTTGAAAGTGATGATGGTTACTTTATATGTTAGTCGACAGTATATTGGTAGCCAATATAAGTCTTTTAGTACCGGGGTGATGTGATCAGCTCTGGAGGCTCCGCTCAGGAATCTTGCAGCTGTATTCATCGCTAATTGTAGGGGGCTTATCGCATTTTTGGGAAGGCCATGTAGGATGACATTGGCGTAATCAAAGTGGGGGATCACCAAAGCTTGAAAGACTGTTCTGAAATCCTCAGCTTGTAGCAAGGGTCGAAGATGTCGTAGGGTTCGTATCTTGTGGTATATTTGTTTGATTATGTTGTTGATGTGTGTTTTGAAATTGAGTTGTTGGTCTATGGCCATGCCTAGATAGCAGATGCAGGGTCTGCATGAGAGTTCTGCATCTCTTGTCTTTATGGTTTTCGGAGGTATGAAGGACTGGTTCACATCATCGCAAATGTGAGATGGATCCTTGAAATGACTAAAGAATATCCAAAGAATATCTATTTGTGCTTTATCAACTACAGCAGGGCTTTTGACTGTGTAAACCATGAGAAACTCTGGGCCACATTAAGAAGCATGGGTATACCAGAACACCTGATCGTTCTCTTGCACAATCTGTACACTGATCAAGAAGCAACAGTTCGAACGGAGCAAGGAAAAACAAAATGGTTTAAAATAAGCAAAGGTGTAAGACAAGGCTGCATACTTTCCCCCTACCTGTTTGATTTATATGCAGAACAAATCATCAGAGAAGCAGGATTGTATGAAGACAACAGAGGTGTGAAGATTGGTGAAAGACTCTTCAACAACCTTCGCTATGCTGATGATTCCACATTACTGGCTGAAAGTGAAGATGATCTGAAACATTTGCTTCTCACGATCAAAGAACATAGCCTCAAAATGGGCCTGCACCTTAATGTAAAGAAGACAAAGATCATGACAACTGGCAAAATCAACAAGTTCATCATTGAAGGAGAAGAAATTGAAATTGTGGACAACTTTAACCTACTTGGATCAACTATCAATAAAGAAGCAACAAGCAGTCAAGAAATCCGACGACGCATTGCTCTTGGCAGAATGGCTATGAAAGACCTAGACAAGATTCTCAAGAGCAGAGATGTCTCTTTCCATACAAAGATTCAACTTGTTCAAGCTATGGTATTTTCAGTATCATATGGATGTGAAAGCTGGAAAGTGAAAAAGATAGACAGGAAAAAAATTGATGCCTTTGAATTATGTTGCTGGCGGCAAATACTGAGTATACCATGGACTGCCTGAAGAACAAACCAGTCAGTACTAGAAGAGATCAAACCTAAGCTTTCTTTAGAAGCTCAGATGACAAAACTTCGACTTTCATACTTTGGACACATCATGCGAAGAGAGAGATCATTAGAGAAAGACATTTTGCTTGGCAAGATAGAAGATCAACGCAAAAGAGGAAGGCCAGCAATGAGACGGATTGATACAATAACAGCAGCTACAGGTACCAGTCTGCAACTATGAGCCGCTTGACAGAAGACCGAACACAATTTAGGACAACTATCCAGAGGGTCGCCATGAGTCGATACCAACTTGACGGCACTTAACAGCAACAATAGGTAATAACTTAGTTTGCATAGTTTGCATCTCAATAGCATAGATTTGGCATTGTTACTATCACATGCTACTTTATGAAGTTTAAGAAAGCATTTTTCTAGTTAGCATGTGATGAAGCTGCAGAATTTGTTGCCAGAAGATATAGACAAGTTTAATAGCATAGTTCATTGACAGTCGTTGGTAGGCCAACATGGGGATCACAATTGCTAACCTCTGGGAGTGAGCAACAGGGAAGAACCTTTCCATTAGGATCTGCAAGGGTACTTCTAAATGACCAAGAATGACTGTTAGATACAGAATATTGAGCTCGATGGATCATTGGTCTGGACCAACATGGCACCTTTCTATACTTAATATACACTTGAGAGGGTTCTTGCTCTGTCTCTCGTTTGGTTTCTCTCTTTTCTTTTACTTTCCTATCTGTTAATGGCATTCCTTTTCTTGCTTTATTTTCGGTAGCCAACTATTCTAGGAGTGGCCTAGTGGTTGGGGCAAGGTACTACAGGCCAGAAGGTCGGTGGTTCAAATCCCACTAGAGGATAGCAACCTTGGGCCGGAAGGACTTGGGTTTCTAGTCCCACAGGTGCTCCTTGTGGTCTTGGGCAAGCCACTTAACCCTCCATAGCCCATGTTCCCTGTAAGTATTAGTGTATGTGTCTCATATCCCCTTGTGTTAAATGTATCCCCCAACCGCTTTGACCCGGTGAAAAGTGGGATATAAATGCAGCTAAATAAATAAATAAATAAAATAAATAAATAATTGTACACCGCCCTGACGCTTCAGCAAAGGCGGTATATCAAACTTCGCAAATAAAGAATAAGGAATAATGTGACAAGGAAAATGTAACTGTCCTGCTGTCATTTTAGTAGCCAGAAGCCCTCTCCAAAGGTGTTGGGAACCAGAGATAGTTCTGATCTTTTTGCTGCTCAAAATCAGCCAAGGGAAGGTCTGGCAGTAACAAGACATGGCACTGGTTCAGTCCAAATCAAAGTACATGTGAATGAAAATTAATCAATGTATTGATTAATGAATTAGATGTATATACCATATCTTCTATAATACACCACATGTCATTCCAGTTTCCAAGATAAGTCATCTCTTCACCCAAGTGGGCTTGGGGTTCCATGCATAGGGTCCACTAGCATTCAGATTGCCAGGAAATCTTGGTTTCCACCCACTCCTTGTCAAGGCTGAAGGCCCCATTGGGCTCCTCAGATGGTTGAATATCTGCACTTGCATCAGACTCATTCTCTTTGTTACCTCATCTTTCCTTTGGCTAAAGTTTCAGCCTAGTAATCGGAGCAGAAGTCTGCTTTCCATAGCACTTAGAATTCAAATCCTACCAGTTTCGAGTCCTAAGATTACCCTCCTCTGAAATTTGATATCAGGGTGTCCAGATAAACTATTTTGTGGGGGCAGGGGGGTTCACAAGAGACATATCTTGCTGAGTCCAATTTCGTAGTTTTCTTCAGGCCATATGTATAGTAAACAGACACATTATATTATATAAAAAAAAACTTAGGTGGGCATTTCACCTGCATAGTGGAAGCCATTTTAAAACTGAAATAATCAGGTTTGATTCTTATGAATCTGCATTATCAAAATCATTTTCATTGTCATTTGTTGGGGTTAGACTCCATGTAGTTTAAATAAGGATCCAGTCTTGAAACCTCCATATTGTATATTCTATGTCTGGCAGCCCAAATAAGATAAGGCTTGCCACCCACCCACTACCTGGCCCTTGAGGGTTTCAAGGAGGAGGTGGCCTTTGGTGCCCTTCAGGGGTAAGGTACTACGATGAGACCCTAGGGATTCTGGGTGATGTAGTCCTGAGCCTCCTGAAGGGGTTGAGATTGTAGTTGTGTGCTCAAGTAGTTAAAGGCAGGCAAAGAAATTTCTTTTTATGAGGTTTATTTCCCGCTTTGCAGTTCAGTGCAAACAGACGCTAAGAAGTTTTATAGCACAAAAACAAGAGTGAGAAAACCAAAATATACAGGGTTTGCAATGCTGGGCTAAGTGTCCATTAGCTTCAGGATCCACATTCAAATTGTCATGTGACTCTTTCATGAACTGAAACTAAAAAGTCTGGTACAACAGCAAACCACCTTATATCCAGAAAAATGCTTTAACTTATCCAACTTTCATAAGTTTTCCCAGCATGATAACAAGTAAGGTAACTTCTGTTATATTTCTTTCATATAACTTTTAAAGCACTTTAATTAATGTCCTTTTCAATGGTACAAGTTGAGCAATCCATTGCTATCTCTTGCTCTGTGGAAGGCAGGGAAACATCTAAGGGCATCTCCTCTTCACAGCTGTTTGCATGCTGTGCTGAATTAGAAGGAGAAACTGCCTTTCTTTCTAGGAATTCCCTGAACTCTGTTAGAAGTAATTCAGCCTGCGTTTTCCCTTTGCTACGCTGAAGTCTTTCTCCTGCTTCAGGTAAACATTGGCTTAAGATGTCTATCTCATGGTAATTAGCAAGGCTGCTTTTGTCAGCACCACAGTTTGGTGTGCTAATAAAACCCTTCCCCCACTTATCTTTAAAAGTAAGTGCTGGGTTTTCCTTTAAAACTTCAACTGGCTCTGGAGAGTTTCTGAACAGGCTTTTAAAAGTAGAAACGTCAGGTTTATCTTGGCTCACGTCTCTCCAATAAGACTCAGCAGTTTTCTTTCTATTAGCTTCTAGGCTGTAGGCTTCCGCTGGCTTATTAGAATATCTTGTGCTGCTTGAATGCTTTTCAGGCTGCACCAAACTGCCACAGTTTTGTCTGACTTTGTTCTGGCTTTTAAAGTTATCCTTCCAGCTTTCTTGCTTCCCAATATTATAGCTGCTAGCTGCTTCAACCCCACTTCGTACCTTGTGCTGAGAGTGTCTCCAGGAGAAATCTTTATCCCTCTGGTTTCTGCTCCAAGGTCCTGTTTGGTTCTCTGGAATCATGGGCTGTATCTTCAGGTCTCTCAGTGCTTTTGAGCCCTTCTTCCCATAGAAGTCTCTCACTGCCCCTGAGTCTCCCAAGTACTTGCTTCGTGACTCTAAACTGCTCCTCCATGGAACACAGCTGTCTTGTTGCTCTCCTTGCCGTTGCTGTTTCTCTCTCTCCTTCTCCAACTCTTCCTGTCTCTCCTCCCCCTGTTTCTGTGTTTGATTGCTTAACAAGCTCCCCGTGTGTTGCACTGCCCGTCTCCTGCTTGGGCGTGCCCAATCAGGGACTTGACCTATCTCCTCCCCTAAGGTGAGGTGTGGTTCCTGATCAGCTACATGTTTTTTTCTTTCTGAAGAGAAAATCCTGCTTTCCCTTGCAGTACCAGTTTTCTCCACCAGATCTCCGCCTATCTCCATTGCTTCTTGAGAAGCTTCTATGTCACAGATCCCCCCCCCCCTTAAGATATCACGGGCTGGCTTAGGCTTGACGGCACAGCACGTGATACTATCTATGGGTTCTGTGCTAGTGTGCTTCTGTTGAGGCTGTTGTCCAGGAGAGGCTATTGTGGCTACTTGGGCTAATGCTACTCTATCATGCCATGGTTTTAAAATGTTGACATGGTAAACTTGCCTGCGACCCTTTCTATTTTCAACCAAGTATGAAACAGGTCCTACAGGTTGCACTGTCCTATAAGGGCCTTTCCAATGGCTCTCAAATTTCGGTTCTGTCCCAGCTACCATTACAATAACTTTTTCTCCTACCATCAATTGACGGTGTTTTGTGTTCCTATCATAATAGGATTTTTGCTTAACCTGACTACGCTTCAAATTGTCAACTGCTACTTGTGACGTCCGGCGTAGCCGCTTCTTAAGATCCTTTAGGAACTCGGGCACCTCTACTTCCCTTGCATCTGGTTCTACCCATTGTTCTCTTAGAATGTCGAGAATGCCGCGGGGAGACCGGCCTTACAGTAGTTCATACGGTGCTGTTCCTAATGAGGCCTGTTTTCTTTCTCTGCATGCATAGAGAACAAAGGGAAGCATTGTATCCCAGTTGTCCATTTCACCCTCCAAACTCCGCCGTAGCATTCGCTTAAGGGTCTGGTTTTGTCTCTCGACTAAAACGTTCGTTTGGGGATGATATGCTGCCATCTTAATGTGGTGAATGCCGAAGGCGTCCCACACTTGCCCTAAATACTTCGACATGAAGTTGCTCCCCCTATCGGTGAGAACTTCCCTGGGGAAACCTACTTCACAAAATAACTTAATAAGTTCATTTGCTATCACCTTTGCAGATATGGTGCGTAGTGGCATGGCCCACGGGAACCTTGTAGCGTGGTCCACCACCACTAAGATATATCAGAATCCTCGGGGGGTTTTAATCAGAGGTCCGACAATGTCTACACCTATCCTATGGATTGGCTCCCTAATCACAGGTGATGGTATCATAGGGACATCCCTGGGATGAGCCGCTGAATCCCTTTGGCATGTGGGGCAAGCCTCACAGAATTTGGCCGTCTCTTTAAAAATACCCGGCCAATAAAATCGGGTTAGGATTTGATCGAGGGTCCCTTGAATACCCTTATGTCCCCTGACGGGATGGTCGTGTGCCAACCGTAACACTATATTTTTAAAGGTGGTTGGCACCACCAACTGTTTTCTGCTATCTCCCGTGAAGGGATCTCTACTCTCCCTATAGAGTATCCCTGCAGTTAGGAGAAACCTAGACAATGTATCCCTAGTACTCTGGGCCCACTTGAATGCCTGGGTGAGAGCGGGGTCTGCTTGCTGCTCATTTGGGAACGTGGGAAACTTATTCATTAGCTCCTCGGGTACCCATGGCAGCTCTTGCCCTGCCTGTACTTCAGACTTATTCTTAGAGCGAGTCTGTTTCTCCTTACATTTTTCAGACTTGGCCTTTTTGACTTTACTTTCTGGGGTAGTTATCAATACCTCATCAGAGGGGAGATCTCCTTTGAGATCCTCTGAGGTTTCTTCCTTACTTTCTAAGGCTGAGGACTGGGCTCTTGTGGAGACCATTGCGCCTTTCACTTGTAATTCTCGTTCCATCTCTCTATAGAACTGCGGCCAATCCCTGCCTAGAATTACAGGCTGAGGAAGACCCGGGACAACTGCTAAGGGAATAGTTCCCTGTGCACCTAACCCTGTTATATGGAGCTTATAAACTGGATAGGTGGAAGTTCCTCCGTGAACGTATCGTATTTTTACTGAGCTCACAGGCTGAATTACTTCTCCGCCTTGCCTGGCCTCAATTCTCTGCCAAAACTCTTCAGAGAGCATGCTTAACTCAGCCCCTGAATCTAGCAAAGCTTGGGTTGTAATTCCTTGTACTTCAACAGAAAGTAGAAATCCCTGTCTATCTTTCTTAGCGGCATCCGCTATTAAGGCAGTTTTAACAAAGCAATGCTTTTGAAGATGTCCCTCTTTCCCACATTTATAGCATCTTTGCTTACTCACAGGACTTTTCCACAATGGCATACACATTTTTATAGGGTCCTCCTGCACCCTCCGTCTCCTTTCTGATCCGCTGATAACTGTCTCCTGGGAAGTAGTGCCACCTCTCTGGGCAGTTAGCTCTGCCTCTATGTATCTTTCAGAGAGTGCAACAGCTTCCTGGGGAGTTTTGCAGTTTTGCAAGATCAGAAAGGTGCGGATTCCATTGGGTAGAGCATTCATGTATTGTTCTAGCACCAAATCATCAAGAATTGATTCCACAGATCTCCCTTCTGGAGTTAACCATTTGTCAATTAAACTACGTATTCTATGACACAAAGACTTAGGGGTCTCACTAGGCCTTAGTTTCACATTTCTTAAGCGAGTGTGGTAAACCAAAGGAGTGAGCCCTAATCTCTCCCTTATTGCTTTCTTTAATTCTTCATAGCTTCCGGCCAGTGCAGCTGGCATGGCACGGTAAGCGGCCAGCGCTTCCCCAGTAAGGGATGCTGCTAATCGTATTGCCCAATGTTCCTTAGGCCAGGCACTAAGATGTGCTACTCTCTCGAAGCTTTCCAAAAAATCGTCTACATCGTCTCTATCCGTAAGTTGACCAAAATTGAACAGAGTTCCTGCCTGCAGACTAACAGAATGTAAAGAGTCTGTGAGAGCGGAACCTGCTGTAGACACTGGTGTTGCAGTCGCCTGCTTCTTCTCTTTCAGCCATCAAGGAAAGGTCTCTTTGACGCTCCAGCTGCATCGCCATCCACTGGAAGATATCCTTGGCTTCCATCGACATCTTGGAAGCCTGGAATACAGAAAAATACAGACCCAAGTGCGATACCACAGTACACTTGCCTTTTCTGTGTTTATTCTCTATATTTTCCCCTTTTTTTCCACTAGTTACCCCTAGGACACACCCTTGCCCTGGTATCCTGGTTACCCGGAGTGGATACCCTTTACCCGAAGATTGTCTCAGACTTTCATCTCAACCAGGAGGTGGTGTTGCCCACTTTCTTTCCAAGACCCCACGCCGACCAGGCGTCAGCCATTCTCCATACCCTGGACTGCAAGAAGGCCCTATCCTTCTACCTGCAGTGGACTCAGGGCCACCGCAAAGATGGGCAGCTCTTTATCTCCTACAATCCCAGCCATCTGGGACAGGCAGTCACCAAGCGAACCTTGTCCATTTGGGTGGCGGACTGCATCGTCTTCGCCCAGGCCCAGGCTGGGCTGCCACTGGACCACTCGGTCATTGCGCACAATGTCCGAGCGATGGTGACATAAGTCACAAGCCTCCGCTCGGTGCCCTTGGTGGACATCTGCCGGGCCGCCACCTGGTCTTCCGCTCATATCTTCACACCCATTACTGCCGGGTGAAGGAATCCTGTCGGGGCTCGGCATTCGGCCAGATGGTACTCCGTTATCTGTCTGGGGTTTAAGCAGCTCTTGCCCTCTGACCCTTCTTGTTCAAACCACCAGAGTCATGGCCCTTCCATGGACTCGGGGACCTTGGGTCTGTCTTCAGATTCGCTTGCAGCTGCTCATGGCTCTGCCGTGTTTTTCCTATAGGTCCTCGGTAGCCTGTAGCTAGGGAGTACCATATGTGTGGACTGACTTCCTGCTTGTTCCTGGAGAAAGTGTAGTTACTCATCTGTAAGAGTTGTTCTCCAGGGACAGCAGGAATCAGTCCTCACAACCCTCCCTCCTCCCCTTGGAGGTGTTGTCCTTTTTTTGCCATCTTCTTGATGGGGCTCTAGCTATGGCACCTGACTAAGTAAGATGGCACCCTTAGGCGGGAAGGGGACTATGCATGCATAGTAGCATTCCCAAAGGCTTTCTTTGAAAGCTGGGGAAATGCTTTGCGCGGGCTCTGTCAGTGTCAATGTCAGTGTCAATGTCACCCATATGTGAGGACTGATTCCTGCTGTCCCTGGAGAACACCTATTATAGGTGAGTAACTAAGCTGTACTCCCTTCTTTGGATTTATGACTGAACTGGTAGCTCAGAAATGTTCTTCTAATCCTTGTGGCCCCTGACCTTGATCCTATAATATTTCCTGAATGCCCATAGCTGGATTCCTTGCCAAAATGTAGAGCTTTAAGAATGTGTCCTTCATGCTGAATCTGATGTTCTGGACCCTGTTTCTAGTAATGCATGTGATAATGCTTCCTTTCCTGTCATCTTCCTTTATCTTCATTCCCTTCTCCTTTTCTCCTCCTCCTGTCTTCTCCCCTCTCCTCCCCTACTCTCTTCCACCTCCTCCACATCTCCTATCCCCTTTACTCCTCCCCTTTCCTCTCTTCAATCCTGCATTGCCACCTCCTCTTTTCTCTACCTCTCTAGACACATTCTTTATGCATATTTTCACTTACCGACTCTCAGCATATTTTGTGGTTTCTCCTCACAAAACTCACACACATATACTTCACTCTAATATCTTCAAATAAAAAAGAACAACTAGACAGACAAAGATAACCAGTAGAGACCTTTACAAACTCAGACTCACCAGCAAAGAAAGCAAACACAAGGTAAGAAAAACGATACAATAAACCAACAGTTCGTTCAGAACCATGGAAGTTCCTCTCCTTCTCTTTCATAGAGTAAACATATCTTCCATGCCTGGTTCCAGGATTACTAAAAATGAGTAACTGTCAGAGCCTGACTTTTATACTTTTTCCAGAGAAGCAGGGTTTCCTATGATACTGTTAGGGGGTATGTTTACTAAACCACTCCGGATACATCCTAATTTTTCTGGATATATCAGCGGCATTCGACACCATCTCCCATAACACCCTCATCCACAGACTCCAAACAATTGGGATCAAAGGTACTGTACTCCAATGGTTCAGGTCCTATCTAACCAACCGACAGCAACTGATCCGCACCAAAACCTCCACCTCATCCCCCTTCCAGCAACATCAAGGAGTACCACAAGGATCCACACTATCAGCCATGCTTTTCAACATCTACCTCCGTCCACTCTGCTCAGTCATACGCACTCACAATGTCAACTTCCACATATACGCCGATGACATAATGCTCTACGCCCCAATTACAACAACGGACCCAACAAATGACCAGCTATCAACCTGCTTCACTGACGTATCCAGCTGGCTACAAGAGAACAACTTATCCATTAACATAAAGAAGACCGAAGCCCTTATAGTGACAAAAGACCCAGACTTCAAACCACCCACTCACCTCACTATGGGAACCACGCAAATTCAAGTACAACCACACATAAGATATCTCGGCATTATCATTGACCAAGCCCTAACTCTTAAGCAACAAATCAACAAGACCACAAGAACTGTATTCCACAAGGCGAAAACGGTACAACGCCTCCGACCCCTCCTCGAACCACAAGACTTTAGGACAGTAATGCAAGCTCTAACACTCCCTCATCTGGACTACTGCAACATAATCTACCATGGCCTACCTGCCACACAGACCAATCCCCTCCGAACTGCCCTAAACACCACGGCGAGAATAATTCACAATGCAAGGAAACGAGACCACATCACCCCAATACTGAGGGACCTTCATATTCTCCCCATCGAAGCAAGAATCAAGTACAAAACTCTTCTACTCACCCACCAAACACAGGGCACCCCACTCCGCACCCTACTGCCTCGCCCAACCCACAGCAGAACAACCAGATAATCCTCCAACAGCTCCGTTGCCATCCCCCACAAAAGAACCAAAGCAACTCAACGGACCTGCAACATAGCCTTTCAACTCTATGCCCCATCCCTCTGGAACTCTCTACCAAACCACATCAGGAACAACGGTGATCTCCCATCATTCAAAAAGCAGCTAAAAACCATCCTATTCCAAGAACATCTCTGAATAGGAACCCCCCCCTCCCTATTTCTCTCCAAGATCTCCAAAACAGTAACTATGCTATCTTGTCAGTCTCTACGTTCACCCCAAAAATCATCAATGTTGAACCCCCGGTGATGCCCCCCCCCCCCACATTTGATTCCCCCCCCCCCCCCCGGTTATATGTCCCACCGCTTTGACCCGGTGAAAAACGGGATATAAATACAGTTAAATAAATAAATAAATAAATGTAGCATTGGCCATGTTAAACCACGGTAACGTTACCTCATGTAACATTAATGCGTGGTAACGTTACCGGCAGCTGTAAATGTCCCAAATGGTGGAGAGAAGGTAGAGAAAAGGGGTCAATGGGCAGGGAATGGGCGGGGAGAGGCCCCTGCTACACTAATGCTGGAACAGTAATGCCAGGACATTACCGCCAATGAAAAATGGTCGGTAAATGCACATTTGCAGAAGAGAGAGACCATTTCAGTGTCAGCAATGTAGAGCACAGACAGGCAGCCCAAGTAAAGTGATAGTAGTGCTCCATTTGCAGCAACAGCATAGTGCCCAAGTATGAAAGGGCACTATGGTGATGGTGCAAATGGGGCAAAGGGGACTGCAGGCGGAACATGCAGTGGGAGCAGGTGGGGCACAGGGAAGACTAGGCAGTCGCCTAGGTGGCTCATAGGAACACAGAAACTGGAAAACAGCAAGACAGCGACTGACCAAGGTCAAACATGGCCATTAGTCTGTGTTCCACAGTGTCCCAATCAGGGGACATGTACCCTTCAGGTACCCCAAACATCACACAGGAACCACAATGCCTGTAATGGAGCAAGCAGTGCACATCTGGGGACCACTCTAACAAGGGTCTACTTACCTTCCCAAGGATATGTCCCAAACTGTCCCATAAACCAGGCTAAATGAACACCCTTTACTACAGCCCTTGGTAATGTATACACCCAGTAGTCCAAATTGAATACACAGTACCCGCATTGCATGCCCTAGCCTGTCCACAGTCTGCTGGCATAACACAATCTATCTACCAGGTCCACCCTAGCCAATAGTTGCTAGATCACCAACCTGACACACCCCAGTCATCTCTCCCCCATGTGGAAGGGACATAACATTGGTAGGTGGTGATGAGGGGATGTGTGGATGTCCATGTATGCCTCCGCACCCCAGACCCTGAACCCTAAGCACCCGCCTACCTGCACATTGGATGGCCTGGGACTGCGCAATACCAGCACCGACAGCATATGGGCATGTCAGCATGACGGGGGGGGGGGGGGGTGTTGGTGGCGGAGGGGACAGTGGCACCCGCCTGCAGTGGACCAAGGCCATGACCTGTTCCAGTCATGCAGTGTTGCAATGTGGTATGCACTGCAACAAAGGTCTGTCTGATGAACAGCAAAGGTAGCCCCAGGGACATCTCTGCTTCTGTGGCAACAGTGTGGTGCAGTACACATAACCAGTGGGTCTTGGCGCAGAGGATCACAGGGTCATGTCCCAGCTGTGGATCTTGCAGAGCATGTCCCTACATTTTACCTTACATTGCAGACACAACATCAACATGTGCAATCCCCAAAGCATCGGCCAACAGGAGTACTAACACCCACACACACAGGCTCCACTATCCAAAGTTTCATGAAGAGTCAGGCTGTTGGCACCAGCACAGAGCAGCAGTTATCACCAGAGTACTACTACTTGTTCCTGCATAACTTAGCAATGCCTGCACTGTGATCGGGACCAGTATGGCGGGCAGGGTTGCCAACCACCCCTATCTTTACACAATGCTGCAATAGGAGTGTGTGTGTGTATGTCTATCCAGAGGTGGAATTGCAGGACTCAGAAGTGCTGGAAACGGACTTGTGGAAAATGATATTGATAAAGCGAAATTACTAAACAAATACTTCTGCTCTGTTTTTACTAAAGAAAATCCTGGAGAAGGACCATCTGTGACTCCCAAATATAAAAATGGGAATGAGGTAGATACCATACCATTCAGAGAGGATGAGGTTTTAGAACAACTTGTAAAACTGAAAGTGGACAAGGCCATGAGACCGGATGGGATACATCCCAGGATACGGAAAGAGCTCAGAGAGGTTCCTCAGGACTGGAGAATGGCTGACGTCGTACCTCTACACAAAAGTGGTGACAGGGAAGAAGTGTCAAACTACAGGCCTGTGAGCCTTACCTCGGTGGCGGGAAAAGTAATGGAGACACTCCTGAAAGAGCGAATAGTGAACTTTCTCAAAACCAGCGGGTTACAGGATCCGAGGCAACACGGTTTTACCGAGGGAAGATCTTGCCAGACAAATCTGATTGAGTTCTTTGACTGGGTGACCAGAGAACTGGATCAAGGACACACAATGGATGTCATCTACCTGGATTTCAGCAAAGCCTTTGATATTGTCCCTCATAGGAGGCTTATCAATAAACTCAGTAGTTTGGGGATGGGTCCCAAGGTGGTAAACTGGATCAGAAATTGGTTGACTGACAGACAACAGAAGGTGATGATAAATGGAGCTCACTTGAATGAAAAGAAGGTGATTAGTGGGGTACTTCAGGGTTCAGTCCTGGGCCCGGCACTGTTCAATGTATTTGTGAGTGATATTGCTGAAGGACTGAATGGAAGAGTCTGTCTTTTTGCAGATGACACAAAAATTTGCAACAGAGTGGACTCCCCCGAGGGAGTGCTTACTATGAGGAGGGATCTGCAAAAGCTGGAGGAATGGTCTGCTGCTTGGCAATTAAGATTTAATGTGAAGAAGTGCAGTATCATGCACTTGGGTAGCAGAAATCCAAGGGAAATGTATGCGATAGGGGGCGAGAGGTTGTTGTGCATGGAGCAGGAGAAAGACCTCGGTGTGATTATTTCTGTAGATCTCAAGGTGGCAAAACAGTGCGACAAGGCAGTGCCAAAAGCCAGGAGGATGTTGGGCTGCATTCGAAAAGGAATTACCAGCAGAAAGGAAGGGGTACCAGTGCCACTGTATAAGTCTCTGGTGAGGCCTCACTTGGAATACTGTGTTCAGTTTTGGAGAATGTATCTTGCAAAGGATATATAAAGAATGGAAGCTGTTCACAGGAAGGCGACCAAAATGATTTGGAGCCTGCATCAGAAGCCTTATGAGGAGAGACTTGAAGACTTAAATATGTACACTTTGGAGGAGAGGAGGGATAGGGGAGATATGATTCAGACCTTTTAATACTTAAAGAGAAATAATGAACGAACAAACCTCTTCCAAAGACGGGGAAGTTGTAAAACTAGAGGGCATGAAGCTGCAAGATGGTAAATTGAAAGGCAATGTCAGGAAATATTTTTTCACTGAAAGGGTGGTGGATGCTTGCAATGCCCTCCCGATGGAGGTGGTGTGGGCAAACACAGTGAAGGAATTCAAAGTGGCCTGGGACAGACACAGTGGATCACTTTACAGCAACAAGATTAAATCAAAATAAACTGAACCATCTAATTTCTCAATATATAGGGGTGTCCTACATGGAGCGATACCCCTAAACAAACAAAGAAACAAAGATACAAGGAGGGGAGAAGACATGGGGAGGGGTGCACCTGCTCCTGGTGGGTGCACCACTAGGCAAAGACATGGGTAGGGGTGCACCTACTTCCTAAAAGACATGGGAAGGGGTGCACCTACTCCTGCCATATTGCTGGGCAGACTAGATGGACCACACTGGTCTTTATCTGCCGTCATTTATTATGTTACTATGTTTTGTGGCTTCCTACTCCTCACTGGGCCCACAATACGTACACTGTTTCCAGCATTAGCCTGCAAATGTGCATACTGAGGAACAAGGTATTGTGGGTATGGCCCAGACAGGGTGGATTGGGGAGGATGCGTCTGCATTGGGGGTAGGCCAATGGCTGGGACATTGTAGTACCCGACCACCACCTGCATGGACAGGGTGGCCACAGCATGTCATGCTGGGAGGACACTCTCACTCTGACCGAGCAGTGACCATGGCATGGCTATGTTCCCACATAGTGCTATATAGCATTTGTTTTTTAGTGATATCTGTGTGCTCTCTTTTCTGGGGCCCAATCACTAAGGCACCTGCTGGGTGTCTGTGCTGTATATCCCAACTCTGGGTGCACATGGTTCCTCTGTGAACCTGCAATATGGACTGTCCACAGTTTGTATGTGGATGGTTGGAACACCTGGTGGGATATAGTCTGACTGTGTCTTCTGCTGGTGAATGTCAGACCTTGGTGGGTGGCAGCTGCGGTTTTCTGGGTCTACTCCCAGCATTACTGCTGGTCTGTCAGTGCCCTAGTTACAGGTAAAGATCTGGTCTATTGATCTAACCCCCCCCCCCCCCCGGGCTGACAGCCTCTGGCATGGGGGTTGCTGGTAGCACAGCTATTATTCATGCCTGTGTCACATGCCCCTCCACTGCCTCAATTATGAAAAGGTTTATTTGGGGACAAAGGGCATATATTGTAAATGACTTTGACCAGGAGCGAGTGATTATATTAGGGATTGCTACATGTACCTCATGCAAGTCTAGACACCCCTCTGCCCTGATAATAGATGGCTATGGCAGGCGCATTGTAACACTGGGTATGCAGTATTCTGGGTGTATCCCAGTCCACCACAGTTAAATACGAGTGGGGCATACAGATAAACACAGGGTGATACTAGGTTCCACTGCAAGGAACACTTGCCACACACAGATAACAATAGGGATCTGCAGCAGAGCCTATTTCTAGCACCACAGGTGCTGCGGACCTGATGCTGGGCACCCATCCTCACCCTCAGGGTGAACACAGAACCTGCACAGTGGCATGGTCTGTAGCTGCTCTGTGCCAGTATCACACAGTGTCAGTTCTTCATACCAAGCTGAGGTGCTGGAGAGGTGCATTCTCCATTTGGTGATCATCTGTAGACTGCTGTTCTGCATGTGCATTGCATCATGGGTATTGGTGGGTTACATAGCAGACATTTTGTGTGGTGACCTGCAGTCTTTCTGTATCCAGCCATTGCTATGCAAAAAAACCATGGAGGTGTAGTCTACTGGTTAGTACAATGACTCCCTAGACAGGGGGTCATGGTTTTAATTCCTCCTTGTTCTCATTTTTTATGCCTGTCCTATTCAATCATTTTCATGCCTGTAACAGTCACATCTCTGCAGATTTGAGCTGCCAACCCATAACACCCTCACCTCAGTTGCCAGCCATCCTTCAACCCATCTATCTGCCTCTGTCAGCTGTGTAGAGCCCTGTCTTCTTGTGCAGGCCGCTACCCCATGTCCTGCACTGGTGCCCTTTTCAGCATTGCGGCTCTTCGTGCTTGCCTCACCTATGCCTGATCTGCATGGCACCACTACTTCTCTGTCCTCCTATCATTGCAAATTTCCTGCCACCTCTGCCTCCACTGGTGGACACATATTCCCATCCTCTGCCACCCACTGTCATTGCAGCACTTTACATTGCAAACCCCCTGTGCATCAGTACAGCTGCCTCCAGCATGTTTGTCCACTTTACCGGCAGCCACATAGGATGCCCGCAGATATGGCAGGTCCATCAGCTCCCACCTCTCCTTCCTTCCATCACTTGTTCATTGCCTTTCCTTGGTGCTCTATCCAGTGTTAGGGTTACATCTGTTTTTATGCCTTACAGTTCATGCTTGTCAACTTGAAGCACCTTACAGCCCTTAGGGCACCTTAACTTAAGGCACCTTAACATCCTTAGGTCACCTTAACCTAGGGTGCCTTATAAGGTGCCTTAACCTAAGGCACCTTAAAGCCCTTAGGGCGCCTTAACCTAAGATGCCTTATAAGATGTTTTAACCTAAGGTGTCTTATAAGGTAACTTAGCCTAATGTGCCTTATAAGGTGCCTTAACCTAAGGCACCTTAAAGCCCTTAGGGCGCCTTAACCTAAGGCACCTTAAAGCCCTTGGGGCGCCTTAACCTAAGGCATCTTAACCCCAGGCGCCTTAGGTTAAGGCACCTTAATTCAAGGCGCCCTAAGGGCTTTAAGGCACCCTAACGTAATGCACCTTATGTTAGGGAGCCTTAAAGCCCTTAGGGCGCCTTGTCAGCCTTAACGTGCCCTGTTTGTCACCTTAAAGTGCAATGTCCCATTAATGTGCGTTAAACGGCCAAGGCACCCTTTAGCACACGTTAACAGCCCATTGCTTCCTTTACGCCAGAAAGCCCCCTACCTGCCCACTGCCTTATATGGCTTCAGGTACGTTAACGCTGCACTTACTGCTGGTTTAGGAAACATACCCCTTAGTTTGAAAAGATCAAAGATATTGTGTATTAAGGATTTCTACTGCACACTAATGAGTCACCCAATATTTTTATATCCCATGAATTGCACAGAGCTGCCAAGTTACCCATTTCCAGGATGTATTTAGAACAGTCCTGGATTTCTGACAACCCCATTTTGGTGTATGCTAGTATCTGCAGCACTGAATCCATGGGTAAAAATCAGAGACTACTAATTCCACCATGCATTGGGATGTAATTTAAAAACTACATCTTTGCCAGAAAAGGCTCTCTCTTGCTACTTGGTGACTTAGAAGTCTTGCATAGTATGACGTCAGCCATGATTTAATGTGATAACTTTAGTGATAGCACCGTGATATCCTACCAAAATTATTTCGCTAATAGCTCTTCTCCTGAGTACTCAAACTTATGCATTACAGTTTGTTAACATTGCTCAGAAAACTGCATGCAATAAAATATGAATGTGGAAACTGACTTATTTTTCATCCCACATTATACTGATGATTCTGATTATGTGTATGACTCATAAGGACACCGTGAGGCTATGACTGGATGATAATGCCCTTTCTGTCAAGACTCATTAATGAAATGAGATTTGGGAGTGGTGCTTATTATAATGTTTTAAATAATCAATCTGAAACAATTTGCAGATGAAATCAAAGCTATTTAAATTCTTAACCATCCTTTTGATGAGGCTAGCTATTTCTGTATAATTATTCTGCATGCTTGATTTGTCTAATGTAAGATAGGTACTTTAAGGTCATAAGAACATAAGAACATAAGAAATGCCATACTGGGTCAGACCGAGGTCCATCAAGCCCAGTATCCTGTTTCCAACAGTGGCCAATCTAGGTCATACGTACCTAGCAGTTTCCCCAAAAGACACAGGTTCTGCAGTGCTTGTACTAGGCCAAGCATTGATATCCTGGGTCCCTTTTTAATAGTGGTTTATGGACCTTTCCTCCAGGAACTTGTCCAAACCTTTTTTAAACCCAGCTATACTAACAGCCCTTACTACATCCTCCGGTAACAGATTCCAGAGTTTGATTACACGTTGAGAGAAGAAATATTTTCTCCTATTTGTCTTAAATAGTTTACCCTGTAGCTTCATTACATGCCCCCTAGTCCTTCTATATTCTGATAGCGTAAACAATTTATCCACGTTTATATCCGTTCCACTCCATTCATTAATTTATACACCTCTATCTTATCTCCCCTCAGCCGCCTCTTTTCTAGGTTAAAGAGCCCTAACCTTTTTAGCCTCTCTTCATAGGAGTAGCCTTCCATCCCCTTCACCAATTTGGTGGCTCTTCTCTGTACTTTTTCTAATAACTCTATGTCCTTTTTAAGATACGGTGACCAGAATTGCACACAATATTCAAGGTGCGGTCGTACCATGGAGCGATACAGAGGCATTATAATATCCTTTGTTTTATTCTCCATCCCTTTCCTTATGATACCTAGCATTCTATTTGCTTTCTTGGCCGCCGCTGCACACTGGGCGGAGGGTTTTAACATGTTATCCACGATGACTCCTAAATCTTTTTCCTGGGTGGTGGTTTCTAATGTGGAGCCTTGCATCTTGTAACTATAGTGTGGGTTGTTCTTTCCTAGGTGCATAACTTTGCACTTGTCCACATTAAATTTCATCTGCCATTTGGATGCCCAGTCTTCCAATTTATCCAGATCCTCCTGCAGTTTTCCACAATCCTCTTGGGTTTTAACAACTTTAAACAGCTTTGTGTCATCTGCAAATTTGATTACCTCACTAGTTATTCCCTTTTCCAGGTCATTTATGAATATGTCAAAAAGTAGCGGACCCAGTACAGATCCCTGGGGTACTCCACTATTCACCTTTTTCCATTGGGAATATTGGCCATTTAGCCCTACCCTCTGCTTTCTATCTTTTAACCAGTTCCCGATCCACAATAGTACTGTACTCATGACTTGTTCAAGGTGGAAATAACGAGGCCTTGGTATCTTTTTGTGGAGAAATAGTTTGATTTGATTCTGTGTGCTATGATCAAATATCTACTCTATGGACTGCAGACGTCTGTTGCTCTAAAGTTTAGATTTAAGTTGAAAAAGTAAAACATTACATGAGGGAAGTAACATTATAAGGTTACAAATTTTAAAAAGTGAGTTACAATTCATAGGACCAAAATAGCAGAAAAGGTTAGGCAATGGATTTCAAGATCCCAGGTGCATTGCACGGCCTGCTAATAGAAGCTGTGCTTTTTTTCTTTCATGTCGGACCTGCTTTAAGCTTTAGACACTGCAATAAAAGGCAATAAAATCTTACTTTCCAATCTAGAAACCACTTTAATACAAGTAAAATCAACAAAGTAACATCTCTTACTGCCATCACACAGTACCCCACAGCTGCTGAAGCAGTTAATTGCAATATGTTCACAGGCACAACAGCTGAATAAGCAACTAAGTCAACACCTCATTAAAATAAGCTTAGACAAGACAGACTTATAGGACAATGGAAGCACCATGAATTAGACGAGAACCTTCAACTGAATTCAAAATCTACTTAATTCCCAACAGAATTCCCGCCATTGGCAGATGGTAGCAACCCTGTGTAAGTTATTCATGTGCCATTGGTTTACAGAGGAAAACTAGATTCACAGTAGCAAACTTGTACTTATTTCTTTGATTGACTTTTATGAAGAATGATGTAATATTAAAGACATGACATAGTACATTTTTTTCTGAATCTAATTAGACCACAATTCAATGCTAAATTTTGGCTGTCGATGAAGCCAAGTAAGCGGTCTTCTGAGAAGTAGCAATAGGAAAGTTAAATATGAAAGCTGTCCTTAAGTTGCAGCGTGGCTGTTTAGTAATTTATACAGCAGCTGGTAATGACCACATCTAGCATCAGTCATATTAATGTATATATATTGTGGTGCTCACACCCCTACCAGGCGGTTGCCTAGTAGGGACGGGAGACCATCCTGTATTCCTTTTCCAAAGGGTTGTAGCTGTGTAGTCAGAAATGAACCAAGTGGATGTTTCAAAGCGCACAGGAATTTTTATTAGCTTCCTTTAGGTAAGATGGTAACAATCTTCAAAGCAACTTTACACTCAGGACAAAGAAACAAAGGATAATCTTCTTCAATTAAAGCAAATGTCAAAACAGTGTTTCTGTGGAATTATTTACAATGGCTTTCCTTTTCTTTCCCTTTAAGATGCTTCTTACTTCAGCAATCATAAAGGCACATGTATTTACAACTTACAATCAAAGCCCGTAGGACTGCTAGCTCCTTCTTTGCTGTTTTGAATTAAACAGTTCTCAGCTGTCTAGCCCCGCCTTGGTTGAACTAGCCACTTCTTTAGGAAAGAACCTTAGTGCTTCAATATAAAACTCATTCTCTCCTTTACTTCAGGCTTTCAGCTATAACAAAGTTGTAACAGCTTTCTTAATTTCTTTCCGCTATTTGGCTTCCATTAATTAGCATCAATACAAACAGCACAGTCCATCTCAGAACAAGAAGAACCCATGTCAGTTCCTCTACCATCTACCTCCATACTTTCTTCTAAGCTGCATATTGGTAATGCTTGGAAACGTTCAGGCACTTTTTCCTTTAAGTCATTTAAAAGCTCAAATAGCCTATTCCACTGCACTGCCCCTCCTTCTCTTGGCAGAACTTCAACAGGCTTCTCCTGTTCAACTTTTCTTGAAAACCCCTTCTTTCTAATCTGGGTTTTCCCAGGTACAAATCCCTCTTCAGAATCAGAGCAAGAGATATAAGCCTTAGGCTTCACTGCTTTCTTTCTCCTACCTTGGAGTTTTACTGCAGGACTTCCATATCTGGGGCTTCTGTTGGCTGTAGCTATCTCTGCCTCAGAGCCAGTCAGGGAATCAGGGTAAGATTTCCTCTCCACTTCCTGGGGCTTCTTCTGCCTGAAGACACACCCTTCACCCGAGGAGTCTAGGCTCTCTTGCCTTAGCTTTTCCAATGCCAGCCTTCTCTCTCTCTCTCTCTCTTGCCAGTATACTTGATCCTCTCCCTGGAACCTTCTCTGTAGCTCTCTTGGCTGCAGTCCTGGCTGCTCTTGCTCTCCTTGCACTTGTCCTTGTTCCTGTTCCTGTTTCTCCTTCCGTCTATCTCTCTGTTTGTTTGCTCAAACTTAAACGTGGAGCAGGGCACCTCCCTTTCTGACTCCACCCCCATGTACCTTCTACTCTTACTTAGGGTTGCCATGGAGTCTGGGTGTGGCTTTAGCCTAGCTCTACCCTCGTGGTTTCACTCACTGCTTTTACTAGGGTGTATGTGTTCTGGTGCACCCATCCCCCGCAAAGAAGAAAAAGTTCTTTTTCCCTTTATTTCTTCATGCTGGACTGCACTCTCCTTACCACATATCCCCCCCCCCCTTAAACTATTACGGGCTGGCACCCCAACCCACGCACAGCTCGTAATACGAGATATGTGCTGTGAATCATCACCAACTCTTAGGGCTAGCCGGGCATTCCCTATACGCTCTTGCCATAGCCTCAACAGATTGATATGGTATACCTGTTGCTTCCCTCGTCCAGTATCCACCGCATATGATACTGGTCCGACCTGTTTGGCAACTTTGTAAGGGCCTCTCCAGGAATTCTCAAACCTAGAGTTCGCTGCAGCTACCATTACCATAACCTTATCCCCGACCGCTAGAAGCCGAGGCCTTGCTTGCCGGTCGTAATAAGTTTTTTGTCTATTCTGACTCTTTTTAAAGTTTTCTTCCACTACAGTGGCTATCCACTGTAAGCGATTCTTCAGATCCGTTAGGAATCTGGGAACCTCTTGTACATCCTCTTCGAGTGCTACCCATTGTTCCCTTAGGATGTACAGTACCCCACGCGGAGTCCTTCCATACATAAGTTCGTATGGCGATGTGCCTGTAGAGGTTTGTCTCCTTTCCCGACATGCATAAAGTACGAAAGGTAACATTGTATCCCACTCCCTTAACCTACCCTCCAAACTCCTTTTTAACAAGTTCTTCAAGGTTTGATTGAACCTTTCCACTAGGCCATTGGTTTGGGGATGATACGCTGCTGTGCGGATATGTCTGATACCAAATGCATCCCATACCTGGGCTAGGTGACGGGACATGAAATTTGTTCCCCTATCTGTTAGGACCTCACGAGGGAATCGTATCTCGCAAAATAACCTTATTAATTCCATAGCTATCACCCGAGCAGACGTGTTTCTCAATGGGATGGCCCATGGAAAACGGGTGGCATGGTCCATTATGACCAATATATACTGGTGGCCTCGGGGTGTTTTTAACAAGGGCCCCACTATATCTACCCCCAACCTATGTACTGGTTTATTCATGACTGGCAAGGGAATCAAAGGTACCTCCGGTGGATGGTTACCTGAGACCCTTTGACAAGCCGGGCACGATGCACAGAATCTCGCCATCTCTGTATATACGCCTGACCAATAAAATCTAGCAAGGACCTGATCCAGGGTGCTTTGTACACCCTTGTGTCCCCCTACTGGGTGATCATGGGCCAATCTTAATATAATATTCTTAAAAGAGGAAGGTATCACCAGTTGCCTTCTTAGATCTCCTGTCCGTGGATCTATATTCTCCCTATATAGTAGGTTACTATTCCACAGAAACCTAGGTAGAGCCTCCGATCCTTTCCGTGCGAACTCACAGGCTCGCACCAAAGCGGGATCTGCTTTTTGCTCATCAGGAAATGAGGGAAACTTCTCTATTAACTCCTCAGGAACCCAGGGCAGCTCCTGACCAGACATTAACTGACCCCTATTCCTGGCCCTGATGCACCGCTCTCGCCGCTTTTCGGCCTTTCCTTTCCTGGGGGCATCCTTAGCCGGGGTTATTAAGTCCTCATGAAAGGAGGTCCCTGGTATCGGCTCCTCCTGGGAATCTACCTCTTCCTCTGCAGGTTTTGAGCCTGCGCGTGTGGTAACCAGGCCTGCTTTTTCCTGCAGCTCCTTCGCTATCCCCTTCCTGAACTGGGACCAATCACTGCCCAGTACCATATCGTGTGGGAGCCTAGGTATAACCGCTACCGCTACCTCCCTTCCAGTACCTAACCCCTTTATCCTAACATACTGAAGAGGATAGGTGGAGGCAGCCCCATGGACGCATCTGATCTTAATATGCTCGCTTGAGGATTCCTGTAAGGACTGTCTCTGGGCCTCTATCGTTTTCCACAGCCTGCTGGAAATCATGGACTGACTTGCCCCTGAGTCTAGTAGTGCTTCTGTGGGTATCCCTTCCACTTCTATCGATAGGAGGAATCCCTCACCTATCTCCTTGGGACGGGTAATCACAAAAGCTTTCCTTACTTTACAGTTTTTCTTAAGGTGACCTGCCTCACCACAAGAAAAACATTTCCTCTGTAAGGTATACCTTCCCTCCACGGGTTTATTCCTTTCTGTTCTACAGTTAGCAAATGCTGCATTCTTTTCTTGCATTTCTGTACCTGCCTTCTGAAAAACGCCCTCTTTCTTGAGGCTTAATTTTCTGGCCTCTATAAAGCGCTCAGCCAATGCAATGGCTTCCTGGGTGTTTTTGCAGTTTTGCATTACCAGAAAAGCTTGCAAATCTGTAGGTAAAGCCTCTGTAAATTGTTCAATTATTACAGCATCTATAATAGACTCTATATTACCACTTTCAGGTATAAGCCATTTACATACTAAGCTTTTTATCCGGTGATATAAAGCTTGAGGTGTTTCACCCTCCTTTATTATACATGATTGTAGAAGCCTACGATAGACCGAGGGACTTAACCCCATCCGATCTCTTATAGCTTTTTTTACTTGCTCATAATCTGAAACCAATGACACAGGCATTTCTCTGTAGGCTGCTAGAGCCTCCCCACTAAGGGTAATAGCAAACCTCATTGCCCATTGTCCTTTTGGCCATTGAGCCAATACCGCTATCCTTTCAAAGGCTTCGATGAAATCGATATTGTCCTCCTTGGTAAGGCGGCCACAGGAGAAAGTCCCAGCACCAGGGCCTTCCCATCTCGGAAATACACACTGTGCACCTGGTGCAGACTGTGCCACCTTGGTTGCTTCCTCCTGGGTCCTGATCCACTTTGCCATCATGTCCAGTAGGGGTTGCTGTTGGGCACGAAGCATGGACGCTGCTTGTTCCTGGCTCACTGCCGCCATCTCCCTCTGTCTGGCGAACTGGTCTGCCACCCAAGCCAATATATCCACTGTCTCCATTGCTTGGACTGCTGTTTCTGCAAATACAAACAAAGACAAGAACACACAAAGTGCAGCACTTTTTTTTTTTTTCTATGCTCCCACTTTCTCCTGGTGACTACCTGGTAGCCCCCTTACATCAGAATCCGGCCTTAACCCCCTCTAGCCTACGGGTTACCTGATTCTGATGCAGGTCTTCGCTTTGCCACCAGTTAACAGCGCTCCGGATCCGACGCCACTCCGGATTTTTCCTCCATTGCTCTCGGTCCGGTCACACCGTCCTTTCCTGGATCTTCCCCGTCCAGAGGTATAGGCTTCGAGACGCACCACACTTGACCGCTGGAATGCTGGATCCAAAGAACTACGCCACCTTTGGCGCTCACACCCCTACCAGGCGGTTGCCTAGTAGGGACGGGAGACCATCTTGTATTCCTTTTCCAAAGGGTTGTAGCTGTGTAGTCAGAAATGAACCAAGTGGATGTTTCAAAGCGCACAGGAATTTTTATTAGCTTCCTTTAGGTAAGATGGTAACAATCTTCAAAGCAACTTTACACTCAGGACAAAGAAACAAAGGATAATCTTCTCCAATTAAAGCAAATGTCAAAACAGTGTTTCCGTGGAATTATTTACAATGGCTTTCCTTTTCTTTCCCTTTAAGATGCTTCTTACTTCAGCAATCATAAAGGCACATGTATTTACAACTTTGTCTAGCCCCGCCTTGGTTGAACTAGCCACTTCTTTAGGAAAGAACCTTAGTGCTTCAATATAAAACTCATTCTCTCCTTTACTTCAGGCTTTCAGCTATAACAAAGTTGTAACAGCTTTCTTAATTTCTTTCCGCTATTTGGCTTCCATTAATTAGCATCAATACAAACAGCACAGTCCATCTCAGAACAAGAAGAACCCATGTCAGTTCCTCTACCATCTACCTCCATACTTTCTTCTGAGCTGCATATTGGTAATGCTTGGAAACGTTCAGGCACTTTTTCCTTTAAGTCATTTAAAAGCTCAAATAGCCTATTCCACTGCACTGCCCCTCCTTCCCTTGGCAGAACTTCAACAGGCTTCTCCTGTTCAACTTTTCTTAAAAACCCCTTCTTTCTAATCTGGGTTTTCCCAGGTACAAATCCCTCTTCAGAATCAGAGCAAGAGATATAAGCCTTAGGCTTCACTGCTTTCTTTCTCCTACCTTGGAGTTTTACTGCAGGACTTCCATATCTGGGGCTTCTGTTGGCTGTAGCTATCTCTGCCTCAGAGCCAGTCAGGGAATCAGGGTAAGATTTCCTCTCCACTTCCTGGGGCTTCTTCTGTCTGAAGACACACCCTTCACCCGAGGAGTCTAGGCTCTCTTGCCTTAGCTTTTCCAACACCAGCCTTCTCTCTCTCTCTCTCTTGCCAGTATACTTGGTCCTCTCCCTGGAACCTTCTCTGTAGCTCTTTTGGCTGCAGTCCTGGCTGCTCTTGCTCTCCTTGCACTTGTCCTTGTTCCTGTTCCTGTTTCTCCTTCCGTCTATCTCTCTGTTTGTTTGCTCAAACTTAAACGTGGAGCAGGGCACCTCCCCTTCTGACTCCACCCCCATGTACCTCCTACTCTTACTTAGGGTTGCCATGGAGTCTGGGTGTGGCTTTAGCCTAGCTCTACCCTCATGGTTTCTCTCACTGCTTTTACTAGGGTGTATGTGTTCTGGTGCACCCATCCCCCGCAAAGAAGAAAAAGTTCTTTTTCCCTTTATTTCTTCATGCTGGACTGCACTCTCCTTACCACAATATACATGGATTAATGTATATATATAGATTAATATGACTGATACTAGATGTGGTCTTTACCAGCTGCTGTATAAATTACTAATCATATATATATATAGTGCAATTTCTCGGCAGCTAAATAAAATAAATCTTATTGTACTTTATAAATTAGATACAGAATAGCAAGCTTTGTGTTTGGTCTTCAGGGATCAAAAGCTTATGGCCTATTTTAGATGGTCATATGGAATTATTTTACTGTACATTTTTTAATACAAGTAGCAGAATAGTTAATCTTGCAAGATGGAATTAGTTGGATATTTTTAGAGGAACAATATTGTAGTGCATTGATCCTTTCTTCAGGGTCCAAAACATCAGATTCAGCTTGAAGGAAGCCATGAAGGTCTATTTTTGGCAAGAAATCCAGTTATGGGCATTCAGGAAATATTATAGAGATCAAGGTCAGAGGCCACAAGGATCAGAACATTTCTAACCTCAGTCATAAATCCAAAGAAGGGTGTACACCATCACACATAAACACTGGGTTTATGTGAGAATGTGAGAGAAAAATGATATTTGGAGTATTATACTTGGAGAACTTAGCCATAGGTGACTTTCTTTCATCAGTTATTTAATTAGTGATGAAAAAGGCTGGTCAATTTTGATTTTCTTGTTGTAAAGTCACCATTCCAGTGTGTAGTGGGAGCATCCTTTGCATGATGGAAGCTGCAAGAGCTAGACTAAGAAATAAGGCCAGGAAACATTTTTTCGTAGAAAGGGCTGTGGATGCCTGGGATGCCCTCCTGGAGAACTTAGTGGAGACCAAAATGATGATAGACTTCAAAAGGGAATGGGATATACACAGAGAATCCTTAACTAGCAGTATGATACATGCCAAAATAAACTATTGAACATTTCGGGCCCAATATTGGAAAGGCATTTACACAGTTTACAGCCCAGGAAAACCATGTAAATGGCTTAAATGGGAATATTCAATGGCACCTACATGGTTCCTGCCATTGAATATTCCTGTCTTTGCCTCTTATGTGTCCCGATGATATCCGGTTAGCATTGGGGCGTGTTGGGGGCGTTCCAGGGCGGAGAATGGTGGTAACTGGGTAGCAGCAATATTGGACCACTACTCGGTTAGTGCTCCACGGCTAAAACTAGGCTATCTTTTGGCTCACCTAGTCTTAGCCATGGATGCTTACTTGGTAGCAATCCAATATCACCTCTACCCGGTTAGGCTGTGCAGCGGTTTCCTCAGTACATCCAAACCGCATATTCAATACCGTCGACACGGCATTGAATATCTAGGGTTAAGGATGAGCGGGGAGGGCTATGCTCTGATGCAGCGCTTAGCTCTCCCAGCTCAAAATCAGGCCCTTCATCTCAAACCAGTTGTAAAATAGGCATGTGCATGACCCAGATTTTTGGCACATTCATTGCATAGGAACCAAAGCATTTTTAGTTTTCATCATGATTGTGTACCTACTGCATTTGCAAGTTGCTTGCTTGTATGTATACCCTCAAATTTATACATGCACTATCGATATACACACACAAAATTTGCACACGCGCTTAAATTTTAGGCGTGCAAACAAATGCCCAAACAAGCCTGAAATGCACTTGCCTAAAATAACTTTTTGCACTTCTTAAGAAAACATTGAGTAGCAATGTGTGTGTGTATGAAGTAGCAGTTACAATCCTATATGAAGGTATGGGTCCCCAAGGTCTTTCAAAGGATCAGTTCGATCACTACTAGGCTGCTCACTGGATTCCTCCTCTTCCTTAAGGGCTCATATATCTTCAGTTACTACTACTACACTACAGACACATGTAAGAGACAGTCCCTGCTCATCAGACCTTAGTCAAGATGAATAACACAACAACTGGGGACTAGGATATGTGGAAGGAAATGGTAAGGAAACACGTAGGAGGTGAAAAGGAAGATGAGCGGATCAGAATCCGAAAGCAGTTTCGAAGAGTGAGTTTTCAGCCTGGATTTGAACAGGACCAGAGATGGAGTCTAATGTACTGACTCGAGTAGTTTGTTTCAGGTATAAGGAACAGTAAAGGTGGAAGTCTATAATTGGGAGTGAGGAAAAGTGCATAGATAGAAGGGATATGACAAAAAAGTGGTGTTCCTGAGGAGGAGTGTAGGGAGAGATAAGAGGAATGGTAGTGAGGAGCAACTGAATGAAGGCACTTGTAGAAGTTTGAATGGAATGTGGAAACTGATAGGGAGCCAATGAAGTGACTTAAGAAGATGAGTGACATGATTAGCCGTGCAGCTGAGTTTTGAACAGATTGAAGAGAGGAAAGATGATTCAGAGGGAGGCCAGCAAAGAGAAGGTTGCAATAAAATAGATGGGAGGTGACTAGAGAATGGATAAGAGTCTTAGGGGCTTGTTTACAAAGCCGCGGTAGCGGTTTGCGATCGTAATCGGAGCCGCGGCCCCATTGATTTCAATGGGGCCGCGGCTGCGATCGCGATCGCGAACCACTACCGCTGCTTTGTAAACAAGCCCCTTAGTAGTGTGTTCAAAAAGGAAGGGGAAAATTTTGCTGATGTTACTGAGAAGGAAACACCAGATTCTAGCTATCTGTTGGATGTGTGTGGAGAAGGAGAGGGAGGCGCCAAAGATGAGCCCAAGGTTGTAAGCTGAGGAAACAGGGAGTAGTAGAGTATTATCCACAGAAATAAAGGAGTAAGGGGGGAGGTGGGATTAGGGTTAAAGATAAGAATCTCAGTTTTGGCCATATTCAAGTACAGTGGTGGCAGGACATCCAGGCTCCAATGTCAGCTAAATAGACAGAGATCCGAGCCTACCTTCCCGAAGAGATTTCAGGTGTAGTGAGGTAGATCTGAGAGTCATCAGCATAGAGATGGTACTGAAAACCATGGGAAGAGATGAGTCCACCAAGGGACTGGGTGTAGAGAGAGAAAAGGAGAGGTTCCAGGACAGAGCCCTGGGACAGTTACTCAGTCCTCATTTATTGCACTCCATAAAATTAGAAACATAGAAATATGACAGCAGAAAAAGACCATATGGCCTGTCTAGTCTGCCCTTCCATACCAACTACTATTGTCCCTTTTTTTTCCATGTCTGTGCCATGCTTTCTTGAATTCAGATACTCTCCTGGCATCTACTACTTCAACTGTGAGATGATTCCATGCATCTATCACTTTTTCCATAAAGAAATATTTCTGCATACTATTTCTGAGTCTATCCTCTTTCACCTTCATCCTATGCCCCCTAGTTGCAAAGCTTTCTTTCAAATGAAGGCTCGCCTTCTGTGCATTTATGCCACAGAGGTATTTCAACATTTCTATCATATCTCCTCTCTCCCGCCTTTCCTCCAAAGTATACATATTAAGATCTTTAAGTCTGTCCCCATATGCCTTATGACGAAGCCCACTTACCAATTTGGTAGCAACCCTCTACACCAACTCCATCCTGTTTATATCCTTTTGAAGTTGTGGTCTCCAGAATTGCACACAGTACTCCAAAGGAGGTCTCACCAAAGACTTATTCAGAGGCACTATCACCTCCTTCTTTCTGTTGGCTATTCCTCTTCCTATGCATCCAATCATCCTTCTGGTTTTCACCGTTGCCTTTTCTACCTGTTTAGCCACCTTAAGATCATTAGAAACAATCACTCCCAGATCCAGCTCTTCTTTTATAGAAACACAGAAACAGATCAATTAGATCAGTTAAACCCTTTCTCAACCCAAAAGATCTTTTGACCTCAGACCCTACAGTAATTCTCATCTGGTTAGATTATTTCAATAAGAAACATAGAAACATAGAAATATGATGACAGAAAAAGACCACATGGCCTATCTAGCCTGTCCTTCTATATCAACAACTACAACAGTCCCCTTTTTACCTTTAGAGATCCTCTGTGTTCGTCCCATGCTTTTTTGAATTCAGTTACTGTCCTCATCTCTACCACCTCCACTGGGAGACTATTCCATGGATCCACTACTCTTTCCATAAAGAAATATTTCTGCATATCACTCCTGAATCTATCTCCCTTCACCCTCATCCCATGTCCCCTCGTAGCAGAACTTGATTTCAATTGAAAGAGGCTCTCTCCCTGAACATTTATGCCATGGAGGTATTTAAACATCTCAATCATATCACCTCTATCCCGCCTTTCCTCTAAGGTGTACATATTAAGATCCTTAAGCCTGTCCTCATATGCTTTATAATGAAGACCACTAATCATTTTAGTAGCCACCCTGTGCACCGACTCCATCCTGTTCAGATCCTTTTGAAGGTGCGGTCTCCAGAATTGCACACTATACTCCAAATGAGGTCGCACCAAAGACTTATACAGAGGCATTATCACCTCCTTTTTTCTGCTAGCCATTCCTCTCTGTATGCACCCAAGCATCCTTTTAGCTTTTGCCATCGCCTTTTCTACCTGTTTAGCTACTTTAAGATCATCAGACACAACCACGCCTAGGTCCCGCTCTTCTTTAGTGGACAAAAGTACTTCACCCCCTATACTATATTGCTCCATTGGATTGCTGCAGCCCAAATGCATGACCTTACATTTTTTAACATTAAATCCCAGCTGCCAAATTCTAGACCATTCTTCAAGCTTAGCTAGATCCCTCCTCATGTTATCTACACCTTCCTGGGTGTCTATTCTATTGCAGATTTTGGTATCATCCGCAAAGAGGCAAACCTTACCCTACAGCCCTTCCGCTATATCACTAAAAAAGATGTTAAAAAGAATCGGACCAAGGACAGATCCCTGGGGCACACTACTGGTAACATCCTTCTCCTCGGAGTGAGCTCCATTTACTTGTACTCTTTGTCGCCTCCCACACAACCAATTTCTAACCCAAGCAGTAACTTTAGGGTCCATCCCTAGGGTGCTCAGCTTGTTTATAAGTCACCTGTGAGGAACAGTGTCAAAGGCTTTACTGAAATCTAAATACACCACATCTAGGGCTCTCCCTCGGTCCAACTCCCTGGTCACCCATTCAAAGAAATCAATCAGATTTGTCTGACAAGACCTGCCTCTGGTGAATCCATGCTGCCTCGGATCCTGTAATCCGCTGGACTCCAGAAACCTCACTATTTTCTCTTTCAGCAGCGTTTCCAAAAATTTACTCACCACCGAAGTTAAACTAACCGGCCTGTAGTTTTCAACCACATCCTTACTTCCGCTTTTGTGTAAAGGCACCACATGAACCTCTCTCCAGTCCTTTGGCACCACTCCCGATTCCAATGAGGTATTGAAAAGGTCAGTCAGTGTTGCTGCTAGAACGTCCCCAAGCTCCCTCAGTATTTTAGGATGTATCCCATCCGGTCCCATCGCTTTGTCTGCTTTAATTTGAGCTAGTTTCTCACGAACACAGTCTTTTGAAAATTGTTCAAGATGTCCATTGCTTCCGTTCCTATTTGTGGGTGTTTTCTGAGGTCCTGCTCCTGGTTCTTCATCTGTGAACACAGAACAAAAATATTTGTTAAGCAATTCCGCTTTATCCTTATCAGCTTCTACATATTCCTCCCCTGCACCCTTGAATCTGACAATACCACTCTTGCCCTTCCTCTTCTCACTAATATATCTGAAAAATGTCTTATCCCCCCATTTTATTGCATTGGCTATTTCCTCCTCCTTTTGAATCTTTGCCTTCTTCACTACTTTGCTAGCTTCTCTAAGTTTTTCCAAATACAGATGCCTGTCTTCCTCTCTCTGTGATCTCTTGTATTTCATGAAGACCTCCCTCTTTTTCTTCACTTTTTCAGCTACTTCTTTCGAAAACCATAGCGGTCTCCTTTTCCTTTTACCTTTATTTACCATTTTAACAAAAAGGTTGATTGCCCTTAAAATATCCCCTTTCAGTTTTGCCCACTGTTTTTCTACATCCCCCAGCTGTTCCCATCCCACTTATAATGGCCTCTCCAATATTTCTTTTAGGTATCTTTAGTTAATCCAAAATACTATTTTGAAACTTCTTGCTAGAGCCTGGAGATCTGATTGTGCAGCTCCCCTGTTTATGGAACATCACTGGCTCCCCATCAAATTTAAAATTCTACTCTTAACTTTCTACTAGTACTATTAATAGTGATCATTTCTATAGAGTAACAGTTGTGGTCAACATTAATAGCACCTTTGCAGTTCAACCCCTTAATGTCCGATATCTCCTAAAAAAAAGTGACCAGTGAAATGGCTTTGGACTATATATGCACACACATTTGACACATAAAAGAATCAAATTAAAATAAGACCAATTGAAAAAGGAAATAGTATAAAAACTGGGACATTACCAGGACATAATTATTGGCACTCTTATAAACAATTCAAATCAGTTTGAACAGAAGAACCACATTCCCATTGCAGTCAAATTAGACACACCTGTGATCAATTGTCAGTACTCACATGACTTGAATCAGCCCATGAATGATGGCTCTCATGTTTAACATGGCCACATTAACTCCCTGTTCCATTTTTACAATGGTAAAGACAAGAAAACAGCCTGAGAATACCAGAAAAGCCATTATCATGAAACATCAAACTTCAAAGGGGTACAAGGCTATCTCCAAAGACCTTGAGATTCCTGGGCCCGATATCTGAAAAGCAGTTACATGGTTTAAAGACCTGTAAACTGTGTAACTGATACTGAACAGGATATTCAATGGCACTAAGCATGTTAGAGCCACTGAAAATCTCCTCTCTTCTTCTTTATGTGCCCCGATGCTAACCTCTTAGCATTGGGGCATGTTGGGGGCATTCCGGGGAGGAGCAGAGTCGATGATAGTCCCTAACTGGGCAGCAGCGATATTGCTGCTGCCCGTTAGCTACTGCGGTTTACAAGCATGTGTGGCAAACCCGGATATTCAGTGCCGGGGTCGCTTATAACATTGCAAACTGTAGACACAGGGGGCCCGATATTCATTTGGGCAGGCTATGCACCAAAGCAGCGCATATTCAGTGCCAGGGTCGCATATGACTCCAGCATTGAATATCCAGGGTTAAGGGTCAGTGGGCTTGGCTATGCACCAAAGCGGTGCATAGCCTGCCCAAATGAATATCGGGCCCCCTGTGTCTACAGTTTGCAATGTTATTAAAATGTTTTCTGCTCATGGAACTGTCAAGACCCTCCCAGCCTGTGATGGGAAGAAGGAAAATTAATCAAAGAAGTCTTCAAAGGTTAGTGTGAACTGTTCGAAAAGCATCACACACAATATCCAAAGAGTTTAAGGCTGACCTGGAGCAGTCTGGAGTGGTGGTTTCAACCTGGACCACATGCCACACACTAAACAAATAAGGACTTCATGGTGAAGGCCAAGGAGGACCCCATTGCTCAAAGACAGACATAAAAAGGCACACCTGATCTTTGCCCAAACTCACCTTGTGAAACCACGGTCCTTCTGGGAAAATGTTTTGTGAACAGATGAAACCAAACTTGAACTTTTTGGCAATACAGACCAGCGATACAATTACAGGAGACAAAATGAAGCTTATAAGGGAAAACACGTTTCAAACAGTTAAATATGATGGAGTTTCCATAATGTTGTGGGGCTGTTTTTCTGCCTCAGGACCTGGAGGCCTGGAACATATTAAAGGAATCATGAAGTCAAAGGACTATCAAGATATTTTGAAGCAAAATGTGCTATGTAGTGTCAGAAAGCTAGGTCTGGATCGAAGGTCATGGGCCCTCTAGCAGGATAATGACCCAAACACATCCAAAAGTACAAAAGCATGGTTAAAAAGGGAAAAAATGGAGTGTTTTAAACTGGCCAGCAATGAGTCCTGATCGCAATTCAATCGAGAACCTTTGGAAAGAGCTGAAATCTGCCATTGGTAAAAGGAATCTTGGAAACAGTCATGAGTTGGAACAAATCACAGTTGAAGAGAGGGAGAAACTACCAGCAGACAGATGTACGAAACTTATAGATGGCTACAAGAAACATTTGGAGGCTGTCATCACTGCCAAGGGTTGTGCAATCAAATATTAGTTAAGAATGCCATTAATCCTGTACAGGTCACATTTTGCTTTTTCTCAGAAATTACTACATCTAAGCTGCACAGACATCTTTTATTTTTTGCTGTGCTGTATATTGTACCTTTGAACATACTATTAAAATATGATGACATACAGTTGGAATATTTCCAATTATTTCTCACAACATACCTAAAATGCAAGGGTTCCAATAATATTGATCACAACTGTACAATGTGTGTGCAGCATGTACAGAAACATGTAAAAGATTATCCCTGCTCATCGGAGCTTACAATCTAGTCAAGACAGATAACACAATAGCTGAGGACAAGGATATATCTACAGGACTGGTAAGGCAACACGTAGGAGACTAAGCTGATCAGGATCCAACAGCGGCCTCGAAAAGGTGAGTTTTCCGTCTGGACTTGAAAAGGGCCAGAGATGAAGCCTGACATACAGACTCAGATCATTTGTTACAGGCATAAGGAGCAGCAAGATGGAAGGACTGAAGTCTGAAGATGGCAGAAGAGAAGGGCGCAGGTAGAAGCAATCTGCTCGAAGAGTGGAGTTCCCAAGGAGGGGTGTAGGAACAGATAAGAGAGGAAAGGTAGTGAGGAGCAGAAGAATGAGTGCACTTAAAGATCAGAAGGAGAAGTTTAAACTGGATATGGAAATGGATAGGGAGCCAAAGAAGCGACTTGAGAAGAGGGGTTATATGAGCTTATCAAGACTGGCGGAAGATTAGTCGTGCAGCTGAGTTTTGAACAGACTGAAAAGGAGAAAAATGATTCAGAGGGAGACCAGCAAGGAGGAGGGTGCAATAGCTAGATGGAAGGTGATTAAAGAGTGTCTCAGTATTATGTTCAGAAAGGAAGGGGCGAATTTTGCTGAAGTTATAGAGAAAGAAACAACAGGTTTTAGCTATCAGTTGGATATGTGTGGAGAAGGAGAGGGAGGAGTCAAAGACAACTCCAAGGTTGTGAGCTGAGGTAACAGGGAGGAGTGGAGCATTATCCACAGAGACTGAGAAAGGAGGAAGGGGGGAGGTGGGTTTAGGGGAACAGATAAGAAGCCCAGTTTTGGCCATATTCAATTTCAAATAGTGGTGAGACATCCAAGCAGCAATGTCAGATAGGCAGGCAGATATCCAGGCCTGGATTGAAGAAGAGATTTCAGGTATAGAGAGGTAGATCTGAGAGTTATCAGCATAAAGATGGTACTGAAAACCATAGGAGGAGATGAGTACACTAAGGGACTGGGTAGAGAGAGAGAAAAAGAGTGGACCTAAAACAGACCCTTGGGGTACACCAACTTTCTGAACCTTATACACAAATAAGATCAGGTACTTTGTAAACTATTCGATTCCTTATTGTCTTTCTAGATCTCTTCACTTATCACAGTTAAATCTTCAGGATATTCCATTTCCTTTAAGAATGAGGCTCTTCGGATATAATTTCTACTAGGTCCACATTAATGGTCGTATTACCTTCTGTGGATCTTAAGCAGCGCATTTTGCGTGCGTTCTTCAAAATTAAGACGGCCAAATTCTGTGGGCAAAGTATAAATATATTTCCCGATGTTTCTCGTGAGACGCAACTACGCAGACGTCGATTCCTTCAGCTGAAACCTAGGGTTTTAGCGTTGGGAGCAACGTTTTTTCTCTCCGATTTCCTTGTAAATGTTTGGTAAACTATGAGGGTGACTCTTTTGTTTTTGTAGATGTCTCACATTTAGAGAAATTTATTGTTGATCGTGTAAGTATAGGGTAAGGAATTGTTTCTGGGTATGTATTGATCCTTCTAACTTGTGGGCTTATGATTGGCCTTGTTTTCTGTAATTATTATTGTGTGTAATATTATCTCTGCCTATCTCTCTTGATGTGGACTATATCTGTTATAATGTGTTTCTATTGTATTATTTTTTTTTGTTTTCTCTTTTTTCTACGATTTGCCTTATCTTTCTGTGATATTGTATTTCACTGAAAATCAAATAAAAAAAAAAAAAAAGAATGAGGCTAGCTACACTTGCTCTGCATCTTTCTTGTTTAGCTCTCTCCCTATGAAACTCCATCCTTACTTGCTTACGTAGTAAGACCTCATTTCAGAAATCCAGGGCAGGCTTGAAGACATGGAGTTCAATATTCAAAAGCATTTACACGTGTAAATGCCCCTAAGTAGGATACTCATCAGCATTAACATGGTTAATGCTGCTGAATATCTGCATGTACTGCCGCTACATGCCTCAATGCTAACCGATTAACACTGAGGCGTTCCGTGGGCGTTCCTAGATAGTACCCAGGGATAACCGGTCCGCAGCGATATTCAACTGCTGTCCATTATCTCTCAGTGACAAAAGTAAGGCATTGCAAAGGCTGGCCTAACGTTTTCTGCCAAGGCTAACAGGGCAGAGGCTGAATATCGCTGATATGGCCCTGACATTGAATACCTGGGTTAAAGGGTCAGTGACAACAGCTAGCCGCTGTAATCACACTAGCCACCGCAGCTGAATATCAGACCCATGATTCTTTGAACAGGCATTTACCCTCTGATTTTAGAGGGAACTACAGCTGGCAGATTTGTACATCCCAGGGTGCTGAAAGAACTCAAACAAGAAATCATCTATAGTACCTGAAGAGTGGAGAGTGGCCAACATAACGCCAGTTTTTAAAAAGCGTTCCAGGGATGATCCAGGTGACTATAGACTAGTGAGCTTGACGTCAGTGCCGGGCACAACGGTATAAACTATCATAAAGAACAAAATTACTAAACATATAGATAGTAATGGTTTAATGGGACTGTAGCAGCGTGGTGTGTGGCAGAAAGGGGCTTTCTTTAAAACACAGGCCAGACAGCAGCTCAGGGAAAATAAAGTCAGCTTACTTCTGTCCTAGCTTGTTAAACCTCCACAAGCTGGTTCTTCCAGCCCCAGTTAAAATTCCTACCTCAGAACTCTTTTGCACAACTTGCCTTGGAAGGACTTCTCACTCCATGGGCCTCTCTCCTTCCTGCAGCCTGATGAGTTCTTAACCTTTCCCTGTGAGCCACGTCCTCCCAGTCCTGGACTCTGGTCTTCTGACTCGCTTAAAGGAGACTGTTGATAATCCTCTTGGAAAGGGATGGGTAGCATTCTATTTATCTCATCACAAGGACAAAGCCAGCATGGATATAGCCAAGGAAAGTCTTGTTTTACTAATCTGTTATATTTTTTGAAGGTAGATTAACGTGAGTCGGTTGATATAGTGTATCTTTCTGGATTTTCAGAAAGGCTTTGACAAGGTCCCTCATGAGAGACTCTTGAGTAAATTAAAGAGTCATGGGATAGGAGGCAGTATAATATTGTGGTTTGGGAACTGGTTAAAATATAGAAAACTGAGAGTAGGACTAAATGGCCAATTTTCTCAGTGGAGAAATGCTGAGGAGAGATATGATAGCGGTCTATAAAACAATGAATAAAGTAGAACTGGTAAACCTAGATCAGTTATTTACTCCTTCAAAAAGGACACTCAATGAAACCATAATGTAGCACATTTAGGACTAATCAGAGAAAGTATTTTTTCACTTAGTGTGTAATCAAATCCTAGAATTTCTTGCCAGAGGATGTAGTAAAAGCAGTTAGTTTAGCTTGGTTTCAAAGAGGTTTGGACGAGTTTCTGGAGGAGAAGTCCATAAACCATTATTAAACTGGCCTGAGGAAACCATTGCTTATTCCTGGGATAAGCAGCATGGAATCTGTCTACCTTTTGGGAACCTGATGGGTACTTATGACCTGGATTGGCCACTGTTGGAAACAGGATATTGAGCTCGATGGACCTTTGGTCTGACCCAGTATTGTATCTCTGATGTATCTGGTCTTTATTTCTGTGCTCATGTTTTCTCTTTAATTGTAGTAGATTGTAAACCCTCCATGGTACAGAGGAGGGTCAAGTAATGCTGATGCCAATAAAGTAAATAAATAAGCAAAATAACATGCACAGAGTAGTAATTACAAACTAACTATCTTAGGCTGTTTCGGTTTGTATCTATCCTTGTCTATTATAAAGTAGCATGGTTGCTGTTCCCACTTGAATATATAGAAATAATTGAGTAAAATATGGCCAGACTCCTTTTAACCCAGAATTTCCAAAACCTGTTTTGAGAACTGTACAGCCAGCCAGCCAGCCTTTAAAGATATCCATATTAGGAGGTAGTTTTATAAGGAGCAGAAGGCATGTATTTTCAATGGCTTATGCAAGTGGATGGGCCTTTACATGCAATCTTTAGCCGGTCTCTAATTTGTAAGTGTGCACGTCAAACTGCTGGCATGTACAGTAAATTTTCATGTGTTGGGTCTCCAAAGCATGCAAATTTATCTCATGCATATTCAATGTGGCTATCCTGAACACTCATCTGGTTAAAAAGTTTTGGCAGATTTGGAAAGCCTTATCTTAGCTCTATCAGGCTATGAAATGAATGTGTTTCTCAAGTTCTGTTGACTACTTTATGCAGCCTTAATAACATCCTACTGTTCCTGAGTATATATTACAATTAGTCATAAATAAATATACTGTAATGTCTAGGTAAAGAAATAGTGACATGCTCAAGTCTCTTTGCCTTTTGGATGTGCAGCAGGGACATATGTGTACTGTTAGATAAGAAGCTGATGAAATATAAAATACATTTTGGAATTGTCACGTGAGGTTAAATGCTTGCAGGAACCATTTTGGTGCTAATTCCCTATTACAAATTGATTCGAAAAACCATCTTTATCATTTGCCTTATAGCATCTTGTGATTCTACATCCAAATTCCTTAGTGCACATCATGAGACAGCAACCATTGGCAGAAAAATCTTAGCAGAACTGGAGAGTGAGCATCCGTATAATATTTTAATTGTGTCAACTCATGAAACAATAGAAATTAAAACAAAGGCACTTTATAAATAGGATTTGGAGATTAGAATTGAAATGACAAGCTCAGAACCTACGAAATTTGACAGTATTTTAGAAGTGCTTCTGCTAAAGGTGCAACTGTTTCTAAAACAGAAATACGGAGGTGCAGGAACGCGGGGTGGGGGCTTATATCCATGTGCAGTGGGAGGAGCCATTTCACAAATATGCGCGTGGAAAAAATCAAGGGAGGAAACACGGGCTTCCTGTTTGCATGCCACTTTCACCCCCATGCAAACATGAAGTCTGCATTGGAAGGGGTAGAAGCACCAACCGTACGGAGTGCTGGAAGCTTTTGGTAAGTGCTGCAGGGCCATTTTCAAGACATTGCCGCTGCTGCAGGTCTGGAGAGAGGCGGCAGTGGTGGTAATGGAGGTGGGGGCAGAAGGAGGGGGCAACAGGAATGAGGTTGGCCGAGGGCGCCTCATATCCTTGCACTGGTCCTGGTGCCCTGATCTCCTCCCATGGTTTTCAGTGCTATCTTGTCACTGCTGACTCTCAGATCTACCACTTTACAACAGTCATCCCTCCAGGAATCTAGGCCTGAATCTCAGCCTGCTTGTTTGGCATCGCTCACTGGATGGCCTGCCGCCATCTAAAATGGAACACGACCAAGACAGAGTTTCTTATCTTTCCCCCTAAAACAACCTCTCCTTATCCTCCCTTCTTCATTTCTATAGCTAACACTTTCATCCTCCCTGTCTCCTCAGCTTGCAACCTTGAGGTCCTCTTTGACTCTTCTCTTTTTCTCTACACATATCCAATAGATAGCTAAAACCTGTTGTTTCTTCCTCTACAACATCAGCAAAATTCATCCTATCCTCTCAGATTACACTACTAAGACTCTTGTTGTTGTTGTTAAGTGCCGTCGAGTCGGAATCGACTCATGGCGACCCTCTGGATAGCTATCCTAAATTGTGTTCGATCTTCAGTCAGGCGGCTCATTGTTGACAGACTGGTACCCGTAGCTGCTGTTATTGTATCGATCCATCTCATTGCTGGCCTTCCTCTTTTGCGTTTACCTTCTATCTTGCCAAGCATGATGTCTTTCTCTAACGATCTCTCTCTCCGCATGATGTGTCCAAAGTATGAAAGTCAAAGTCTTGTCATCTGAGCTTCTAAAGAAAGCTTAGGTTTGATCTCCTCTAGTACAGACTGGTTTGTTCTTCGGGCAGTCCATGGTATACACAGTATTCGCCGCCAGCACCATAATTCAAAGGCATCAATTTTCTTCCTGTCTATCTTTTTCACTGTCCAGCTTTCACATCCATATGATGTTATTGAAAATACCATGGCTTGAACAAGTCGAATCTTTGTATGGAGAGACACATCTCTGCTCTTGAGAATCTTATCTAGGTCTTTCATAGCCATTCTGCCAAGAGCAATGCGTCGTCTGATTTCTTGACTGCTTGTTGCTTCTTTATTGATAGTTGATCCAAGTAGGTTAAAGTTATTCACGATTTCAATTTCTTCTCCTTCGAAGATGAACCTGTTGATTATGCCAGTTGTCATGATCTTTGTCTTCTTTACATTAAGGTGCAGTCCCATTTTGAGACTATGTTCTTTGATTGTGAGAAGCAAATGTTTCAGATCATCTTCACTTTCCGCCAGTAATGTGGTATCTATCATCAGCATAGCGAAGGTTGTTGATGAGTCTTCCACCAATCTTCACACCTCTGTTGTCTTCATACAATCCTGCTTCTCTGATGATTTGTTCTGCATATAAATTAAACAGGTAGGGGGAAAGTATGCAGCCTTGTCTTACACCTTTGCTTATTTTAAACCATTCTGTTTCTCCTTGTTCCGTTCGAACTGTTGCTTCTTGATCAATGTACAGATTGTGCAAGAGAACGATCAGGTGTTCTGGTATACCCATGCTTCTTAATGTGGCCCAGAGTTTCTCATGGTTTACACAGTCAAAAGCTTTGCTATAGTCGATAAAGCACAAATAGATATACTTTTGGTATTCTTTAGTCTTTTCAAGGATCCATCTCACATCCGCAGTGATGTCTTAATTACTCTCTTATTACCTCCTGTCTAGACCATTGCTACTTGCTCCCCTTTGGTCTACCTTTGAATCATCCATCTCCCTCTCAATTTGTTCAAAACGTAGCTGCATGACTAATTTTCCTCTAGTGTTGCTATGCTCACGTAATCCCTCTTATTCACTTCATTGGCTTCCTATCTATTTCCACATACAGTTCAAACGTCCCTACTCATCTACAGATGCATTCATTCTGCAATTCCTCATTACCTCTCATCTCTTATCTCTCCCTACATCCTTTCTTGGCAACTCTGCTCATCATGCAAATCACTTTTATCCATGCCCTTTTTTTCTACTTCCAACTCCAGACTCTGTTCCTTTCACCTTGCTGTACCATATGCCTGGAACAGATGACTACCCGTGTTGGTACATCAGGCTCCATCTCTGGTCCATTTCAAATCCAGGCTAAAAACTCATGTCTTTGAGGCTGTTGTTGGATCCTGACTCTCTTAATTCTCCTGTCCACACCCATGTGTATTTTAATCAATTTCCTTAAGAATTGCTCTAGTCAGCTGTTCTGTTTGTCTCTCTTGAACAGATTGTAAGGGGCAGTTTCTCCAAATGGGTGCGTTTTGCTCATACCATGACAGTCATGAACCTCACTTCTAAGCCAGGGTATGTGGAGTATGATCTCAGTCTCTCGAATTTACTGCTAAGTGCTACAGAAGTAGATTTTATTTTAGTGTTCTTTCCAGTAATGGCAAATTTGTGTGCCTTGTGATCATTATTGCCTAGTGGCCCCACTAACATTACCCTTTGTACCAAGTCCTATATACCAATAAGGACTAGATTTCCCTGGGTAGCTAAGCAAACTTAAAAAAGCAAATGTAAAAGAAGGTGAGCAGGTAAAAGGGCAGGACAAGAGGCAGGGTTTGGCGGGGAAGAGGAAGTAGAAACGGGGCTTTCATTTTAAAAACCTCATGTATTCTTTCCTGTACTTAAGTTGTACCTTCAGCAATGTAGATATAAATACCATGCTTGCAAGCTTCACAGAGAGTTTCTCTTTGAACATTATCTTGCAAGTCCACGAGTATGAAATGCTCATAGACCTATAGGCTGTCAATGGGTTTTCAAAATTCTCCTCTTTGTAAATGCATGGACATGTACCAGTTCAATATTATTTTCCTGATTTTCTTAAGTGTTGAAAGTGCTCATCCTTCTTCCCTGTGCCTCGGAATGCATTCAGGATGGGAACCAAAGTTCTTTTCATGCCCATTCTCTCATATGTCTTATAGAAAACCTCACAGTAGCCTGTTTGAAGATACTGGGCATGTTACTGCTCTAGTACCATTCTATTGATATTCAACTTCTAGCCGGATTGCAAAACTGTCTAAAGTTAGGACAGCTTTCCGCCTGTTCTAACATTTTAGCTAGCCACTTAGTGGGGTAATATTGCTACTGACCAGCTAGCTTGTGGTGCTGCCCACGCTCCACCCAGGAGTGCCCCATTACTAACCATTTAGTGATGGGGCATTAAACAGGGTTAGGAGGGGATATTCAGCGGCATTAACTGAGTTAGTAATACTGAATAGCCTGGTAAACAGGAGTAACACAGTTTGCAGGTCTGCAAACCACGTAAATTCTTTTGAATGTGTTCCCCTCACAATGTTCCCAACTCTAGCTATCATGGTATAGAAATATTTTCTTGTCCTCAAATGTGCATTAAAGCAAACAAAGCCTCTTTGCTCTTCCTTGTTTGTGCACTGCATAGTGCATTTAGCTTTATCTATGCAGTTGTCTAATGTGTGTCCACAGTCTGACAAACTGATATTCAGACTCCAATTAACATCTCTTAACTGTTCAATACCATAATTGTCTGCTGTTAACCTTCCGTAGTATCAGGTGTCAGAATGATCACGTTCTTTTCTTTCATCAGACCGGAGTGGCATGGTAAAACGAGAACAGAACAAAAGACTCCATTCTCACTATATACAAATGCACGCTGAACCTTGTCCCATCTAGATACTGTGGATTCAAAACATTTATTGATGTCTTTATTGCTTACAGTATGTTGCGCATAGTTTTTCCTACCTGCAAGGATATTTTAATATATAGGGTCTGTTTAGATGCTTTTGCTAGTTAGATACTAGAAAAAGAATTCGCACATGATCAGAGTCTGGTGCTCTAGCGTTTGCATTAGTTATTTATAAATGATTTCGGAAAGAATATTGGAAACAATCTTGTTACACATTTACTGCTGACAAAAATGAAAAGCTAAATCCAAGGCTACATGATACCTTGGGTAGATGAAGAGCATGGTTAATTAGATGGCAATAACTTTCAGTTTAGATGGATGTAAGGTGAGGTACCCTGTCATTGATGACAAATGTGCTGTGTTAATGGTGAAGAAATGAATTCGAAGAGTACTAAATGAGACCAAGGTGGAGGCACTGGTGACTGTCGATCAGTGCCGAAATGGTGTAAAAATGCAGCACGTGAAGCACTGAAAATGAGAAATTACAGGCAACTGGTTGTGATTTTACCCTGTGGATGGTCCTAATGAAACTGCATCAGGATATTTGCTTTTGATCTTCCTTTCTTAGGAAGGATATATCAGGCTTAAAAGGTATAAGGGCATCTTTTAGATAGGATGGGCCCGATATTGCGTTAGGACATATTCAACCGTGTAAATGTCTTTCGAAAATCGGGCCCAATGTGGAGAACAGAATTGGGACATCAAGGCCATTATGTGTACAGTTGTGACAGTATTTTAGAAATGGCTCTGCTAAAAGTGGTTCCATTTCTAAAATACACATCCACGTGCAGTGGGGGGAACTATTTCAGAAATATACACGTGGAAAAAATCAACTGGGGAACTGAGCAACTTACACATGTAAGTGAAGACATTTTGCAGACATTCTTGATTAATCACAGAGAACTCTCTCTTGACCCCATTTCAATTCAGAGGGGAACATAAACATTGGGGAATGAAGGGGTGGCCCAATGGAGCACTTTTTAAATCCCTATTTTGGCCATGGAGCGGTGTTAATTTGGACATGGATGATTTTGGGTTTTCATGTGCATGCTCTATATGAAATGAGGAAAACATATAGATTTTTGTTCCAATCAAGGCATACCTCAGACATGCCCCCATCTACTTTGAACATGGAGAGATTTTCCATGTGTAACTTTCATCTTTTATAAAATGAAGGACTACCAAAAGAGAGTGCTACTGCTAGAAAGGAATCTGCACTTGTAAATATTTACCTTCTCAGAAATTCTCTAAATTTTGGGGAAAAGGGAATTCTTTGGGTTAAAGCTAATAAATCTGTGTATTTTGGAAGTCTGTGTTTTTGTTCAGTCAGGGCTTAGTAACAACAAAGAGCTTTTCATTTAAATCAAATCGGAATATAGCTTAGCATAGAAGGTAGACTAGGGTAAATATTCTCTGAGTAGAAAGAAATTGTTTCTAGAGACCTTTACTGTTTATTGTTTATTTAGTCACTTAATATACCACCCATCACGACAGCGTCTGAGCAGTTTACAAAGACAGTTAAAACTTTAAAAGTTTAAAAATTTAAAAAGAGCTGCTAGAAAAGGAAAAGGAACACCAATATAAAACAATAGTAAAGAGGCCTTCCAGTTAGGAGGCAAGAGACCTGTGAAATTGTTTTAAATAGGTGTTAAAGCCAATGACAGATGAAATGAGTAATTTGAAAGGCTCCCTCTATCAAACCAAGGGCTGTGTGAATAACCAATGAAATTGTTAAGAGATTACCTTAGAAGCACAGGTCAGAGCACTGTGTAGCAAGCCAGCTTTTACTAAGTGTTCTTTCCCTCCCACCCACCCACCCCCCAGGCATAATCTTAGTTTTATATGCTTTTAAGCCTATTAGAGGAAAAAAGGTGGTCAAATTCACTTCCAGGTTCAGCTGGTTATCCTCATCAGGAATAGATTGATTAAGGCCCTGAAATTAATTAATCTTTAGGGGAACAAAATCCTTTAAACTTATTAGATATAGTTGTATTAGTACAAGTATCTCTAGCAACTTTAAGTAAGTAAATAACTTAAATAGCTAACAAAACCTTAAAACTAAGATGCAGACAGCAGTCTAATAGTGAGATGAGGACTATCCAATCTTTTGCATTGAGTGTCACATGTATGTTTTTCTCCTAGTTGGCGAGGGGTCTTATGTGTGCACTAGATGCAAGGAGCTCTTTCCTCTCTGACTACACTTCTTCTTTCTCTTGTGGTTTCTCGTTTAGACTACTGTAATGCTTCTTTGGCCGGCCTTCCTCTTTCTCAGCTCCGTCGTCTTCAACTGGTTCACCATACTGCTGCTCGTCTTCTGACTAATTCTTCACGTTCGGCTCATATCACTCCGCTTCTTATTCGTTTACACTGGCTGCCTATCCCTTTCCGTATTCAATATAAAGTTCTGATCTTTGTTCACAAAGCTCTGCACACTGGTGTTCCCCTTTACCTCTCTGATCTGGTGCGTTTTCACTGTCCCTCTAGAACGCTTCGGTCGATTCACGCTAACCGCCTTTTCCTCCCACCTCCTTCTCGGGCTCACCTCGAATCAACACGCTCTTCTGCTTTTTTCTTCCTCGGCCCCCGCCTTTGGAACTCTCTTCCCTTAACTTTACGCATGGAGTCATCTTTTAATACTTTTAAGGCCTCCCTCAAAACTCACCTCTTCTGTGTTGCTTTTGATGTTCCTTCCCCCCCCTGCCCACAGTTGACTGATTTGTTTCTCTGTTCTTCCTTTTCTATCCTTGCTGTCTCTTTTATGAATAATTGGCGTTCTTTTCTGTTCTCTCAGTAGCCTGTTTTTATTGTGCACCGCTGTATGCCTTTTTGGTCATAGCGGTATAAAAAGTTTTATAATAAAGATAAAGATAAAGATAAACAAGTCTGATCTCTGGAGGCTAGATTAGCAGACTAATCTAGAAACCTGATGAACAGCTTCAGGAGGAGAGTTCCAAGCATAAGGAGCTACAAGGTGAAAGGACCGAAGTCTGGAGTTAGTAGCAGAAGAAAAGGGCAAAGATAGGCTTGAAGATTGATGAAGCTTACGAGGAGGGGAGGAGAGGGAGAGGAGAGAAGAGAGAGAGAGCGGAGTAGCAGAATGAATGCATTTAAAAGTCAAAAGGAGGAGTTTGAATTGAATATGGTAATGAAGGGAAAGTCAGTGAAGGGATTTTAGAAAAGGGGTGATATGAACAAAACGAGGCTGGTGAAAGATAAGATGCACAGCAGAGTTTTGAACTGATTGAAGTGGAGAGAGATGACTTAGAGGGAGGCCAGTAAAGAAGGCTGCAATAATCAAGGTGGGAATTAATTAAAGATTGGACAAGCGTTCGTATAGTGTTAACAGAGAGAAAGGGATGAATTTTATAAATATTATAGATAAAAAAATTGTAATGATGGAATAAAGCTGTTGGCATTAACCTTTGCAAATTAGATATAGAGCTTTTAAACTAGATAATAGGGGAAAGCCAGTCACCCAAGATCGCATGATTCAGAAGAATGTATCCTTGAAGGATACTAGCAAAAGAGGGAAGTTAGGACAGGCTGACAGAGGTGTTCCAATAAAGATAAAAGTAACCCAGATGCCCACAAGTACAGAGCAGACAGAGCTGAAAGATTCCAAATTACCCCTATCAACTGATAACCAGATTAATATGAATAAAATACAACCTCTAAAATGCCTGTATGCAAATTCTAGAAGTCTAAAAAATATATAACACTAAATGAAAGGTTAGATATAATTGGCATCTCAGAGACCTAGTGGAAGGAGGACAACCAATGGGACACTGTGATACTGGGTACAAACTATATTGTAATAATAGGGTAGATCAACATGGTGGAGGGGTTGCGCGCTAAGTTAGAGAGGGCATTGAGTCACCCAGGATTAAAATTTTGCAGGAAACAAAATACACTGTAGAATCTCTATGGATAGAAATTCCATGTAAAAAGGGGAGGGCGATGGCAGTGGGGGTGTACTACCATCCAGCTGGCCAGAATGAACAAATGGATGATGAAATGCTAAGAGAAATCAGGGAAGCTAAGAAAAGTTACAACACAGAAATAATGGCTGATTTCAATTCTCCCAGTATTAACTGGGTCAGTTTCACAGCAGTACATGCTGGGGAAATAAAGGGCCTGATATTTTAAAGGCATTTACACGATTTACTAACCTGTAAACCATGTAAATGCCGCTGAACGGGATATTCAATGGCACTAACATGGTTAGTGCTGCTGAATATCCCCAACTAATGCCACTATACGCCGCAATGCTAACCTCTTATCATTGGGGTGTGTTGTGGGCATTTTGGTACATGATGTGGGCAGCAACAGCCTCTATCTGGGTAGCGGTAATATTGCACCATTACCCAGTTAGCGACCTGCGGGTAAAATTAAGCAAAGCTGAAGCTAGCCTAGTTTTACCCATGGTAGATAACCATGTAGCAGTGCAATATTGCCTCTATGCAGTTACCTTCTGCAGCACCAGAGGCTGTGTGGTAACCCTGGATATTCAATGTTGGGGGATGCATATGACTACAGCATTGAATATCCAAGATTAGAGGTCGGCGGCAACAGCTATGCGCCATAGTGGCACATAGCCGTCCCAGTTGAAAATTGGGCCCAAAGTTTCTAAATGGAAGAAACTACTGCTTCTTGGAGCAGCTGGTTCATGAACCAACAAGAGGGGATGCTATTTGGGACCTAGTACTTAGTGGAATACAGGTTCTGGTGCAAGAGATAAGGATGTTGGGGCCACTGGCAATAGTGATCATAGCATGATCGCCTTTGATTTAATAAATGGAGGAAGGATGGCAAGGAAATCCACAGTACTACTTTTTTTTTCCAAACTCTTTTATTGAACACTTCTTCAAAATACAAACATATGTATACAACATTTGTACTCATAACATTGTACCAATAACCAAATACTCCCTCTCTGTTACATTCCCATCCCCCACCCGCAGACAGAACAATTCTCCAACTCACCCAGAAAGACATTGAGCCGCTCCCTTTCCCCCCAGCCCATGTGCCCACCTCCCCCCGTTCCCCACCGCTACCCCATAGACACAGTACTACTTTTTAACTTCAAAAGGGAGACTATGATAATATGAGGAAAATAGTTAAAAAAAAGAGCAGCTGCAAAGGTTTACGTCAAGCATGGGCATTGTTTAAAAATACTATCTTGGAAGCCCAGACAAGATGTATTTCACACTTTAAGAAAAGTGGAAGGAAGGCCAAAAAACTGCTAGCATGGTTTAAAAATGAGTTCAGAAAGGCTGTTGTAGCCAAAAAAGCATTTTTCTGGAAATAGAAAAAGGAGCCAAATGTTGAAAATGGGAAATAACATAAGCACTGTCAAGTTAGATGCAAGGCACTGATAAGGCAGGCAAAAAGAGAATTTGAAAAAAAAAGCTTGCCGTGGAAGTAAAAATGCATAATAAAAACTTTTTCAAGTACCTTTGTAGCAAAAATCCTGTGACTCTGTTGGACCATTAAATGATAGAAAGGTAATAGGGACGCTAAGGGAGGAAAAGGTCATAGAGGAGAAACTGAATGAATTCTTTCCTTTGGTCTTTACTGAAGAAGATGTAGGAAAATTATCCATGACTGAAATGGTATTTAAAGGTGATGTATTAGAAGAATTGAAAGAAATATCTATTAACCCAGAAGATGTATTACAACTATTTGATAAACTGAAGAGTAGCAAATCACTTGGATCGGTTGGTATACATACAAAGGTGCTGAAAGAACTGAAATATAAGACTGCAGATCTGCAATTAGTAATCTGTGAACGATCATTAAAATCATCTTTAATATCTGAAGATTGGCGAATGGCCAATATAACGCCAATTTTTAAAAAGGATTCCAGGCGTGATCTGGGAAACTACAGACTGATGAGCCTGTCAAACCAGGCAAAATGGTAGAGAAAAAAATTACTGAATATGTAGATAGTCATGGCTTAATGAGAGAAAGCCAACTTGGCTTATTAATCTGTTATATTTTTTTGAAGGTGTGAATAAACAGTAGTAAAAGGTGATTCAGTTGATATAAGTCATGGGACAGGAGGCAGTGTACTATTGTGGCTGAGAGCTGGTTAAAAGAAAGCATAATGTAGGACTAAATGGCCAATTTTCTCAGTGGAGAAAGGTGAATAGTGGAGCACCCCAGGGATCTGTGCTAGGCCTTCTGCTTTTCAACATCTTCATAAATGACCTGGAAATGGGAGTGAGGTGATCTAATTTTTCAGATGACACAAAATCATTCAAAGTTGTTAAAACCCAAGAGGATTGTGATAAATTGCAAGAGGACCTTGATACACTAGAATACTGGGCATCCAAATGGCAGATGAAATTTAATGTGGAGAAGTGCAAAGTTATGCACTTAGGGAAACATAATCCAAACTATGGTTACATAATACAAGGTTCTGCAGGAAAAAGATCTAGGTGTCGTCATGGATAATATGTTGAAATCCTATGTCCAACGTGTGACTATGGCCAAGAAAGAAAATAGAATGCTAGGAAAAACACAAAAAATATTATAATTTATTTAGCTAGGCTTATATACTGCTTTTCTACCAGTCAAAGTGGTGTCCATTCAGGTATTCTACATATGTCCCTTGTCCCTGAAGGGCTCACAATCTATAGTTTTGTACCTGAGGCAACAGTGGATTAAGTGGTTTGCCTAAGGACATCAGGAGCACCTGCAGGGCTAGAAACCACACTTCTTCTGGCCCAAGGTTGCTGTCTTCTAGTGAGATTTGAACCCTTGCTTTCTGGCTAGAGGTAACTTAAGAACATAAGAACATAAGATATGCCATACTGGGTCAGACCAAGGTCCATCAAGCCCAGTATCCTGTTTCCAAACTTGCCCCAACCACTAGGCCACTCCTCCCTCCTGCCTTAGTATTATTCTATGGTGTGCACCTTGAATATTATGTGCAATTTTGGTTGCCATAATCTTAAAAGGGATATAGCAGAATTAGAAAAGGTACAGAGAAGAGCCACCAAACTGGTGAAGGGGATGGAAGGCTGCCCCTATTAGGAAAGGCTTAAAATGTTTGGGTTCTTTAACTTGGAAAAAAGACAGCTGAGGGGGGATATGATAGAGGTCTGTAAATTAATGAATGGAGTGGAATGGGTAAACATTGTTTTTTTATACCTTCAAAGGAGGAAAGACTAGGGGACACACAAAGAAGCTACAATATAGCCCACTTAAAACTAATAGGAGAAAGTATCTTTTCACTCAACATGTAATCAAATTCTGGAATTTGTTACCTGAAGATGAAGTAAAAGCTGTTAGTGAGCTGGATTTAAAGAAAGGTTTGGACAAGTACCTGGAGGAAAAGTCCATAAATCAAAGAAGACCAGGGAAATCCACTGCTTACCCCAGGATAAGCAACATGGAATCTGCGTATCGTTTTGGGAACCAGTTAGGTACTTGTGACCTGGATTTGCTGCTGTTGGAAACAGGATATTGGGTTTGATGGACCTTGGTCTGACCCAGTATGGCATTTCTTATGTTCTTATGAATTGAGATGTCAAAGTCAGGACATTCTCATTTCTGAAGGTATTTTAGCAATGGCTCTGCTAAATGTGGAGCGATGTCTAAACTAGACAGATGGAAGTGCACGTGTAGCGGGAGGAGCCGTTTCACAAATGTGCACATGGGAAACATCAATGGAGGAAACCTGCCAACTTACACTTATGTCTTGAGCCATTTTACAAACCTAGACACGCAGATGCTCTTAATTAAGTACAAAGGACTCCAATCTCACCTCATTTAAATTTGGATGGAGAAACAAACATTAGGGGATTCAAGGGGATATGCCCTTTAATTTCTCTTGTAAGGGATGGCTAAATGGAATACATTTTAAATATCTATTCCTGTCAAGGGAGCAGGTATAAATCTGGATGTGGACAATTTTCCTCTCTCTGAAGTTCTACCTGTTCATGGTAAGGGACAATAGAGGTTGCATCAGGTAACCAGCTTTAAGTTGAAACAGAAACACAGAAACATGATGGCAAATAAATACCATATGATCCAGTCCACCCCTCCATACCAACTACTATAGTCCTTTTTTTTCCTTTAGAGATCTTCTGTGTTTGCCCCATGCTTTCTTGAATTCAGATACAGTCCTCGTCTCTACTATCTCCAATGGGAGACTATTCCATGCATCTACCACTCTTTCCATAAAAAAACATACCTGCAAATTACTCTTGAGTCAATCCTCTTTCACCTTCATCCAATGTCCCTTTGTCGCAGAGCTTTCTTTCAATTGAAAGAGGCTCTGCCCCTTTGCATTTATGCCTTGGAGCTATTCAAACGTCTCTATTATATCTCCCATCTCCCGCCTTTCCTCCAAAATATACATATTGAGAGCATTAAGTCTGTCCTCATATGCCTTATGATGAAGCCTACTGACCATTTTGGTAGCCAGCCTCTGCACAGGCTCCATCCTGTTTATATCCTTTTGAAGGTGCGGTATCCAGAATTGCCTACAATACTCCAAATGAAGTCTCACCAAAGACTTAAATAGAGGCACTATCACATCTTTCTTCCTGCTGGCCATTCCTCTCCCTATGCACCCAAGCATCCTTCTGGTTTTTGCTGTTGCCTTTTCTACTTGTTTAGCTACCTTAAGATCATCAGAAACAATCATGCCCAGGTCCCGCTCTTCTTTCATGGGCAGATGTATTTCACCCCTTATATTGTACCTTTCCCTTGGATTTTGCAGCCCAAATGCATGACTCTGTATTTTTTAGCGTTAAATCTCAGCTGCCAAATTCTCAGTCATTCTTCAAGCTTAGCTAGCTCCCTTCTCATGTTATCTACTCCTTTCTGGGTGTCTATTGTATTACAGATTTTGGTATCATCTGCAAAGAGGCAAACCTTACCTGACAGCGCTTCTGCAATATCATTAACAAAAATGCAAAACTAATTGGATCAAGGACATAACCCTGTGGCACAACATCCTTCTCCTCAGAGTGAGCTCCATTTACCTGTATCCTTTGTCACCTCCCATTCAACCAATTTCTAACCTACTCAGTCACTTTAGGGTACATCCCTAGGGTGGCAAAGGCTTTACTGAATTCTAGTGCTCTCTCTCGATCCAAATCTCTGGTCGCTCAGTCAAAGACCTAGCTCTAGTAAAAACCATGCTGCCTCAGATCCCGCAATCGATTGAACTCCAGAAATTTTACTATCCTCTGTTTTAGCAGCATTTCCATAAGTTTACTCACCACAGAGGTCAGACTAACTGTAGTTCCCAACATCATCCTTACTTCTTCTTTTGTGTAAAGGGACCACATGTACCCTTCTGAGGTCCTCTAGAACCACTCCCCACTCTAAAGAAGCATTGAAAAGGTCAGTCAGTGGAGCCACTAGAACTTCCCTAGCTTCTTTCAATACTCTTGGATGTATCCCTCCAACCCCATCACTTTGTCTACTTTTAATTTAGCTAGCTCCTCATGAACACGGTCTACTGAAAATCATTCAAAATCTCCTCCACTTCTGTTCCTATTTTGGGCTGTTTTCTGAGATCCTGTTCCTCACCCTTCATCTGTGAACATGGAACAAAATTATTTATTAAACAATTCCACATTATCCTAATCAGAGTCGGTGTGACCCACTGTTCAAACCGTGCACTCGCATGGGTCAGCAGTCTTGTGAAAGCGACACGGTGGCCCCAGATAGCTCAACAGAAAAGATCAGCGTGCATCTTTGAAGCCCAAACCCCTGCTCTTTGGTCCTCTATCATGATCATCTCCGTGCAAGCAGTTTGAGCCATATGGTGGAGGAAATTGTGCTGATCCTGTGAGACTTCAAGTAATGAGATCAGCATAACTTCCATTATTGCGCAGCTCAACTGTATGCACAGAGCTGGTTGCAATAGAGGGCAGAGTGGTAAGATGTCGTGTGTGAGGGGGCGGGAATGGGGACAGGGACAGAGGAGGAATGAGGGATGGAAATGAGAAAGAGACACGTCGGGCTAGCTGTGGTGAGAGGATGAGATGTACAGATCAGGGTATGGCTGCAGGGGAAGCAATGAAAGAGAAAGAGGCACAGATCGGGTGATGGCTGGGGGGGGCAATAAACGAGAGAGAGACACGGGTGATGGCTGCAGGGGCAAAGAGAGAGAGACACTGGAAAGAGTGGAGTGGAGTGGAGGAGTGGCCTAGTGGTTGGGGCAAGGTACTTCAGGCTGGAAGGTCAGGGGTTCAAATCCCACTAGAGCACAGCAACCTTGGGCCGGAAGGACTGGGGTTTCTAGTCCCACAGGTGCTCCTTCTGGTCTTGGGCAAGCCACTTAACCCTCCATAGCCCATGTTCCCTGTAAAATAGTTATCTCCAAGTTATAATGCCCTGTTCAATGTAATTTCAGTTTGTTCAATGTAAACCACACTGATGCAGAATAGCGCGGTATATAAGAGAATGTAAATAAATAAAGAGGTTTAAGAGAAGACAAAGGGTAGCAGAAGAGAGACTGGGCTCATTTTGACTGAAAAAAAATAAAATACCCACACACCAAAGGTAGGAAAAAGTATTTTAGTTTGAATTTCTTGACTGGAATATGAAATGAGCATTGATGTCTGTGGTTTTTTCAGTACAAGAGGAAATGCATTTCTATTTATCCTCCAGTGTTGCCATCAATGCTGATTCTGACTTCTTGGTGCTTCCCATACAATATTGTCTTTCTATTTGTGGTCCGTTGTTTCATATTTGGTGAGAGCCTGTCTGTATTTTGCATGTGACTGAGGTACAACATTCTGTTAGCGTGTAGTTTCTGTGTAGAAATCTGTAGCAGTCCCACTTGTTTTGTTTTTTCCAGTGAAGAAGTTATTAGTGTTCTCTAAGATGTCTTGGTTACATTTTTATAGTACTGTACTGCCTTTTCATAGGTAGGATTGGTACTGTGCAAGTCCTGCTATTATGCTATGGCAAGTTTGTTATGGACTCTGACTGGTCTTTGTGTATTTATTTTCATTCTCTTATATACCATGCTATTCCTGCATCAGTGCAGTTTACATTGAACAGGGCATTATAACTTGGAGATAACTATTTCACAGGGAACATGGGCTATGGAGGGTTAAGTGGTTTGCCCAAGACCACAAGGAGCACCTGTGGGACTAGAAACCCCAGTCCTTCCAGCCCAAGGTTGCTGTCCTCTAGTGGGATTTGAACTCCTGACCTTCTGGCCTGAAGTACCTTGCCCCAACCACTAGGCCACTCCTCCTTTCCAGGGTTTAAAAGAACTTTCTTATGTATGAGGTGCAATCAAAAGGTATTGAGACTTGTACAATAACACAAGAAGTATAACACTGACAGCTATTGAACTCAGTCTCCTTCAAAATAGTCCCCATCCGATAAAACACACTTCCTCCGCCATTCCTACCACTGCTGGAAACAATTTTGAAATGCCTCTTTTGTGATTCTGTGAAGCTGCTGTGTCAAATTTTGCTTAATTGTCTCCAAGTCATTGAATTTCCTTCCTTTCAGTGGTAATTTCAGTTTTGGAAACAAGAAAAAGTCCCAGGGTGCGAGATCAGATGAGCACAGAGGCTGACGGACTTGCTTGATTTGGTGTTTGGCCAAGAACTGCTGGACAAGATGTGATGCGGGAGCTGGGGCATTATCGTGATGAAGCAACCATTCACCATTCCTGGGCAACTCTAGCATTTTACAATGAACTGCATCTCTCCAATGAGCCAGAACTTTGACATAGTACTCCTTATTGATGGTTTGGCATTTTGGAGCATACTCATGATAAACAATATCCTTGTAATTAAAGAAAACTGTGAGCATGACCTTCACATTGCTCCTCATCTGACAGGCTTTCTTGGGTCTGGGAGATTTTGGAGTCTTCCATTGTGAGGATTGAGCCTTAGTTTCCAGTCATAATAATAAACCCATGATTCATCACCAGTAATAATCTTTTTGATGAAATTGAAGTCATTTTCAATGCATTCCGACAATTCCCTGGCTGAAGACAGTCTATTTTCTTTTTGGTCAGGGAATAGGAGTTTCAGCACAAATTTTGCAAACACAAATATCACCCCCAAATCGACAGTCAGAATGGACTGTACCAATCCAAAACTGGTGTCCATGTCCTCAGCAAGCTCCCTGATAGTCAATTGACAATTTGAGTGTATTGCGGCATGCACTGCTTCAACTTCATTTCTTCATTTCTGTTTGTGGAAGGCCTTCCAGAACGTTTGTCACTGTCAACGTTTCATCTTGGAAACGTTTGTACCAGTCATAGAGTCCAGCGTGACTCATTCATTCATCGCTATACACTTTGGGCCTGATTCTGATTGGGGCCTGTCCGGCCCATCCGGATATCCAAAATCTGAACGGGTCGGATTTTCACCCGATTCTGCACCAGAGGAGTTAGACGTTCCCGCAGGTGCAGAAACAGGTGCAAAAGGCTTGGATGGACAGGATGTGCCTCGATTCTGTGCTTCTGGACAAACGCCTCTTGCCCCTTCTAACTCAGCTGAAGCGCCTCCATGAAGCCCCGGTGCTGTGGCAGTCTACTTCCTGTCATACCTTGCCAAGAAGATCCAGGGGTTAGCTGTTAGTTAGTAATTAGCATAGAGCCCTATGCTGAAAATCCCACACTAAGGGGTATGTTTATTAAACTGCGTTAGTGCAATTCACGTTAGGAGCCGCATTAGTGGAAGGAAAGCCAAAAAAGGACATGGGCGGGACATCATAACCGATAACGCGCAGTTGCGCACGTTATTACGTGCTGCGCAGCAACGATGGCTACAGCACGCGCCACTGCATGCACGCCTAAGACAACGCGCAGACACCCAAAGACAGAAACAGAGCTGTAGCACAATGGTTACTACACAGACTGATGGTACAAGGGTCATGGGTTCAATTCCCCAGTGTGCCTAATGAAAAAGGCTGGCTGAGGCGTCCTGTGTAACCCTTTGAAGGTCTACTATAATATTTTAATCCACAATCTGCAGGCGGGTTACAGTTTGCATATGTCAGGAAAATTGTACCCGTCTTATGCAATATGTTCCAATAGTGACGTTCTCTCTGACATGCTCATGTATTATATACCATTTGATAGGAATATTTAGGCGCTCCCTATAGGGCGAAGTGGAAGGCGCACCGTATAGGGCGCCTTTTGAGCTACCCTAAGGTGACAGTACCCTGAGGGTGGTTCTGCTGGCAGCACTAATATACAGTAAAAATAGACAATGCCTAAGACAGCCCTATCAATGAACCCCACTGTGGGTTGTGAACCTATGACCTTGGCTCCATGGGCAGTGAAGTAACCAGTGGGCTAGAGCTTCTAATAAACACATGGCTGGCTACAGGAGGACTGCACGGCACCACACCCACATTCTGCTGTGGTTACCAGGGAGATTACATACCACCACCCAACGCACCCTCTAGGGCTCAGGGTGGGGGACAGGATCTCCCGCCCACAGATCCACCCCCTGCAATGGTGGCAGTAGAGGGGACCATCACCCCAGTCCTACTCGGGATCAAACACCCTACAGGGCAGGCAATGCAGAGCACTACACATCCATAAGGCAATAGCAGACAGACAGCAGGTCTGGAAATGCGCAGCTGCCCCCCACCATTATCTGACATTCTGCATCAGCAAGCCTCCAGCCGCTGCACCCTGCATGGTGTTCCAGCAAGACACATACTAGCTGCAGACAGTCCGCCAGCTAGTCCATAGTGCATGGTCCCGGAAGAGATGCAGGTACCCAGAACGGGGATATCAGCATACACACCAAGCAGATAAGTGAGTGATTGGGACACAAAAGGAAACCCATAAATATCACATAAGAGAAATACTATATAGCACTATGGGGGAACCTAGCCATGCCATGGTCACTGCTCAGTCAGGGTGAGAGTGACCTCCCAGCAGGACATGCTATGGCCACCCTGTCCATGCAGGTGGTACCGGGCACTACAATGTCCGGCCATTGCCCTATGCCCTGTGCAGATGCGGCCAGGCCAGGCCACCCTATCCAGGCTATTCCCACAGTACCTTGCTCCTCATTATGCACATTGGCAGGCCAATACTGGCAACAGTGCTAGCAGTGTGGGCTGTGGAGGGTGTTTGCAGCCACCACACACTGGATAGACAGACACACACTCCCACACCTAGGCCAGCATTGTGCTACTATAGAGGTGTTTAGCAGTCCTGGCCACCACACCAGTCCTGGGCACAGTGCAGGCATGGATATGGTACGCAATACTGGTGGGGGTCACTCCCGAGGGTGGTAAACACTGTCAGAGACCAGACCTGAAGCACACCACAGACATCAGAAAGGTTGCTATGATGCAGCTCACTCCGAACATTGTACTTAACCTAGGAATTGCTATCTGCCAGTACTCATAGCAACCTTTTGATAGCTGTGTACCATATTCCCAGGTTTAGGGTGGCATTACTAAGGTATGCAAGTGCTAGTATTGGGAGATGCACGCAAAGCCCAAAGTCCTGCCTCTCCAGGAGGCTTGGGATAATGGGGCCTGTGGGTGCGGGTGTGTCTGCCCCTGTTGGCTGCTGCTTTACGGCAGAAGTTCCCAGCTACAGTCCTGCGGTGCCAAACACTGTTCGGGTTTTCATGCTGTCCCTCATGAATATGCATGAGATACATCTGCATACCATGGGGGTGGCGCATAGAAATGCAGCACAGGCATCTTTATCAGAGGCAGCATGGAACTGGAATGGTGTTTGGCCCTCCAGGATTGCATTTGGGAGGCTCTGCTCTAGGTACTGTGCATGTTTATGGTGTCTGTGCTCTGTAGGGTAAAATGATGGTGTTTTGGGCATGTTTACGTCATCTGCAAGAATGGTTCTGCCTGTATTACCACGTTATAGTACTGGGTAAAATATGAGGACTGGGTTGGCAGGAACCACAGCTGGGACTTGAACCTGTGATCTTCTGCTTCTGAATACAGTGGTTCTGTGCACTGCACCACCATGTTCTCACAGAGATGGTGCATTCCCTGGTGATACCATGACTGTTGGCTAGGCCACGGTCTGCTCCGGGCAGCTGCCACTGCCCCCTCCACCACCAGTATCCCTCAGCCACCATGCTGACATGCCCTTCTGCTGGTGGAGCTGGTGGTGCGTGGTCTCAGGCCATCCAGTGTGCAGGTAGGCAGCTGCCTATGGTGCGTGTTCTGGGGTAGGGGTGCCTGCATAGACGTCCACGCTCCCCCCCAGCCCCGCCTGCCAGTGTTCGGTGCCCTTGGGGGTTGCTGTTGGGTACTCTCCCCTGTGACGCTTTGCAAAACACACTCGTGCACATGTTGGGCCCTCATCAGCTGCTGTCTGGCTCTACTGTTTACGCATTCCTATGGGCCAACTGAGCATCACCCTAGTCCCCACTGTGGCCCAGCTGCGCCACTGCATGTGCCACCTGCAGCCCTCTGTATCCCCTTTTCCAGCATCTACCCGGTTGCCCGTTCCGACATGCCCGCCCTGATGTTGCGGGACATGTGCACACCATAGGAACCCTGTCCGATGGTGGGGAAAACCCTGAGCAGCGCTATTTCACTGTGGGCCCATGCACCTTGTATGGGGACGGAGTATGGACCCTTCCACGAATTATCTCTGTTCTATGGGGCTTACTCGGGGGGGGGGTTGATGTTTCTCATTGCTACTACTATTGGCCAGCTTGGTTGTTGTTTTTTTCCAGTTTGTTGGGGTCATTTTCGGTGTTTCTGTGCCCTTTTGTTCTGTGCACATGTATCACACTTATCACCTTTTTTTTGTTTCCCTGCCTAGGCTGTACATTGCTGACACGTAAATAGTTTCTCTACCCTTTACAGTGCTTTTACTGGTAGGTTTTTATTCGCGTTGGAATTCAGCTCTGGAAATCAGCACGTTAGCCTCTCCCCGCCCACTCTCCGCCCATTGGCCCCTTCTCTCCGCCCTCTCTCCACCTTCTGCGGTGTTTTACCGCGCCGCGGAGCATTACGCTCGTTTGCGCGTGATAACGCGTGCTATAGCGCGTTAACGATCGTTAATGCGCTATAGCGCACGCTATAGCATGCTAACGATCGTTAATGTCATACAACGCACGTTATTCACGTTTACCGCAGTTTAGTAAACATACCCCTAACTATGTAGAGTGTGATTGGATGTGGGGCATGGCCAGTGCTATATTTTTTGCTGCCATGTGCGAGTAGTAACTGTGCTGCCCCTCCCCCCACCCCAGTGGATTCCAATGGAGCCCTTCACAAGCCCCTCTTTTCTCCCAACATGATGAAAATTATCCGAGGGGAAGCTGTACTAGTCTGAAATAGCAAAAATGGGAGAGGCAGGTCACATCTTAGCAATGCCACTGTGCCTCTATCATTTTTGTCCCAACAATAACTTAATAAGTGTACAAATGTCTGCACATCTTTACAGGCTACGAGATTTCTTCATGACTTCTCCTCCAGCACCAACTACCATAAGTGAGGTATCAAGACTTGTTGTGTAGCTATATAACAATATGTCGAACCACGATACTATCAAGCATGCAGTGACTTAGTTATGTGCTCTGTATGTGCAGAGTGTAGTGTGGCTGCAGCACCCCTGTACTTTTTTTAATCACGTGATGTTTGGTATTGTGTAAAGGCAGTTCATCAGATTTACGATAAGTGAAAAAAATTGAACACTGAATTTGCATTAAATTTTGCCAGCAGCTTGGAGATTCATGCAAAGACTTATGACAAGTTACAAGAAGAGGGTCATTCCAATCTGTGAATAGCAGGGGCTGACATCTGGTTTGGACAACCAGCCTCTGCTATTCGCATAGATCGAATTCCCAGGACCAGACTCCCTGCATGTATAGTGGCATTATGCGGAGAGCTCTGGACGGGGTGGGAGGGGGAGGGCCGGAGGAGGAGCTTGGGTGGGGCAGAGGCGGGCCGTGACCCCGGACATAGAGAGCTGATTTTGGTCATAGCCTTGTATGTCTGGGGGTTCATGGATGGCCAGGGTTACAAGGAGTGCCAGTGGGAATTGAATCCTGAGCTGTTGGGTACTAGGCTATTGCTCTAGGCTACCCCTCCACTCAAAAACTGCATTTGGTCTTTAGTCAGGTGTCTAATTGTTAATAGAGTGGCATCCATAGCTGCTGCTATTGTATCGAACCATTTCATTGCTGGCCTTCCTCTTGTGCTGACCTTCAACCTTGCCAAGCATGCTGTCTTTCTCTATTGATCTTTCTCTTTGCATGATGTGTCGAAAGTATGAGAGTTCAAGTCTTGTCATTTCAGCTTCTAAAATAAGCTTAAGTTTGATTTCCTACTGTATTTGCTGATTTGTTCTTCAGGCAGTCCATGATAGTCCCAATATTCTTTACCAGCACCATAATTCAAAGGCATCGATTTTCCTCCTGTCTTTCTTCTTCACTGTCCAACTTTCACATCCATATGATGCTACAGAAAATACCATAGCTTGGAGAAGTTGAATCTTTGTATGTAGAGATACACCTCTGCATTTGAAAACCTTGTCTAGATCTTTCATAGCCATTCTGCCAAGAGCAATACATCTTCCGATTTCTTAACTTCTTGTCATTTTGTTAGTCTGACCTCTGTGGTGAATAGATTAATGGAAACATTGTTAGTGGAAATATTGTTAAAACAAAGGATAGTGAGGTTTCTGGATTGCTAATACTCTTATTTCCACTGTGATACTTGATGCTTGCAACACTGTTCAAATGCAGAGCCCCTGCTTCTTAGAGATTACCTTCTAGTTAAATAGCATGGAGGGGAATTTTAGAAGGGATGTCCAAGTGCAGTATGGGACATCTAAGCCAGAACATCTGAAACATAAAGCAGGGACATCTAGGTATAGACACTATGGGGTATGTTTACTAAACTCCGTTGCTGTGCGGGTCCCCGTTAGTGTGCTGGTGCCATATAAAGAGTGGGCGGGCCAGGCAGAAAAAAGCAAAAAACCGGACCGTACGTGTGTGCGTCGCGCTAATGTGCGGGGCCCACATTAGCGCGTGGGAAGGCTAAGTGGGGCGCTGCTGCAAAACCAAACAACAGAGCCGTAGTACAATGGTGAAGACACCCACCAATGGTGCAGGGACCAGGGGTTCAAAGCCCCATTGCGCTCAACAAAAAAGACCAGCTGAGGCACCAACATTTATGGGCAAAAGTGCTTAGGAGGCATATTAATTTTGGGCGGCAGAAGGCGGCGCACTGTTATTTTTATTACGGCATGAGGCGGCGCACTGTTTAGTGTGGGCGGCAGATGGCGGCGCATTGGTAAATTTGGGTGGCAGAAGGCGGTGCGCTGATAAATGTGGGCAACAGAAGGCGGCGAGCCGGTGGGCAGAAGGCGGCGCGCTGATGTGTGAGGGGGCAGTCCAATAGTGGGAGGGAGAAGTAGCGCGCTGATGTGCAAATAACAGGAACGGAGCCATAGCACAATGGTTAAGACACTGACCACTCGTGCAGGGATCATGGGTTCAATTCCCCACAGTGCCCATTAAAGACAGCTGTCTGAGGCATTATTTTAGGGGCATATCCATGTTGTGCGGCATAAGGCGGCGCGCTGTTAATTTAGTGCGCCACAAGATGGCGCGCTGATGGCTACAAGGCTGCGTGCGGATGCACAAACACAGGAACAGAGCCACAGCACAATGGTTAGGACACTGACCAATGGTGCAGGGGCCAGGGGTTCAACCTCTCACAGTGCCCAGTGAACAAGGCTAGCTGGGGCAGTATGTATCATGGTGAGGAGTGCTGTAGGAGGCCTTCCATTTATATTTTATTTCCCACCACTAGTAAACCCGCTCTCACAGTGTGTTAACATACGGATGCCCGTAAGGCACATGTTACAGTGCACTGTCCGCCAAGGCACCCTAGAATGTCCCCTATAGGGCACCATGTATGTTGCGACACAGGATAATGTATAGTGCACCCTATATGGATGGCAACCATAAGGTGGCCTATAGGGCGCCCTATAAAGCACCCTCAGAGGCACCTAATGGGTATAGTAAGCTGTGTGTGGTTTTGCCGGCATAGACATATGTACAGTAAATAAAAATAAAGCTGTAGATAGCCCTATCAAAGGGCCCCACTGTGGGTTTGAAACCATGACCTCTGGCTGTACAGGGAGTGACGTAACCATTGGGCTATGGCTCTATAGCTGACAGCAAGCCCCTGGCTGGCTGCAGAGAGCCTGCACGTCACCCCACAGACAGTCTGCTGTTGTAGACAGGATAGGGTTAGGCCACCCGTACCCATGATGCACTGCACATGCAAATCAGCTGTCCACAGATGCACACAAGATGGGGAATGCACCCCAACAGCTACCCGGCCTGGTAGGGGGAATTGTCCATGTGCACCCACACAGCACCTCGGCCTGGTAGGGGGTCCTGAGCGGGTGGACTACCAGCAAAGAGTAGCTACACACCGTCACATTGTGCGGGTACTGTGCTCACCCTGAGGGTGTGATGTGGCGGCCAGGACCAGGTCCACAACACCAGCCATGGCTGGATGAGGCCATGACAGAGCTCCAAAACAGTACTAACCTGTGAGATAGGAAGGTGCTGCAGAAACATGTTGGATATCTCTGTCTGTCTCAGTTAGTGGAAACCCCAAGAACCACCACCACCACCACCCCCCAATGGCAGCAAAGTGGACCATCAAACCCCAGTCCTGCTGGGGTAACAGATACCATACAGGGCAGTCCAAGCAGCTCCACACACATCCATAACACAATATCAGGCCTGGATATCCAAAGATGCACCCCAGCACTATCTGACATTCACCTGCAGCAAGCCATCAGCCACTGCACCCTGCAAGGCACTCCATCAAGACACATACCAGCTGTGAACAGTCTGCTGGTTAGCCCTGATGGAAATGCATGCACCCAAAACTGGGGTGGCAGCACACACAAGCAGAGAGTTCTGTGAGGAGGCCCCAACAGGAAACCCATACATATCACAAGAGAGAAACACAATACAGCACTATGGGGGTGCCTAGCCATGCTGTCATCACTGCACACTCAGGGTGAGAGTGCTCCCCCAGCAGCACATACAGAGGTCACCCTGTCTGTGTAGGTGGTGGCCTGGCACTACAATGTCACAGCCAGTGCCCTATGCCCTGTGCAGATGCATCCTGGCCAGCCCACCATGTCTGACCTATACCCATGGTACATTGCTGCTCATTATGCACATTGGCAGGCCAATACTGGCAGTAGTGCTGGCAGTGTGGGTTGGGGAAGGTGTTTGCAGCCAACACACACTGTATAGACAGACACACACTCCCACACCTATGCCAGCATTGTGCTACTATTGAGGGGGTGATTAGCCTTGGCCACCACACCGGTCCTGGGCACGGCACAGGCATGGATATGGTACGCAGTACTGCTGGGGGTCACTCCCCAGGGTGGTGAACACCGTCAGAGGCCAGGCCTGGAGCACGCACCGCAGACACCAAACAGATTGTTCGGATGGGGTCAACTAGCAGTATGTGCGTAACGTAGGGATATCTATCAGCCTGTACTCTTAGCAAACATTTCAGAGCTGTGTACCTCAGGTGTAGGGTGACATTGCTAAGGTATGCAGGTGCTGATATTGGGAGATGCACGCAGGGTCCAATGTTCTGCCTCTACAGGAGACATTGGCCAATGGGGCCTGTGGGTGTGGGTGTGGGTGTGGGTGTGTCTGCCCCTGTTGGCTGCTGCTTTACGGCAGCGCTTCCCCACTCCAGCCCAGTTTTGCATCACACTGTTCGGGTCTTCCTGCTGTCCCTCATGAATATGCATGAGCTACATCTACATGCCGTGGGGGTGGTGCATAGATATACAGCACAGGCATTTGTATGAGTGGCAGCATGGAACCTGACTGGTGTGTGGCCCACCAGGACTGCATTTGGGGGATTCTGCTGTAGGTTCTGCCCCTGTTCATGGTGTCTGTGCTCAGTGGGGTAAAATATAGACGTATTACCATTGCATATGTCCTTGTCACCAAAGGTGTGTCCTTACTGTCACTGTTTATTTGTGGGGAAAATATGTGGGCAGGATTGCCAGTAGCCCCAGCTGGTCTTTGAACCTGTGACTTTCTGTTCTTGCATGTACTGTCTGTGTGCACTGCACCACCATGTAGCCACAGCTTGGCTGAATTCCCTGGATAGTCCATGACTGTGGATCCGGCAGGGCCTGTTTGTTGCTGTGGACTGTGCCAGCCTGCACATGGCTAGGCCTCTGTCTTCTGTCGCTAGCAGCCACTGCCCCCTGCACCACATGTACTCATCCGCCAACATGCTGGCATGAGCTTCTCCCATAAAAAGCAGGTGACCTGATTGGAATGTGGCAGTATGGGACTGCATTTGGAGTACTTGGCTGTGGGTAATGCCCATTGTTGTGGTGTGTGTGCGTTGTTGGGTAAAATATGGGTGTTTTCCCCATGCTTATGTCCCCTTCAATACAGGGGTGTCTGTGCTATCTGTGTTTGGTGGTGGGTAAAATATAGGGACTGGGCTGGCAAGTGCCCCAGCTGGGCTTTGAACCTCTGGTCCTAGAGGTACTGACTCTGTCTGCTGCACCACACTATGGCCACATAGATAGTGCAGCCCCTGGAGGTAGTAAGCCTGGCAGGATGGAGTCACAAACCCTGCTCTACGCAAATTTACTGTGGGCATATGCACCCTGTCTGGTGACAAACGTGCACATAAACCCCGGAAATGACCACGGGAAATGGGGGACAAAATATCACCACGCTGGGCAACAGTGATATTAATGGGCAACCATAGCAAACACTCCCAGGAAAGCTCCACAAAAGGAAATGTTTTTTGGAAGAGTCTCCGCTCTGTAAACCCTTCCAAAATTCATTTTTTTTTTCTGGAGCTTTGCTGGGTGTGTTTTCTGTATTTGCCCATCACTATAACTGTTCCCCAGCTGAATTACTATTTTTAATAGTTCTGTTGTGGTCATTTTCTATTTTTATTTGCACTTTTGTGCTGTGCACATGTATCACACTGCTCACGTTTTGCTGGTTTCCCCGGTTTTCCTGTACATTGCTGACGGAAATGGTTTCTCTTCCCTTTAAATGCTTTCTACCGCGAGTGTTTCCCTCGCGGTAGTTTTTACATGCAAATTCGGGCCCGATACTGTGCGGGGAGCCTCTCCCCTCCCACTCTCCACCCATTGACCCCATCCCTCCGCCCCTCCGGAGCCTTCCTCCGCCCTCCTTTAGCCGTTCCACGCCTCTATCGGACATTTGCGGGCCCGCACTTGTACGGGGCCCGTTAGTGTGCCGCGCACCTTTGCGGGGATGACACGCACGTGTGCGGGGTGTTTAAATGCGTTTATTAGCGTTTCAGTGCCGCGTTTCCGTGCGCTCTTTTGCGGCACGCACATTTCCGGTTTTTAGTAAACATCCCCCTATTTCACAAATGTGAACAGGCTCAATATGGATGTCTGCAAGGACGTCTACACAGATATCCCCAGAACTATATTTCCAGATCTGGCTAAATGGTTAGAGGGCTAGTTAATAGAACAGCCAGGGTTCAAATTCTGCTGCTATTATCACTGAAATTGTGCTGAATACTGTGGATGAGGAAGTGTTTTATTCTCTACACCCTTTGGATATTTTTCAGCCAAAACAAGCACTTTTCACATGCATGTTCATTCCTGGAGCAGGTCTAAGCTTAGACGCGATGCTGGATATCCCTGACGTTTCTGAGATCAGGTGGGGACATCCAGGTTCCTGGAAATGCTCTGGCCATGCCTCAACTGCACCCTGTTCAGACTTGGACATTCCCAAAGCCAGCTTCTGAAATGGGTCTGGAGAAGACTCTGTGCCTTGGATCTCTCTATGCCTATTTTCAGATGGCCAAATCATGAATAGGGCTTCCAAAATGACCCCCATAGTTTTTCTTTGAGATGTGAAAAATTCAGAAAACATCTAGTATTCACCCCATTCAAAGCAACCTTTGCATTTTGTAAATTCTAAAAGGTGAAGGATGCAAATATTTTTGTATTATCAAATTAACAAAGCTTGCAAATGAGAAGTTAGTGTATTGCATTATTTTTTAATCACATCATGATCATAGGGGAAAAGCAAAAATGGACCTTGAGATCTGCTAAATTACAACAAAGAAAAGAAGTAATTCCTTGGAGATGGGAATGGTTCTAGCAACTGTAGTCTACTTATTCTGACCTCTGTGGCTGAGAAATAGATTGAGTCAGTACCAAAGGAGAAGATGATAGAAAATCTTGAATTTGGTAGATTAGAGGATCCAAGGCAGCATTATATGTCCAGAGGAAGGTCATGTCAAAGAAATCTGATCAATGTTTCTAGATTGGGTGGCCAACGAACTATATAAGACACAAACACTGGATATGGGGTGCTTGGCATTAATAAAGTTTCTGGGGGCAGGAAATTGCCTACTGTAGCCAAATGTAACTCGCCTTGAGCTTCTACTACTACTATTGCTAATTACTTGTATAGTGCTACAAGGTATACTCAGCACTGTAAGAGATAGACCTTGCTCATCAGAACCTACAATCTAGTCAAGACAGACAACACAATAACTGGGGACCAGGAAATGTCTAGAGGACTAGTAAGGAAACATATAGTTGGGGAACAGGACACTAAGTGGCCCAGGATCCAAAAGCATCCTCAAAGAAGTGAGTTTTTAGCTTGGATTTGAAAAGGGTGAGAGATGAAGCCTGACGTACTGACTTGGGTAGTTTGTTCAAGGTATAAGGAGCAGCAAGGTGAAAAGATCAAAGTCTGGATTTGGCAGTGGAAATGAAAGGCACAGATAGAAACGATCTGCCAGAAAAGGGGAGTTCCTGAGGAGGGGTGTAGGGAGAGATAAGAGAGGAAAGGTAATGAAGACCAGCAGAATGAATGCACTTATAGGTCAGTAGGAGACGTTTGAACTGGATATGGAAACAGATAGGGAGCCAATGAAGCAACTTGAGAAGAGGGGTTACAGGCGCATACATAGCATGACTGGTGGAAGATTAACAGTGCAGCTGAATTCTGAACAGATTGAATGGGAGACAGATGATTTAGAAGGGGACAAGCAAGGAGGGAGTTGCAATAGTCTAGATGGGAGGTGACTAGTAGTGTGTTCAGAATGAAAAGGCATGAGCTAAATCCCAGCACCCAACAACTCTTCCAAGCAGGAGGTTCAGAAATAAGCTAAACAGTATAGGGGTGGATCCTAAAATAGTACTGTATAAATAGGATAGAAACTGGTAGCATGATAGGACACAGAATGTTTTGGTAAATGGAATTCATTCTAAGGAAAAGGGAACACATATGGAGTGTCTCAAGAATGAGTTCGGCGCTCAGTGGTAGGAATGTTTTTGTTCTTTTTCAAAAGACAGGATGATCTGCAAGAGGGTAGAGACTCCGGACATAGGTGTCATCAACTGCGCCAGATTAGGGATATCCTTGGACATGAGGCCCCGCCATCCCAAGGGGCCATTTTGACCACAGGCCTCCACTAGTCCCATTATGTTTTACCCTCAGCCTATTTAAAGCATGCCATTAAAAGAGGAATAATCTGGAAGCAAAGTATCTCCTTATAATTAAAGGTGTTCAAAGGAAGTGCATTTGAATAATAATAGCAAATTAAAGTTTTCGTAGTCTAACTCCTGTTTGTAAAGTGAGAACGAAATTGTGATTAAAGCATCTTTTTTTCTGACTGTTCGCTTAACAATACTGTGCATGTCCTGGCTTTAACTGTCATGAGGTTAATTTGTTGGCTGAAGATACTTGATCTCTGACCTTGTACTTCAACTCATGGGGAGACTGGTTCACGATGAAGCATTTCCTGCCACTCGCAATTTTCCAAATATAACCCTTTGGAAAGCATACTATTTGCCACCCTCAGTCCAAACAGCAGCGTTCTTGTTACAAAAGTGCTTTATCCTAAATTGAATCTGCTCTTTTTATGATTAGAGTTCAGTACGTAAAAAAAAAAAATTATCGACATCAGCATACTGAGTGAGAACTACATGTGTGCTATAATTGAGATGATTATCAAGTCTTTCATTACACTATGCTATGGCATGCAGTCTATAAAACCATTTTGTTTTAGACTTACAAAGACAAAATACTAAAGGAAGTCATTTTAGAAAGGATTTTCCTAGTGTGAAGCCTCTTTTACGTGTGGAAAAGGGACTTTGCTAAAATTATGCAGCGTCTACACGTGTGTAAGAATGCATGATGACATTAACATGCATGCTTCTGGGTCTACAGTGCATACGTGTTCCTGGGGGCAGTGTTAGAGTGGAGATGCGACATATGCGTGATTAAAGATACACAGACATGTGTATATCTTCGGCCCCTGATGAGGACTGATGATGAAATTTAAGAGTTATGCGATTAATAAAATCGAATCAAATTTGATGGTGCTATTTTTGAGGCCTTTATAAAATAGGTATAAAACAGGCACACTACCCCCATTTTAAGGTCCCTTTCACTTATTTATTTAAAGTCTCTTTTATACCGCGCTATTCAGCATCAGCGCGGTTTACAATAAACAGTGAACATACACATTTCCAATAGTACTTTGTGTTTACATATGAACAGGATAGTCAACTTGGCTAACAGGGTAACTATGTACAACCACTTGTGTTATATTTAAACCATTATGGCACCAGGCATCAGAACATGATACCCGGTCCCTGTTTTCTGTTTCTAGGCTTGTGTTTCTTTGGAAAAGTTAAAATCACTTATAAGCAAATTATATCAGATACATCACACTAATGTATAAATGGAGATCTCCATCCATTAAAAGGTAGGGAATAATAAATGAAAGATGCTAATAGCTCATAACATTTTGCAAGGCTATTCTTACATTATACAGATTGGAGGTAATTTTGTAAAGTTGTTCAGTGTTAGTCTGCTCACTTTCTTGTTCCTGATGCAATACAATAGACTTTACTCAAGCAAAAATTTTGTCTTTATTTCCTACTAATGAAGGATCCTCTGTGCTTCTCAGATTTTCTTGAATTCCAATGCGGGGGGGGGGGGGGGTTGCATATAGATAATCCATGGGACAATTTTCAAAACCCTGTGGGCAGGTGGAAAGTGTGCAGGTACTCTTACCTTTTTGAGATTTGACCTGCTCTTAGGTACCGCAGGATCAAATAATACACAAAGTCATCGTTGCCTCCATCACTCTGCGCCCTTCCAGCCCCCCTGCCCTCCCCGGGAATACCTCTGCAAAAATGAGGATAAAAATACTTTTCCTCACATAGAGGACGGACATTTTCCAAAAGCCCTTTCGCCTGGGTAAGTAGCCATTGACCAAGATCAATAGCATTTGAGAACTGATTTCCCCAAGTGCTGTATAACAACGAAGTTGAAAAATCTCAAATGGATCAGAAAGCCCAATTTGCACGTTTGAGGAATTTCTAGTTCTGACAGCAACACGAAGATAAAAGAAATCAATAAAACATTTCTTTTTCTTGAGGTCATGGAGGCACTCATGTTCTCCTTGTTCTTCGGTGTGCCATTCACCACCTGCATTTCATTTATTTCTTGCCTATGTCTTGACAAACTGTGAACTGCATCTGCTACGAAAAATGAAATAATCTTCAATTTGTTCAGTGGGCAGTAGGTCAGGATAAGGTTTGTCACTACTCAATTCTCATATCATTTTTACTTTCTTTTACAGCAGTTTCCAGAAAAAAGAATCTGGTTCAGCATTTGAAAGGATTTCTTGGTTAGCAGAACCTGCTGACTAGATGACTCTCACTGAGAGAGATAATCAGTGGCATTATCCAGACATTGCCGATAAATAGTCCCTCTGACCCTTCGAAAATATCCAGACAGTGCCGCTGAATAATCCCCATCAACAATATCCATATAGTGCCGGTGCGGTCCTGAGGCAGGCCCAGCAATTTATCCGGATAATGGCAATTTTCATTGCCACTATCCAGATAACTAGCTGCATAATGTAGGACGGCAAAAAAAGCTGTCCGAAGCGGTATGCGGATTGCCTATCCAGATAGCTGCTGAAAATCACACTGAACACAGTATCTAGATATTCAGCACCAGCTGCTCTCTGGATACTAGCACTGAATATCCAGATTTCAATTAACCGAGATGACTTTCTTAAAAGAAAATGACCGCCATGATTACAGAAGCCTCCACTGAGACAGTTTGACTTGCTAGTTATTATACAATATTTTAAGGGTAAATGCATTTGTAATTATATCCTGTCTTCTTAATGATTTACACCTATCTACAGTGTTTTCTTGAGGGAAGTTCATTTTTAAACATCCAGGGCAGACAAGTCGACTCTATATGCTACAGATGAATGCAAAGCCCCTGCTTCAACTCTATCCACCAATAAGGGTCAGATTAAACAGACTGGGACCCAAGAAAGGCAGTGTGGGTTCTCTGCAGGCCATCTCAGCTATGAGGGCCACACTGTTTCCATAGTTTTTGTTATACTTCGAATTAACTATATGCAGCTAGTGAAATGCGACTACTCTTACCAAGAGCTGTGAAGGAGCAAGGCAACACTTGATTGGAGAAAGTGAGCTGTGTTGCAGTGCCCCTGGTGTGAGGAGACAGAAAGCAAAGGCATCCTGTTGGTCTTGTGGGGAATCAATAGGAACTTGGGAAGGAAAAAGGAGAGAGAAAGCAGAAACGAGAGATTTAAACAGCCTGGGGAGGGGGGAGGAAGGCTGGAAGAAGGAAAGCAAGAAAGCCCAGGGGCTACTGGGTTACCAGGAGTCAGCATTGATTTGAGGGCTCTTAAAAAATAGTGTGCAGCTTACCTATCCACTTTCACATGTGCATTTATTCTTCAACTCTTATCCTTGAAAAATCATGCCTCAATAAATTGGTTAGTCTATAAGATTTTACCAGCCTCTCTGTCATTTTTTCTTGTGCAGTAGCTACTGGCTATGAAAAGTCCACATCCCTTTGAACATTTTTCATATTTTTTGTATCAATCTGTCAGACGTCCATGCGTTTAAATGACAGATTGTTCCACTCACCATACTCTATGCTTTTCAGGGGAAAACAATATTTTATTAGAGGACAAAGCATATGGCATAAAAACAAACCTGATGCAACAGCTGGATAAGCCTCCACAACCAGAGTCAGCACTTGGTAGAAACATTTTCAGCAGCAATTACAGCTATAAGTCTATTGGGATAAGTCTCTACCAATTTTGTATACCTAGAATTTTCAGTATTAGACTGTTCTTTACAAAACTGTTCAAGCTCTGTCATATTACATGTGGAATATTGACAGATAGCAGTCTTTATGTCTTGAAGATTTTCAATGGGAATGAGGTCAGCTCTGAGTGGCCTACTTAGGAACATTTAGGGGTTGTTGTTGTTGTTGTTAAGTGCTGTTGAATTGCTGTCAACTCATGGTGACCCTCTGGATAGTTATCCTAAGCTGTGTTCGGTCTTCAGTTAGGCAGCTCTTTGTTGATAGAGTGATACCTATAGCTGCTGGCCATCTCATTGCTGGCCTTCTTCTTTTGCATTGACCTTATACCTTGCCAAGCATGATGTCTTTCTCTAATGATCTCTCTGTTCACATGATGTGTCCAAAGTATAAAAGTCGAAGTCTTGTCATCTGAGCTTCTAAAGAAAACTTAGGTTTGATCTCCTCTAGTACTGGCTGGTTTGTTCTTCAGGCAGTCTATGGTACTACTACTACTATTTAACACTTATATAGCGCCACGCACACAGCGCTGTACAGACATACATACAAGAGACAGTCCCTGCTCATCAGAGGCTTGCTTGTCAGAGCTTACAATCTTGTCACGACAATACAGAGTATAATTCAATCACGACAATACAGAGCATAATTCAATCAGTGCAAAGTACAATATGGTTTTTACCGTTCGGTCATGATGTGAGGGTTAGGTTAAGATGAGGGATAGAAGTCAGGATCTGAATGCAACGGTGAAGAGGTGGGTCTTTAACCTGGATTTGAAGAGGGCCAGGGAGGGTGCTTGGCATATAGACATAGGTAGGCTGTTCCAGGCTTGGGGTGCAGCGAGGTGAAAGGAGCAGAGTCGGGAGTTGGCAGTACGAGTGACAGGCCTAGATAGAAGTAGTTTGTTAGCAGAGCGAAGTTGCCGAGTGGGGATGTAGGGAGAAATAAGAGATGAGAGGTATTGAGGGGCTGCGAAGTTAAGGCATTTATAGGTCAGTAAGAGGAGTTTAAATTGGATGCGGGCTTGGATGGGGAGCCAGTGAAGTGACTTGAGAAGAGGAGTAGTGTGGGCATGGCAAGACTGGCAGAAGATTAGTCGAGCAGCATAATTTTGTACAGATTGAAAGGGGAAGAGTTGGCTCACGGGGAGACCAGCAAGGAGTATGTTGCAATAGTCGAGATGAGAGGAGATTAAGGAGTGGACAAGCATTTTGGTAGTGTATTCAGACAGGAAGGGGGGGATTTTTCTGATGTTCTAGAGAAAGAAGCGGCAGGTCTTCGCTACGAGCTGGATATGTGTGGAGAAGGAGAGAGAGGTGTCAAAGATAACCCCCAGATTGCGGGCTGAGGGAATAGGGAGGATTGTGGATCCATCCACGGAAACTGAGAAAGGGGGAAGAGGAGGGGAGGAGTTGGGGGGAAAGATGAGGAGTTCAGTCTTGGCCATGTTCAATTTCAAGTGGCAATGAGACATCCAGGCAGCAATGTCAGAGAGGCAGGCAGAGATCTTGGTCTGGATTGCTGGAGAGATATTGGGTGAAGAGAGGTAGATTTGGGAGTCAACGGCCTAGAGATGGTACTGAAATCCATGGGAGGAGATAAGCTTGCCAAGGGCTTGGGTATAGAGAGAGAAAAGGAGGGGGCCCAAGACGGATCCCTGGGGTACACTGACATGGAGCGGGGTGGGAGAGGAGGAGGAGCCACCAGAGTATACACTAAAGAAACAATGGGAGAGGTAGGAGGAGAACCAGGATAAAGCGGAGCCCTTGAAACCAAGCGAAGAGAGGGTGGTGAGGAGAAGATTGTGGTCAACAGTGTCAAAGGCAGCAGAGAGGTGAAGAAGGATGAGGGACAGAGTAGAGGCCCTTAGACTTAGTGAGGAACAAGTCATTGGAGACTTTTGTAAGAGCCATTTCAGTGGAGTGTAGGGGGCGGAAGCTGGATTGTAGTGGGCCCAGGAGGGCCCGGGAGGTGAGGAAGTCAAGGCAGCAGTGGTGGACTGTATGTTCCAGTAGTTTAGATATAAAGGGAAGGAGGGAGATGGGTCGATAGTTAGAAGGACAGTTGGGGTCAAGTGAGGGTTTCTTGAGGAGAGGTGTGACAACAGCGTGCTTGAAGTCAATGGGGACAGTTGCAGTGGAGAGTGAAAGGTTGAGAATATAAGAGATGGAGGGGACAATGGTGTAGGAAATGGGATGTAGGAGATGGGTGGGGATTGTGTCAGAAGAACAGGTGGTGGGTTTGGAGGAGGAGGAGAGGGTAGCAGAGGGGGTATGGATGGGGGGAATTGAGGAGGGGGGAGGAAGATGAGGGAGTGGGGAATTGGAGGGTAATCTTGTGGATTTTGTCATGGAAGTAGTCGGCTAGGGTTTGGGCAGAAAGGGAAGGTGGGACTTGGGGCAGGGGGACTTTGAGGAGAGAATTGAGGGTATTGAAGAGGTGGCGAGGATCGGAGGCAAGGGAATTAGTCAGGTGGATGTAATAATTTTGTTTGGCAAGTGCTATGGCAAATTGAAAGGAGCCAAGCATGAATTTGAAGTGTAGAAGGTCTTCTGGGAAGCGGGATTTGGTCCAAGCACGTTCCGCAGAATGGGCACAGATGCATAAATAGCCGGTTGTGGATGAGAGCCAGGGCTGGGGAGCAGAATGTCTAACAGGACATGGGGTGGGTGGGGCCAGAGTGTCAAGAGCCGAGGATAGTGCAGCATTATAGGAGGATACTGCCTCGTTGATGGATTTAGAGGACATGATGGAGGAAAGAGATGGGGAAATGGTGGAGGAGAGAGTCAAGGGATCAATATTATGAAGGTTTCTAAATAGGTGAGAGGAGACAGGACAAGGTTGAGACAGTGGAAACTGAAGATTAAAGGTTACGAGGTGATGTCAGATGAGGGAAGTATTGAGTTGCGGAGGTTTGAGGGAAAAGAGTTAGAGAAAAGTATCAGGTCAAGGCAGTGGCCGTGCCGATGGGTGGGGGCCATGGAGCAAAGTTGGAGGTTAAATGAGGAGGTGAGGTATACACAGTATTCATCGCCAGCACCATTATTCATCAATTTTCTTCTTATCATTTTCACTGTCGAACTTTTGCATCCATATGACCCTATTTAAAATACCATTGTCTGAACAGGTCAAATCTTTGCATGGAGAGAGTCATCTCTGTTCTTGAGAATCTTATATAGGTCCTTCATAGCCATTCTGCTAAGAGCAATGTGTCATCGGATTTCTTGACTGCTTGTCATTTCTTTATTGATTGTTGATCCAAGTAGGTTAAAGTTGTCAACTATTTCAATTTCTTCTCTTCAACAATGAACATATTGATTTGGCCAATTGTCAGGATCGTTGTCTTCTTTACATTAAGGTGCTTTACAATTTTAAGACTATGTTCCTTGATCTTGAAAAGCAGATGTTTCAGATTGTCTTCACTTTCAGCCAGTAGTGTGGTATCATCAGCATAGCGAAGGTTGTTGATGAGTGTTTCACCAATCTTCACACCTCGGTTGTCTTCATACAGTCCTGCTTCTCTTATGATTTGTTCTGCATATAAATTAAACAAGTTGGGGGAAAGTATGCAGCCTTGTCATACATCTTTGCTGATTTTAAACCATTGTTTCTCCTTGTTCCGTTCAAACTGTTACTTCTTCATCAATGTAAAGGTTGTGCAAGAGAACTATCAGGTGTTCTGTTATACACATGTTTCTTAATGTGGCCCAGAGTTTCTCATGATTTACACAGTCAAAAGCCTTGCTGTAATCGATAAAACACATATAAATACCCTTTTGGTATTCTTTTGTCTTTTCTAGGATCCATCTTACATGCAATGTTGTCTCTCATTCCTTGCACTTTCCTGATCCCTGCTTGTACTTCAGGCAGTTCTCATTCCAGGTATGGCTGTAGTCTCTGCTGAATAATCTTGCTGGCATGTAAGATCAGAGTGATTGTGTGATAATTTCCACAGTCAGTTGGATCTGTGTTTATACCATGATGTTGTCTTCCCAATTTCCTGGCAGAGCCTTGTAAGTATGGTAATAGCTGCATCAGATTGCTGTAATACTTCAATGGGAATGCCATCAATGCCTGGTACTTTGTTCTTTGATAAGGCTTTCAATTCTGCTTCTTCTTTCATCGCCAATAGCTCCTCATTATAAGGTACAGGATGAAATGACTGTTGGTCCATTTGATCTTTATGGTATAATGAGTGTATATTCTTTCCACTTTTTCTTGATCTTCTCAGCATCATTCAACATGAATCCTTAAGCATCTTGTAGCATTCCATTCGAGACTGTAATTTTTTCTTTAACTCTCATAGTTTTCGGAAAGCCGATCTTGTTCTTCCTCTTAAGAGTTTCTGATTCTATTTCCTTGCATGTGTCATTTTAATAATTCCATTTATTTTATTTTATTTATTTAAAAGGATTGCAATATAACTAGATACAATATATTTCAATATAATTAGATACAATATATACAATAGAGTTATATACAAAGTAGACAAATGGGGGTAATTGCAGTGTAACTATATACAAAAACAAAAATCTGCTCTCTATATATCGTGGCAGCTGGGGTAAACTAGAAGAAAAATCTGAGGTACTGGGTAAGGCTAATTATATGGGAGGTAGGGGGAAGAGGGTGGGTGGAAGTGAAGGTTCCAAAAGGGGGGGGGGAATGAGAGGATGGTGGGGAGAGGATGAGAAGAAGCCATTGTGAAACAATTTAATATATCTTGCTGTCATGTTATATGGTGTCTCCATAGTGCTGTATATAGATTGTGGTTTTCAGTATCTTCTGAAAGTCCTTGATATCTGAAGTTGCTCTTAGGTGGTCCGCGAGAGAGTTCCATAGGCAGGAGCTTCAAGGGATAAGGCTCTTCCACATGCAGATTGACTAGACTTGGTGTAGTAACTGGGGGTTGAGATCGTTTCAGCTGTACGGCTTCTCCTCGGTCTGGTGCTTGTACCATTGGTGATAAGGGACCAAGACAAACCACCCATCTGGGCAGCAGCAGAATGGGACAGTGTTGATGGCAGAGGATCACATTTTTGTGACAACGGCAACAATAGCAAACTTAAACTGCGCGGAAGAAAGGCCCGGCAATCTACTTCTGTATCTTGCCATGAAAACCCAATGGATAGTTACAACAAAACAAATTGTGCTATGGTGCTGGAAGATGAGACGCCCAGGTTGGAAGGCACTCAACTAGCTACTGGGGAAGAACTGAAGACTTTTCAGAGTAAAGCCAGCATTTATGATGTGGTTGGATCAAAGCCCTCGGGAAGTCTGACTGCTGATGTAGCTGTGCATGAAATGAGAGTCAGAAGCTGTAAAGATGTCTTACACATTGGAACATGGAGCATACGAAGCCTGAACCAAGGGAAGTTGGAGGTGGTCAAGAATGAAATGGAATGTGTACAACTTGATCTGTTGGGTGTCAGCGAACTGAAATGGACTGGCATCGGGCACTTTGCATCAGATGATCACATGGTCTACTATGCTGGAAATGAAAAACAAAGAAGAAATGGTGTTGCATTTATAATCAAGAAGAAACTTGCAAGAACTGTAATGAAATACAATGCAGTCAGCGAACGCTTAATCTCTATTCGTCTACAAGGATTGCCTATCAACACAACTATAATTCAAGTATATGCCCCAACAACAGCTGCAGAAGAGAATGAAATTGAAGAGTTCTATGAACAAGTACAAGCTGAAATTGACAGAACATGCAAACAGGATATCCTGATAGTCATGGGTGACTGGAATGCAAACGTTGGCAACAAAGAAGAAGGCAAAGTAGTTGGAAAATATGGACTTGGCAACAGAAATGAAGCTGGAGAAAGACTGATAGAATTCTTCAAGACCAATGATCTATTCATCTCAAATACCTTCTTCCAACAACACAAGCGGCGACTGTACACATGGACTTCACCCAATGGCTTGTATAAAAATCAAATTGACTATATCTGTGGAAGTCAACAATGGAAAAGCTCTGTAACATCAACAAAGACAAAACCTGGAGCTGACTGTGGTACAGATCATCAACTACTAGTATGTAAACTCAAGCTAAAGTTGAAAAAGAGCAAACCACTCATGAATGCAGCAAAATATGACCTTGAGAATATACCACTGGAATTTAAAGACTGCCTGCAAAATAGATTTGCTGCTTTAGATACAAATGACAGAGCTCCGGAAGAGTTATGGAATGACATCAAGAAGGTCGTGTTGGAAGAAAGCGAGAAGTCACTACAAAAGGTGAAAAAGCAAAAACGGCCAAAATGGATGATGGAAGAAACTCTGAAAATTGCACAGCCTCGAATTGGAATGTTACAAGATGCTCAAGGTTCTATGTTGAATGATGCTGAGAAGATCAAGAAAAGGTGGAAGGAATATACAGAGTTTTTATATGATAAAGATCAAGTGGACCAACAGCCGTTTCAAACTGTACCTTATGATCGGGAACCATCGGTGATGAAAGAAGAAGTTGAAGCAGCATTGAAAGCCTTATGAAAGAACAAAGCACCAGGCATTGATGGCATTCCCATAGAAGTATTACAGCAATCTGATGCAGCTGTTATCGTACTTACAAGGCCCTGCCAAGAAATATGGAAGACAACATCATGGCCAACTGACTGGAAAAGATCTGTCTTTATACCAATACTAAAGAAAGGTGATCCAACTGACTGTGGAAATTATCACACAATCGCTCTGATCCCACATGCCAGCAAGATTCTACTGAAGATTATTCAAAAGAGACTACAACCATACCTGGAACAAGAACTACCTGAAGTGCAAGCAGGGTTCAGGAAAGGGCGAGGAACATCATTGCGGATGTGAGCTGGATCCTTGAAAAGACTAAAGAATACCAAAAGGATATCAATTTGTGCTTTATCGACTATAACAAGGCTTTTGACTGTGTAATCCATGAGAAACTCTGGGCCACATTAAGAAGCATGGATATACCAGAACACCTGATCGTTCTCTTGCAAAATCTGTACATTGATCAAGAAGAACAGTTCGAACGGAACAAGGAGAAACAGAATGGTTTAAAATAAGCAAAGGTGTAAGACAAGGCTGCATACTTTCCCCCTACCTGTTTAATTTATATGCAGAACAAATCATCAGAGAAGCAGGATTGTATGAAGACAACAGAGGTGTGAAGATTGGTGGAAGACTCATCAACAACCTTCGCTATGCTGATGATACCACATTACTGGGTGTTACTCTAGACCAGAGCCTTAAAATGAAGACACACATTGGCAACATGGTCAAATCAACTTATCACAAAATTAGGACGCTCAAACATCTAAGTCCTCTTTTACAACCAGACGACTTCAGAACTATATTCCAGGCTCTAACCATTCCACACCTTGGACTATGCCAACGCGATCCTCCAAGGGCTCCCTAAATCCACCCTGAGCCCGCTCCAGCTTGCCATGAACACCGCAGCCAGAGTTCTGAATGGGGCCTCGAGGCGAGACCATATAACACCCATCCTCAAAAGTCTCCACTGGCTCCCTATCCACTGTAGGATCGTATTCAAAACATTACTGCTAACATTCAAGAACATAAATGGGCTCTCCCCCCCGTCACTCGCTTGTCTCACTCACATTACCCCCCCCCCAATAGAGCCAGAAGAACCACAGCAATAAACACCCTGACAATCCCCAAAACAATGACCCAGTGTACACAGGCTACAGCAAGCAGGGCCTTCAGTATCAGTGCTCCCAGATACTGGAATGCCCTGCCTCCCAACATACGAGCAATCCCGGAACTGACTAAATTCAGAAGGGTATTGAAACACCACCTTTTCCTCAAATGTTACCCAAATGAAAGTGCACCATCTCGACCTTCCCACAAATAAACTCCATGTTCACTGTAACATCCCTCAAAATGTTGTATAATATGTAAATACTACTATATATCAAGTATGTGTAAATAGTTAATTTTGACTATCCAAGTTGAGTTACCTGTTATCTGTATTTTTACGGTTAACCCCATCGTAAAACCTAAATGTTCCATGTAAACCGCACTGATGTTGAAGAGCGTGGTATATAAGAGAAATAAATAAATAAAAAAATAAATTACTGGCTGAAAGTGAAGATGATCTGAAACATTTGCTTCTCACAATCAAAGAACATAGGGGTCTGTTTACTAAACATTCCTAATGTGCGGGGCCGCGGTAGTGTGCCTGTGCCATATAAGGAGTGGGCGGTTCAGGCAGAGAAAAGAAAAAAAACGGGAGTAAGCGATCGCACATTTGCGCGGGGCGCTATTGTGCGCCGCGCTATTGTGCGCCGTGCATAATAGTGCGTGGGAAGGCTAAGTGGCACCCTGATATGCACACACAAAGGAGCAGAGCCATAGTACAATGGTTAAGACACTGACTGTGGGTGCAACTGCCATGGGTTCAATTCCCCATTGTGCACAACAAAAAGGGCTGGTTGAGGCATTAACTGTAATGGGTAAAAGTGCTTTAGGAGGCATATTAATTTTGGGCGGCATAAGGCGGTGCACTGTTAATTTTGGGCGGCATAAGGCAGTGCACAGATGCCCAAGCAAAGGAACAGAGCCACAGCACAATGGTTAAGACACTGACCAATGGTGCAGAGATCAGGGGTTCAATCCCCCACAGTGCCCAATGAAGAAGGCTCACTGAGGCAGTGTGTATTATGGGGATGAGTGCTGTAGGGGGCAATCTATTTTTATTTCAGTTATCACTACTAGCAAACGCACTCACAAAGCGTGTTAACATAAGGCGGCCCATAAGGCACATGTTAAAGTTTACTGTCCGCCAAGGCACCCTTGAATGTCCCCTATAGGGCACCATATATGTTGCGTCACAGGATAATGTATAGTGCACCTTATATGGACGGCAACCATAAGGTGCCCTATAGGGTGCCCTATAAAGCACCCTCAGAGGAACCTTATGGGTACAGTACACTGAGGGTGTGTTTGATGGCAGCAACATATGTACATTAAATCTAAAAAAAGCTTTGGACAACCCTATCAAATAACCCCACTGTGGGCTCGAACCCATTACCGCTGGCTCCACAGGCAGTGAAGTAACCATTGGGCTACAGCTATATAGCTGCCAGCAAGCCCCTGGCTGGCTGCAGAGAGCCTGCATGTCACCACACAGACAGTCTGCTGTGGGAACCAGGATAGGGTTAGGCCACCCATACCCATGATGCACTGCACATGCAAATCAGCTGTCCACAGATGAACACAAGATGGGGAATGCACCCCAACAGCTCCCCGGCCTGGTAGGGGGACGTGTCCATGTGCACCCACACAGCACCTTGGCCTGGTAGGAGGTACTGACCGGGTGTTTAATTTGCACAGAGTAGCTACACACAGTCACACTGTGCGGGAACTGTGCTCACCCTGAGTGTGCGATGAGGCGCCCTGGACCAGGTCCACAGCACCCTCCATGGCTGAGAGAGGCCATGGCAGAGCTCCAAAACAGTCGTAATCTGTGAGATAGGTAGTTTCTGCAGGAACACCTTGGATATCTCTGTCTCAGTCAGGGGGAACCCCACGGACCCCTAGGTGGGCTATGCACCACCAAACCCCCCCCCCCCCCAGCTGAGGGTGGCAAACAGGCAGGGTCTCCTATCAACAGATCCCCATTATACACCCCCCCCTGCAATGATGGCAGTAGAGTGGACCATCAACCCCAGTCCTGTTGGGGAACAGACACCCTACAGGGCAGTCCAAGCAGCCCCACACCCACCCAGACCACAATATCAGACAGACAGTAGGCCTGGATATGCTAAGATGCACCCCACCACTATCTGATATTCCCCTGCATCAAACCATCAGCCACTGCAAGGCACTCCAGCAGGGCACATACCAGCTGTGAACAGTCTGCTGGTTAGTCCCACTGGAAATGCATGCACCCACAACTGGGATGGTAGCACACACAAGCAGATACATCAGTGACTAGGCCCCAACAGGTGACCCATATATATCACATGAGAGAAGTGCTATGAAGCACTATGGGGGTGCCTAGCCATGCTGCCATCACTGCACAGTCAGGGTGGAGTGAAAGCCCAGCAGCACATACAGAGGTCACCCTGTCTGTGGAGGTGGTGGACGGCCACTACAATGTCCCTGCCAGTGCCCTATGCCCTGTGCAGATGCATCCTGGCCAGCCCACCCTGTCTGAGCTATACCCATGGTACCTTGCTGCTCATTATGCACATCATCAGGCCAAAACTGTGGACAGTGTTTGCAGCCAACACACACTGTATAGACAGACACACACTCCCACACGTATGCCAGCATTGTGCTACTATAGAGGGGTTCAGAATCCTTGCCCACCACACCAGTCCTGGGCACAGTACAGGCATGGGTATGGTATGCAATACCGTTGGGGGTCCCTCCCTAGGGTGGTAAACACTGTCAGGGGCCAGACCTGACGCACACACCGCAAACATCAGATAGATTATTATGATGGAGCTCATAGAGCAGACTGTGCGTAACGTAGGGATATCTATCTGCCAGTACTCATAGCAAACGTTTGAGAGCTGTGTACCATATACCCTGGTGTAGGGTGACATTGCTAAGGTATGCAAGTGCTGGTATTGGGAGATGCACGCAGGGCCCAATGTCCTGCCTCACCAGGAGGCATTGGCCAATGGGGCCTGTGGGTGTGGGTGTGGGTGTGTCTGTCCCTGTTGGCTGCTGCTGTACGGCAGAGGTTCCCAAATCCAGTCCAGGTTTGCAATACACTGGTTGGGGTTTCCTGCTGTCCCTCATGAATATGCATGAGCTACATCTACATGCCATGGGGGTGGTGCATAGATATACAGCACGGTTATTTGTATGAGTGGCAGCATGGAACCTGAATGGTGTGTGGTCCTCCAGGACTGCATTTGTGAGACTCTGCTCTAGGTAATGCCCCTGGTCATGGTGTCTGTGCTTGGTGGTGTAAAAGATAGGCGTATGACCAATGCGTATATCCCCAGCAATAAAGGATTGCCCTTACTAACATGGTTTAGTTGTGGGGAAAATATGTGGACAGGAATGGCAGTAGCCCCAGCTGGGCTTTGAACCTGTGACCTTTTGCTCTTGCACACACTGTCTGTGTGCACTGCACCACTGTGTTGCCACAGATGTGCTGAATTCCCTGGGAAGTCCATGACTGTACATCCGACAGGGTCTATGTTGCAGTGGACGTGCCAGCCTGCACATGGCTCGGCCACTGTCTTCTGTGGCTAGCAGCCACTGCCCCCTCCACCACCTGTACCCTACCGCCAACATGCTGGCATGTCCGTATCTTGGAAAAGCATATGACCTGATTGAGTTGTGGCACTCCAGGACTGCATTTGGGGGACTCGGCTGTTGGTAATGCCCATTGTTATGGTGTGTGTGCGGTGTTGGGTACAAAATGGGTGTGTGAACCATGCTTATGTTCTCTGCAATAAAGGAGTGTCTTTACTATCTCTGTTTAGTGGTGGGTAAAATATGGGGACTGGGTTGGCAGGAGCCCCAGTTTGGATTTGAACCTGTGACCCTCTGGTCCTAGAGGTACTGCCTCTGTCTACTGCACCACACTGTGGCCACAGTGATAGTGCAGTCCCTGGGGGTGGGAAACCTGACCAAAGGAGTCAAAAACCCTGCTCTGCACATTTGTACTGTGGGCTCAGTCACCTTGTCTGGTGACAAAAGTGCAAATAAACCCCTCAACCGACCACGACGAACTGGGGATAAATATAACCAAGCTGGGCAACAGTGATATTAATGGGCAACCATAGCAAACACTCCCAGGAAGGCTCAGAAAAAAGGAAATGGTTTTTGGAAGGGTCTCCGCTCCGTAGCCCCTTCCATACTTCATTTCATTTCTTTGGAGCTTTCCTGGGTGTGTTTCTTATGTTTGCCCATTAATATCAGGGTTCCCCAGCTGACTTCCTATTTTTAATATGTTTGTTTGGGTCTTTTTCTATCTTTATTTGCACTTTTGTTCTGTGCACATGTATCACACTGCTCACGTTTTGCAGGTTTCCCCGGTTTCCCTGTACATTGCTGACGGAAATGGTTTCTCTTCCCTTTAAATGCCCTCTACCGTGAGTGTTTCACTCGCGCTATTTTTAACCTGCAAATTCGTCCCCGATACTGTGCGGGTAGCCTCTCCCCTCCCCTTCCCCGCCCATTGACCCCGTCTCTCCGCCCCTCGGGAGCCTTCCTCCGCCCTCAGAATGCCTTTCCACGCCTCTATCGGACATTTGCGGGCCGGGTACTTGTGCGGGGCACGTTAGTGCGGCGCGCAATTGTGCGGGGCCCACGCGCACTTGTGCGGGGCATTTAAGAGCGTTTCTGAGCGTTTGAGTGCCGCGTTTCCGTGCGCTATTGTGCGGCACGCAATTGTACGGCTTTTAGTAAACATGCCCCATAGTCTCAAAATGGGCCTGCACCTTAATGTAAAGAAGACAAAGATCATGACAACTGGCATAATCAACAGGTTCATCGTGGAAGGAGAAGAAATTGAAATTGTGAACAACTTTAACCTACTTGGATCAACTATCAATAAAGAAGCAACAAGCAGTCAAGAAATCAGACGACACATTGCTCTTGGCAGAATGGCTATGAAAGACCATGGCTATGAAAGATTCTCAAGAGCAGAGATGTCTCTCTCCATACAAAGATTCGACTTGTTCAAGCCATGGTATTTTCAATAACATCATATGGATGTGAAAGCTGGACAGTGAAAAAGACAGATAGGAAGAAAATTAATGCCTTTGAATTATGGTGCTGGCGGCGAATACTGTGTATACCATGGACTGCCCGAAGAACAAACCAGTCGGTACTAGAGGAGATCAAACCTAAGCTTTCTTTAGAAGCTCAGATGACAAGACTTCGACTTTCATACTTTGGACACATCATGCGATGTCAACAATGAGCCACCTGACTGAAGACCGAACACAATTTAGGATAGCTATCCAGAGGTTCGCCATTAGTCGACTCCGACTCGACGGCACTTAACAACAACAAGGGACGGCACTTAACAACGACAAGGGACGGCACTTAACAACGACAAGGGACTTCAGGCTGCTTGCTGAGAGGTTTTGTTTGATTTTAAAAATGTTTAATATAATTTTATACTTGATGCAGGAGTGAATGGGGAGCCAGTGGAGATGGTTCAAGATGGGGGTGATGTGGTTATGTTTTGAAGATCCTATTATAATTCGGGCAGCAGTGTTTGTGCCATCTGTAGGGGGCAGAGAGAGAGTTTTGGTAGTCCAAGGTAGATGGGGTTTCAGTAGTCCAAAATAGTGGTTTTTATTGCCTGGAAAACATTTTGAAAGTGTTCTTGACTTAGTAGTGGTTTGAGTCATTTGATGACCCACATCTTGAGGTAGGCGGTCTTGGTAGTTCTTTTGATATGCGACTGGAGGCTCAGCTTGCTGTCCAGGGTGACACTGAGGTATTTCACTTCGGATTTAATGGGTATTGAAGTGTTGTTCAGATTAATTGTAAGGGGGGGGGGGTTTGAAACTAGAATTTCTTGTTATGATAAGAGCTTCGGTCTTGTTGTAGTTTATTCTTCTCCTTGTCTTGCTGCATATTGGAAATCTCTGTTGAGTTCTGTGAGTGCCTCTCTTTCTCTTCTGGCTTTAGCTTCTCTGTGTTTCTTCAGTAATCCATTTTGGCCATTTTTTCTTTTTCGTCTTTTGTAGAAACTTCTCACTTTCTTCCAACACGACCTTCTTGATATCATCCCTTAACTCTTCTGAAGCTCTGTCATTTTTATCTAAAGCAGCAAATCAATTTTGTAGGCAGTCTTTAAATTCTGGTGGTATATTCTCAAGGTCATATTTTGCTACATTCATGAGTGGTTTGCTCTTTTTCAACATTAGCTTAAGTTTGCATACTAGCAGTTTTGTCTTTATTGATGTTATACAGCTTTTCCATCCTTATCTTCCACAGATGTAGTCAATTTGATTTTTGTACAATCCATTGGGTGACATCCATGTGTACAGCCACGACTTTTGTTACTGGAAGAAGATGTTGAGACAAATAGATGGTCTTGCAGAATTATATAAATCTTTCTCCAGCTTCATTTCTGTTGCCAAGTCCATATTTTCAACTACTTTGTCTTCTTTGTTGCCAACCTCTGCGTTCCAGTCACCCATGACTATCAGGATATCCTGTTTGCATGTTCTGTCAGTTTCAGAGTGTACTTGTTCATAGAACTCATCAACCTCATTCTCTTCTGCAGCTGTTGTTGAGGCATATACTTGAATTATAGTTGTGTTGATAGGCATTCCTCATAGACAAATAGAAATTAAGCATGCACTGATTGCATTGTATTTCATTACAGTTCTTGCATTTCTTCTTGATTATAAATGCAACACCATTTCTTCTTTGTCTTTCATTTCCAGCATAGTAGATCATGTGATCATCAGATGCAAAGTGCCCAATGCCAGTCCATTTCAGTTCACTGGCATCCAACAGATTCAGTTGTACAAGTTCCATTTCATTCTTGACCACCTCCGACTTCCCGTGATTCATGCTTCTTACATACCATGTCCCAATATATTAGATATCTTTGCAGTTTCTGACTCTCATTTCATGTGCAGCTACATCAGCAGTCAGATGTCCCGAGGGCTTTGATCCAACCACATCATAAATGCTGGCTTTACTCTGAAAAGTCTTCAGCTCCTCAACCGTAGCTAGTTGCATGCCTTCCGATCTGGTGGTTTCATCTTCCAGCACTATAGCGCAATTTGTTTTGCTGTGACTATCCAATGGGTTTTTGTGGCAAGATATGGAAGTAGATTGCCACACTTTTCTTCCACGCAGGTAGTTCTAGTGTTGCCATTGTTACAGAAACGTGGTCCTCTGCTGCCAACATCGTCCCATTCTGCTGCTGCCCAGATGGATGGTTTGTCTTGGTCTGGCACCTCATTTGAGACATGTCTATCTTGGGATAAGACCCTGCCAGTGGTTAAGCCACCAATAGCTTAGCTCTTAGCATCATTGTTGCACTTAAACCCTCACAGCAGGACCAGCTGCAAACCAAATGAGGGCCAGATCACGATAAAGCCTTTTAAAATGGCATCCTAGTTACTAAAGCTTGATAATGTTACTGTAAATTAATTCACCATTAGTGTGCATTATTTTAGCACAAGTTCAATATTTTTCAATGGGACCTCGTTACTAATAATGCATATTCATGGTGAATTAACACGCAGAAAGTTAGCTCACCTTAGTAATTAGACCTCTTAAATTTTTGTTCCCTAATAGGGAGGTAAGTCTTTTAAAATGACATAGGAAATGTCAACAATATATCCTCTGTCTTTTCATGTCATTTTCAAAACAGAGCGATAGAAATAAAAAATATAATTTTTTTCATTTTATTGCCAATAGCATACATTATTCTTATTTAGGGTGCACTATTCCAACATGTGGAGTGGAGGAGTGGCCTAGTGGTTGGGGCAAGGTACTTCAGGCTGGAAGGTTGGGGGTTCAAATCCCACTAGAGGACAGCAACCTTGGGCCAGAAGGACTGGGGTTTCTAGTCCCACAGGTGCTCCTTGTGGTCTTGGGCAAACCACTTAACCCTCCATAGCCCATGTTCCCTGTAAAATAGTTATCTCCAAGTTATAATGCCCTGTTCAATGTAATTTCAGTTTGTTCAATGTAAACCACACTGATGCAGAATAGCATGTATATAAGAGAATGTAAATAAATAAAATAAAATGTTTCTACTAATCATCTGAGGTTCTACTGCCAGTTTGTAGGTTATACTGGTCATGGAAAGGCTTTGTCTAGCTGGTGTCATCACTCCCTCTCACTATATATTCTTCTCTTCCTCTTCTAGCCCACGGGTGCTCCTTGTGGTCTTGGGCAAGCCACTTAACCCTCCTTTGCCCATGTTCCCTGTAAGTATTAGTGTATTGGTCTCATATCCCCTCGTGTTAAATGTATCCACCAACTGTGTTGTGACCACTTTGATTGAAGGATGAGGTGATATACAAAACTGTCTAAATAAATAAATAAATAATGGCTATCTTGCCAAAGATCTCTTTTGTAGAAAAAAATTAAGTTAAAGATTTCCATATATAATCATTCAAGCAACACTAGAATGACTTAGTAATAACAGAAAAAGGAGCAAAGCTGCAATAACAAATGTCAATGAATCAAAATAAATCAGTCCATATCATAGGGAGAATAAAAAGAAAAACAAAAAACAAAAAAAAGAAACCCATCAGCTAGACAGGTAAACCTAGAGAAGGATAGGAAAGAGCAACACCAGCCGGATGAGAGTATTATATCTTTACGACTTCTTAGAACACAAAAAATCTGAGAGCTGCTTACACTCAAAATATGGATACTGCTTATCAGGGACTACAACAAACCATATACAATATTTCAATCTGATTCCAAAGCAAAAGTCACAATCAGAGTAACTCTCTCCATGGTGACTTCTAGTGAGCTCTCAAAGAACTCAGTAAGGTCTAAGCCCCCTGGCTATCGCTCCTGCTGGGTACTCTCAGGTGGCCTGTTCTCTAAGAAGAGGGGGAAGATCAACTTGTGGGATCTTTAAAACCTCCCAAAAATATTTATTTGCCATCATTAAAGCAGTAATAGCCTCCCATAGCGATTCCATTCACTACTGGTCTTTCTATATTATCACACTCAGGGGATCTTTCATTGTCTTCAGTAGGGATCTCCTGGAACAGTTTATTACCAGAAGCAGATATCAAAGGAGAAACTCCTTGCTCCTGGATTTCTTCTGCCAGCCCTGCTAATGAGGTGCTCACTTCATTCTCACTCCTTGGCATGCTTGCCACTACATCAGGAGGGAGCACTACCTCAGTAACGGTAACTCTTCTGGGGCACGGTGGAGCATGGCGCTGTTCGGGGATCAAGCATACCCCTTCCCACTCAGTTCAGCACCTGACAATAAGTGGCAATCCACCAAAGATGTGTCCTTAATCCCACATGCCTCAAGAGTCATTTGGACCATCGGTGAAGATTTTATTAAGCCTGAAGGTAGGCTCTTTTGCTTGCTTTACTGTGGCCCCATTCACAGTGAACAGAACACCTGATGTCACATCAGAAGGGCACCTGAAGGAGGAGCTCGTCATTGCGAGACCTCCTCCAATGCCATCTTGTCCCTCTATCTCTATTGATATGGTAAACCCTTGCTTTTGTTCTTTGCTAGAGTTTGGTTCTATCCTCCCTAGCTGCAGCATGTTACTGTTATAAGTTTGCACAAACAGGCCTTTCCTATTCATAATACTTTTAAAAAATGACCATCAGAAGAAAAACACACCGTATAGCCAACTTTTGCCAACATAGTGGTCATAGTCATCAGTCCCACTGTATCAGGAGTTCACAGTCTTTTTCATTTTTACTGACATGGGTTAATCATTTTTTTTTATATTTTCTAAGTATGCAGATAAAAAGCCATACTCTATCCCCTTCACTATATAACCGTTCAATCTCAATTTTAGTACTCAGTCATTTTCATGAAACATTTGTCAGCACTCACAGTTTAATGCTATGGACAGCACATTTATGTAATAATTCTATGGACAAAACGTGCTTAGCATTATGCATTCATGTATGTTGGGCATTTGCAGTCAGGGCTCAGAAAAATGGCACCTGTCACAGAGCACCATAGTGGTAAGATAAAAAAAAACATGCCGTGCAAAACAAAACTTTTCAAAAACAGGTATTTATCTCAAAATCTCACAGTGGTTTCACTGAAGACATGCCAATTATATCTCCCAACTGGGTACTGCAGTTTTGAAATTCTACATCAGGGGCTGGCATCTCACTAAAGATGAATGCTGTGGTATGGTCCTGCCTTAATACAGTTTGTGTCCTCTTTGTGTCCTGGTTCCAGATGTATCCTGTGGTGGTGTTGTCCTGTGTTGTATTGATATCCTGGTTTCAGTTACATGCAGCTAAGGCCTGGTGGCCACCAGATTCAGAAGGCTTACCCCAAAGATAAGGTGGCTGCCTTGGGCAAAGAACTACACATTCCTTGTATCTGGTTCTTCTACTTAGGGTGCTCTGTCATGCAATCTCTCCTGCTTCAACTTTGCCTCTGTATCGTTCCATGGTGCGTCCACACCTTGAATATTGTGTGCAATTCTGGTTGCCATATCTTAAAAAGAATATAGCAGAATTAGAAAAGGTACAGAGAAGAGCCACCAAAATGGTAAAGGGGATGGAAGGATGCCCCTATAAAAGAAAGGCTTAATGGACTAGGGCTCTTCAACTTGGAAAAGAGAAGGCTGAGGGGAGATATGATAGAAGTCTATAAATTAATAAATGGAGTGGAATGGGTAAACATAGATCAGTTGTTTACTCCATCAAAAGGAAGAAAGACTAGGGGACATACAGTATCATGAAGCTACAATGTAATTCATTTGAGATTAATAAGAGAAAATATTTTTCACTCAACGCGTAATCAAACTTTAGAATTCATTACCAGAGGATGTAGTAAAAGCTGTTAGTGTAGCTGTGTTTAAAAAAGATTTGGACAAGTTCCTGGAGGAAAGATCCATAAGTCATTATTAAAGAGGACCTGGCAAATCCACAGCTTACCCTGGGATAAGCATCGTGGAATCTGTGTATCTTTTTCTGAACCTGACAAGTTCTTATGGCCTGGATTGGCCACTGTTGGAGACAAGATACTGGGCTTGATGGACCTTGGGCTTGTGTTTTTATGTCCATCCTGAAGCATTCATTACCAATGAGATTATAACATTGAAATAGTGTGTGTGTGGTCGTATGGTGTGTGGGGGGAAGGGGGTTTCTTTATGACACAGGCCAGACAGCAGTTCAGGGAAAACAAAAGCAGCTTTATTTCTGTCCCAGCTTGTTAAACCTCCACAAGCTGATTCTCCCGATCCTTCTTCTAGCCCCAGTTAAAGTTCCTTCCTCAAAACTACTTTCCATGGGTTGCATTGGAAGGATTCCTAGCTCCATGGGTCTCTCTCTCTCCTGTAGGCTGCTGGGTTCTTAAGTTCCTCCTGAGAGCCATACCCTCCCAACTCTGAAGTCTGGGCTGCAGATTCTCTTAAAGGGGACTGTTGATACTCCCTTTGGAGAAGGGTGGGTAACATTCTATATGCCTCATTACATACCCTCCCCCTCAGCTCAACTATGCCCCATTGAGCACCTGCCTCACCCGGGAACCTCAATTGGGAAAGGAAGTCTGCGATCAGGTGAGTCTGATCAACCCTATGGCGGACCTGGAACTGGTAGAGTTGGAGACTCAAAAACCACCTCATAATAAGGCCGCTGGACTTCTTATGTCGAGCCAGCCACTTGAGGAGTTGGTGGTCCATCATTAGCAGAAGTGGACGGTCGAGCAGATAGTATTTGAAGGTTTCAAGCACCCACTTACCAGCTTTCTTCTTCATCACTGCATAGTGCTTCCCCTGAGGGAGCAGTTCCTGCTCATGAATGCTATGGGATGTTCTTCACCCCTGACTTCCTGGGCCAGAATAGCTCCTAGGCCCACCTCAGAGGGATTACTATGCACAATAAATGTTAGAGAGAAATCAGGGCTAATCAGGATGGGTTCAGAGCACACGGCCTTCTTGAGACACTGGCTGGGTCCAGGTCTGGTGACCACTAGATCCATTCATAAGCTCTCTTCCAGAGGAGACTGGTTAATGGCTCCACCACCTCTACCAAATTAAGGATGAACTGGTGGTAATAGACAATCAATCCAAGAAAGGAACAAACCTGTTACTATGATTTTGGGGTGGGCACCCTTCCGCAGTTGAGGTCATATCTGCCCATTACTGATTAAGTGCCCAAGCTATTAAATGTACCAACCTCTCAGAGAAAATTTCTTGGGGTTGGCTGTCAACCAGGCCTTTTGCAGGCTGGTCAACACAGCTTATACTTGGGTCATATGGGTGGTCAAGTCTCTACTGTAGATGATGATGTCATCAAGGTGGACAGCCACATACTTCTTATGCAGGCTCAGTAGGCAGTCAACTAGGCACTGAAATGTGGCAGGAGCCCAGTGTAATCCAAAGGGCAGCACTGTAAACTGGAAGACACATTGCGGTGTTGAAAAAGCAATCTTCTCTTTGGCAGCCAGTCAAGGGCATCTGCAAGTATCCCTTGGTCAAATCCAAAGTTGATATAAAGCGTGCTTCATCAAGTCACTCAATTAACTAATTTACTCTGGGCATGGGATACGATTCCAGTTAAGAAGCTGCATTGACCCTCCGGAAGTCAATGCAGGATCTGATGTTTCCTTCGGGTTTAGGAACCAAGATGATGGGTGATGAGCAGTCACTCATACACTCTTCTATAACTCCCAGGTTAAGAATCTTTTCCAGTTCCTTGGCAATGTCCTATCGCTGAGCCTCCAGCATCCGATAGGGTCGTTGCTGGATAACCACCCCAGGATCAGTAGTGATATCATGACAAATGAGGTGGGGTTGCCTTGGGCAGGTGGAAAACAACTTTAGGTTCTGGTAGATCAAACTTTCTAGATCTCTTCTCTGGGCAGCAGAGAGCTGGTCTCCATTTGGGACTTGAGCTGGATCCGATGGGGCTGAAATCTCTGGCTCAAAATTGTCTCTCTGTACCACCATAGCCAGGGGAGGCTCAAGGCAATCTGCTGCTTGAGGCAAGGGATGAAATGGTTCACCTGCACCCCCCCCCCCCCCAGATCAGGGGGATGGGGCTTCCTCAAAACTCTAATTTTGAGGAAGCCCCGTCCACCAGATCTGGGGGATCGGGGGGGGCAGCAGGGAGGAGTGGCTCAGTGGAGGGAGGAGTGGCTCAGTGGTTGGGACAGGCTACCTCAGGCCGGAAGGCTGGGGGTTCAATTCCCACATGGGACAAGCAACTTCAGGCCAGAGGGACTGGGGTCTCTAGTCCCATGGCCACTCCTTGTGGTCTTGGGCAAGCCACCTAACCCTCCATTGCCTCAGGTACACTTAGATTGTGAGCCCTTCGGGGACAAGGGAATAAAAAGCACCTGTTAGCATACCTGTAAACCACATTGATTCTATAGAGCATGGTAGAAATAAATAAATTAATTAATTAAAATAAAATAATTGGGGACTAAACCAAACCAAAAAGATGATTAGATAATGTGGAAGAAAGCAATCTAAAACTCATAACTTAGAGAAGCAACAGTAACAAATAGCTTCCAGAACCTCAAATGTTCTAATCATTAGTCATGAGAAATCTAATCTTGGAAAAGCAAAACATATGGAGAAAATGTTAAAATACTTAGCTAGCACTTGTATGAAGCAGACTGTAGTCACAATGGAAAGTTTGATGCACCCCAATGTTGGTCAAAGTTTTGTGGCACGCTGCCTCAGGGGTACCTTAACATACACATGGGAGGAGTAGCCTAGTGGTTGGGGCAAGGTACCTCAGGCCAGAAGGTCGGGGGATCAAATCCCACTAGAGGACAGCAACCTTGGGCTGGAAAGACTGGGGTTTCTAGTCCCACAGATGCTCCTTGTGGTCTTGGGCAAGCCACTTAACCCTCCATTGCCTGCAGGGCCGGATTTACCTTGAGTGAGGCCCTACACCAACAAAAATTGTGGGCCCCCAGCAGGGGCGGCCCAAGGGGGGTGCGGGGCCTCATTTGCATAAGGGGCCTCATTTGCATAAACATTTGCATAATGTTACGATATACTAACTTTTAGTAAACATGCCTCTTAATGAGTGTATGGATAAAGAAAGACTAAAAAATTTCTACATTACTATAATCCAGTGCCAACTGCCAGACACATTAGGAACTACTACAAACACTGCCCATTTAGAACCCATAGCAAACCCGCCGTATCCTAACAGCACTACCAGGACTCACAAAGCACCATACTCTACCAATCAAAAGGCAACACTGCAAATATTAAACCAATACATTTCAGAGAACAACAATACATGACCTATTGGGGAAAGAGAACAAGTGGCAATGTCAAATAGGAATTATATAAACAGAACACCTCAGCTCAGTTACACATGCAGAACATAGACCATCACCAAACAAGTAATCACAATTTAGAAACAGGAAGACAATAATTAAACTGGGAATCCCAAAAGCCAAACTTGGAATGTACAACACTGTAGAAATAAAACTATACATTAATTTGCTCTTGTACTAAACAAAGCGCAGACGTTAATGATGCACATTTACCAGAGCTGACATATTCCAATTAATAAATTCAAAATAAAGAGATATTTTTCTACCTTTTGTGCATTTTTTTCAGCTGCAATTGCTCCAGCCACTTTCTTCTGGTTTCTTCGTGTCTTCTGCTAACTGTCCATCGTCTGCTGTCCATTTGTCCTTTCTTCTCTCCTATTTTTTTCCATTCTCTCTCTACATCTGCTTTAACATACTAATCTTTCTCCTTTTGCTCTTTCCTCATTCCTATTTCATCCACTCAAATTTTACCCCTCCATCCTCAATCCCCACTTACTCTCCCAATACCCGGCCAATTGTAGATTTTTTATCCCTCCCACACAAAATATTTTTCCCTTCTCCATTTTACTCTTCCAGCCCCATCCCATTCTAATCCTCCCCCAACATCAGCTCCCTTCTAGTTCCAGCCTCACCCAGCATCCATTCCCTTCTAGGGCCTGCATCAGCCCATTTCCAGTCCTAGCCCCCCCATCAGCCCATTTCCAGTCCTAGCAACCCCCTAACCCAATACCAGTCCTAGCCCCCCATCAACCCACTTACAGTCCTAACCCCCCATCACCCCATTTTCAGTTTAAGCCCCCCCTATAACCCATTTCCAGTCAGCCCCCCATAGCCCATTGCCAGTCCTAACCCCCCCATCAGCCCACAGCCCATTACCAGTCCTAACCCCATCAGCCCACCTCCAGTCTTAACCCCCCCAGCCCATTTCCAGTCCTAGCCCCCCATAGCCCATTACCAGACAGCCCCCATCAGCCCACAGCACCCATGAGCCCACAGCCCATTACCAGTCTTAACCCCCCCAAAGCCCATTACCAGTTCTAAACCCCCCCAACAGCCCATTACCAGTCCTAACCCCATCAGCCCACCTCCAGTCTTAACCCCCCCGCCCCGTTCCAGTTCTTGCCCCCCATAGCCCATTACCAGTCAGAAGACATCAGCCAACAGCCCATTACCAGTCTTACCCCCCCCCCAAAGCCCATTACCAGTTATAAACCCCCCCATAGCCCATTACCAGACAGCCCCCATCAGCCCACAGCCCATTACCAGACTTAACCCCCCCACAGCCCATTACCAGTTCTAAACGCCCCCCAACAGCCCATTACCAGTCCTAACCCCATCAGCCCACCTCCAGTCTTAACCCCCCAGCCCCTTTCCAGTCCTAGCCCCCCCCATAGCCCATTACCAGACAGCCCCCATCAGCCCACAGCCCATTACCAGTCTTAACCCCCCCCCAAAGCCCATTACCAGTTCTAACCCCCCCCGAACAGCCCATTACCAGTCCTAACCCCATCAGCCCCCCTCCAGTCTTAACCCCCCCAGCCCATTTCCAGTCCTAGCCCCCCCATAGCCCATTACCAGACAGCCCCCATCAGCCCACAGTCCATTACCAGTCTTAACCCCCCCCCAAAGCCCATTACCAGTTCTACCCCCCCCCAATCGCCCCCCGCCCATTACCCGTCCTAACCACATCCGCCCACCGCCCGCCTTAATCCCCCAACCCCTTTCCAGTCCCAGCCCCCCCCCCCCCAATCGCCAATTAACTGTCCTACTCCCCCCCCCCCCCCCCCCGTCGGCCTAAAGTAAAATTTAATTTTAAAAAAAAACCTGCTGGCTGCCGCCGCGGGGCCCCCTCTGCAATGTCGGTCGGTCCCTCCGTGCAGGCTGTGAGAGGCGCGAAGGCAGACTGTCTCCCTCGCGTCTGATGGCTCCGTGCAGGCTGTGAGAGGCGCGAAGGCAGACTGTCTCCCTCGCGTCTCTGTTAAGCCCGCAGGGGCTGATGGGGAATGTCCCATCAGCCCCTGCGGGCTTAACAGAGACGCGAGGGAGATAGTCTGCCTTCGCGTGTCTCACAGCCTGCATGGAGGGAGGGAGGCATCGACATTGCAGAGGGGGCCCCCGCGGGTCAGTCCATGCTGCCGCGGCAGCAGAGGGGGCCCCGCGGCGGCAGCCAGCAGGTTTTTTTTTAATTTTATTTTTTTAAAAAAGCCTAACTTGTTCATTTTTGTGGGCCCTTGCCAGCTGTGGACCCTACGCCATGGCGTACATGGCGTATAGGTAAATCCGGCCCTGATTGCCTGTGTTCCCTGTAAGTATTAGTGTATGTGTCTCATATCCCCACGTGTTAAATGTATCCCCCAATTGTGTTGTGACCGCTTTGATTGAAGGATAAGGCGGTATACAAAAACTGTCTAAATAAAAATAAATACACAAACAAGCAATTAAATTCCATATTCAGCTGCAGAAGACGGGCACTTGCACATCTGCAGGCTGTCACATTTGGAAGAGTGTCCTCAGTTAAGTCAGTTGCATCCATGCCATGCAATTCTCCATTAGACAGCACTTTCTCAAGTTCAGCACACTTTTGTTGGAGGATGTCACGTGCATTAGGTTGACGTTTTGCAACTTTGTATAGAATTTCAAACATCCTACAGCGTTCTCTGTGCCGCGAGAACTGTTCAAAGTGAGCTTTTTCATGGAAAGACTTTTCTGCCAATGGCACATCTTCACAAAGTCAGATGAGTGTTTTCCATAGTTTCTGGGCTGTAAGATTCTGAATTCATTCCTTAACATTGAGGGTTTAGGCTGGTTCATGCTTGATTGATACTATTCAAAGCCAAAAAAGGCATTCCAGGGTCAGAGAGGAGCCAAACCAGCCATTCCAGGGTCAGAGTGGAGCAGAAATGGTTTCCATTTGATTTAGTTTAGAGAAGCTATTTTCTCCACTTGCAAGCATTACTGAAAATATCAGGAATATGTGCAGGACAGCAGGCGCATTCAGAAATACGGCAAATGGTTTTCTTTAGCATGTACTTCACAACATTCTTTGGCATGGAATGATGCATAGTTGGCTTGGATAAGCAGATCAGATAGGCCGCATGGTCTTTGTAACTGTTCTGGTGAGTAAAAGATGACACAGCAAGAGAGAGAAGGCTAAGAATTTTGGGTAGAATGCATGCTGGATGAAGTACTCCCAGACCTGGGACAGCAGGTGTTGTCTGCTGCCTATAGCAACTACCTTCCTTTCGGGTTGAGCCCTCCAGTGCTGGCAGCTGCCAGGTCTTCACTGCACATCTGCAAGGCATGACGTGGGGAGCACAATCACAATCTGCCTTTTGTGGTGACAATTTACTGGCAACACCAAAGTCAGATGAATACTTTCTGAGCCTTCAGGGCTGCAAAGACTCAAAGTGATTCTTTAAGATCTAAGGTTTGTGCTAGTCAATGCTCAGTTGCAAGTACAACTAGACATTCTTGGGTCATGGTAGAATGCAGATATATTTTTATCAGTTTTAGTATTGAGAAGCTGCGTTCTCCGCTTACAGCTGTTACTGAAAGCATCAAAAGTATGTGCAGGGCTGTGGAAGCATTTTGAAATATAGTAGATTCCTTTTTTTTGTATATCTACACCAGAACATCCTTTGGTGAAGAGTCTGCTACCACATGTCTGGAAAGAGTCCTCAGTTCATCATATAAATCAACTGCAACAATATCATGTAGTTCATCATTAGAGAGAACATTCTCAAGTTCATCATACGTTTGTTGGAGGATGTCAGATGAAATAGATTGACGGTTTGCAGTGTTTTTATAGAATTTCAAACATCCTGCAGTATTCTGAACCTCAAGAATCATTCATTAAGGACTTTGATAAAAAAAATTTACATTGAATTGTTGTTTTGGATCTACAAGAGGGGCATTATGTCCCTTATAAATCAAAGGGGGCCTAGGGAGGAGTGGTCTAGTGGTTAGGACAAGGTACTTCAGGCCAGAGGGCCGGGGGTTCAAGTCCCACCTAGGGACAGCAATCTCAGGCCGGAGGGACTGGGATTTCTAGTCCTATAGGCAATCCTTGTGGTCTTGGGCAAGCCACTTGACCCTCCATTGCCCATGTTCCCTGTAAGTATTTGACCCTCCTCTTCAAAGCCTCGATGACATGGTCGCCGCTTGGAACTCAAGCCTAGATGCCGTGATCCACTCACCTACCATGAACAAAGCACCACATAAGAAAAAGAATGCCCCATGGTACTCCCAAGAACTACGTAATTCGCTCCTTCAACTCAGACGACTTGAGAGACGCTGGCGACGATCAAGAACAGCTGAGAGCCATGAGGCATTCACAGCACAATTAGGAAAACATCGGTTATCTGTAGCATCAAGTATGAAACAATATCATGCAAAAAGACTACAACGCTCCTTGAACAAACCCCACAAGCTTTTCCAAATTGTGAAATCTCTAGCAAAGGAGCCATCTCAAGAGAACTTACCCTACCCAGACTCACAAGAATATGCTTATTACTTGAGTAAGAAAAGTAATCAGCTTGCCCACACTGCTAAGCCCCCCATACCAGCCAGCCTACCTTTCTCCATCCCACAACCTCCTCTTGGTCATTTCTTGAGTGGGTCCCAACACACTATCACATCATTTTCTACTCCATCTGACAGAGTCATTCAAGACACTATCCTAAACATAAACACTACAACAGCACCCTCCGATCCGTGTCCAGCTCCCTGGATAAAAGCCCTGCGTGCCGAGCTCAGCCCATTCCTATCCAAATTGATTGATGTATCGTTCTCTACTGGAACATTTCCTCGAAGCCTGAAACAGACGGCTATCAGACCACTCCTAAAAAACAGTAAGTTGGACCCTTCGATGATGGAATCCTACAGGCCTATCTCCAGCATACCTCTCCTATCGAAAATCATTGAAAAGATTACCCAACGCCAATTACAAGATCACATAGATACTAATGCACCCCTGCATCCCTGCCAGCATGGATTTCGCGAAGCACATGGTGTTGAAACATTACTCACAACCTTATTCAACACCATAACCTTAGGTCTCGATAACATCAGACAAGGCTTTGCACTGATCTTCATGGACATTGCTCCCGCATTCGACACCGTAGACCACGAAGTTCTCCTGCTACGCCTCAGAGAGAAGGGAGTTCAAGCTTCAGCTTTGTCATGGTGCGCTTCATACCTCACTGATCGCTGGCAACATGTCCGTTCTGGCCCCTCCAACTCCGATTCCTTCCCCCAAACTAAAGGTGTTCCACAGGGCTCATCTCTATCCGCCTTGCTATTCAATGTTTATATGCAACCCATTTGTGATCTCATCCAATCATTTAATATCAACTGCCTGGTCTATGCTGACGACGTCTTGATGTACATGCCAATTTCGACAGAACATCTTGAACTATCCCCACTTATCAGGTGCTTTGACGCTGTCACAGACTGGCTAAATGCACAAATGCTTAAGTTAAATTTCAAAAAGACAGAAGCCCTCTTCGTAACCAGGAATCCGGCTTTTACTCCACCTCTGTCTATCAAGGTTCGCGACGCAGAGATCATATGCAAGACTACAGTAAGATACCTAGGTGTAACGCTTGATCAGCAACTTAATATGAAGGCTCATATCAAAAACATAACAAAGTCGGTGTACCATAAAATCAGGACCCTCTGCAATTTGCGTCAACTGTTAGAACCTGATGACTTCCGAACTGTCTTTCAGGCCCTAATAATGCCTCACTTTGACTATGCCAATGCGATCTTGTATGGTCTACCTAAGTGCACGACTAACCCCTTACAACTTGCAATGAATTCAGCTGCAAGAATCCTTCATGGAGCCTCAAGAAGTTCTCATATTACCCCAATACTAAAACAATTGCACTGGCTACCCATACAAGCCAGGATCTCATTCAAGATCCTAATTATGACCCATAAAGCCATCAATAAATACCCTGCTACTGCCATTACTGATCTAATTTCAATCACACCTCCCAATCGAGCAAGGAGATCGAATGCCGCAAATACTCTCATATTACCTAAGGCAAGCACGAAGTCTTCTCAATTCACTAGATCCAGGGCCTTCTCCTTCTTTGCTCCATCCTGCTGGAACGCACTACCAGCAACTATCAGAACCATCAGTGAACTCTCCCAATTTAGGAAGGCACTGAAACGGCACCTCTTTCTTCATCACTACGATGATGCAGTCTTCTCCCCACACTCACCCACTCTCACATCTCAATGCAGCACCTCAAACTCATGCACGTCACATTCCCAGACTGATCACTCGCAATCACACATTCCCCTCCAACCACCATGAGAAACTTATGCAGTGCCGCATAACTCATTATATTGTTGCATAAAGTAGACTGTATTTATTCATCGTGTCTCCTTGTTAAGGGACTGGTTATTTATACCCTATTTTACCTGTTATACCTGCTTAATGCATACCCAAGTTTAATTTTCCTGTTTAATGTATACCCAAGTTATTATACCTGTTTCACTGTAAGCACAAGTCATGAAATTGAGATGTGCAACTCTTATGTTCATTGTAAACCGCACTGATGTCGAATAGCGCGGTATAAAAGAGACTGCAAATAAATAAATAAATAAATAAATAAGTATTAGCATATGTGTCTCATATCCCCTCGTGTTAAATGTATCCCCCAATTGACCACTTTGACCCGGTGAAAAGCGGGATATAAACACAGCTAAATAAATAAATTAATGGAAAGATTTTTCTGGCAATGTCACATCTTCACAGTCAGAGGAGTGCTTTCCCTAGCTTCTGGGCTGTGAGGTTCTGAATTCATTCCTTAAGATCGAAGGTTTGGGATGGATCATGCTTTATTGATACTGTTCAAAGATCAAATAGCTATTCCACAGTCAGAGCACAGCAGAAATGTTTGCATTTGACTTAGAGAAGCTACTATCTCCAATTGTAAGCATTACTAAAAGTATGAGAAATATGTGCAGGATAGCAGACACATTCGGAAGTATGGTAAATAATTTTCTTTAGCATATACTCCACAACATTCTTTGCCATGGAATGATGCATAGTTGGCATGGATAAGTAGACTAGATAGGCCTATGGTCTTTGTAACTGTTCTCTCTTGCTGGGTCGCCTTTTACTGACTAAAGCAGATTAAGATCTTGGGGCAGAATGCATACTGGATGAAGTACCCTCAGACCTGGGACAGCAAGTATTGTCTTCTGCCTATAGCAACTACCTTCCCTTTGGGTTGAGTCCTCTGGTGCTAGCAGCTGGCAGGTCTTAGCTGCACACCTGCAGGGTCTGGCATGAGGAGCGCAATCACAATCTGCCTGTTGTGGTAAGAATTTACTGGCAACACCAAAGTCAGATGAGTACTTTCTGTGCCTTCTAGGCTGTAAAGATCTGAATTGATTCTTTAAGATTGAAGGTTTGTGCTAGCTCATGCTCAGTTAATATTGTTGCAAGTCCAACTAGCCATTCTTGGGTCATGGTGGAACACAGATAGCTTTAGTTTTGAGAAGCTGAGTTCCCTCCTTGCAATTGTTACTGGAAGCATCAAAAGTATGCGCAAAGCATTTGGAAATATAGTAGATAATTTTTTTGGTATATATACTCCAGAACATACTGTGAGCGAGCACCTTCTCAAGTTCAGTACACTTTTGTTGGAGCAGGTGCCGCAGCTTGATGTTTTGGAATACTGTATAGATCTCAAACATCCTGCAGTGTTTTCTGAGTGTGAGAATTGTTAATCAACTGATGAATTCCAGCAGCAAGGACTTTGAAGAAAATATTTACTTTGAATTGTTATTTTGGATCTGTGATAGAAGCATCTTGTGCTCCATAATCAAAATGTGTTTTTTTACGAAAAGATCTTACTGGTTCTGATGGTAACAGGCATCAATATGAAGTTCCTCTGCCAACCTCTGTGCATTTTTCAGGACATTTTCAAATTGTGCATCAGACCGGTAATTTTGGAGGCATACGCTTACAGCCTCCAGTTGTGTTATTGCTGCAGAAATGTTGATATCAACCCTCTGAAGTATCTTGCTTGTTAAATTGCTTTCTAACAGAATATCATATCGTAGCACCAAACCATACAGAAATTAACTGCAGATATTGTTCAAGATTCCTTATCCTTCTGCAATTGTTTTGACCTGAGTGGTTCTTGTCAATTCATCATTTTCCATTACTGCAGTTATAGCATCATCCACTTTTCTAATCTGGTGGCAGAGAGCCTTTACTGCTTCCAAATGACTTTCCCATCTTGTCGTACTCAGAGGTTTCAGTGTAGATTGTGATGTTCCCAGATGGTGCTTTAGAATTTTCTGTTGATGAGTGGATGCAGAAAAACATACATATATACTCTGAATAATGTCAAAGAAAATAAAACCATCAAGATAAGCAGAAGCAGCATCACTCACCACCAAGTTTAATGATTGTGACCTGTTAAGTGCCATCGAGTCGGTGTCGACTTATGGCGACCCTCTGGATGGTTGTCCTAAATTCTGTTCGGTCTTCAGTCAGGTGGCTCATTGTTGACAGACTGGCCTCCATAACTGCTGGTTATTATATCGATCCATCTCATTGCTGGCCTTCCTCTTTTGCATTGACCTTCTACCTTGCCAAGCATGATGTCTTTCTCTAATGATCTCTCTCTTTGCATGATGTGTCCAAAGTATGAAAGTCAAAGTCTTGCCATCTGAACTTCTAAAGAAAGCTTAGGTTTGATCTCCTCTAGTACTGACTGGTTTGTTCTTCAGGAAGCCCATGATAAATGCAGTATTTGCTGCCAGCACCATAATTCAAGGACATCAATTTTCTTCTTTTTCACTGTCCAGCTTTTGCATCCATATGATGTTATTGAAAGTACCATGGCATGAATGAGTCGAATCTTTGTATAGAGAGAGACATCTACGTTCTTGAGAATCTGCCAAGAGCAATGCGTCATTGGATTTCTTGACTGCTTGTTCCTTCTTTATTGATAGTTGATTCAAGTAGGTTAAAGTTGTCAACAATTTCAATTTCTTCTCCATCAATGATGAACTTATTGATTTTGCCAGTTGTCATGATCTTTGTCTTCTTTACATTAAGGTGCAGGCCCATTTTAAGATTATGTTCCTTGATCGTGAGAAGCAAATGTTTCATATCATCTTCACTTTCAGCCAGTAATGTGGTATCATCAGCATAGAGAAGGTTGTTGATGAGTCTTCCACCAATCTTCACACCTTTGTTTTCTTCATACAATCCTGCTTCTCTGATGATTTGTTCTGCATATAAATTAAACAGGTAGGGGGAATGTATACAGCCTTGTTGTACACCTTTGCTGATTTTAAACCATTCTGTTTCTCCTTGTTACATTCGAACTATTACTTCTTGATCAATGTACATATTGTGCAAGAAAACAATCAGGTGTTCTGGTATACCCATGCTTCTTAATGTGGCCCAGAGTTTCTCATGGTTTACACAGTCAAAAGCCTTGCTATAGTCGATAAAGCACAAATTGATATCCTTTTGGTATTCTTTACTCTTTTCAAGGATCCAGCTCACATACGCAATGATGTCTCTTGTTCCTCGCCCTTTCCTGAACCCTGCTTGCACTTCAGGTAGTTCTTGTTCCAGGTATGGTTGTAGTCTCTTTTGAATAATCTTCAGTAGAATCTTGCTGGCATGATCAGAGCGATTGTGTGATAATTTCCACAGTCAGTTGGATCACCTTTCTTTAGTTTTGGTATAAAGACAGATCTTTTCCAGTCAGTTGGCCATGATGTTGTCTTCCATATTTCTTGGCAGGGCCTTGTAAGTACAGTAACAGCTGCATCAGATTGCTGTAATACGTCTATGGGAATGCCATCAATGCCAGGTGCTTTGTTCTTTGATAAGGCTTTCAATGCTGCTTCAACTTCTTCTTTCATCACCAATGGTTCCAGATCATAAGGTACAGGTTGAAACGGCTGTTGGTCCACTTGATCTTTATCATATAAAAACTCTGTATATTCCTTCCACCTTTTCTTGATCTTCACAGCATCATTCAACATAGAACCCTGAACATCTTGTAACATTCCAATTCGAGGCTGGAACTTTTTCATTAACTCTCATAGCTTTAGGAAAGCTGATCTTATTCTTCCTCTAATAGTTTCTGCTTCTATTTCCTTGCATGCGTCATTGTAGTACTTTTCCTTGTCCTGTCTTGCTGCACGTTGGAAATCTCTGTTGACTTCTGCGATTGTCTTTCTTTCTCCTCTGGCTTTAGCTTCTCTGCGTTTCTGGGCAATTTTCAGAGTTTCTTCCGTCATCTATTTTGGCCGTTTTTGCTTTTTCACCTTTTGTAGAGACTTCTCGCTTTCTTCCAACACGACCTTCTTGATGTCATTCCATAACTCTTCTGGAGCTCTGTCATTTGTAACTAAAGCAGCAAATCGATTTTGCAGGCAGTCTTTAAATTCCAGTTATATATTCTCAAGGTCATATTTTGCTGTATTCATGAGTGGTTTGCTCTTTTTCAACTTTAGCTTGAGTTTGCATACTAGTAGTTGATGATCTGTGCCACAGTCAGCTCCAGGTTTTGTCTCTGTTGATTTTACACACCTTTCCATCGTTGACTTCCACAGATGTAGTCAACTTGATTTTTATACAATCCATTGGGTGAAGTCCATGTGTATAGTCGCTGCTTGTGTTGCTGGAAGAAGGTGTTTGAGATGAATAGATTGTTGGTCTTGCTGAATTCTACCAGTCTTTCTCCAGCTTCATTTCTTTTGCCAAGTCCATATTTTCCAACTACTTTGCCTTCTTCTTTGTTGCCAACTTTTGCTTTCCAGTCACTCATGACTATCAGGATATCCTGTTTGCATGTTCTGTCAATTACAGCTTTTACTTGTTCATAGGACTCTTCAATTTTATTCTCTTCTGCTGCTGTTGTTGGTGCATATACTTGAATTATAGTTGTGTTGATAGGCATTCCTCATAGACGAATAGAGATTAAGCCTTCGCTGACTGCATTGTATTTCATTACAGTTCTTGCAAGTTTCTTCTTTATTATAAATGCAACACCATTTCTTCTTTGTCTTTCATTTCCAGCATAGTAGACCATGTGATCATCTGATGCAAATTGCCCGATGCCAGTCCATTTCAGTTCTCTGACACCCAACAGATCAAGTTGTACACGTTCCATTTCATTCTTGACCACCTCCAACTCCCCTTGGTTCATGCTTCGTATGTTCCATGTTCCAATGTGTAAGACATCTTTACAGCTTTTAACTCTCATTTCATGCGCAGCTACATCAGCAGTCAGAGTCCCAAGGGCTTTCATCCAACCACATCATAAATACTGGCTTTACTCTGAAAAGTCTTCAGCTCTTCCCCAGTAGCTAGTTGAGTGCCTTCCGACCTGGGGGTCTCATCTTTCAGCACTATAGTGTAATTTGTTTTGTTGTGACTATCCATTGGGTTTTCATGGCCGGTCTCCCTCAAACCCAATTGCGAAGGTTACAACTAGTCCACCATACAGTTGCACGCATTCTCACTCACGCTTCCCGCTTCGACCACATTACCCCCATCTTGATTCACCTACACTGGCTTCCCCTTGTTTACCGTATTCAGTTCAAAATCCTTACAAAACCCTCCACACCGATGTTCCCCTCTACCTTGCCAATTTAATACATCTTCATTCATCTCATCGTTCCCTCAGATCAGTCCATTTGAACCGCATGTCCCTTCCCTCCCCCTCACAAGCTCATCTTGAGTCCACCCGCTCCTCAGCATTTTTCTTTTTGGGTCCGCGACTCTGGAACTCGCTTCCCGTCGCCCTCCGTTTAGAACTCTCACATAAAACCTTTAAGGCTAAGCTGAAGTCCCACTTTTTTTGCACCGCTTTTAACCTTTCCCTTCCACCTGCTCCCCTTTCTCCCCCAACCCGCTGAACCTGAACGTACTTAACTCTGTTTCATTCTCCGCTGTATTACCTGTCCCTTTACTATATCTCTCCATCCTATCCTGTCTCTTCAATTTTTTGGCGTTCTTTTTCCTTTTTCCTTTTCAGCGGCCCATATATTTTATTATTGTACACCGCTCTGGTGCCACTGGTAAAGAGCGGTATATTAAATGTGCAAATAAAGATAAAGATAAAGATACAGAAGTAGATTGCCGGGCCTTTCCTCTGTGCAGTGTAAGTTTGGTGTTGTTGCCGTTGTCACAGAAATGTGATCCTCCGCCGTCAACACTATCCCATTCTGCTGCTGCCCAGAATTCTACCCATATTTATTTCAAATCATACCACAATCACCCTTTCTCTTGATTTTGAAACGGAAACTCACAAACACAGACAATGGAGATTCAATAATATGCATCTTACTAATCCTCATTTCATTGAACGCATTAAACCTTTTACACAAGACTTCCTTAAAACAATCCTCCAGATTTATATGAGCCTCCATTGCTTTGGGAAACTTATAAAACAACACTCAGAGGGGAAATAATGAGTTACTCTGCTTGGATGAAGAAAAAAATTGGAATTAACTCAGCTAGAACATCAAATTCAAGAATTGGAAAAAAAGCAAATTAGACATCTTACCCCACAAAATCTACATTCATTAACCCAGGCTTACTTAACTAGTCTACATGCCAATTTGAACATCTTTATTTGCAAAACTGGACATTATATCTGTGATAATAAAATAGGTAAATCCTTGGCTCAATACTTAAAAGGTAAACATCAAAACATAGTATCACATCATTGTGCGATAGCAATTCCAATATTCATACAAACCACTCTGTCATAGAAAATATTTTCCATTCCTTTTTAAAACAATTATTTCATTCAGATACTGATAAAGATAATGATCTATGTGATCAATTTCTCAGTATCTTGAATTCTCCTAAACTACACCCCACAACACAAAATAAATTAGGACCTGGAATTACTGCAAAAGAAATAATTGCAGCTGTTAAATCCTTTCCATCTAGTAAAACTCCAGGCCCTGATAGAGTCATTGCAGAATTTTATAAACCTTTTTCTGATATTCTTAATCCCTTCCTCTTAGATCTATATCACTTCATATATACTAACCCAGAAAAACCAATGGAACTTCACTCAAGCTCATATTGTTCTTACACCTAATCCTCATTTACAGACCCAGTTCATATTAAACTTGGATTATAAAATTCTAAATAAAATTCTTGCAACCTGTATTAAAAAAGTCCTGCCTCCTTTAGTTCACCAAACTCAAATTGGATTTATGAATGGCGATCATATAAGATTATTTATAATCTTAATTATATCACAAGTAAATGACCATTTCCATCAATTGCTTATCATTAGATGCAGCAAAGATGTTTGATAGAATTGAATAACTTTATCTTTATAAAGTAATTGAATGATTTCATTTGGGAGTTGATTTTCTACGATGGATAAAGTTATTATATTATAATCCCATGTTGCAATGCATAGTCAACAATAATATCCCTAAACCAATACAGCTTCATCATGGAACCAGACAAGGATGACCTTTATCGCCTCTACTTTTTAATTTAGCCCTTGAACCCTTGTTTATAGCAATATGTTTCTATCCTCACAATACTGGTATCAAAACCAAACATACTGAAACCAAGCTTGCAGAATATGCTGATGATCTTTTACTTTTCTTAACTAACCCCCAAATTTCTATTGCTAATCTTATTGACTCTGTTCATTTTCTGGTTACAGAATTAATTGGGATAAATCTGAAATAATGCCTCTGAATGTTCATATTTCTTAAACAGATAAACAGGAGTTTCCCTTTAAATGGTCTCTCTTACAACTCAAATATTTAGGTGTACTTTGAAATGAGGATATTGAACAGACTCTACACATAAATATGGAACATATTCTAACTATTATAGATGCAATTGTTCAAAAATGGACTCCGCTTCATATTTCATGATGGGATAGACTAGAATCTATTTAAATGGTTATGATGCCACAAATCAATTATATCCTCATGATGTTGCCTGGATTTTTCCCCCCAAAATTTTATAAAATAATAGAATCCAAACTAGAAAATTTTTTATGGCGAAATAAACCACCTAGAATCGCTTTGACAACCCTCAAATTACCCAAAAGCACTGGAAGCCTTGCCTTCTCTGATTTCCAACTTTATCATACGGCCTTCCTGGCTCACTTTGGTTCATTCTGGATTCTCTCTGATCCACCTGAGGAACTGTTACCATTGTGGTATGTTGTACTAGATCTAATATTACCTGTCCCCCTAAAATGTCTTTTTATTTACATAAAACTACTTTAAATAACAAAGCTATGTTAGATATACAATTTGCTCTTCTTCAATTAGATAAAAAGTTTGATATCTCTGGCATTCCCATGAAATTTCCTTATGGCACAACCCCAAATTTAAAATAGATAGCAAAGTCTTATCCTGGTCGAAATGGCAGTCATTAGGTATATGGTACCTTGTTCATCTTCTTCATGGTTCAAATCGTGTCTCCTTTCATACCATAATGTCCCAATACAACCTGACCAATCTTTTGCTTGGCTTAAATTAACACAAATTCTTAAAAAAAGCTCTATTAAACTTGAAATCCTGACCTGCTATAGTGGCCCAGCCCTGGAGGTCGATGGATTTGCCTTCAGGCATGTGGTTAAAGGAAATCCCAAAGATGCCACCATATGTGGTAGTGTGGTGTGCGGTGGGAAGGGTTTGGTTTTTTTCACAATACAGGCCAGACAACAGTTCAGGGAACATAAAAGCAGTTTTATTCTAAGCTTGTTAAACCTCCAAAAAACAAAACCCAGAACAAACAGCAGTTCATGGAAAACAAAACCAGTTTTACTTCTTTCCCAGCTTGTTAAACCTCCACAAGCTGGCTCTCTCAGCCCCCACCTCAGAACTCCTTTGCACGGCTTGCATTGGAACAGTGGTTCTCAACCTTTTTTTGTACCGTGACCCCTTTTACCATTGGTCAACTTGTGGTGACCCCCAATGATAAAATCAAATGCGTCTCTCTTCCTTTACCGTTAACGTATTGTCACTGTAATCATTTGTTGAATTACTAATATATTACAGGCCTTTGCAATATGTTTTATTTTAAAAAATTACTTATTTAAACCACAATAATTAATTAATCACAATAACAAGTAACAATATTTGATTTCAAAATTATGATGATTTTGTAGTCAAATCACTAATATGAAATAAAATTATTTTTTCTACCTTTGTTGTCTGACCAATTTATTCTCTGATCATGCTGGTCCCGATCTGAGGCTTCTGCTTTCCTGTTTTCTCTTAGCTCTCTTTCTGTGGTCTATGGTCCATCTGCCATTTCTTTTCTCTTCTTTCGTTTTCTTCACTTCTTTCCATCAGCCTATTTCCAGTCCCAGTAACCCTCCCCAGTATCAGCCCCTTTCTAGTCCTCACTCCCAGTACCTTCCAATGTCAACTTGCATTCCCATGACTGCCACTGGTGTCCGTTCCCTTCCAGTCCCCCTCCTTCCCCACTGACCAGTCCCTTCTAGTACAAATACCATGGCAGCCCCTCTCAGATCCACTCCCTTCCAGCTCCATTCTCCCATCCCCTCGTATCAGCCCATTTGTAGCCTTAGCCCCCAGTTTTCTTCCAGGGCCAGCAGCTCTATCCTCCCCTCCCCACAATCAGCCCATTTCCAGTCAAAGCCCTCCAATCAGCTCGCTTCCAGTGCTAGTCTCCCCTCAACCCCATTACCAGTGCTAGCCTCCCCTAATCAGCCCATTACCAGTCCTACCCCCCATCAGCCCATTACCAGTCCTAGCCTCCTCTAATCAGCCCATTTCCAGTCCTAACCTCCCCGATCAGCTCATTTCCAATGCTAGCCCTCCATCAGTCCATTACCAGTCCTACCCCCCTATCAGCACATTACCAGTTCCAACCCCCCCTTGATCAGTCCATTCCCAGTCCTAGCCTTCCCTAATCAGCCCATTACCAGTCCTAGCCCAACCCCCATCTGCCCATTATAATCCTAACCCGCACTGTATCTCCCCTCTGTCCAGCATTTATCCCCCATCTGTCCAGTATGTCCCCCTGTCTCTTCCCTTTGTCCATGTCAGCCCCCTCCCTCCATGTCAGCCCCCTCCCTCCTTCCCTCCATCCATCCATCAATGTCAGCCACCCCTCCCTCCCTCCCTCTCTCCATGTCAGCCCCCCTCTCTCAATGTCAGCCCCCTGTCCATGTCAGCCCCCCTCCCTCCCTCCATCCATCCATCCCTCCATGTCAGCCCCCCTCCCTCCCTCCATGTCAGCCCCCCTCTGTCCATGTCAGCCCCCTCCCTCCCTCCATCCATCAATGTCAGCCCCCCTCTGTCCATGTCAGCCCCTCTCTCCTTCCCTCCCTCCCTCCATCCATCAATGTCAGCCCCCCTCCCTCCATCCATATCAGCCCTCCCTCCCTCCATGTCAGCCCCCCTGTCTATGTCAGCCCCCCTCCCTCCATGTCAGCCCCCCTGTCCATGTCAGCCCCCTCCCTCCATCCATCCCTCCATGTCAGCCCCCTCCTTCCCTCATCTCAGCCCTGTTGCAGGTTCCCTGCCCCCTCCTCCCCTCTCCCTGTCTGCCTGCTACTGCCCTGCTCTTCTACAGCCACGGCTCCCTGTCTCTTAGGGAACCATTGCGGAGCCTTCCTGTCTCTTGACAGGCTCCATGCAGCATTGTCCCGCCTTCAAAGGAAGTGGTAAACAACTTCCTTTGGAGGCGGGACCATGCTGTACGGAGCCCGTAGAGAGGCAGGAAGGCTCCACAATGGTTTTACAGGCATAGCCTTGGTTCCCTAAGAGGCAGGGAGCCGCGGCTGCAGAACAAGGGACGTGAGTTTGCCACTGCCAAGAAGTGGACTCGGCAGCGGCAGCAACTTGTGCGCTATTTTTTTTTTACGGCGGAGTGAGGCGACCCCCGTTAAATCCTGTGGTGACCCCCGTGGGGGTTGCGACCCACAGGTTGAAAACCACTGCATTGGAAGGTCTTCTGACTCCATGGGCCTCTCTCCCTCCTTTAGCCTGCTGGGTTCTTAACCTCTCCTTCTGAGCTATGCCCTCCCAGCTCTTAACTCTAGGTTGAAGACTCTCTTAAAGGGGACTGTTGATCATCCCTTTGGAGAGAGACAGGCAACCTTCTATATACCCTATTGCAGTGTACTATTTAAGAATATTGTGCGCTACTAATGAAAAGAATACCTGAAATGAAACATGTCTTAAAATGAAACAAAATAAATGAAAAAATGGAAATCATACAAAAAAAAATGAAAGCAAAACTTTTCCAGTGAACACCCTAATTCCTTATCCTTTCCACTCTGTCCAGCTTTGGCTATGTACTTCAGGCCATTATCATACTGGAACTTTCATTCCAGTTCAGCTTTCTTGCAATTTTCTTCAAGAACTTTTCTGTACTTTTTTCAATTCATTATCCCCTCTACCTGGAAGTTCCCGAATCCCTGCCAATAAGAAATATCCCTATAACATAATGTTGCCACCAGTATGCTTCATGGTGGAGATGATATTCCCTGGGTAATGTGCTGCACTGGGTTTGCACCAAACAAAATGCTTTGCATTCAGATCAAAAAGTTCTAGTTCAGTTCCATCAGACCACAGGTCTTTTAGCTGCATGACTATAGTATCTCCAGAATGTTTCTTTGCATGCTTTAAACAGGATCCAAGGTGAGCTTTCTTGAGTCATCGCTTTTTCTTGCTACCCTACATACAAGCCAGATTTGTGGAGTGCTTGTGATATTGTTGTCATGCACATATTTTGTATGACCAGTTTAAGCTGTGTATATTAATTCCAGGAACACCTTGACTCCTGTGCTCCCCTTGACCCACAGCAACACAGCTTCAGGACAAACCATGGTGTTGAAACCCTGCTAACCTCTCTGTTAAATGCTCTTGTAAAAGGAACTCAAAAATCAAACCAAGGTTTCATCTTGATATTTCAGATGCCTTTGACACCATCAACCACAGCATTCTCTTACACAGACTCCATTCCATCAGAATCCAAGGGAATGTTCTGAGCTGGTTTCACTCATACCTCAAAGATCAGCAAGTCATAATGGGATCTAATGCCTCTTCCCCCTATCCGCAAACTCAAGGTGTACCACAAGGCTCTTCCCTCTCAACTCTCCTATTCAACATTTATTTTCAACCATTATGCTAAGTCATCCATGCAAATAACATCCACTTCCACATTTTTTGCAGATGACATAATGATCTACACACCAGCAGCCCAGCATATGAAGGAATAAAGTACTGCTTCACTGCCATAGTCCTATGGTTAACTAACAACTCCCTAAAAATAAATGATAAGTAAACGGAAACTCTATTCAAAACAAAAGACACCAGTTTCCAACCACCGACCTCCATAACCCTAAATGACATAAATGTGAATGTACAAGCAAAGGTCAGGTACCTGGGCATTACCCTCGACCAACAACTCACCTTAAAAACCCAACATAAGCAACTTAGCAAAACAGATATATTACAAAATCAGAACCCTCCATCATCTCCACCCCCTACTGGACCCATCCAGCTTCCGCTCAGCATTCCAGGCAACCATAACACCCCATTTTGACTACTGCAATTCAATCTACCATGGACTGCCAAAAACCACTCTGCTCTCACTAATCACTGTATTGCACACAGCAACACGCACAATTCAAGGTGTGTCAAAGTATGAACATATAATTCCTATCCTCAAACAGCTCCTTTGGTTGCCCCTACCTAGCTGCATACTCTACAAAGTGTTGAGAACCCTTGTTTCAAACTAAGCAAATACCTATTTTTTTGACCTCTAAGGACCTATCTAAAACTAAGATGAGCTAATTTTGTACCTCTAAAGCAAGCTGGTATTTGCTTTCTTTTCAGACTACAAGGGCCTAATCTAATAAAAATTACAGCAACAGGGATTTATGGGAGACATTTTTTGTAATGGTGGACTTCTTGCATGATCAAGTAAGAAAAAGGCTGGAATCTCTTATGAAGGAGGATGGCTATTCAAAGTGACACCGAGTGCCCGAGGATTTGTGTAGCTCTGCTTCTCACCTGCATTTTGGTGCGATCATCTGGAACATCATCTGGACAGACTACTACCTGCATTGTAAGTTCTGTGCATGTTATATTGTATTGTGAGTAAGACAACATCTCCCAGCACCCTTTGCAGGGTAGTATGATGGTAACGTTAGCATCAGGCTGTTCCAGTGATGCTGAGTACCTGAGGTGTCCTGCCTCTGGCATTATGCTGAAGGGGCATGCCAAAGGGGCAGGTCATGTCCCTTCGTGCTCACTGAAGTGCCATTTTGTAACTGCATTGTGGTTTGCTTTAAATAACTTTATCTGCTTTTGCCATTTAATATGTGTCACTCTGGAAAACAGATCAATCCAGTAGTGAAAGGGAAAGGACGTTATTCTGCTCTATGGCCAGTATGCAGCTCATATAAATTAACTTGTCCAAGAGTTCTTATCAATGTTTACACTGGCCTTTTCTGCTGATTTTCTCCTGATTTAATTGCTTTGATTAATTCATGATTTGTAAGAACTAAGATGCAGGTTATTTAGAGACTAGCAAATTGGCTATTTTATGTATAATGGAAACCTGGCTTACTGATTCTGACATTGATATATTGAATTAGTTATGTCCTTGTCAATATTCTTATATACACCAACCTTGTACGAGTATTAGCGGTAGAGGTGGAGGTGTGTTAGTACTTTATGAAGATCTCTTTAAATTTGATAAACTTAATGGCTGGATTGATCCAGCCTGTGAATTGCTTATACTGTATAGTTATCTGGTTGATATCTGTGTGGTGCAATGCCCCATGATGCTTCTGTAAACATCCTATTGGATGTTTTGCAATGGCTTATCTCTTTGGTGAAAATTTTGAATGTGTTTCTTTTTTTGTGTGGAGGGTATTTTAATTTACAATTGGATTATAACCTTTGGGGAGGTGGAATTAGTTTTGGAAATGACTGAGGCATTAGAGTTGCTTCAATTAGTTTCAGGGATCGGTCATTCTCAAGAGCATTTGTTAGATCTACATTTTTTTCATTTTGGTATCAAGAAAGGTGCAAGGTGGTATCAAGAAACCCTACATGAGTTGGTGGTTGTGAATAAGAATAGAAAAAAAACAAAAAAGAAAACTGACTTGGCCTGTTTTGGCAACCTAAGGGACCAGTGTGTTGAGAAAAAGTCTGGCCTTCTGATTCCGAGATGGGAATTGCTGAATGGAATATGATTGTTGCCGATGTGATGAATGGTGCCACGGTGATTTGTGAACTGCCTGACTGAGGCTCTCTCTATGCCTTTTGGCTTTCAAGGGAGTTACTCACCCTGAAAAGAAAACTTAGACATTATGAACATTTGTGGAGAAAGAAAGAGCAGATGGTGATAAACTGGAATATGTTGGCAATATCAGGAGCAAAGAAAGCTTACTATAATAAGCAGATTCTCAATGGTATTAGTTTACCGTCATCTGCTCATCTATTCTCTACGGTCCATAGGTTAGCCAGCAAGTTTATCAAGAGTGACCAGGAAAGAGGGCTGGGTGCTCAAAAATTAGCAGCTTTGTTTTTAAGAAGGTTCAGCAGGAGTGAGACAATATGAATTTGTCTTTTTCAGATTCCGGTTTGAATGTAACCCTTGCCAATGCTAACATGCAATGACATGTTTTTTTAAAAGTTGTTATTTGTTTATCTCCCATCTGGGTGCAGTTTGAGAGTGAGAATGTGAGTTAAGAACAACTATTATTGTATTAGCTAGCTTATCTGATGGCATGTGTGATTTGGATTGTTGCCCTACTTGAGTACTTAAGGGTTGCAATAAAAGTTGGCTTCCAGTTTAGAGCAACTTTTTAATTCTTGTTGGCAATCTTATGCCAACTGTATTCAGGCAGGCTTTGATACATTCTGTCTTACAGAATCGTACAGCTGATGTTCTGGATGTGACTAATTATAGGTCCATCTCAAATATTCCTGTAGTGGGAAAGGTGATTGAGCATGTAGTCCTACAATAGCTACAGGATTTTGTGCCAAGTATGATCTTTTGGATGTTCATCAATATGGGCTTCGTCCAGAAGATAGAATAGAAACTATTTTAGTGAGCTTATTTGATACTTTCTTGAGAAGATTAGATTCCGAGACCTCCTATTTGTTATTGTTTCTTGATATTTCAGCTGCTTTTGACACCGTGTCACATGAAGTTTTACTTGAGAGATAGTGTATCCATAAAATGGGTGAAAGTGTATTAGGTTGGTTTGCCTCCCAAAGGGTACATATTAATCAAGATTAGTGTACCTCAGGAGTCACCCCTTCCTCTTTAATATTTAATCTTTATCTTGTCATTATGTGAGGTGTTTATAGAGTTGCTGTTCAAATATAGAAGCAGCCTGATTCCGTACCAGACATAAATCCATTCTGTATGTCTGGTCTGAGCCAGGTGTAAAGAGGGGATTGTGATTCTGATCTCATAGGGCATGTTTACCCCACGGGATCAGAATCACGATCAGTCATGTACATGCAAGCCAGGACTGCGAATCAGTCCAGCCTGCACGTACATGACCTGCCTGGCTAACTCAGTCAGGGCTTTTAAATGGAGCCACGGTGCCATGGCGTCATGTTGCCATGGCACCGCAGCTCCATTTAAAAGCCGCGATGCCAGTTGCCTGAAAAAGAGGTTTATTCCCCACAGCCCGACCCCTGATCTGGCATCCTAAGGCCAGGGTCGGGCTGCAGGGACTTTCCCCTGTCCCCCCCCCCCCCCCCCGCCCCATCCATGCCTCGGGCTGTGCAAAACATCACATCCAGGGAGGTTATTCCATTTCGGAGGTGGAATAACTTCCCCCACATGTCGCTGGCCCAGGACATACAGAGACGACATTAGAATTAGCCCTGTACGTCCAGGGCCAGCGACCGCCCACTGCCCACCCACACTCTGCCCCTGGGCCACACGTTCTCTGCCCATGTCTAACTTTCCCACACAATTGGCGGGGAAGTTAGTAGGGGGCAGGAGCCGGCACGAATAGTGTTGGGATGTCCATCCCTGCTATTCATGGCTATGATGTTTTGATATTTCTTCCAGTGAAGGGATGTCTATTGTCTACTTTTACGTAAATGAGAGAGAGTCTGTTATCAGTGCCTGGTTAAATTGTAACAAGTTGGCACTTGATTTTATCAAGTCAGATGCCCTTATTGTTATGCTTGATAAAGCAATGCTTTGTGAGGGCAATATTTGTGTTCCCATTTCTTGTGTCCATAGTTCTTGTGTTAAAATGCCCCACATGCTGTATCCCTCTCCCCAACTATTATTGTTATAATGTCAAAATTTCAAGTTGATATGTAAACCACTCTGATTGAAGGACAAAGCAATATAAAATACAGTCTAAATAAATAAATAAATAATAAATAAATGTCTGCATGCAGTTCAAACTTCTCATACTGAACTATAGGTGCATTTATTCTGCAGCTCCTCATTATCTTTCAAAACCAAACTTCATTATTTTGGAGAGACCTTGGACTCTTTTAATGTGAACACATTTGAAGGCTGTTTTGAAATTAGCTTTTTATAAGTTTGTCTTATTAAAGCATTTGGAACTCTTGCTCCTGCAGGATGATTGACATGTAATCAGGGCCAGTGCTGCCTTCAGGCGGTCGCCTAGAGTTCTGGCTCTCTGGTGGTGCCCATTGCCGTTGCCCCTCACAGGGATCTACAGCAGCGGCAATGGCCTGAAACAGCCTCATGGCACTTACCTTCAAACTAGCTCTGTAGGGCTGTCTGCTTCCACTTCCATCAACGCCTGATGCCGACTTCCTGTTTGCATGTGGGCGGAAGTGGCATCTGTCCCCCCATACAAAAGGAAATCGGCTTCAGTGGGGGCAGAAGACAGTCCCATGGCGCCAAAATTGGAAGGTAAGCAGCACGGGGATGTTTCAGGCCATTACTGCTGTAGGTCCCGGTGAGGGGAGCAGTGGTGGTAATGAGGGGTGCCCGAGGGGGGGGGGGGTGTGCAAGGGAAGAGCTTCACTTAAGATGCTTCATCTCTTTGCACCGGTCCTGCATTTAATTTTCCAAATGCTTATCCTTCCATCGCCTAATTACTGTAATTCACTGTATTGGGGTTTGCCCAAAAGATACCTGCGGGCGTTATAGCTTTCCTAGGATGCGGTTGTAAGGGGAGTTCTTGGGATTTCCAGGTTTCAACACGTCTTCTTTTCTAATGTAATTGCATTAGTTGCTCGTAGACGTTTGGATTCATTTTAAAGTTTTGCAAGTTGTTTGCAAGGCTTCTAATGGGCAGGAGCCATCGTTTTTGGGTGCTGTTCTCCAGAAATATCAGCTGACACATGCCCTTCGTTCGGATCTGGAAAACTTGCTTTTTTGCCCCCTCGGTAAAGCAACTGCACAAAGCTGAAATTTGTGTTCGGACCTTTCCTTGTGCAGTGTCCCACCTCTGAAACTCTTTATTTATAGGTATGTTTAGAGGCTGATCTCTGTGCTTTAGGACATGTGTGAAAGAAACGTTTAGGGACACAATGTCAGATTTACAATTTTTAATTTGTTAATTTCTGCTTTAACTTTGTTATTATGTCTAATGTGTTGCTTTTTATTAATGATTTTATTTCTTCTGTTCATTGTACTTAACCTAGGAATTATGATAGGCAGAATATAAATAGTTCTTAAATAAATACCTAAATAAAAATGGCAGCTGGACTCTTGTTTATTTTTTATTTTTAAATTTTCTATACCACCTTTTGCAAGCATTAAGGCAGTTTACAGTAGTTGCTAAATAAAATACATTAACAGGATAAGACATAAGTAAAATAAGAAAATTAAAACAATATAAAGAATAAGACTCAGATCAGAAAAATGAGAGAGAGCTAATACATTGCAATTAACTAATCAGAAAGCTGAAATAACATGAGAAAGAAAAATTAGCAGATGAAAGGAACTATCACTCTGCCAGTGAGCTCACTAGCTTACTGGAAGGAGAAGCCGGTGATTGTGGTGGTGGAAAGGAAGCGTCAGAGGCAAGGGTGATGCACCAGGGGAAATATCAGGCATGCTGGAAAGCAGTACTGGCATCATGACTACCACCCTGTCACCTACCATCCCCCCCTCCCCCACGGCATCACATATCCATGGCCCATGAGCCCTTGTTCAGATTGTCTATCTTAGCACATTTTAAGTTTGTGGAGCAAGATCTCTCTCTTCTGGGTATGTGTACAGCTCCGTGTACGCCTCGTAGTGCAAGAAAATGATAAGTGGTAGTAGTAGTATGGTCAGGATCAGCTTCTGGGTCCAGGACTGGCTTGGCTGGAGTCCCCTTGAGGGTGGGCTCCATCAGTCCTTGTCATTTTGGCACCTGGTGCCTCCATCTGGGGAAGAAAGGTGCTAGCGGGTAGTATTTCCCTCCTTTCACCCCAGGAAACCCTCTCAAAAACACTGCTGTGAACAAGGCCGGCTTAATAGTATTTACAATTTATTTATAAATGCATACATCAAGTATGTGATAAAATAATGCAGTATGTACAACCCGTAGTATGATAAGTGGTTCAAGCAGATAAGGTGTAATAGCAATACAGGACAAGAGATAAAGTAGTTCAAACAACCAAATATAACCTTTTACATAATGACTTAAGTAAACTTTTAAAGATTATGGCTTTAACCTTATTAACCAATTCTGGAAAATGAGCCCCCCCCCCCCGCAAAAGGCGGGAGGGGGTGAGTCTAGGGAGGAGTGAGGGCGGGCTGCCCTCTCTCCTCCCTAGACCCACCCCCTCCAGCCCATTGCGGGGAGTTAATTTCCTGGAATTGCACCTGGGCATTTAGCAGGGAATATACATCTGCCCTGGATGTATATCCCCGCTAAATGCTCGTCAGAATTCCGGTGTTGGCCCTGTATATCTGGGGTTTGCAGTTTGGACAGGGAACATATTCCACCCTCGAGGTAGGAGGCAGCTGAGGAACGGACAAGTAGAGGAGGTGAGTAGGGGCACAGGGTTCCCTGCATCTCCTCCCAATCTTGGAAGACCTGATCAGGGGTTGGGCAGCAGGGAACAGGGCTTTGAATGCAGTGCCAGCTACTGGGGGTCCGGCATGGAGCCACAGTGCCATGGCAATGGGATGCAACAGCACCACAGCTCCATGCCGGAGCCCAGCTGAGCTATCCAAGTAAGATCCAGGACATCCAAGGGGCCTAAATCGGGGCCTGTCCAGGCCAGCTGTACCCAATTCTGATCCCGGGGGGACATCTAGCCACTTTGAGATCATGATCGGGTGCTAATCCAGCCCATCCAGATTTTGGACGTCCGGACGGGCTAGACAGGCCCTGATCAGAATTGGCCTCCACAAATTTAAAGTTAAATCTTAATAATGGATATAAATATGAGCAAATATTACCATTGTTCCTTCAGCACATGCAGTGATTTGCATAGCCCCCCTAAATGTTTACTTTCCCACTCTGCTAGCACAGTGACTGTTACTGCAGGCTGCTCTTTTCATGTTGTCCCTCATTTGACCTCTCCAACAGCTACCTCTGCAGCAGCATATAGTGACCATTTACATTTGATTCTACATTATTTATCATACCTTTAGAGGGGTGGGGGAGTTCACTAGTAAAAATTAGCAATTCCTAAATGTTCCTAAGGCCCATTTGTTATCTTCTCTCATTTTGCTCCAGAAGTATTTAAAAGAGGTGTTGGGTTTAATGAGCCAGAGTCTGTTTCTGTTTCTAATGTGTACAATTTATCCTCACAGCCCTTGGTTACTGCTGAAGGCGGTGAGGTTCAGGTTGTGGTAGACTCTAATCAATTAGACTTAACAGAGTTTCTTGAATCATCTACGGATGAAATTGCCTCGAGGGCTATTTTGGTGGAATCTGTCTCTTTAGAATTGGACAAGCACTGAATTCTTAAGGCTTATTTTCCAAAGAAATCTGTATTGTTTTGTGGCCAAAAGATTATGATTTTTCTTGACGTTTCTAGAGCTACTCAATTGAGTAGGAAGAGTTTCTTCACTCTGAAGCCATGGGTTTGGGAATTGGGGACCTCCTTCATATTATTGTAAAATTTCCCTGCAAATGTCTGGTTGTCAAGAAACAAGGTACACTTTTGTGGATTCTGTTCAGTTAGAAGAGTTCTGAAAGGTAAAGAATGAGATTTCTCTTGTCCCTTACTGTAGATCTGGTAGTCTTTGACTTTTCATATTGTTTTTCCTATTATTCCTTCTAGGGTTGGTATAGTTCCTGGAGATTATATATTAGTTTTCCCACAGGTGAGGGATTGCCCCTCTCTCTCCATGATGTGGACTACTGTATACATTAACAGTATGTGTTGTATTATTTTTCTTTTTTCTGTTAATTGATCTTGTTATTTGCTTTTATAAAATGAGTAAAAATGAAATGAAGAGAAAAAAAGATGGCAAATTACACATAATAAGGGAGGAGTAGCCTAGTGGTTGGGGCAAGGTACTTCAGGCCAGAAGGTCAGGGGTTCAAATCCCACTAGAGGACAGCAACCTTGGGCTGGAAGGACTGGGGTTTCTAGTCCCACAGATGCTCCTTGTGGTCTTGGGCAAGCCACTTAACCCTCCATTGCCCATGTTCCCTGTAAGTATTAGTGTATGTGTCTCATATCCCCGTGCGTTAAATGTATCCCCCAAGTGTGTTGTGACTGCTTTGATTGAAGGATAAGGCGGTATACAAAACTGTCTAAATAAAATAAATAATGAGCGGACAAGAGAACGAGGAGCATCACGGCAGCATTGTGGATAATATCTTGTATTCATCTGCTCAGTGTGCAACGGCAGTCAAGAAAGCTAATAGAAAGCTAGGATAAATATAATGGAACCTGTTTACCTTCTGAGATTCTGCCAGAAACGTATGACTTGGATTGGACACTGTTGGAAACATGATATTGGGTTTGAGAGATTGTTAATCTCACCCAGTATGGTAAATCTTATGCTCTTATGTTTTTTTTTTTCATTTATGCTCCTGTGGCCACTTACATCTATAAATGACCTCTTATAGAATATCAACTAGCGTAAAAATATGCACCTCATTTGCATGCTGCGTACCTTCATTGTGGGAGTGCTAGAAGGCAGTGTACACATGCATAAATTTAGGCATGTTCTTGAAAAATCTAGTTGCGGGAATTTACACCAATTCTAGAGCTAGCATAATTGTCCATACCTGAAATGCGGGTGCACATCATGCTATTTAGGCTAGTATTTTTTTTTAAAGAAAAGTAGGCACTTACTGTTCTTTATAAATTAGGCTTTAAATAGATGCATTTTAGCTGCCTTAAAATAGGTGTCCAATTATAAAATTATCCTCATAGTATCAGGTCAACAATCCTGGCTGGACACTTTTTGCATAGAGAAGGGATGGAGGGAGGGCAGAGATGCAAAATTAAGTAGCTAGTGGTGATTTTGAGCTGCTATCTGGATAACCTATACATTTAGGGGTATGTCTACTAAGCACAGGTAAGGACATTATTTGCGCCTCCTAGCGGTAAACGTGGCAGAAAGTGCAGATACCGCCGTCTTAACAACTGGTAGCCTGTTACCGGGCATTAAGGTACAAAGGGGTGGAGAAGGGGCATTAACTGGATGGATTGAATTGTGGACAGAGACAGTGTGCATTCCCTTAATGCTAGGTGTTATTAGCGTGTGTTAGGCGCAGCCACGGGGAACCTTAATGTCTGCTCAGAGCAGGCATTAAGGGCTCCCTTGCAGGAAGAGAGAGCTGTTTTCATGTGTCAAACATTACACAGGGAGTATATCAAGGTGTATGCAGTGTGCACCTTCCAGACTTTAGCCCTGAAATGAGTGATAGTGTGGCCCATTGGCAGTCACAGCATGGGGCCCTTTCAATAAAGGACACTATGTTGTTGGTGCCAAAGTGCCAAAGGTGGTGCCACATGAGCAATTCAGCGGGGCCAGACAGGGAAAAACACAACAAGACACAAAGCACAACACATGGACAAAGAAGATTCAAAGCATTCAACAAGGACCAATTCCTACAAGACACGCTACCTTACCTCAACCCAGAAACGCACAATCTGGATAAACAAGTAGGCAACTGGAACAATATCATCAATGCAGCAGCCAAAGCCAAAGCAAGCACAACAACAAACACCAAGAGACAGCACGCACCATGGTACTCCAAAAGCATACGCAATGCAAAAAGAGATCTGAAGAAGATAGAACGCCGCTGGAGACGCTCTAAATCCCCATCCACACAGGTCTTATACCTAACTCAGCAAAAGAAATACAATGATCTTATCAACAAAACAAAAAGAGGGCACCACACAAACACCATCCAGAAAGCCTACAACAAGCCCAGAGAGCTTTTCGAGATAGTAAAAAATCTAATCAACGAACCAATCTCCGACAAAGACATACAGATCGACCCACAAACCTTCGCAGATTATCTTCAAGAGAAGCTAGGCTGCTCACCACAACAACCATCTACAGGAACCAGTAACTGTAAGGCCCTGTTACTTACAAGAGACCGATTACTAATTATCACTAATTTCCTGTATAGTCCAGATTCAAAAGTCAGTACAGGTGCAATCAGAATCTCTGTTTATTAGATAACTGATGGACAAATACAGGCAAGGGAGAGGAGAATTTCTGTCAGTCATCAGACCTCAGAATCCCTCCTCCCATTGAGTATAATAGTCATATCACTTATATACATTTTTCTGATTTCCGTATACGTGCACAGCTCCCAAATCTATCTCCCCCCCCCCCCCCTTTGTATCTCATCTCCTCTTGCCATCTGTTTCCTGTTACTTCCTTTCTATCCCCTTGTTCCTGTTTTAATACCCACTCAGGTTCCTTTTTGTTTGCTCTTACTCCATACCCATCAACTATCAACTGTCCTTTTCTTCTTCAGGGCTGATGTGCTCAGCATATTCTTCTTTGCATGGTTTCCTGTGTTCATGCTTGCATGATTCCTGGGCCCTTCAGCTCAGCAACATGCAGTGCAAAGATTTATATGATTTCATGCTGGCCTGTCTTTCCTTGCCCACTGTAATGACAGACTGGTTGATGTATATATTTTTATTAGAGCAGAATAAAGGCCATTGAGTGATTATGAACCAGGAACATATATATACCTAAACCTTATAATCCCTACAATTCTCCCTTTTTTTTTTTTATTGTGGAGGAGATAAGACCAAGTCAGAGAATTTAGAAGTGGGGACCACAGCATAGGAAACATTCACATGTGTATGGCATGTTAACCAATTACCTACATTCAGTCTTCCCTTAAAGTCATCAATATGTAAATCTGACAGGTGGCGTATTTTATCCAAAGCATTAAGCACAAACACTGAATGGTTCGCTATGACTATACAACAAATAGTGGCATTAATAAAAGAACAAAAGGCCTCATTCAGAAGCAAGGAGCAAATCTAGGGCTTGTCTATGTTTTGCAGAGTCATTTGTGTATTTTGCTCCAATTACTCTGACAACTTACTAATAGAATCAAAAACAGCTTTCATTTGAACATACAGTAAGCATTGCAGATGGCGTATAGCCATACCAAGTTCAGCAGTTATGGCAGGGGTCTTGAAAGGTATCAAGGAAGTCCAGCATCTAACCTACTGTGTAATAGCAATGGAGCAAAAAGTTCAACAGACTGTCACGATTTCAGTTCAAGGCAGGGGGTTGAAGTGAGAACTTCTTTGGAGATGTGGGTTGTATTATGAACATGCAGAAGTAAAACTAATTGTCCATCAGGATGAAGGAAACAGATGGTGTCCCAAGGAGCAGGTTTGGCAGCAATTATCTTGGTCAGCAACAGTTCATACAGGAAGGAAGTAGATCAAACAGAGGTGACCATTGAAGAAACCTTCAACTGACTGACATGAGTTCAAGTGTCAGTATCATTCAAGTGGGCAGCAAAGGGGGAAGCAACGGTGACAATGGTGGGCTGGATACAGACTGTGTAGTAGCCACCCGATAAAAAGGATTAAGTACAACAGCAGTGAAACCGTGATATTCTTGGATACATGACAGCATTTAAAACATAATGCAGCAGACACTTGTCACTCTCCAGAGAGAGCAGAAGGAGAGAATGCACAATACTGTTTATACCATTATACCATTCTATATAAATTGCAAACAAGCTTGAACCAGTTCAAAAGGTCACACAAAAGTCAGCATTATGTAGTTGCAGTAGGGGTCGCTGTTGTCCACAGGTGTGCTGCATCAGATCTGAAATAACATCTTATCAGAATGTCCTTCACTCGCTCCACCAATTCAGTTGCCTGAAATTCTACAAGTACAAACAAAAGAATGCTATTTCCCTTCCCCCTTCTTCCTCTCGGATTGCGTTCTGGGATTGCTGCTCACACACAACAGCTAATCCTGCTTCTAAAACAATTGTTAAAAGTCAGTATTGTGGCAAACAAAGGGGAGGCAGAAAATATAAATTTAGATTCTTAAACAATGTCCCAGTCCCACTAGCTTAATTGGTATAGTTTTGAATGGATATATGTGCTCATTCTAAACAGCAACTAAAGATAGAACTCCTGGAACTGAAATTTAAAAGACTTCCAAAAAAGTACAAAGTACACTTTTGCTCTGGACACTAACACATAACTTTAAAAACAGGTGAATTTATCCTAAAATCCAATATCGTAGCAAATAAAAACTGGGAAGATGAGGGAACGCCCATGGTGGCACTGGCCTGTAACAACACACACAGTAATTTACCCTGAATCTTATAGTTCGGGGAAGCAGACATTTAAAACTGATACTTTTTTCATGAAAAGACTGGTGGACATCTAGAATGCAAACACTTCCCTTTTTAAGTTATTTCAAAGCAAATCACTGAGAGTTACAGCCAACCTCGACCTCCATGAGGTGCTTGCCATAATATATAAAACCCCTGTTTAACTTTTAATTTTGCTTAATAGCATATACAATCAGAACAAAATCCAAACATGATTAACTTCTTATTCACTCAGGATGTAAATCATTCCCAAATTGCAATCTGCTCCGAATACCACATTATCCTGCAGGGATCTTAACTTCTACTTTGAAGGTCAAATAAAAAAAAAGGAAACAGTTTTCTTCTGTTGCACCAGTAGCAAAGAATTCTAAGCAGTTCAATTTCAGAGATCATAAAATCTAATTAAGAAAGCGTTGATTGCGTGAGTGTTATACTAAACCAGGCACTTCCAGAAGGGAAACGGCTGCACTGGTAATTTTTGCTTCAAAAGCAAAGTAACTTTTGAATCACACTCTGCAGATATCATAGCTGTTATTGTTCCTCTATTACCAATTTTGTTTCCAGAATATATATTACCACAAAACAATAATCATATATCAAAGCATGGAAGATCTTCCCATTCATTCATTCATAACAATTTATAACTAAAAATACATCACACATAGAATGACTAAACAGGTTTTTTTTCTTTCTCTCAGCGTCATTTCCGTACCTAGAAAGCTAGCAAGCTAATTACAGAGGAAAAAATACTTCACCGAAAGAGTTCTGAACTTCATCTCCTGTCACACTGAATAAATCCTTTATTTAAACAAACAAGAAAGACTGCTCAATCGAGAGTTTCCTCTAGGTAATGCGTCCATTACCAGAAGAAAATCCCCCAGCAGTCCCCCTCCCTCTTTCTAGCTGAAAACAGGCAACCATCTTATCCTAGACAATTAACTATCTTTCATCAGGCGACATATAGGAGCAATTATTCATTAAACACAGTCAGGCACTGGCCAGGTGACTGGCAATGTTCAAAGAACAAACCTCAAAGTTCAGAACTCCATAATTACAATTGATGTGTATCTTGTTTACATTGTTATGTAACTAGACTGATTCTTTCAATTGATCTAATTGTCACCCTCTCTGGTCTGATCCCAGATAAGGGGATTTCTTCCATTGTTTTCTTTTAGAACAATCTTTTATTCTCCTTCACTGTCCCTCAGCCTATAATCAGTAAACCTGGTGTTTTCACTGTGTGGGGGTGAAAATAGACAAAACTTTCTCTATTTCCTGTCCTAATAAGGGATTATCTCTCATCATCCGTTCGACCGGAGTCACTGGGGAAACTTGATTTACCATTATGTCATGATTGCCATCTTTCTTTCTCCTAAACAGAGACATGATTCCTACGTGCAACCTTTTATTTAAGGGTCTCAATACCCACCCTCTTTATTTACAGAGGAAGGAAGTGCACGAAATGTCCAGGACACCTTTCAAACAAGAATTTGCTTCGTTCAAGCCCAGCCAATCTCCTCGCGGAGGTATGGAACCATGAGCAAGAACACACACACACTTCGTGTCAGACGACACGTACTGTCTCAATCACTTATCACTCAGTCCCAGTTTATAACAGCAAATTATTCTTACACTTTATTCATATAACAAAAACAAAAATTCATATAATAAAAACAAAAATTAAACAACACTTACCAAGCTTGGTTAAAAATATGCTCACGACGCCGTCATTACAGCTGTCGTCATCCTAGGGAATCCGTCACTCACTTCTTCTCCGGTCTCTACTACGCACCGGGAACGTACTTCCCTCTTTCTTGAGGGGAATCCAAATCTTTACATACCTCCATCTTTTTTCTTGAGGGGAATCCAAATCTTTAAATTTGTATCTTGGTCATAAAGACCCACCCGTAGCCCAATCCCGGGTGTTCGGCACCAATTGTAAGGCCCTGTTACATACAAGAGACCAATTACTAATTATCACTAATTTCCTGTATAGTCCAGATTCAAAAGTCAGTACAGGTGCAATCAGAATCTCTGTTTATTAGATAACTGATGGACAAATACAGGCAAGGGAGAGGAGAATTTCTGTCAGTCATCAGACCTCAGAATCCCTCCTCCCATTGAGTATAATAGTCATATCACTTATATACATTTTTCTGATTTCCGTATACGTGCACAGCTCCCAAATCTATCTCCCCCCCCCACCTTGTATCTCATCTCCTCTTGCCATCTGTTTCCTGTTACTTCCTTTATATCCCCTTGTTCCTGTTTTAATACCCACTCAAGTTCCTTTTTGTTTGCTCTTACTCCATACCCATCAACTATCAACTGTCTTTTTCTTCTTCAGGGCTGATGTGCTCAGCATATTCTTCTTTGCATGGTTTCCTGTGTTCATGCTTGCATGATTCCTGGGCCCTTCAGCTCAGCAACATGCAGTGCAAAGATTTATATGATTTCATGCTGGCCTGTCTTTCCTTGCCCACTGTAATGACAGACAGGTTGATGTATATATTTTTATTAGAGCAGAATAAAGGCCATTGAGTGATTATGAACCAGGAACATATATATACCTAAACCTTATAATCCCTACACAACCCAACCATACCCATCACAAGTTGGGACAAATTCAACACTCCTTCCAAAAAGCAAATCTCAGATATCATCTCAGCTCTCAACACAAGCACCGCACCCACAGACCCATGCCCGGTCCCATGGATCAAGACAACCAAGGAAAACTTCCTCAGCCTCATACACAACTCCCTGACCCAAGGAACCATGCCAGACCAGCTGAAACTAGCCACAATAAGGCCGATCCCCAAGAAAACCAACCTAGAAAAAAGCAATCCAGCAGCCTACAGACCAATCTCCAGCATACCACTTCTGGCTAAAATTATAGAGAAGGCAGTGCAACAACAGCTCCAGGACCACATCGACGAACATGCCCCACTGGATATACATCAACATGGCTTCCGCCCAAACCACGGAGTCGAAACACTTCTGCTATACCTATTCAACGACATCATCCAGACCATAGACAACTACAAACAAGGAACACTAATGATCTTCCTAGACATCTCAGCTGCATTCAACACAGTGGGCCACAGAATCCTCCTAACCAGACTACAGAACATTGGAATAACCGGCACCATACTAAATTGGTTCAACTCGTACCTAACAGATAGACAGTTCCAAGTCAAGATTGGAGCCAACATCTCACAACCCGCAAAGATCAAGCAAGAAGTGCCACAAGGATCCCCACTATCCTCACTACTATTCAACCTATACATCCAACCAATCTGCGACATCATGAAAGCCCACAAAATAGACTACACAATCTATGCAGATGGCATCATGATATACACGCCAATCAACCTCGACAGCCCCGACTACCCCAAAATAACAAACAGTCTCGACAGCATGTCCACTTGGCTCATGCACAACAACCTGGCCATAAACTACAACAAGACAGAAGCACTCATCATCACACGAAACACCAACTTCAGCCCCCCACCCTTCATCAAAACCAACAACAGGGCAATACCACTGAAGAACGAAGTGAAATACCTCGGAATAACACTTGACAAAGAGTTGAACTTACAATCACACATCAGAAGAACCACCAAAAACGCATACTACAAAATGAGAATAATCAGACGCCTCAAACCTCTACTCTCATATGAACACTTCCGCACAGTCTGCCAAGCGCTCATAACCCCCATACTTGCCTTCTGCAACCCGATCTACAACGGAATACCAAAACAATCACTCAGACCGCTCCAAATGGCTCAAAACACAGCAGCCAGAATAATCACCGGTTCTCCAACACAAGCCCACATCACCCCCATCCTAAAAGACCTCCACTGGCTCCCAATCAGCCACCGCATCAAATACAAGATGATATTGAACATATTCAGAATCAGACACAAGAGCTCAGCACTCAGCCTCCAAGCCCTCATACTCCCTTACACCAGCAACAGACCAAGAAGAAAAACCACAGCAGACACACTCAGCACCCCAAGCAACTACACAAAAGCATGCAAATCCACCGCACAAAGAGCCCTATCCCTGGCGGCTCCAACAATATGGAACACACTCCCACACGACCTACGATCAACTGAAGATCTGAAGGACTTCCGGAAACACCTAAAGACTGTACTCTTCACTGAGCACTACGGCCCAAGCACATAGCCAGAATCTACAGACTTGGACCAACCGTAGACTCGATTAAAGTTCAATCACAACCAGCGACGGACCCAGCAAACCCATGTATATAACTGTAAAAAGCGCACACTGTAAATAGCTCACACTAATCAGCACACCCGCACCCATGCACCCTCACTGTACATAATCTCACCTGACATACACACCATTGCCAATGATTGTTTGTGTTTACCGCCTTGATTGAAGGATAAGGCCGGATAGAAATATCCTTAAATAAATAAAAATAAATAAATTCCTCTAAGCAGACTAGGTGGCCACCTAGTGATCACATCCCCAATAGCCAGTGCGACTCTTCTATTACAGAGCGGTACACATACATGGTGCTGCTGTCACAAAGGATTCATGCCACTGCCACCACACAGCCATGTTAGCATCATGTGGGAGTGGCAGCCTCTTCTGCCCGATGCAGAAGAAACCTTTGTCGCAGCCCTGCATGTAAGGTGCAATGCTCCAGTGTCTACTGTCGGGGGCATGCCAAGCATATCACTGTCAGATAAAACGGATCCCATACTGTGTGTGATGTTTGCACTGGAGCAAATAACACCACCTACTGAACTGTAGTAGGTGATCCTCTGCTAAGGCAGTTCATGCATAGTGAGACCAATGTGCCAACTGTGCAGATCCCACCGTGCCTACACTGTGCCTCAACCTGCCCACTTGCAACTTAAACATTAGATGTACAGAGTGTGTGGAAATGTCCTGCGCTGTCAGCAGCCCATGCTAGCTGCCAATGCGTGTCCCAATGCACAGTCTGCGTGCGTCAGAACACATGTACTCAGCAAAAGCCCTGTAGTCAAATGACCCCTATAGCAATGCATGTGGCAATGCCAATGGCATGTCTATTGCATGAGAGTGAGACAATGAACTGTCTCTGCAGGGGAAACAGGGTTGCAGGTGCAGTGGACCTCCCCAACAGATGGTGGTTCACCATGTGTAGGGTCAACTGTCTGCAGAGTGGTCATGCTTGTGTCCAGGGGCAGCCCAAGGGGGGTGCGGGGCCATGTGCGGAGACTCGGTGTGGGGCCTCATTTGCATAAGGGGCCTCATTTGCATAAATATTTGCATAATGTTACCATACACTAACTTTTAGTAAACATGCCTCTTCATGAGTGTATGGATAAAAAAAGACAAAGATTTCTACATTACTATAATCCAGTGCCAACCGCCAGGCACATTAGGAACTACTACAAACACTGCCCATTTAGAACCCATAGCAAACCCACCGTATCCCAACAGCACTACCAGGACTCATAAAGCACCATACACTACCTATCAAAAGGCAACACTGCAAATATTAAACCAATACATTTCAGAGAATAACAATACATGACCTACTGGGGAAAGAGAACAAGTGACAATGTCAAATAGGAATTACATAAACAGAATACCTCAGCTCAGTTACACATGCAGAACATAGACTATCACCAAACAAGGAATCACAATTTAAAAACAGGAAGACAATAATTAAACTGGGAACCCTAAAAGCCAAACTTGGAATGTACAACAACAATGTAGAAATAAAACTATAAATTAATTTCCTCTTGTACTAAACAAAGCACAGACATTAATGATGCACATTTCCCAGAGCTGACATATTCCAGTTAATAAATTCAAAATAAAGAGATATCTTTGTACCTTTTGTGCATTTTTTTTTCAGTTGCAATTGTTCCAGCCACTTTCTTCTGGTTTATTTGTGTCTTCTGCTATCTCTCCATCGTCTGCTGTCCATTTGTCCTTTCTTCTCTTCTAGTTTTTTTCCATTCTCTCTCTACATCTGCTTTAACATAATAATCTTTCTCCTTTTGCTCTTTCCTCATTCCTATTTCATCCACTCAAATTTTACCCCTCCATCCTCAATCCCCACTTAGTCTCCCAATACCCGGCCAATTGTACATTTTTCTTCCCTCCCACACAAAATATTTTTCCCCTCTCCATTTCATTCTCCCAGCCCCATCCCCTTCTAATCTCCCCCAACATCAGCTCCCTTTTAGTTCCAGCCCCACCCAGTATCCGCTCCCTTCTAGTCCCCACATCAGCCCATTTCCAGTCCTAGCTCCCCCATCCATTTCCAGTCCTATCCGAGTCCCTTCATCAGCTCATTTCCAATACCAGCCTCCCATCAGCCCATTTCTAGTCCTTTCCTAGCCCCACCATCAGCCCATGTTAAATCCTAGCTCCCCTCCACTCAGCCCATTTCTAAACCAAGCCCCCCATGAGCCTACTTCCAGTTCTAGCCCCTCCATGAGTCCATTTCAATCCAAGCCCCCACCAAAGCCCATTTCCAATCTTAGCTCCCCCCAACACCCAATTCTCAGTTCTATCCTAGCCCATCCATCAGTCCAGTTCCTGTCCTAGCTCCCTCCCCTAAGAGCCCATTCCAAGCCCCCCTTCCCATCAGCTATTTGCAGTTCAAGCCCCCTTCCACTCAGCCCATTTCCATTCCAAGTCCCCCTCCCCATCAGCTATTTGCAGTTCAAGCCCCCCACTTCCCCACAGCCCATTTCCATTCCAAGCCCCGTCCCCATCAGCTATTTGCAGTTCAAGCCCCCCACTTCCCCTCAGCCCATTTCCATTCCAAGCCCCATCCCCAACAGCTATTTGCAGTTCAAGCCCCCGTCCCCTCAGCCCCTTTCCAGGCCTAGCAACCCCCCCAACCCATTACCAGTCCTAGCCCCCCCCCATAGCCCACTCCCAGTCCTAATCCCACCAGCCCATTTCCAGTCCTAATCCCCCATCACCCAATTTTCAGTTTAAGCCCCCCATAGCCCATTACCAGTCCTAACCTCCCCATCAGCCCACTCCCAGTCCTAATCCCCCATCACTCAATTTTTAGTTTAAGCCCTCCCATAGCCCATTACCAGTCCTAACCCCCCATCAACCCACTTCCAGTCCTAATCCCACCAGCCCATTTCCAGTCCTAATCCCCCATCACCCAATTTTTAGTTTAAGCCCCCCCCAGCGCCCATCACCACTCCTAACCCCTCCCCAGCACCCATCACAACTCCTAACCCCCCCAGCGCCCATCACCACTCCTAACCCCCCCAGCCCAGCACCCATCACCACTCCTAACCCCCCCAGCCAGTCCAGTGCCCATCACCACTCCTACCCCCCCAGCCAGCCCAGTGCCCATCACCACTCCTAACCCCCCCCAACCAGCCCAGTGTCCATCACCACTCCTAACCCCCCCAGCCAGCCCAGCCCATCCCATCACTACTCCTAACACCTCCCCCCCCAGCCCTGCCCTGCCCATCACAAATCCTAAACCCCCCCAGCCCAGCCCAGCCCATAACTACTCCTAACACCCCCCCCGCCCAGCCCAGCCCAGCCCATCACTACTCCTAACACCCCCCCCCCCCCAGCCCAGCCCAGCCCAGCACCACTTCTAACCCCCAGCCCAGCCCAGCACCACTCCTAACGCTCAGCCCAGCCCAGGGAAATTTTTTAAAAAAAGAAAACCTGTCTCCTGCCGCTGTCGGGGCTGCCGCGGCAGAATCAAGCGTGCCGCGGGGCCCCCCTGTACCCGGCACAGCCTCTCCTCCCTGTAGCAGCTCTCTCGTTGGAGCTGAAGTCAGACGCGCCGGCTTGCAGAGCGCGAGGGAAGAGTTTTTTCCTCGCTGCTCTGTTAAGCCCGCGGGGGCTGATGGGAAGTTCCCATCAGCCCCCGCGGGCCTAACAGAGTCGCGAAAGGGAAACTCTTCCCTTCGCGCTCTGCAAGCCGGCGCGTCTGACTGCAGCTCAGAAGAGAGAGTTGCTACAGGGAGGAGAGGCTGTGCCGGGTACAGGGGGGCCCCGCGGCACGCTCGATTCTGCCGCGGCGGCCCCGACAGCGGCAGGAGACAGGTTTTCTTTTTTTTTTTCAATTTTACTTTTACAAAAGAATGTTTTTTGCGTGGGGCCCCCTGAAACGCGGGGCCCTGTGCAAAAAACATTCTCGCTCAATGGACGGGCCGGCCCTGCTTGTGTCCTTGAAGAAGGCAAGTCTAGGGGAGGCAGTGTACCATATGAGATACAGCCATCCTCTCTGGCTTCCACAAGACCAAGTGCTCACCCTCCATCAGCCTAATTGGAGGCTACAGGCAAGCTGTTTGAGCATCTGAGGCCTCACCAGGATGCTATGACTAGCCTGTCACATTCCATACTTGGGCTTGGCAAGCACCTGAGAGCTCTACTTAACTTTGCCTCTCGCTTCCTCCAAACTCATTGACTGCAATAAGTGGAATGGGCCACAACCAGTTTGCTAGCTGCCCCCATCAGGTCCTATGCTGCTGAGTCAGTATAGATTTGAGGGCCCTTATTAATATTATTCTTTTTTATGTGTTATGATAGCACATTGGCTCTGCAAGGATGTACATTGCAATCATACCCATCTGACAGCATGACTATTGGCTCTGCTGCAGCACATTGCAAAGGGCTGTACAACTTCACCCTGTAGATGAGTAGTACATGATTGGAAACATTTGTGATAACTGTGAATGAGAATCTGTGCTCCATCACATATATGTAGTACATGCAGGCACATCACACTCCTGGGATGGCCACCTGCACAGATCATCACACGTCCTTACTTGCTCTATATGGCCAATATGAGAGACACATCAGTTCAGAGACATGAGTGGATGCCAGGTATGTAATATCATGCGAGTGACCTTGTTCACCAGACATATAAGTGTAGACCTTATCTGTACAGGAGTACTTTGCGTTTGCAGGCAGCTTGTGCAGATGTGTGACTGTTATGTCCTTGGATCACAGCCTACTTATTTGTCCAGTTGTTATATGCATATGTGTCAGGAAGATTATATGGTAATTAGAGAAGCTGAGACAACTGTGACACCCAAATAGATGGTATTAGACCTTCCTTGTGGCACAGCAACTATTTTTCACACATACTACAACTGAGGTTAGCTGCATTTGTGAGGTCAGATCGAGTACATTGGGGCAGCTAGGCCATACAGCACTCTCATCTACCCCCATCCATCCTTTGGTCCATCCATCAGCATACATCTGTCATGCTCACTCATGTATTGTCCTCCCAGCTGCCAAACTCTGGCCCACACTGTGGCATTTTACTCATTAGGGCATATCACTCACGCCTCACCTGCAGCTGATGTGCAGGTCACTACTGTTGCCCAGGCATTCTTTCTATGCCTACATCGTGGCCATGGTGGCTACTCCATGGTATACCTCTACCCAATTCTATGCCACCCACTGACATCCCAGTGGATTACATGAGCACCCTTCACTGATATAGTCCATCTGCCTTCCACATTATCCGCACACTCACTGACTCACACATATATGACATAGGATATGACTTGTCCATCATCAAGTCCCTTTGTTCCCATCCAGCACCTCACTTCTGACCTCTCCATAGACTCCCTTATCCCACATTAAGGCAACCGTCCATAGCGCATGTTAACCTGCACGCTTGGCGCTCTTAATGCCCTCTTTCCACTTAACGCCAATTAACTGGCCTCTAGTCCCTTTGCACGGGAACGCCTCCTCCCCACCCTGGACTTTAATGCCCACTGGGGTCCTTAGCACTGCAGTTTGCACACACTAAAGGATCCATTCTTAATTGTCCTTAGCAAACATACTCTTTAGCTTAGGCCTAATGGAACAGCAGGCCTAAACTAAATGGCGCAACCACACAATACATATATTCTGCACCACTGACTATACGTACTGCAATACTGAATATATGTATTAAATGTTTAAATTAAGCCACTTGCTGCTGTTGCTGGATATCTGTCCATTCTAGATGTATATTACTGTTGATCCTGACTTGAAGTAACCTAGAGTGATAGTAAGGCAGTGGCAGTAATGCAGAGCGAGTGCTGAATTTAGAAGGGGAGCTATATTAGTGCAGTGCTTTCTATTACTACCGCTACTGAGCATTTGTATAGTTCTACAAGTTATATGCAGCGCAGCACAGACATGTAAGAGACAGTCCCTGCTCATCAGAGCTTATAATCTAGTCAAGACAGACAACTCAGAAGGTGAAGGCAGGGATAAAACAAGGGGGAAAGGAAAAGAAAAAGGAGATCAGGTGAGTCAAGATCCAAAAGCAGCAGTGAAGAGGTGAGTTTTCAGCCTGGCTTTGAAGAGGGTTAGAGAAGGCACCTGGCGTACAGACACAGGTAGTTTGTTCCAGGCGCAAGGTGCAGCAAGATGAAAGGAGCGAAGTCTGGAGTTAGCAGAAGAGAAGGGCACAAATAGAAGCAGTTTGCTAGAAGAGCGGAGTTCCCGAGGTGGGTTGTAAGGAGAGATAAGAGAGGAAAGGTAGTGAGGAGCCGCAAAGTGAATGCCCTTATAGGTCAGCAGGAGAAGTTTGAACTGGATGCGGAAACAGATAGGGAGCCAATGAAGTGACTTGAGAAGAGGAGTAATATGGGCATGACGAGGCTGGTGGAAGATTAGCCGCACATACCAGTTCGCAGTTTAGACATGGTGTTATTTCCACAGGCTCTAAATATGCAGATCAATGCATACTCTTTCAAGGGTTTTATTGTATTATTGCCACGTTAGTCCACTTTAATTCTAGTTACATATAAAGAGAAACTAAAAAGACAAATAAGGTGACACCTTTTTATTGGACTTTCTTTCGAAGGCTAAAACCTTCTTCAGGTGAGAACAATATGAGTAACAGATGACAATAGCAGAATATATAAGTGAATTGAGGGGAGGGAAGGAAGTGGGAGAGATGCATGAGTGATCATAGGGTGACCAGTCTATAAATATTTATAATTTATAATGTGAAAGAAAGTCCATATCTTTATTAAATCCTGTCTGGCCCGATTGAAAGTATTTTATCATCTTCATTTCAAACGTTTTATGTTCTTGGAGTGATTTGAACGTCGAGATCTGCAGGCATACAATAAGGAAGTATTTGAACAGATTTTCTGAATCCACATTAGTGTCTTTTTAGTTGCCTGAAGTACACGTGCACTTGCACAACTCATGTGCTTTCAGTCATATTAAAGCAAGGCTTTCTGGGTGAATTTCAGGACATGTTTGGAAACTACATGCATGCCTTTCAGTTTACAAAATATACATGCATTGTAGATATGCTGCTTATGATCCCAATTTTGCATAGACCATCCAGATAGAAAAAGGAACATCCGAGTCTGGATGTTTACAATATGCAGAGTATTTCAGAAAGTGTCGCTGAATGCAGAGCTTTTTGTAAAACGCCTCTAAGACCATGGGAAAAACACATGTAGCTTGCCGTATATCCAACGGGGAGCATGTTTAAAACAATAGCACATTACTTAAGTTCTGGGACTTGCATGTCTAAGCAATGATTTTGTAATCTATACCTATAAGTGTTACACGTGTGAATGACAGATTTCACAAGACTGGACATTCAAGGGGATCCAATTAAGAGTAAAGCCACAAAACTAAGGGGTATGTTTACTAAAGTTTCTTAACGTGCGTGCCGCATTAGTCTGCAGGATGCCATATAAGGAGTGGATGGTCCGGTCAAAAATAGCAAAACGGGATTAGCGAGCGCGCTCTTGTGTGCCGCGCACATTAGCGCACGAGTAACGCGCGCAGGAAGCATAAGCAGGCGCGCTGATGTGCAAACAGAGGAACAGGGCTGCAGTACAATGGTGAAGACACTGACAGATGGTACAGGGGTCATGGGTTCAATCCCCCACTGTGCCCAATGAATAAGGCTGGCTGAGGCACTACCATTTATGTGTAATATTGCATTATGAGGCTTTTTAATTTTATTTTAATTACTGCTGCTAGTAAACGCACTCTCAAAGCACTGTAACATAAGGTGCTGCATAAGGCACCCCATAAGGTACCCCAGAGGGCACATTTTAAAGTGCACTGTCCGCCATGGCACCCTACAATGTTGCTTAAAGGGTGGCTGATAGGGCGCCATATAGGGTGCCCTATGAGGCACGGCAAGGTCATAGCACTGTTTTTGATGGCAGCACTGTGCATTTAAACGCATGGAAATCTTAAGTAGGTGCGCTGACATGCAAGGAGGAACAGCAGTGTAGCACAATGGTTAAGGCACTGACTGATGATACAGGAGTCATGAGTTTGATCCCCAGGGTGCCTAATACGTAAGGCTGGCTGAGGCATCAGCTTACGGGTACAAAAGAGGAGCGTGACTCTTGCAGGTGTAGGAGGGAACAAACAAAGCAAGAGAGGAGGGCAGGTTTGGAACAGACTGCTTTATTGAAGATGGTCCCATCTTCAATAAAGCAGTCTGTTCCAAACCTGCCCTCCTCTCTTGCTTTGTTTGTTCCCTGAGGCATCAGCTTAGACATGTAAGTATTGTTTCCTGCCGCACTTTATTTGTATTTTATTAATTGCTGCCAGCAAACACACCCTCATGTGCCGTAACCTAAAGTGCCGCATAAGGCACCCTATAAGGCACTCCATAGGGCACATTATAAAGTGCACTATCCGCTACGGCACCCTATAATGTCCCCTATAGGGCACCCTATCAGTCGCTCCATAGGATACTGTATGAGTACAGTACGCTGAGGGTGTTTTTGCTGGCAGCACTAATGTACATTAAAAATAGATAATGCTTTGGACAGCCCTATTAAATAACCCCACTGTGGGTTTGAACCCATGACCTCTGGCTCCACTGGTAGTGAAGTAACCAATGGGCTACAGCGCTATAGCTGCTAGCAAACCCCTGGCTGGCTGCAGAAGGACTGCATGTCACCACACAAACAGTCTGCTGTGTGGTCACCAGGATAGGGTTAACCCACCCATACCCATGATGCACTGCACATGCAAATCAGCAGTCTACAGATGATCACAAGATGGGGTATGCACCCCCACAGCACCTCGGCCTGGTAGGGGGAACTGACTGTGTGTGGTACTGGCACAGAGTAGCTACACACCGTAACATTGTGCAGGTACTGCACTCACCCTGATGGTGAGGTGGGGTGCCCAGCACCAGGTCCACAGCAGAGATAAGCCATACTGCAGGTCCCCAGCAGTGCTAATGTGTGAGATAGGTAGTTTCTGCAGACGCACCTTGGATATATCTGTATGTCTCAGTCAGGTGTAGCCCCTATGGACCCCTAGGAGAATTATGTACCACCACCCTCCTCCTCCTCCAGGGCTGAGGGTGGTAAACAGGGTCTCCCACCAACAGATCCACATTCTACCTCCCTGCAATGGTGGCAGTAGAGGGAACCATCAACCCCAGTCCTGCTGGGGAACAGACACCCTACAGGGCAGTCAATGCAGCTCTGTACACATCCATAATGCAATAGCAGACAGACATTAGGCCTGGATCGGCTAAGCTGCACCTCACCACTAACTGATATTCTCCTGCAGCAAGCCTTCAGCCGCTGCACCCTGCAAGGCACTCCATCAAGACACATACCAGCTGGAGACAGTCTGCTAACTAGTCCATAGTGCATGTTCTTGGTGGAAATGCGTACACCCAGAACTGGGATGTCAGCATACACAACAAGCAGATAAGTCAGTGACTAGGATCCAAAAGGAAACCCATAAATATCACAAGAGAAAAATACTATATAGCACTATGGGGGTGCCTAGCCATGCTGTGGTCACTGCACAGTCAGGGTGAGAGTGATCTCCCAGGAGGACATGCTGTGGCCACCCTGTCTGTGCAGGTGGTGGCCGGGCACTACAATGTCCCGCCAGTGCCCTATGCCCTGTGCAGATGCATCCTGGCCAGGTCACCCTGTCCGGGCTATACCCATGGTACCTTGCTCCTCATTATGCACATTGGCAGGCCAATACTGGCAACAGTGCTGGCAGTGTGGGCTGTGGAGGGTGTTTGCAGCCACCACACACTGGATAGACAGACACACACTCCCACACCTATGCCAGCATTGTGCTACTATAGAGGAGTTTAGCAGCCCTGGCCACCACACCAGTCCTGGGCACAGTGCAGGCATGCATATGGTACACAATACTGTTGGGGGTCACTCCCCAGTGTGGAAAACACTGTCAGAGACCTGACCTGAAACACACTCCACAGACATCAGAAAGCTTGCTATGATGGAGCTCAATCAGCAAACTGTGCTTAACGTAGGAATTGCTATCTGCCAGTAATCATAGCAAACTTTTGATAGGTGTACCGTATTCCCAGGTGTAGGGTGGCATTGCTAAGGTATGCAAGTGCTAGTATTGGGAGATGCATGCAGGGCCCAATGTCCTGCCTCTCCAGGAGGCATTGGCTAATGGAGCCTGTGGGTGTGGGTGTGTCTGCCCCTGTTGGCTGCTGCTTTACGGCAGAGGTTCCCAATTCCAGTCCTGGTGTGCCAAACACTGTTCGGGTTTTCATGCTGTCCCTCATGAATATGCATGAGATATATCTGCATACCATGGGGGTGGTGCATAGATATGCAGCACAGGCATCTTTATCAGAGGCAGCATGGAACCTGAATGGTGTTTGGCCCTCCAGGACTGCATTTTGGAGACTCTGCTCTAGGAAATGCGCCTGTTTATGGTGTCTTTGCTCTGTAGGGTAAAATGTAGGTGTTTTGGGCATGTTTACGTCATCTGCAATAAACGTTCTGTCTGTAGTAGCACGTTTCAGTTGTGGGTAAAATATGGGGACTGGGTTGACAGGCACCATAGCTGGGACTTAAACCTGTGACCTTCTGCCTCAAAACACACTGGTTGTGTGCACTGCACCACCGTGTTACCACAGAGACAGTGCATTCCCTGGTGATACCATGACTGTTTGTCCAGCAGGGCCTGTCTGTTGCAGTGCATGGCATCCACCTACACAGGGCTAGGCCATGGTCTGCTCTGGGCAGCTGCCACTGCCCCCTCCACCACCAGTAACCCTCCGCCACCATGCGGACATGGCCTTATCAGGGGCGGCCTAAGGGGGGTGCGGGGACTCGGTGCGGGGCCTCATTTGCATAAGTGGCCTTATTTGCATAAATATTTGCATAATGTTACCATACACTAACTTTTAGTAAACATGTCTCTTAATGAGTGTATGGATAAAGAAAGACTAAAAGATTTCTACATTACTATAATCCAGTGCCAACTGCCAGGCACATTAGGAACTACTACAAACGCTGCCCATTTAGAATCCATCTAACTGTGTTGGGCTAGTTACTATGAGCTTATCACTTCTGAAACACTATGTCGTTAAGAACGCTCAAATTACAACCTATGGAATTCAACGCTTCAACGTTGATAGTTAACCAGGTACTCAGGTCTCAGCAACAACTTTGCAGCTATTTTTTATAGCCTGAAGTTCACACTTTCAAGCTTAGCTGCTGTTAACATTAATGACCTGACTTTTGTACCTTTCTTTTGTTGTTTATTTCAATATGTATTTTATTATAATAGTTGTTTTATTTTCCATTTGTCTTTTTATTCTTTTTTTCTTGTGTTTCTGGTTGTCGTTTTTTTTAAAAAGATAAAAAGTCTTTTGTGTGCATGTATTCTTCGAACAACAGCCTTTAGATCAATTAGACTAAATCAATCATATTTGACTCAACATCTTCAAATATACTTCTATTGAATCATACATGTAGTGGCGGGCACTTATCTTTCTCATCTGCCCCGGCACTTCATGGCCATGATGAAACAATGCTGTGGCCACCCTGTCTGTGCAGGTGGTGGCCGGGCACTACAATGTCCCAGCCAGTGCCCTATGCCCTGTGCAGATGCATCCTGGCCAGGCCACCCTGTCTGGGCTATACCCATGGTACCTTGCTCCTCATTATGCACATTGGCAGCCCAGTACTGGCAACATTGCTGGCAGTGTGGGCTGTGGAAGGTGTGGCAGCCACCACACACTGGATAGGCAGACAGCCACCCCCACACCTATGCCAGCATTGTGCTACTATAGAGGAGTCCAATCCGAGTCCCTTCATCAGCTCATTTCCAATCCTAGCCCCCCATCAGCCCATTTCTAGTCATTTCCTAACCCCATCATCAGCCCATGTCAAATCCTAGCTCTCCTCCACTCATCCCAATTCCTGTCCAAGCCCCCCCATGAGCCTACTTCCAGTTCTAGCCCCTCCATGAGTCCATTTCAATCCAAGCCCCCACCACAGCCCATTTCCAATCTTAGCTCCCCCCAACAGCCCATTTCCAGTCTTATCCTAGCTGCTCCATCAGCCCATTTCCAGTCCTAGCTCCCTTCCCTCACAGCCCATTTCCATTCCAAGCCCCCTCCCCATCAGCTATTTACAGTTCAAGCCCCCCTTCCACTCAGCCCATTTCCATTCCAATTTCCCGTCACCATCAGCTATTTGCCGTTCAAGCCTCCCCTTCCACTCAGCCCATTTCCAGTCCTAGCAACCCCCCAACCCATTACCAGTCCTAGCCCCCCATCAACCCAATTCCAGTCCTAGCCCCCATCAACCCACTTCCAGTCCTAACCCCCCATCAGCCCACTTCCAGTCCTAACCCCATCAGCCCATTTCCAGTCAGCCCCCCATAGCCCACTGCCAGTCCTAACCCCCCCCCATCAGCCCACAGCCCATTACCAGTCCAAACCCCTTCAGCCCACCTCAAGTCCTAACCCCTCCCCATCAGCCCATTTCCTGTCCTAGCCCCCCCATAGCACTTTATCAGTCCTAACCCCACATAGCCCTTTACCTATCCTAACCCCCCCCCATAGCCCATTACCAGTCCTAACCCCCCATCACCCCATTTCCAGACAGCCCCCATCAGCCCACAGCCCATTACCAGTCTTAACCTCCCCTCATAGCCCATTACCACTCCTACCCCCCCCAACAGCCCACAGCTCATTACCAGTCCTAACCCCATCAGCCCACCTCAAGTCCTAACCCCTCCCCATCAGCCCATTTCCTGTCCTAGCCCCCCCATAGCCCATCACCACTCCTAACCCCCCATAGCCCATTACCAGTCCTAAGCACCCCCTCAGCCCATTACCAGTCAGCCCCCCATAGCCCATTACCAGTCCTAACCCCCCAAACAGCCCACCTCAAGTCCTAACCCCTCCCCATCAGCCCATTTCCTGTCCTAACCCCCAGCAACCCACAGCCCACCTCAAGTCAAGTCCTAACCCCCTCCATAGCCCAGGCCATTACCAGTCCTAACCCCCCACATCGGCTCAGGGACATTTAAAAAAAAAAAAAAAAAGCTGGCTGCTGCCGCTGCCGCCACAGCAGCAGCAAAATGGAGTGTCCCGCGGGGCCCCCTCTGCCCGCTGAGCCCCTCTGCAAGGGCTTTCAGATTCGCGAAGGGAGAGTGTCTCCCTCGCGTCTCTGTTAAGCCCTCAGGGGCTAATGGGAAATTTCCCATCTGCCCCTTTAGGCGCGAGGGGCTGATGGGTAATGCGCATGTTTCTGGTGTCTGTGCTCGGTGGGGTAAAATATAGGCGTTTGAACCATGCGTATGTTCTCTGCAATAAAGGTTTGTCCTTACTATCACGGTTTAGTAGCGGGTAAAATATGGGGACTGGATTGGCAGTAGCCCCAGCTGGGACTTGAACTTGTGACCCTCTGCTCTTGAACACACTGGCTGTGTTCACCGCACCACACTGTGCTCACAGAGACAGTGCAGTCCCTGGAGATACCATGGTTGTTTGTCAGACAGAGCCTGTCTGTTACAGTGCATGGCACCCACCTACACAGGGCTAGGCCATGGTCAGCTCTGGGCAGCTGCCACTGCCCACCTCCACCACCAGTACCCCTCTGCCACCATGCTGACATGCCCTTCTGCTGGTGGTGCTGGTGGTGTACAGTCTCAAGCCATCCAGTGTGCAGGTAGGCAGCTGCCTATGGTGCATGTTCTGGGGTAGGGGTGCCTGCATAGGCGCCCACGCTTCCCCCCAACACCGCCTGCCAATGTTCTGTGCCCTTGGGGGTACCTGCTGGGTACTATCCCCTGTGACACTGTGATAAACACTCTCGTGCCCATGTTGGGCTCTCAACAGTTGCTGTCTGGCTGCTGTTCAGTTTCAGCATTCCTAAGTGCCATCTAGGCACCTGCCTAGTCCGCACTGTGCCCCAGCTGCACCACAGCATGTGCCGCCTGCAGCCCTCTGTATCCCCTTTCCCAGCATCTGTCCAGTTGCCCATTCCGAAATGCCCGCCCTGCTGTTGTGGAACATGTGCATGCCATATGTAACCTGTCCAATGGAGAGGGAAACCCTGATCAGTGCTATTTCACTGTGGGATCATTCACCTTGTATGGGGACGGAGCGTAGACCCTTCCAAAATTCATATTTATTTTTTGGGGCTTTCTTGGGAGTGTTTTTTTATGTTTCCCATTACTATCACTATTGCCCAACTTGATTATGATTTTTTTAAATTTTGTTGGGGTCCTTTTCAATGTTTATTTGTACTTTTGTTCTGTGCACATGTATCACACTTATCACTTTTTTGTAGGTTTCCCTGGTTTTGCTGTACATTGCTGACAGAAATGGTTTCTCTTCCCTTTAAATCGGCTCTAACGCGAGGTTTTCACTTGCGTTATTTTTGGCCTCGAATTTCACCTCGCTAGTGTGTGGGGAGCCTCTCCCCTCCCACTCTCCACCCATTGACCCCTTCTCTACGTCCCTGGGGAGCCTTCCTCCGCCCTCCGGGAGCCTTTCCCCGCCTTCAGCGCTCGTGTGCTCCGCTGCGTGCATGAGTGCGCACTAGAGCGCATTTTTGCCCCGTAAAGCATCATTAGCATGCGCTAAGGTACCTTAGTGTGCGCTAAGGTACCTTAGCACGTACTAATTGCGCGGCACGCACGTTAAGAAACTTTAGTAAACATACCCCTACGTTTTGCTGGATTTTTGTGGTGCCTTTAATACCAGAGAGGTTAATAGAATTGTCTCTCCCCCCCCCCCCATTATTCCTCTAACCCTCAAGTCCAAATAAATAGTTAGATGCTAACTATGCATGCCTCAGAGCAAGTGCAAATACTGGTGTCTAGAGTTTATAAAGTAAACATATATTATTTTTACAAAATAGGAAATTCTCACATACTTCTCAGGCCTGCCAAGCAATGCCCATAATATGCCCCTTTGAAAACTGTGTAAGTAGCATCTTTCTAAAATCGCTAAATAGATGTGTTGGGCCATTTATATGTATAAACCCACCATATACCCAGCTAAATGTTACACAAACCTTTTAAGAATGAAATCTAATATATGTTGTTTACCCCATTGCATATGCTGTTTTGGCTGCATAACAAGCCCATATTGAAATGTAATGTACCTGGGTGCCTATTGCTTGAAAATTGACTTGATTTATGCAGGGTGAGTAGAAGTATACATTGCCAGTTAGCAGGGGCGGCCCAAGGGGGGTGCAGGGCCATGTGCGGAGACTCAGTGCGGGGCCTCATTTGCATAAGGGGCCTTATTTGCATAAATATTTGCATAATGTTACCATACACTAACTTTTAGTAAACATGTCTCTTAATGAGTGTATGGATAAAGAAAGACTAAAAGATTTCTACATTACTATAATCCAGTGCCAACCGCCAGGCACATTAGGAACTACTACAAACGCTGCCCATTTAGAACCCATAGCAAACCCGCCGTATCCTGACAGCATTACCAGGACTCACAAAGCACCATACCCTACCTATCAAAAGGCAACACTGCAAATATTAAACCAATACATTTCAGAGAATACTGGGGAAAGAGAACAAGTGGCAATGTCAAATAGGAATTACATAAACAGAATACATCAGCTCAGTTACACATGCAGAACATAGACCATCACCAAACAAGGAATCACAATTTAGAAACAGGAAGGCAATAATTAAACTGGGAACCCCAAAAGCCAAACTTGGAAGTACAACAACACTGTAGAAATAAAACTATAAATTAATTTCCTCTTGTACCAAACAAAGCACAGACGTTAATGATGCACATTTCCTAGAGGTTTCATATTCCAGTTAAAAAATTCAAAATAAAGAGATATTTCTACCTTTTGTGCATTTTTTTTCAGTTGCAATTGCTCCAGCCACTTTCTTCTGGTTTCTTCATGTTTTCTGCTAACTGTCCATCGTCTGCTGTCCATTTGTTCTTTCTTCTCTCTTCTAGTTTTTTTTTCCATTCTCTCTCTCTACATCTGCTTTAACATACTAATCTTTCTCCTTTTGCTCTTTCCTCATTCCTATTTCATCCACACAAATTTTACCCCTCCATCCTCAATCCCCACTTACTCTCCCAATACCAGGCCAATTGGAGATTTTTCATCCCTCCCACACAAAATATTTTTCCCCTCTCCATTTTACTCTCCCAGCCCCATCCCATTCTAATCCTCCCCCAACATCAGCTCCCTTCTAGTTCCAGTCTCACCCAGCATCCATTCCCTTCTAGTCCCTGCATCAGCCCATTTCCAGTCCTAGCCCACCATCAACCCATTTCCAGTCCTAGCTCCCCCATCCATTTTCAGTCTGAGTCCCTTCATCAGCTCATTTCCAATCCTAGCCCCCCATCAGCCCATTTCTAGTCATTTCCTAGCCCCATCATCAGCCCATGTCAAATCATAGCTCCCCTCCACTCAGTCCAATTCCAGTCCAAGCCCCCCCCCAATGAGCCTACTTTCAGTTCTAGCCCCTCCATGAGTCCATTTCAATTCAAGCCCCCACCACAGCCCATTTCCAATCTTAGCTCCCCCCAACAGCCCATTTCCAGTCCTATCCTAGCTGCTCCATCAGCCCATTTTCAGTCCTAGCTCCCTTCCCTCACAGCCCATATCCATTCCAAGCTCCCTCCCCATCAGCTATTTGCAGTTCAAGCCTCCCCTTCCACTCAGCCCATTTCCAGTCATAGCAACCACCCAACCCATTACCAGTCCTAGCCCCCCATCAACCCACTTCCAGTCCTAACCCCACAATCACCCCATTTTCAGTTTAAGCCCCCCCTATAACCCATTTCCAGTTCTAACCCCCCCATCAGCCCACTTCCAGTCTTAACCCCATCAGCCCATTGCCAGTCCTAACCCCCCCCCCCCATCAGCCCACCTCAAGTCCTAACCCCACCCCCCAGCCCATTAGCAGTCCTAACACCCCCCCAGCCCATTAGCAGTCCTAACCCACCCCCAGCCCCAGCCCCAACCCATTAGCTGTCCTAACAACCCCCCCCCAGCCCATTAGCGGTCCTAACAACCCCCCCCCAGCCCAGCCCAGCCCATTTGCAGTCCTAACACCCCCCCCCCCCGCTCAGCCCATTAGCAGTCCTAACAACCCCCAGCCCAGCCCAGCAGCAGTCCTAACAACCCCCCCCAGGCCATTAGCAGTCCTAACAACCCCCCCCAGCCCAGCAGCAGTCCTAACAACCCCCCCCAGCCCAGCCCATTCCATTAGCAGTCCTAACAACCCCCCCCGCCCAGTAGCAGTCCTAACAACCCCCCCCCCACCCCAGCCCAGCCCAGCCCAGCCCATTAGCAGTCCTAACAACCCCCCCAGCCCATTAGCAGTCCTAACAACCCCTCCCAGCCCAGCCCAGCCCATTAGCAGTCCTAACAACCCCCCCCCCAGCCCAGCCCAGCCCATTAGCAGTCCTAACAACCCCCCCAGCCCAGCCCATTAGCAGTCCTAACAACCCCCCCCCCCCCAGCCCAGCCCAGCCCAGCCCAGCCCAGCCCATTAGCAGTCCTAACAACCCCCCCCCAGCCCAGCCCAGCCCAGCCCAGCCCATTAGCAGTCCTAACAACTCCCCCCCCCCGCCCCGCCCAGGGAAAATTAAATAAAAAGTAAAACTGTGCGCTGCCGCGGTCAGGGCCGCCGCGGCAGAATCGAGCGTGCCGCGGGGGCCCCCTGTGCACGGCAGAGCCTGCCCTCCCCTGTAGCAGCTCTCTCTTTGGAGCTGAAGTCAGACGCGCCGGCGTGCAGAGCGCGAGGGAGGAGGTTCTCCCTCGCTGCTCTGTTAAGCCCGCGGGGGCTGATGGGAAGTTCCCATCAGCCCCCGCGGGCTTAACAGAGCAGCGAGGGAGAAACTCTTCTCTCGCGCTCTGCTCTGCAAGCCGGCGCGTCTGACTTCAGCTCCAAAGAGAGAGCTGCTACAGGGGAGGGCAGGCTCTGCCGTGCACAGGGGGGCCCCGCGGCACGCTCGATTCTGCCGCGGCGGCCCCGACCGCGGCAGCAGACAGGTTTTTGTTTTGTTTTTCAATTTTACTTTTCGAAAAGAATGTTTTTTGCGCGGGGCCCCCTGAAACGCGGGGCCCTGTGCAAAAAACATTCTCGCTCAATGGACGGGCCGGCCCTGCCAGTTAGGCAACCCATTGAAAATTTACCCTGCGGAGTGGTAAATCAGTGATGCATTACAGTACAATGCAATATTCAAATTCCAGTGTCCTCGAGTGCTTTGGTTTCAATTCACCCACAAATAGGGCTCAGAAAATGTATGACCCAAGCATATTTGCCATGAGTTCATTCATGTGCACTGTTTTAAAAAGGTACCCATTTGGCCCCATATATCCAAGAAAGCCCAGATAAACCCTTTTCAGCAGTGATTTTAGGCTGCCCTCTGTTCGCTGGCATATAACACATTTTCACTTCATTTCCATAATACATTAGGCTCAATATCCCTTTATGGTTGAGCAAATTGTTCTGCAGACATATACGATATCTCAAAAAGGGAATGCACAGGGAAAATGCTTAAGATATGATGTCAGTGCAAACTAAGGGCAAAAACCAAAAATGCTTACATACGCTTCAGCTCCTTTGTCATAGGAATCGAAGGGAGAAACACTAGCTTGAATGCACACAGAAAAAACTTATCTCCTATCAAAAACACAACTCCTATGACTTTTGGATGTATAAAACATGATCTGGTGTCATGGAAGACAATCATCTCTGAAAACTTTCTAAAAGATTTCTTCTCGCCAGTATCTTCTGACTCTTCCTCTCTTACTTCATAGTTCTACCCATGAACGTACAACGCTGGTACCTCAGATGGAAAATGCCCTTAACCCTTCTACCCCTGACAATGGTAATATATTGTCATAGATAGCGCCGGCCCAAGGGTTTCAGCCACCCTAGGGAGAAACCCCAGCCGTGCTGCCCTTGCCAAGCCATGTCGCCGCCCTCCTCAGCTGTCGCCGCTCCCCCTCCCAGCTGCCCCTGATTGCATCACAGAGGGGGGCAGCCGCAGCAGCAGTATCTCAAAAGGCGGCGGCTATGTCTGGAAGTCTGAAGGACGTGGCCTGCTGTGGGGAAGAAAGTAGCGGCAGAAAGCCACCACCTTCTGATATAGTGCTACTGCCCCCCCCCCCCCCCCAGGGCATGGTCCACTGTGTTAAATGCCAGGAACATGCTTTCCACACTCCTGACAGTTAACGCGGTGATGTTGCACCTAACGTACCACAGTTTGGGTTGTTATGGGTGTATTAGGTGCGACACCATAGCACCCTTTAGTAAAAGACCCTCTCTGTGTTTATCCCATGCCTTTTTGGATTCTGTCACCGCTTTTGTCCCCACCACCTCCACTGGGAGGATATTCCAGGCATCCACCACCCTTTCCATGAAAACGTACCTGCTGATGTTGTTTTTTTAGCTGACCTCCTTGCAGCTTCATTTCATGCCCTCTAGTTTTCTAGCTTTCACATAAATTGCAACTCCATCTGCCTTCTGCCAAACCCTTTTTCTGAATATGCCGACACTTGGGTCACATAAAAGTGTATATGGCTTTTTGGCATTGCACATACCTTTATGTGCACAACCTCTGGGGTAATTTTATAATAGTCCTTTTATGTACATAAAATGGCCTTTGTGAGCAAATAATCCTTTCTAACATTACCTTCAAAGAGTACGTGCATATGTGTATAGCTTCTTGGGAGTTGGTGTAAATTGGCAAAAGAGGAACTGTGCATTAATAGAGGTAGTTCTAAGAGCTTTCTGTATAATAGCACACAGGCATCTCTATTGCCTTTATAAAACATATAAAAAAGGTACATTTTTGGACACTTCACATAAGTGCTCTCTTATGAAACTATCCCCTTGTTGTTATTAAGTGCCGTCGAGTCAGCATCAACTCACAGCGACCCTCTGGATAGTTGTTGCACATTATATCAAGTCTATACATATCTGATCAAAATGGGGGGATATTAACATGGTTTGCAGATCTGCAGACCATGTAAATGCTGCTCTATGGGATACTCAGTTGCACTAGTGCGGTTAGTATTATTTATTTTATTTTAATTCTTTTATATACTGTGCTATTCTGCATCAGTGTGGTTTACATTGAACAAACTGAAATTACACTGAACAGGGCATTATAACTTGGAGATAACTATTTTACAGGGAACATGGGCTATGGAAGGTTAAGTGGCTTGCCCAAGACCACAAGGAGCACCTGTGGGACTAGAAACCCCAGTCCTTCCAGCCCAAGGTTACTGTCCTCTAGTGGGATTTGAACCCCTGACCTTCTGGCCTGAAGTACCTTGCCCCAACCACTAGGCCACTCCTCCACAGCTGCTGCCTCCACCACATGCCCCAAAGCTAGCTGCTTAGCATTGAGGGGTGGCGGGGGTGCTCTGAGGCAGCAGCAATATCGAGCTGCTGCCTGGTTAGCGACACAAGCTGAAAGTCAGGTACAGGAAACCTGGCAACCCAGATATTCGGCACCAAAGCCCGGATTTGGCCCTAGCATTGACTATCTGGGTTTAAAGTTCAGCGCCCATGGTTAGTCGCTTCAGTAATTAGATAATTCATTTAGATTTGAGTTTACTGAGAACAGCGCTTCCCAATCTTTTTGGGTGTGTGGACCAACAGAGCATTCAAATTCTATGCGCCTAGAGGTTGGAATAAACTTCAGCCAGAAATTAGAGCAATACGTGACATGAAGTAGTTCAGAAAAGCTATCAAGCACTACCTCTTCACTGAATACTTCCAGCCACCGTAATGCTATCTAATATATCAAAAGACAGTCTAATAGCCAGAAGCATAAACACTACACCCTAGAATTAAGAAATTTTGGATTTAATTACAGCTGTACACTATATTCTCTGCTCTGTTAGTTGTTTTATACAAACAGTCAATCATTATTGTATTGTAGATAGTTACCCTTGTTGACCAAGTTTTCTGCCCTGTTATCTGTAACTCATACGTATTTCAAATGTACTGAGATTGTTCTGTTCTATGTAAACCGCGCTGATGATAAATAGCGCGGTATATAAGAGACTTTAAATAAATAAATAAATTTATTAAACTTCAAACAGTTCAGGAACTCCCAGTTTATCCCTACCACTTTTCCCAGACCCCCTTCTCTCAGCACCAAGCTTGTCTCCCGTAGCCCTCTTTATTTCCTTCTCTTTCCCCTTCAGTCTCACTCTCTTTCTCTTCCCCTCCCCCACCAGTCAGTTCACTCTAGTTTCTTTCTCTCTTTCCTTCTAATCAATCCCCATCAGCTTCTCTCTCTCTCTCTTTTTTGTGGTCTTATGGACCCTTTGTAATGGTCTCAGAGACCCCCCAGGGTCCACGTACAACAGACTGGGAACCACTAGCTTAGGATAAAACATTTCTGTTGCTGTTTTTGAAGTTCATTCCAAGATGTTAGTTCAGAGCCGGGAAAATACTTTTATTGCTTATTTTTGTGTTTCTCCTGGGACGACTTAATTTCCTTTTGTCAGCTGACTTCAGAGGGTAAACTCTGTGAAGAAAGAAGTTTTTGAAGATAAAAGTAGAGAGTCCAGATTTATGTTTGCATGCCAACCTGAGCTGCAGTTATACCGGTCCTGGCAGTTGCTAAGAAATCTAAGATTTGTGCGTCAGACCCTAACACTTGTGTGGATGATTAAGATTCCGCTCACCTTGCACAGACTGTAAAACATCTGCTCATGATTAAGCTTCCATTCACCTTGAACATGAAAAGACACATCTAATCTTTACCTCTTAAAGGCCGATTGCCTTCTGTACCTCTTTTAAATTCACATGTGCCATGGCATCTATACTTTCTGAATAAAGAGCAATCTAAGCTGCAATTAGAATAAGTGTATTGGACCTTCCTTGATGCACAGTCGCCAGATTCCTTCCCTCTCACACAATCTATTGGAGGTTTTAGATAACAGAGACTATTTAGTTCTGTAGAAGACCAATTTTCCTTTTGCCTTGACAAGTTTCAAAGTAAAAGCCAGAGAAAAATAAGGATAATGTCAAGCATATTGCAACAGTAATGAAGAGGGGAGTGCATAGAAATAAGCTTTTTTTTTATTTTCAATTTATTTTGGGAGGCTTCTTGCTTCATTACATTCCCGGGCTTTTTGTGTACTTCAGAAGGCATTATTACTAACGTGCAATACTGGAAGGTAGCAACTGGCCATTCCAAAACAGAGAGATGACCGAGAGTGGACTGAACAGCCAGCACAGCTCAGAGCACAGGGGCTAAGCACAAGAGGGCGGGGCATGCAAATTAGAAAGCCAACACATGCAGAGAGTAGGTATTGCATCTCAAACCATAGGTGATAAGGTGTGAATGTGGCATCTGGAGATGCAGTCGGCCATGTTAACCTAACTGAACCACTGGGTCTGGGAGCATAGCGGTATATAAGTAGGTATCCAAATAGATTAGATGTATTGGATCAGGCAAGATATCCACAGTGTCCATCATGGAGAACATGGATATGGACCCTCTCACCCTGAGGCACCAAGAATGCCTGTTCACCTGGACTGCAAGGACTAGAGTTAGAAAATGAGATATAATATGTTGACAAGTGCCAATAACAAGCTCCACTAATAATGCAGGGCAATATCCAAAATAAGGAGCAACAAACCACAAATATTTAAAAAAACCTCAAGGAGACATCAAATCCCTGGAGGGTATACTGTTTGACTTTCAAAGGTATTCCCAACCAGGGCTTAACATAGACAAAAAAGAAGTGGAACTGTGGGTGCGGGACAAAGGCCAGAATTGTTTCAAATCTTTACCCATCCCTGTATTTCTGCACTTGCTCTTTCAGCCCTACTCATACCCCTCACCTTGTCCCCATTGTTCTCCTAATCTCTGGTCAGTTTCTTAGGGGTATGCTTACTAAATTATGGTAGTGGCTTCCATGCGATATTGGAGCCGCTGCTACCGCCATTTAGTAAACATACCCCTTAGTCTCCTTTATCCCCCCAGGCAATCTCAAGTCTCCATTTGTCCACCCTACCCAGTCCCTGAGTCCTCACTCACAATCCTATCCAAGCCCTCAATTTCCACTTACACACCCAATACCAGCCTATATTTGTCTTTTTTCTGGTTTCTCACCCAATCTTAGATTCTCCACCTAAGCCCAAGTCCCTGCTCTCCCACATCCCCATGTCCCCAGTGTCCACCCATCTACCTCCTTTTCCAATACTTATTAATCCTTCCTTTCCTTCTCCTTACCCCAGCATCTGATCTTCTAGCCTGCCCTCTCAACCTTCCCCTGGTTATGGCTTTACTCCTTTCCCAGCCTCCACAATATCTGTCCTCCTCTCCCTTCCCACTCCCCCAGCATCTCCTCCTTTTTCCCCACCCTGACCCCAGCATTTGTCAGTACTAACTCCCTTTCAGTACCAGGCTTTCCCACCTAAAATTAGCTCCCTTCTAGTCCCAGTCTGTCTCCATCATAAACTCATTTTATTCCCAACCTCAGTATCAGCCTACTTCCAGTACCAGTCCTGCCCCTCCAGCCCCAGTATCAGCCCATTTCCAGTTCCAGTCCTGCCTCTCCAGCCCCAGTATCAGCCCATTTCCAGTCCCTTCCCCCCTGCAGCTCCATATCAGCCCATGTCTGGTCTCGATGCCCCCCCAGCCTGGTATCTGCCCATGTCCAGTCCCAGTCCCCATCCCCTCTGTAGCCCCAGTATCGCCTATTGCTAGTACCCTGTCCTCCCCACAGCCCCAGTATCAGCCCATTTTCAGTTCAAGTCCTGCCCCTCCAGCCTCAGTATTAGCCCATGTCCGATCCCAGTCCCCCCAGCCCCAGTATAAGTCAATATCCAGTCCCAGTCCCCACTCCCCATGCAGCACCATTATCAGCCCATTTCTAATACCAGTCCTACCAACAGTCCCAGTATCAGCTGATTTCCAGTCCTAGTATCAGCCTATTTCCAGTCTCAGTCAACCCCACAGCCTCACAATTAGACCAAATCTTCTCAATCCCCCCTCCCACAGCCCCAGTATCAGCTCATGTCCAGTCTCAGTCCCTCCAGCCCTGTATTAGTCTATATGTATTAGTCTTGGATTATAGAGGGGTAAAAGGGGCACTAAGGGAGGACAAGGCCATAGAGGAGAGACTGAATGAATTCTTTGCTTTGGTTTTTACTGAAGAAGATGTAGGGAAGTTACCCATGCCTGAAATAGTATATAAAGGTGATAGAGTGGAACAATTGAAAGAAATACCGATAAACTGGGAAGATGTATTACAACTGTTTGATAAACTGAAGAGTAGCAAATCACCTGGACCAGATAGTATACATCCAAGGGTTCTGAAAGAACTTAAATATGAGATTGCAGACCTACTATTAGTAATCTGCGAACTATCATTAAAATCATCTGTAATATCAGGATGCAGCCCTGGAAGTGGAGAAGGTGAAAGTATCCCAGGAAAGGGAAGAAAAAGGGCTCGGGCATCCCAAAGTTAAAGAATCACTGACCACAAGGAAGCGAAAGGTAGTGGTGGTTGATGACTCTCTTCTGAGGGGTGCTGAGGCATCCATCTGCTGACCGGACTTAATGTCAAGAGGTGTGTTGTCTGCCAGGTATCAAAACCTGCAATGCTACAGAGATTTTCCGAGACTCATCAGGCCTACTGACTATTGTCCAAAGTTTCTCATCCATGTCGGCACAAATGATAATGCTAGGTATTCCTGTGAGCATATCAAAAGTGGCTTCATGGCTTTGGGACAGAGAGTGAAGCAGATAGGTGCACAGGTGGTGTTCTCTTCAATTCTCCCTGTTGAGGGTAAAGGCCAAGGCAGAGAAGCTCGCATCCTAGAGATGAATGCATGGCTGCATAGATAGTGTCATTGACAGCATTTTGGTTTTCTGGACCATGAGATGATGCTCCAAGGGCTTCAGAGCAGAGATGGCATCCATCTGTCCAAGAAGCATCTTCAGCAGCAGACTGGCTAACCTACTGAAAAGGGCTTTAAACTAGATTCACTGGGGATGGGTGAAGAGAGTCCCCAGGTAAGCGAAAGCCCCAGGTAAGTGAAACATTAAATACTTCTGTAAAAATGCAAAAAAGAGGAAGCATCTGGAAAGCGGTGTGTATACATACGCGAAGCATGGGAAATAAGATCTCAGATGTTGAGGTTTTAATGGAAGAGGCTGGCTTGGATTTAGTGGCAGTTACAGAGACATGGTTCACTGATAAACATGAATGGGATGTAATTATACCGGGCTATACTTTATTCAGGAAAGAAAGGGTAGGAAGAATGGGAGGAGGAGTGGCACTATATGTAAAAAATAATATTAAAGCTATAGAATTACAGGGCTTAAAAGGGAGAGAGGGGGCACTGTGGGTTAAACTAGAAAGAGGAAATGAGGAAGGGAAATTCATCTGCACTGGAGTTATATACAGATCCCCCTCACAGGGAGAAGAAGTAGACGGAGAGTTTTCCCCCTAGATGTACCCCGTGTCTATAGCTATTGTGTGGTCTGTCTGCTTTGACTAGATTGTAAGCTCTGATGAGCAGGAACTGTCTGTGCAGCACTGCATACATCTTGTAACGCTTAACAAATGTTCAGTAGTAGTAGTATTGCCATGAAAGGAGAAATGCTACTGATAGGTGATTTCAATATGCCAGATGTTGATTGGCACATCCCTGCAGAGGTGTCATCCAGAAGTAAGGAGATCCTGGATTCTCTACAGGAAGAACTATTCCAGCAAATGGTAACAGAACCCATATGTGAAGGGGCCGTGTTGGACTTGGTGCTTACCAATGGGGAAAGTGTTTCTGATGTTATAGTGGGAGATCATCTCGCATCCAGTGATCACCAAATGGTGTGGTTCAGTATTAGAACTAAAGCTGATAAAATCCATTCGAAAGTGAGGGTCTTAGACTTTAGGAAAACTAACTTTACAAAGATGGGCCAATACCTCAAGGAATCATTGGTGGGATGGGAACAGCTGGAGGATGTAGAAAAACAGTGGGCAGAACTGAAAGGGGATATTTTAAGGGCCACCAACCTTTTTGTTAGAAAGGTAAATAAAGGTAAAACGAAAAGGAGGCAGCTATGGTTCTCAAAAGAAGTAGCTGAAAAGATGATCACAGAGAGAGGAAGACAGGCATCTATATTTGGAAAACTTAGAGAAGCTATCAAAGTAGCCGGGAAATCAAAGATACAAAAAGAAGAAGAAATAGCCCATGAAATACAATGGTGGGATAAGACATTTTTCAGATATGTTCGTGAGAGGAGGAAGTGCAAAAGTGGTATTGTCAGACTCAAAGATGAAGGGGAGGAATATGTAGAAGCTGATGAGGATAAAGCGGACTTGCTTAACAAATATTTCTGTATTGTGTTCACAGATGAAGGGCCAGGAGTAGAACCTCAGAAAACACCCATAAAAAGAACAGAAGTGACGGGGAGCTTGAATGATTAAAATCTTCTATAGTATCAGGATGAAGCCCTGGAAGTGGAGGAGGTGAAAGCATCTCTACATGTACATTCGGCTTACTCCAAAGTCAGCTTTGCAACATCAAGAAGAGCTTTCTCTTTCTTTGCGCCCACTCTTCGGAATATGCTCCCATATGAGCTCCATGCCATCAACGATTTACTGTACTTTAAAAGAAAACTTAAGACTTTCTTATTTAATGACCACTTCTCAAATGTTTCAATTTAATTCACAGATTACCTTTTTCTATTATGCCTTTGCTGTAATTTTTGTTTTGTTTTTTCCTTTCTTCTAATTTTGTTCCATGTAAACCTTTAGGCATTTTGTTCACTGTAAACCGCCTAAACTCTTAGATTTGCGGTATATAAAATTAGTTAAATAAATAAATAAATCCCAGGAAAGGGAAGAACCAGAGCTCGAGCACCCCAAAGTTGCAGAATCAGTGACCACAAGGAAGCAAAGACTGTGTCCATGAGGAACTAGCTAAACTAAAAGCATATAAATAGATGGGGCTGGATGGGATACATCTGTGAATATTGAAGGAACTTGGGGATATTCTAGCAGCTCCACTGACTGATCTTTTCAATGCTTCCTTGGAGATGGGAGTGATCCCAGAAGACTCTAGAAAGGCACATGTGGTCCCTTTATACAAAAGCGGAAGGAAGAGGTTGAAAACTACAGGCCGGTTAGTCTAACCTCTGTGGTGCGTAAATTATTGGAAACTGCTAAAAGAGAGAATAGTGAGGTTTCTAGAGTCCAACTTATTACAGGATCCAAGGCAGCATGGGTTTACCAGAGGCAGGTTTTGTCAGACAAATCTGATTGATTTCTTTGACTAGGTGACCAGGGAGTTGGATCAAGGGAGAGCCCTAGATGTGGTGTACTTAGATTTCAGTAAAGCCTTTGACACTGTTCCGCACCGGTGACTTAAACAAACTGAACACCCTAGGGATGGACCCTAAAGTTACTGATTGGGTTAGAATTAGTTGAACAAGAGGTGGCAAAGGGTACATAATGAAGCTCACTCTAAGGCAGGGGTCTCAAACACGCGGCCCGCGGGCCGCATGCGGCCCGCGAGAGACCTTTGTGCGGCCCGCGATGCATAGGGGGAAAAAAAAAACACCCCGGCTTCTGCGGCTGCTGCCGCCGCTGCCGTGGCCGGCAATAGCAGCAATATCGCAAGTCCCGCGGGCTCCGCTCCCCCCCCTTCCTTCCTTCCTGCTTGCCTGCCAGTTCTCCGCTTCGGCTTCGCCTTTCAGAGCCGCGAAGGGAGAGCTTCTCCCTCGCGACTCTGTTCAGCCCGCTGGGGCAGATGGGAAATTTCCCATCTGCCCCAGCGGGCTGAACAGAGTCACGAGGGAGAAGCTCTCCCTTCGCGGCTCTGAAAGCCAAAGCCGAAGCGGAGAACTGGCAGGCAAGCAGGAAGGAAGGGGGGGGGGGACCGGAGCCCGCGGGACTTGCGATATTGCTGCTATTGCCGGCCACGGCAGCGGCGGCAGCAGCAGCAGAAGCTGGGTTTTTTTTAAAGTTTAATTTTCCCGGGGGGGGGAGGGAGGGAGGGAGCAGGACTTGATGGGGGGAGCAGGACGGGATGGGGGGAGCAGGACTTGATGTGGGGGGGGCAGGACTTGATGTGGGGGGGGAGCAGGACTTGATGGGGGGGGAGGAGCAGGACTTGATGTGTGGCTGGGGGGGTAGTACTGAAAATGGGGTGATGGGGGTTAGGACTGGTAATGGACAGATGGGGGTTAGGACTGGAGGTGGTCTGATTGGGGGGCTAAGACTGAAATGGGGTTATGGGGGGGCTAAGAATGAAGATAGGGGGATGGAAGGGTTAGGCCTGGAAGTGGGCTGTTGCGGGGCTTAGGACCGATAATGGGCTGGGGGGGGGGCTAGAACTGGTAATGGACTGGGGGGGGGGTGCTATGACTGGAAATGGGCTGAGTAGAAGGGGGAGCTTGAACTGCAAATAGCTGATGGGGACAGGGTCTTGGAATGGTAATGGGCTGAGTGGAAGGGGGCTTGGAATGGAAATGGGCTGATGGGGAGGGGGGCTTGGAAAAGAAATGGGCTGTGAGGGGAGGGAGCTAGGACTGGAAATGGGCTGATGATGCGGGGACTAGAAGGGAGCGGATGCTGGGTGGGGCAGGAGCTAGAAGGGAGTTGATGTTGGGGGACGATTAGAATGGGATGGGGCTGGGAGAGTGAAATGGAGAGGGGAAATATATTTTGTGTGGGAGGGAAGAAAAAATCTACAATTGGCCGGGTATTGGGAGAGTAAGTGGGGATTGAGGATGGAGGGGTAAAATTTGAGTGGATGAAATAGGAATGAGGAAAGAGCAAAAGGAGAATGATTAGTATGTTAAAGCAGATGTAGAGAGAATGGAAAAAAACTAGGAAAGAAGAAAGTACAAATGGACAGCAGACGATGGAGAGTTAGCAGAAGACACAAAGAAACCAGAAGAAAGTGAATGGAACAATTGCAACTGAAAAAAAAATGCACAAAAGGTAGAAAAATATCTCTTTATTTTGAATTTATTAACTGAAATATGTCAGCTCTTGGAAATGTGCATCTTTAACGTCTGCACTTTATTTAATACAAGAGGAAATCAATGTATAGTTTTATTTCTACAGTGTTGTACATTCTAAGTTTGGCTTTTGGGGTTCCCAGTTTAATTGTCTTCCTGTTTCTAAATTGTGATTCCTTGTTTGGTGATGGTGTATGTTCTGCATGTGTAACTGAGCTGAGGTATTCTGTTTATGTAATTCCTATTTGACATTGCCACTTGTTCTCTTTCCCGAGTAGGTCATGTATTGTTATTCTCTGAAATGTGTTGATTTAATATTTGCAGTGTTGCCTTTTGATAGTTAGGGTATGGTGCTTTGTGAGTCCTGGTAGTGCTGTTAGGACACGGCAGGTTTGCTATGGGTTCTAAATGAGCAGTGTTTCTAGTAGTTCCTAATGTGCCTGGCGGTTGGCACTGGTTTATAGTAATGTAGAAATCTTTTAGTCTTTCTTTATCCATACACTCATTAAGAGGCATGTTTACTAAAAGTTAGTGTATGGTAACATTATGCAAATATTTATGCAAATGATGCCCTTATGCAAATGAGGCCTGCGTCTTGTGCGGCCCCCGGGTTACTCTACAAGTCCTCATTTGGCCCTCAAAGCAATTTGAGTTTGAGACCCCTGCTCTAAGGAGAAAGAGATTACCAGTGGTGTGCCCCAGGGATCTGTCCTTGGTCTGATTCTTTTTAACATCTTTGTCAGTTATATTGCAGATGGGCTGTTGGGTAAGGTTTGTCCGTATGCACATGATACTAAAATCTGCAATAGAGTAGACACCCAGGAAAGAGTAGATAACATGAGGTGGGATCTAGCTAAGCTTGAAGAATGGTCTAGAATTTGGCAGGTGAGATTTAATGATAAAAAATGCAGGGTCATGCATTTGGGCTGCTAAAATCCAAAGGAGTGGTACAGTGTATTGGGTGAAGTACTTCTGTCCATAAAAGAAGATCAGGACCTCAGCATGATTGTGTCTGATGATCTTAAAGTAGCTAAATAGATAGAAAAGCTGACAAGGAAAGCCAGAAGGATGCTTGGGTGCATAGGGAGAGGAATGGCCAGCAGAAAAAAGGAGGTGATAGTGCCTTTGTATAAGTCTCTGGTGCAACCTCATTTGGAATATTGTGTGCAATTCTGGAGACCACACCTTCAAAAGGATATAAACAGATTGGAGTCAGTGCAGAGAGTGGCTATCAGTGGTCTTCGTATAAACCATATAAGGACAAACTTAACGATCTTAATATGCATACTTTAAAGGAAAGACTGGCTAGCAGAGATATGTTAGAGGGGCCCGATTTTCGAAGGCCTTTACACAGGTAACTTCCCTAGTTACCCGTGTAAAGGCCTTATCCAGGATTTCCAAAGAGCACCTACGTGAGTAGTGCCCTTCAAAAATCCTGGACAAGTCCCTAACGCAACCGGACGCTATGCGGGTAGGAATGGGGTGTGTTAGGGGCATTCCAGGGAGGAGCAGGGGCAGAAGAAAGGGTTACATGAGTAGCAGCGATTTTCAATGCTACCCGCATAGCCCTCCACACCTTAAAGATAGCCAAGGTTTTTCCTCACCTATCTTTAAGGCGCAGAAGCAATGCGGATAGCATCAAAAATCACTGTTACTCGTGTAGCCTCTGTGGCTGCCGGGGCATCCATGCTAACTCGGATTTTCACTTCCACCGTGGCAGAATTGAAAATCTGGGATAAGAGGGTCGGCGGTGCATAGCCTGCCTAACTCAAAATCGGGCCCAAGATATTTACCTCCATGGAATAAATGCACAGGAGAGTCTCTTTCGAGTCTTGATATTCCACATGCCAAAGTGAAAATAAAAAGATTTTTTTCTACCTTAGTCATCTGGAAATTGTTATTCTAATCACTTTGGTCCTGGTCTCTCTTTTTCTTTGTCAATCTTTTTAAATTCCTTTTCCATGGTCAAGTATTCATTTTCCATTTTTTTTTCTTTCTTTTCCTCCCCTACCTCTGCATTCAGCTTTTATTTTTCATTTCATTTTGCTCCTTTTCTCTCTTCTCAGACTCGACTTCTGCATCTATTCATAGTCCCTGTCATCCCCATATTGGTTTTCTATCCAGTCATCACCTTTCACTATCCTCCCCTTCCAATCATCTCTTCTCATTCCCAGTCGCCATCTATTTAACTTTTCCTCCTTGTCAGCTCTCCTTCAGCCCTTCCCATCTTTGATTTCATGTTTCCATCTTACTCCTATTTTAGTGTGCCTACTAGCTTTCCATCTTCCACTGTATTATTCTTCCAGCCCTCCTTCCCCATTTCCCTCTTAATCGTGAGTCTCCACTCTCTGAATTTGCAATGAAATTCCCGAGTCCCTTGTCTAACACCTACCCAACAGCTGAGTTCCAGAATTCCCCTTTCCACCAGTTGTTGAATTACCTGTTCCACTCCCCACATATTGATAGTGAAGTTCCTACTGCCACTCTCCCCATCACAGCCACTTAAGAACATAAGAAATGCCATACCTGGTCAGAACAAGGTCCGTCAAGCCCAGTATCCTGTTTCAACTTTTCAGCTTGTACTCCACCAAATTCTCCCAGTCCCTATTCTCACCCAGCCCACCCCCCCCCCCATCCATTTCTGCTATTCCCCAATCCCTAGTCAAAAATCCAAAACTCACTCCACTTTCTCTCCCCTTCCAGCATTTTCTCTCCCTCTCTCTTTCCATCCTTCCCCTGCATCAAGCATCTGCCCTGCCTTTTCTCTCCCCTCCCCTACCAAGCTTCATCCTTCTCACTTTCTTTCCCTCCCTCACTCCCAATCCAACATCTGCCCTCACTCTGTTCTCTTCTCCCCCATACAAAATCAGCCCTGTCATATTATTTTCCTCTCTTCCCCATCCAGCATCAGTCTTCTTACAGTACTGTACTTACTTTCCTGTTCTCACCTATCCGCAGCCCTGGCAGCTCAGTCTCCTCAGCCAGGAGACCCCAGGCCAGGCCTGCAACCCAGCAGCAAAAAATAGAAAAGATAGAGAAGACAGGACCTCTGAATGAATGCAGGGGTTCAAAGCCCTGTCAAGTCCCACCCCCTCCTTCATCATGAACTTCCTGTTAGTAAACGTAAGGTTATGCTGAAACAGAGTGTGGGCCCTGAAAGAGTTTTGTAAATCTGCATTCATTCAGAGGCCCTAACGGCTCTATCTTTTCTATTTGTGATTCTTAGGGAAATAGGTAAAGGCTTTTACCAAGACCAGATCCTTGGAGTGCAGCTTGGGGGTGTCCTTTAAAAAATACAAGTGTTGTGTTTGTTATCTCTGCTCATTGCAGTCCTCAGTCGGTACTCTGATGGTCTGGTCTACTTGATTCCTTGCTGCAGTCACATGACAAACTAATAGAAGCATAGAAACATGACAGCAGAAAAAGACCACATGGCCTATCTAGTCTGCCCTTCCATATCAACCACTACAACAGTCCCCTTTTTTCCATTAGAGTTCCTCTGTGTTTGTCCCATGTTTTTTTAAATTCAGATACTGCCTCATCTATACAACCTCCATTGGGAGACTATTCCACGCATCTACCACTCTTTCTGTAAAGAAATATTTCCGTGTATTACTCCTGAGTCTATCCTCTTTCACCCTCATCCTATGTCCCCTCATAGCAGAGCTTGCTTTCAATCGAAAGAGGCTCTCCTGCTGTGCATTTATGCCACTGAGCTATTTAAACGTCTCAATCATATCACCTCTATCCCGCCTTTCCTCTAACATACACATATTAAGATCCTTAAGTCTGTCCTCATATGCTTTATAACGAAGACCACTAACCATTATAGTAGCCACCCACTGCACCGACTCCAAACTGCTTTTATCCTTTTGAAGTTATGGTCTCCAGATCTGCACACATTACTCCAAATGATGTCGCAGCAAAAACGTATATAGAGGCACTATCACCTCCTTTCTTCTGCTGGCTATTCCTCTCCCTATGCACCCAAGCATCCTTCTAGCTTTCACCGTCACCATTTTTACCTGTTTAGGTACTTTAAGATTATCAGACACAATCACGCCTAGGTCCTGCTTTTCTTTTATGGACAGAAGTATTTCACCCCCTATACTGTATCGTTCCCTTGGATTGATGCAGCACAAATGCATGACCTTGCATTTTATAACATTAAATCTCAGTTGCCAAATTCTAGACCATTCTTCAAGTTTAGCTAGATCCCTCCTCATGTTATCTACACCTTCCTGGGTGTCTTCTCTATTACAGATTTTGGTATCATCCACAGAGAGGCAAACCTTACCCGACAGCCCTTCCGCAATATCACTAACAAAGATATTAAAAAGAATCAGACCAAGAACAGATCCCTGTGACACACCACTGGTAACCTCCTTCTCCTCAGAGTGAGCTCCATTTACCTGGAGCCTTTGATGCGTTCCACTCAACCAATTTCTAATCCAAGCAGTAACATTAGGGTCCATCCCTAGAGTGCTCAGTTTGTTTATAAGTCGCCTGTGCATAATGGTGTCAAAGGCTTTACTGAAATCTAAATACACCACATCTAGGGCTCTCCCTCAGTCCACCTCTCTGGTCACCCGGTCAAAGAATTCAATCAGTCCTTCTGTTTACCCGCTCCTACTGTCAGAAAACTACAAATCCTACTGTTTGCCCACTGCTACCCTCAGGCAACTGTATAAATCCTACTGTTTACCTGCTGTTACCCTCTGAAAACTGTACAAATCTTTCTGTTTACCCACTGCTACCCTCAGAAAACTGTACAAATCTTTCTGTTTACCCACTGCTACCCTCATAAAACTGTACAAATTCTACTGCTTACCCATCACTACCCTCAGAAAACTGTACAAATCCTACTATTTACCCACAGCTACCCTCAGGCGGCTGTAGAAATCCTACTGTTTACCCACTGCTACCCTCAAGAAACTGTAGAAATCCTACTGTTTACCCACTGCTATTCTCAGGCGACTGTACAAATCCTACTGTTTACCCACTGCTACCCTCAGAAAACCTACCCCATGCCATGGACTGACCACAGCCTCATCACCTTCGCACTGCCCATAAAATCTCCAATAACAAAGACAGATCATCAACAAGCAATACGAAGTTTCAAAATTTCGACAAGGACACCTTCCTCAAAAACACGTTACCACACCTAATCACAGACTCATCAGACACATTATTGATGGACAACTGGAATAAAGTGCTCAGAACCGCAGCTAAGCTACCACCCAATCAACAAAAGCCTCCCAAAAAACATCACATCCGCAAAACTCCCTGGTTCTCTCCATTGCTATGACAACTAAAAACTGAACTAAGAAGAACTGAGCGGAAATGGCAGAAGACCACTTTGGTTAAAGATCGCAACAACTACCTTGCACTACTACAGAACTATCACACCACTGCAGATAAAGCCACGAGAGACTATCATACAAAAATCATCAATACCACAATAAATCGTCCAAGAGAACTATTCAACTTAGTCAGACGCCTCACAAAACAACCCACAAACCACAACCCAACACCCCCATCACTCATCAATAACTTGCTGCTCACTACAAGCAGCTACACCCCCGCTCGAACCTCACTACCTCCCCTTACATTTCTGCCATTCCTAGCAACAATTGCTGGCTCACATTTCAAACAGTCAGTAGTGAAGATATTGAATATATATTATCTAAGCTAAATACCTGCACTTCACCATTTGACCCATGCCCAGCCAACTGGGTCAAAGCAGCAAGAACCAAACTTAGCCTAATTCCAGCCAAGATAACAAAGCACTTCAACAAAGAATAATGCCAAGCAGTCTCAAGCTCTCTTCCATCTGCCCTACCTTAAAGAAACCAAACCTCGACCCAACAGACCCTGCATCATACCGATCCCTTTGCCAGCCTCCCATTCCTTAAACCCAAGATACCCGCTCAGGAATATATACAGAGTCAATATATTAAGACCTGAGTAAAAAGGAAAAAGAAAATTTCTTTTTGTCAGAGCAGCCCTGCAAACACAGACGGATGAAAACCGACTGTCCACTGAGGTCGCTCATTTTAATAGCATTCTATAAGTGAAACAAACTTTAAACATTTAAAGCACTTAGCTGTTTTTTTTCAAGATTGTAGAACAAAAGGAATCCAAAGAAACTAACATGTCATGTTCCGGATCGCTAAACTAACGATCCTGCTTCAGGTGAAGGAATCCCTATAATGACTTCAAAGATTCTATGAAACTAAAAAAATGTTTCCGTATTTGATAAGCTCGGTGTCTGACATCAGTGCAGGTGATGCAATCCAATCAGCCAATGAAATGCGAGAGAAAGCATCATCGTCCTTCCATAGGGGAAACCCTATGAAAGAAAGGGAATCCCCCAACCTGATTGAAAATCTATTCAAGGTCAACATAGTACAGCCATAAGACTAGAGGATGCTATGCCATTCCAGCTTAGCATTCAAGCCCCCCGGTGAGACTGTATTTAAATAATAAATCCATCGTTGTTCTAGTTTTTGGAGTTTTATCACTCGATTACCGCCTCTTGGGTCCGCTGAAACATGATCCAAAACACGCCAGCGTAATTGATCAAAAGCATGTTCCCACTGAAGGCAGTGTTCTACCAGTGGGGCTGTAAGTGTCTGAGTATACTGTGATGCTGCAGACCCTCTGAGAAGAGAAGAAAATGTTTTAAACGCAGGAAAAGTCAAGCACAAGCTGCAATATTACGAGGAACTTGATAGGGGGAGCAAGAGGGACCTCCGAGGAACTGAGGAACCACACCTCCTAGGTCATGAGGTAATGCCAGCCAGCTTCCAATCAAGGAAGAGAGAAGTACCTCTTAAAGAGAGTCTGGAAGGCTGGAGAGCAGAATAGGAAGGACGGCCAGGGGAAGCAGGACGGCCAGAAGGAGGACAGCCGGAAGAAGGAGGACAGCCGGAAGAAGGAGGACGGCCAGGAGAACCAGCAGAACCAGCAGGATGGGCACGACATCCGAATGAATGGGCAAGATATCTAGAAGAAGCAGTAACCCCTGGACAAGGGTTCCGCAGGAGGCAGCAGCAGCCGCAGTGGCTTGAGGAAAGGAGCAACCGTGGAGAAAGTGGGATAGCTCCATCCAGAGTAAGTGCTTTTCGTCCAGAGAGGCAAAGGCGTGACTGTGACTGCGGTCTAAAGCCAACAGAAGGACGGTTGGAGAACCTGAGGCCTATTGCTCAGGCCAGGCAGGATCCCAGCCGGAGCAGGCCTCAAACCTCACCGGGAGTAGACAAGCCAAGGAGAAAAGGTAACCCATGTTTAACTGAAAGCAGGTTGCAGACTGCTGGTGTATGGGGAGGACAGGGAGCAGATGAATACTGTCCGTGTGAAACTGCCTATGAGATAAGGTGCAAGAAACACGTACCGAATAAGAAACTTGTTAATGACAAAGCTTTGCAGGAAGCTAAGGTAAAACACTTGCAAAAGGAAGACAGTTCCCAGTATATGAGGGCGCAGGACCGACACCCTACATTCAACCCTGAGCATTGGGAGGTTGTACAGAGGATATATAAAAAGCCTGATTACAATTTGCCAGCAAGTACTGACTCGGTTTCAGAGGCTTCAGAGGGGGAACCGATGCAGGTGGAATTTGCTTCAGATACCGAGATGGACTGTAGTTATTGTAAGACAGGAAGCCTGGAGTCCCTGCTTAGCACATAAGCTCTATCTTGGGGAATAGAGACTGTTTGTTTTGATACACCATTTATTGTGAAGATAACAGCTTTGCTTTAACGTCATGTTTTACTTTTTTCTTTAACCTGAAGTAAGGAACTTGTGTTTGATGTTTTTGTCCAAGCATCTGAACCTTTTTGCAAGAAAGGGAAATAAATGCCTTTGTTTCCCTCCACTCGGACCTTTGTATTCTTTGGGATTTTGGTAACAAAGGAAGCTACCAGGGCTGCAAGTCCCTGGGCCCTGTAAGACATTAGCCAAACCCAACCTCAAATGTTTTTATGTCCAACCTACCTCAGTCCATTACGCTGCCAAGGTAGGCTCCGTGACATAAAATGGCGTAGTTATTGGATTTTTATTTGTTGCTTGGAACCTACGTCGGCACAAAGAAAAGAAAAGAAAATTCCTGAGTTGAAAAAAAAAAGAAGGAAAGCCCAGATTGAACTGCTGGAGAGACAAGATCCGGAGCGGATCAGCTAGAGAGATCGGATCGGAGGGAGAAAACCCGAAGGGGAGTAAACCTGAAGTCCGGAAGGGAAGGTGAAAATCCTGAAAAGAAAATCCTGTTGCCAGCCCGAAGCAGAAGAGCTGCAGAGCGGGACAGCCACTAACGTTCCAGAGCTGACTCAACACTTAAGTCAGGTAAAATGTAATTAGGCCTGACAAGTGTTGGATGCCAGGGAAGTTTTGAAAAAAAAAAAAAAAAAAAGATAGAGAGCAAAGAAAGAGAGCTTAGGAGAGCCACACTTGTTTTTTTTTCTCTTTGTCTCTTGTTACAGGTTCATCATGGAACCTCAGGATCTCTGTGCCTGGATGGCACATCAATTTGACAAGCAAGCTGAGGTTGCCCTGAAAAACCAGGCCCAAGCATTGCAGGCCATGCAAGCGCAGCAAGTGCCAGTCTTGCAGATGATGGAGAAATGGTTGGATCAACAGCGAGAGGAGATGGCAAAGGTCAACTTGGAGAGGCTGCAGGCTACTGGACCGGCCAACCCAGGGACTGGACAGTGGTCATGTAATGATCTGGTGGTGGGAAAGCTAAGCCCTAATGATAACGTAGACGACTTTTTAGACTCATTCAGTAGGATTGCTCGGTCAGCTAATTGGCCACCCGAGCAATGGGCCATTCGACTGGCAGCGTCCCTTACAGGGGAGGCGCTAGCTGCGTACAGGTCAATGCCCCCAGCCCTAGCCAACACCTATGAAGAGGTCATCATAGCTATCAGGGGCCGCTTAGGCCTTACACCACTAGCCTATAACAAGATGTTTAGAGCCACATCCCTTAGGGCTGATGAAACACCAAAAGCCCTTGGTCATAGGATAAAGAGCCTAGCACACAAATGGCTACAGCCAGAAAGAAAAAATATAGATACATTAATGGATGCCATAGTATTGGAGCAGTACATGTCCGCTGTGCCTAGTAGAGTACAGAACTTTTTAATTTTACAAAATTGCTGTACTACTACAGATGCCATAGCTCTCACCGAGCGATACTTGGAGGCAGAAAGAGTCACCCAACCTAGGGTAGGGACTCCCAAATTGGCCATAGGAATGGAGGCACGGAGAGTTGGAAGTCCTTCACGACCTCCATATGGTAATTTGGAAAGTAATACACCGCTAATAAGAGAAAATGTCAAAAGATGCTATGCTTGTGGTAAGAAAGGTCACTTAAAAAGTGAGTGTTATTCTCGCACGGCTCTTGTGGGAGAGGCCCCAAGGACAATGCGGGAAGGTTTTGTACTAAATGTAAAAATTCATGGAGTCAATGTACAAGCACTTCTGGATTCAGGAGCTGACCAGACCATGATTTCGAAAAGGTTATGGTCGGTGATCAAGGATCAGGGATTCTCAGTTCCTGAACATCCAGAAGGAAATGTTAAAATAAAATGCATTCATGGAGCGGCTACCCGCTATCCTGTTTATAAGTTGTGGGTTAAAGGATTGGGCTTAGAAAAAGAAATGCTAGTAGCAGTTGTACCTAAGTTGCCACAGGAGTTGGTATTGGGCCGCGATTGGCCACAATTTCAGAGAAGTCTTAAAGAGGGCTTATCTCCACCCAAGGGGCCAAATTCCACTTGCACTCGGCCTGAGCTTACTGAGAACCCCAAGCCACAACCAAATGGCCCAAAGAAGGGTACGGATCCCAGGGAAGCTCTGGTTTCCACACGGTCGCACGCCCAGGATGATGAAAGACCCTCATGTTCTAAAGATACCTCTTTAGGGGACCTTCCTTCGCACGAAGATATAATTGGGGACCCCTCGAGGAGAGAACGGAAGTCCAAAGCTGAGCGAAGGAAAGAAAGAAAGTGCCGCTCACAGGGCAGAGCGGAATTGGAAGTGGGGAGAAGGATGCCGTGGGTACCAGCAGACTTAATGGAAAAGTTCCCCTCCTTCAAGATGGAGCAGAGAGCAGACCCTGTACTAGCCCGTGCATTTGAGCATGCACAGGAAGAAAAGGATTCTTTCCCCAGATTCATCATGGATGAGGACATACTCTATCGGGAGAGTAAGAACCCTCGAACTGGAGCTCTGCGGAAACAGTTGGTAGTACCGAATACGTTTAAATCACTGGTTTTACGTCTGGCCCATGACCATCCGGTAGGGGGCCATAAGGGCGCACAGGGCACCCTTGACCAGATTTTAGCCAGATTTTATTGGCCGGGAGTCTTTCGGGAAACAACTCGCTTCTGTGAATCGTGTGCGTCATGCCAAAGAGTGACCCCTCACAGACCACCTGAAGTACCACTAGTGCCGATGCCCATCATTTCGGACCCAGTTAGGAGATTGGCCATGGACATAGTAGGACCTCTCATCAAAACACCAAGAGGATTCCAGTATATCCTTGTAATTGTCGACCAGGCCACCCGCTTTCCATGGGCGGTTCCCCTGAGAAATATTTCAGCCAAATCGATTGCCATCTAACTAGTCAAACTATTCTGCGAGATAGGCTTCCCGCAGGAGGTCTTGACAGACAGAGGTAGTAACTTCTTGTCAAAATACCTCGCTCAGGTTTGGGACGCTTTTGGCATCCACCACATAATGACCACCGCCTACCACCCCCAATGTAATGGCTTGGTGGAGCGATTAAACCAAAGCATAAAACAAATGCTTCGACGAGCGTTGGATGGACAAATGACGGAGTGGGACACCATGCTGCCTTTCATCCTATATGCTTGTAGGGAGAGAAAACAGAGTTCCTTGGGGATCTCACCCTATGAACTCATGTATGGACGACCACCCAGAGGCCTGTTAGATGTCTTAAAGGAACAATGGATTGAACCAGTTGAGACAGAAATAGGCGTACCCCGGTTCTTGAAGGACTTAAGGACTCGCCTAGAACGAACCTCCCGAGTCGCAGGTGAGAATCTAAAAGAAAGTCAACAAAAACAAAAGCGATATTATGATCGGCGTACAAAGCCCAGACTATTAAAAACCGGAGAAAAAGTGATGATCCTAGTATCGGGCGCTACCCCCAAGTTTGAAGCCCGATGGAAGGGGCCACATACAATAGTTAAGCCCATACGATCAAATTCCTATTTGGTCCAGGATACCAAAGGACATACACAAATTTATCATGTTAATGTTCTTCGGCCCTGGCATGAGCGGTCAGGTTTGCTAGCATCGGCTACCAATATATTCCACCCTGAAGGGATACAAGTGGACGACAGTCGAGGGAATTATCGAACCAGTCAGCTGCGGAAAAGCGCGATGTCATGTATTACGTGCTGCGGGGAAGAGGCTTCACCAGCCCGTAATATTTTAAGAGGGGGGATGTGTGATGCTGCAGACCCTCTGAGAAGAGAAGAAAATGTTTTAAACGCAGGAAAAGTCAAGCACAAGCTGCAATATTACGAGGAACCTGATAGGGGGAGCAAGAGGGACCTCCGAGGAACTGAGGAACCACACCTCCTAGGTCATGAGGTAATGCCAGCCAGCTTCCAATCAAGGAAGAGAGGAGTACCTCTTAAAGAGAGTCTGGAAGACTGGAGAGCAGAACAGGCAGGACGGCCAGGGGAAGCAGGACGGCCAGGAGGAGGACGGCCAGTAGAACCAGCAGAACCAGCAGGATGGGCAAGACATCCGAATGAATGGGCAAGATATCCAGAAGAAGCAGTAACCCCTGGACAAGGGTTCCGCAGGAGGCAGCAGCAGCCGCAGTGGCTTGAGGAAAGGAGCAACCGTTGAGAAAGTGGGATAGCTCCATCCAGAGTGAGTGCTTTTCATCCAGAGAGGCAAAGGCGTGGCTGTGACTGCGGTCTAAAGCCAACAGAAGGACGGTTGGAGAACCTGAGGCCTATTGCTCAGGCCAGGCAGGATCCCAGCCGGAGCAGGCCTCAAACCTCACCGGGAGTAGACAAGCCAAGGAGAAAAGGTAACCCATGTTTAACTGAAAGCAGGTTGCAGACTGCTGGTGTATGGGAAGGACAGGGAGCAGATGAATACTGTCCGTGTGAAACTGCCTATGAGATAAGGTGCAAGAAACACGTACCGAATAAGAAACTTGTTAATGACAAAGCTTTGCAGGAAGCTAAGGTAAAACACTTGCAAAAGGAAGACAGTTCCCAGTATATGAGGGCGCAGGACCGACGCCCTACATTCAACCCTGAGCATTGGGAGGTTGTACAGAGGATATATAAAAAGCCTGATTACAATTTGCCAGCAAGTACTGACTCGGTTTCAGAGGCTTCAGAGGGGGAACCGATGCAGGTGGAATTTGCTTCAGATACCGAGATGGACTGTAGTTATTGTAAGACAGGAAGCCTGGAGTCCCTGCTTAGCACATAAGCTCTATCTTGGGGAATAGAGACTGTTTGTTTTGATACACCATTTATTGTGAAGATAACAGCTTTGCTTTAACGTCATGTTTTACTTTTTCTTTAACCTGAAGTAAGGAACTTGTGTTTGATGTTTTTGTCCAAGCATCTGAACCTTTTTGCAAGAAAGGGAAATAAATGCCTTTGTTTCCCTCCACTCGGACCTTTGTATTCTTTGGGATTTTGGTAACAAAGGAAGCTACCAGGGCTGCAAGTCCCTGGGCCCTGTAAGACATTAGCCAAACCCAACCTCAAATGTTTTTATGTCCAACCTACTTCAGTCCATTACGCTGCCAAGATAGGCCCCGTGACAATACTTACACTTTAGTTTCTTTGGATTCCTTTTGTTCTACAAGCTTGAAAAAGCCAGCTAAGTGCTTTAAATGTTTAAAGTTTGTTTTACTTATAAAATACTATTAAAAGGAGCGACCTCAGTGGACAGTCGGTTTTCATCCGTCTGTGTTTGCAGGGCTGCTCTGACAAAAAGAAATTTTCTTTTTCCTTTTTCCTTTTTACTCAGGTCTTAATATATTGACTCTGTATATATTCCTGAGCGGGTATCTTGGGTTTAAGGAATGGGAGGCTGGCAAAGGGATCGGTATGATGCATGGTCTGTTGGGTCGAGGTTTGGTTTCTTTAAGGTAGGGCAGATGGAAGAGAGCTTGAGACTGCTTGGCATTATTCTTTGTTGAAGTGCTTTGTTATCTTGGCTGGAATTAGGCTAAGTTTGGTTCTGTGCCTACTTGGATGTCTGTGAATGTCATATGTGGAATAGTTACGGAGTCTTGTCTGTGATTTTGACATCCACGTTCACGTCTTCAGATATCTAAGGGGTATGTTTACTAAAACCCCGGTAATGTGCGCGGCGCGCTAGTGTGCGGATGCCATATAAGGAGTGGGCGTTTCAGTCAGAAAAAAGCAAAACCGGGATTAATCATGCGCTCATGTGCGCCCCGCACATTTATTTATTTATTTATTTATTTATTTATTACAGGCTCTTATATACCGCTCTATTCAGAATCAGCGCGGTTCACAATGTAACAACATACCATAACAACAAACTGTTAGGTTTTACAGAGAACAAGGTCAGAGAACTTGGATAAAACATGGGACGTCATTACTGCAACTATTTACAAGAGTATTTACAAGAGTATTTACAAGTAAACATAAAAGGATTTGTTCTTAGTTTGGGTAGTGATTAAGATTGGTTAGTTGGTCAAGTAATATTGGGGGAAGAGGTGGGATTTGAGTGCCTTTCTGAAAAGGGATAGATCAGTGATAGCACGAATCTCTGGGGATAGAGCGTTCCAGTATTTAGGGGCATAGAATCTGAAGGCCCTGTTAGATGTCACTGATAGGCATTTTGTCGCTGCTTTAGGGATGATTAGAGTATTTGTTGATATCGTTCTCCTGGATCTGTTGGGTGGGACGGCTTGAATGAGGTCTATTAGAGAGGAGGAGGTGATGCTTTTAGTGGCCTTGAAAGTTAGTAGTAATGTTTTGAATAATATTCTGCCATGTATGGGGAGCCAGTGGAGTTGCTCTAGGATGGGTGTTATATGGTCCCTTCTTGATGCTCCGTAGAGGACTCTAGCAGCGGTATTCATGGCGAGTTGCAAAGGGTTTAATGTGGAGTGTGGGAGGCCTTGGAGAATGGCATTGGCATAGTCAAGGTGTGGTAAGGTTAAGGCTTGAAATATAGTTCTGAAGTCATCAGGATCAAGCAGGGGGCGAAGATGTCGAAGAGTCCGGATCTTGAGGTAGATTGCTCTGACTACGTTGGTTATGTGTAGTTTCAGATCCATGCGTTGGTCAAAAGTGACTCCAAGGTAGCGAATGGAAGGTTTTGATTGGAGCTCAGCTTCTTTCACCTTTATATGGGATGGGGGGGTGAAAAGTGGGTCCCTGGTGATGAAGAGAACCTCGGTCTTTTTGTGTTGAATTCGGAGGTTCTGGGATTGAAGCCATTCGGATACTGCATCAAAACATTTAGCTAGCGGGGAAAGGTCCATATGAACTGTGGAGAAAGGCATATATAGGAGGATGTCATCTGCGTATATCAAGCATTCAACCTTGAAGGACCTGATGATATTGCAAACCGGTTGTATGTATATATTGAAAAAGAGTGAGGATAGGGATGATCCTTGTGGTACGCCTTGCTTTTGGTGGTAAGGTGTGGATGTTGTGGTCCCTGAGGTAACGTACTGCCATCTCTGATCAAGGTATGACTTGCACCACTCCAGGGTGAAAGAGAAAGCTGCGCGGGAAGCATAAGTGGCGCGCTGATGTGCAAGCACAGGAACAGAGCCACAGTACAATGGTTAAGACACTGACCAATGATGCAGGGATCAGGCATTCAATCCCCCACTGTGCCCAATGAAGAAGGCTGGCTGAGGCATTACCTATTATGGGGAAGATTGCTTTAGGAGGCATTTTATTTTTATTTTAATTATCACTACTAGCAAACGCACTCTCAAAGCGTGTTAACATAAGGCGCCCCATAAGGCACATTTTAAAGTGCACTGTCCGCCAAGGCACCCTAGAATGTTGCTTATAGGGCGCTTTATAGGGTGCCGTATGAGTTACTGCAAGGTCACAGCACTGTTTTTGATGGCAGCACTGTGCAGTTTAAGGAATGAAAATCATAAGTAGGTGCGCTGACATACAAGGCAGAGCAGCAGTGGAGCACAATGGTTAAGACACTGACCAATGATGCAGGAGTCATGGGTTCAATCCCCCACTGTGCCTAATGAAGAAGGCTGGCTGAGGCATTACCTGTTATAGGTAATATTGCTGTAGGGGGCATTTTATTTTTATTTTAATTAGTGCTGCCAGCAAACACACCCTCAATGTATTGTAACATAAGGTGCTGCATAAGGCGCCTCATAGGGTACCCCAGAGGGCACATTTTAAAGTGCACTGTCCGCCACAGCACCCTACAATGTTGCTGAAAGGGCGGCCTATAGGGCACCATATAGGGTGCCCTATGAGGCACAGCAAGGTCATAGCACTGTGTTTGATGGCAGCACTGTGCATTTAAACACATGGAAATCTTAAGTAGGTGCGCTGACATGCAAGGAGGAGCAGCAGTGTAGCACAATGGTTAAGGTACTGACTGCTGATACAGGGGTCATGAGTTTGTTCCCTAGTGTGCCTAATACGTAAGGCTGGCTGAGGCATCAGCTTTGCAATGTATGTATTGTTTCCTGCAGCACTTTAATTGTATTTTATTAATTGCTGCCAGCAAACGCGCCCTCATGTGCCGTAATTGAAGGTGCCGCATAAGGCACCCTATAAGGCACTCCATAGGGCACATTATAAAGTGCACTGTCCGCCACGGCACCCTAAAATGTCCCCTATAGGGCACCCTATAAGTTGCTCCACAGGATAACGTATAGTGCACCTTATATGGACGGTAACCATAAGGTGAGCTATAGGGCGCCTTATAAAGCGCCCTCTGAGGCACCTTATGGGTACAGTACGATGAGGGTGCTTTTGCTGGCAGCAATAATGTACATTAAAAATGGATAATGCTTTGAGCAGCCCTATCAAATAACCCCATTGTGGGTTTGAACCCACAACCTCTGGCTCCACAGGCAGTGAAGTAACCATTGTGCTACAGCTCTATAGCTGCTAGCAAGCCTCTGGCTGGCTGCAGAGGGAGTGCACATCACCACACAGACAGTCTGCTGTGGTCACCAGGATAGGGTTAGCACACCCGTACCCATGATGCACTGCACATGCAAATCAGCTGTCCACAGATAAACACAAGATGGGGTATGCACCCCCACAGCACCTCGGCCTGGTAGGGGGAACTGACCATGTGCACCCCCACAGCACCTCGGCCTGGTAGGGGGTACTGACTGTGTGTTTTACTGGCACATTGTGCGGGTACTGTGCTCACCCTGAGGGTGCAGTGAGGCGCCCAGCACCAGGTCCACAGCACCTTCCATGGCAGAAATAGGCTATGTTGGAGATCCAAAGCAGTGTTAATGTGTGAGATAGGTAGTTTCTGCAGAAACACCTTGGATATATCTGTCTGTCTCAGTCATGGACCCCTAGGAAGATTATGCACCACCACCCTTCTCCTCCAGGGCTGAGGGTGGCAAACAGGGTCTCCCATCAACAGATCCACATTCTACCTCCCTGCAATGGTGACAGTAGAGGGGACCATCAACCCCAGTCTTGCTGGGGAACAGACACCCTACAGGGCAGTCAATGCAGCTCTGTACACATCCATAACACAATAGCAGACAGACATTAGGCCTGGATATGCTAAGCTGCACCCCACCACTATCTGATATTCTCCTGCAGCAAGCCTTCAGCCGCTACACCCTGCAAGGCACTCCATCAAGACACATACCAGCTGCAAACAGTCTGCTAGCTAGTCCATAGTGCATGTTCCTGGTGGAAATGCATGCACCCAGAACTGGGATGTCAGCATACACAACAAGCAGATAAATCAGTGACTGGACCCCAAAACAAAACCCATAAATATCATATGACAGAAATACTATATAGCACTATGGGGGTGCCTAGCCATGCTGTCATCACTGCCCAGTCAGGGTGAGAGTGATCTCCCAGCAGGACATACTGAGGTCACCCTGTCTGTGTAGGTGGTGGCCGGGCACTAAAATGTCCCAGCCAGTGCCCTATGCCCTGTGCAGATGCATCCTGGCCAGGCCACCCTGTCTGGGCTATACCCATGGTACCTTGCTCTCATTATGCACATTGGCAGGCCAATACTGGCAACAGTGCTGGCAGTGTGGGCTGTGGAAGGTGTTTGCAGCCACCACACACTGTATAAACCAGTGGTTCTGAACCAGTCCTCCTTGAACCCCTAGGACAGTCGGGTGTTCAGGATAGCCCTAATGAATATGCATGAGATATATATGCATTAGAGATATCCTGCCAACCTGACTGGTTTGTGGCCCTCTAGGGCTGGATTTGGAGACCCCTGCCTTACACCTCTGTCATTTAAGATTGTGAGTGGGCAAGGTGCAGATGTCCTAGACATCAAAATGGTAGATAGAATGTGTCACATGCCTCCTCAATTCTCACCACCACCAAAAAGTTGTCTAATAGACAATATTTTGGTGGTGGTGAGAAGCAAAGAGGCATGTGACAAATTCTATCTAACCTTTTAGATGTCTTGGAGATCTGCACCTTGCCCACTCACAATCTTAAATGACAGAGGTGTAAGGCAGGGGTCTCCAAATCCAGTCCTAGAGGGCCACAAACCAGTCAGGTTGGCAGGATATCTCTAATGCATATATATCTCATGCATATTCATTAGGGCTATCCTGAACACCCGACTGGCCTAGGGGTTCAAGGAGGACTGGTTCAGAACCACTGGTATAGACAGACACACACTCCCACACCTATGCCAGCATTGTGCTACTATAGAGGAGTTTAGCAGCCCTACCCACCACACCAATCCTGGGCACAGTACAGGCATGGATATGGTACGCAATACTGTTGGGGGTCACTCCCCAGGGTGGTAAACACTGTCAGAGACCAGACCTGAAGCACACACCGCAGACATCAGAAAGATTGTTATGATGGAGCTCAATGAGCAAACTGTGCTTAACGTAGGACTTGCTATCTGCCAGTAATCATAGGAAACGTTTGATAGCTGTGTCCCGTATACCCAGGTGTAGGGTGACATTGCTAAGGTATGCAAGTGCTAGTATTGGGAGATGCACGCAGGGCCCAATGTCCTGCCTCTCCAGGAGGCATTGGCCAATGGGGCCTGTGGGTGTGGGTGTGTCTGCCCCTGTTGGCTGCTGCTTTACGGCAGAGGTTCCCAACTCCAGTCCTGGTGTGCCAAACACTGTTCGGGTTTTCATGCTGTCCCTCATGAATATGCATGAGCTACATCTGCATACCATGGGGGTGGTGCATAGATATGCAGCACAGGCATCTTTATTAGAGGCAGCATGGAACCTGAATGGTGTGGGGCCCTTCAGGACTGCATTTGGGAGACTCTGCTCTAGGTAATGCCCCTGTTTATGGTGTCTGTGCTTGGTGGGGTAAATTATAGGCGTATTAACCATGCGTATGTTCTCAGCAATAAAGGTTTGTCCTTACTATCACGGTTTAGTTGTGGGAAAAATATGTGGACTGGATTGGCAGTAGCCCCAGCTGGGCTTTGAACCTGTGACCTTCTTTTCTTGCACACACTGTCTGTGTGCACTGCACCACTGTGTTGCCACAGAAATGCTGCATTCCCTTGGGAGTCCATGACTGTACATCCGACAGGGCCTCTTTGTTGCAGTGCACGGCACCCACCTGGACAGGGCTAGGCCATGGTCTGCTGTGGCCACCAGCTGCTGCCACCTCCACCACCAGTACCGCTCCATCCTTAGATTGGAGACAGCATAAACCCTGAAGGATTTGTGGCCCTCCAGGACTGCATTTGGGGTAATCTGCTCTAGGTAATGTGCATGTTTCTGGTGTCTGTGCTCTGTAGGGTAAAATAGAGGTGTTTGAGCCATGCTTATGTTCTCTGCAATAAAGGTTCGTCTTTACTATCACGATTTAGTTGTGGGTAAAATATGGGGACTGGATTGGCAGGAGCCCCAGCTGGGGCTTGAACCTGTGACCTTCTATCTCCAAACACACTGGTTGTGTGCACTGCACCACCGTGTTGCCACAGAGACAGTGCTTTCCCTGATGATACCATCACTGTTTGTCCGGCAGGGCCTGTCTGTTGCAGTGCATTGCACCCACCTACACAGGGCTAGGCCATGGTCTGCTCTGGACAGCTGCCAGTGCTCCCCTCCACCTCCAGTACCCCTGTGCCACCATGCTGCCATGCCCTTCTGCTGGTGGTGCTGGTGGTACGCAGTCTCAGACCATCCTGTGTGCAGGTAGGCGGCTGCCAATGGTGCAGGTTCTGGGGTAGGGGTGCCTGCATATCTGTCCGCATGTCCCCCAATCACCGCCTGCCAATGTTCCGTGCCCTCGGGGGTACCTGCTGGGTACTATCCCCGGTGACACTGTGATAAACACTCTCGTGCCCATGTTGGGCCCTCATCAGTTGCTGTCTGGCTGCTGTTCAGTTTCAGCATTCCTAGGTGCCATCTATGCATCTGCCTAGTCCGCACTGTGCCCCAGCTGCACCACAGCATGTGCCGCCTGCAGCCCTCTGTATCCCCTTTCCCAGCATCTGTCCAATTGCCCATTCTGACCTGCCCGCCCTGCTGTTGTGGAAATGTGCATGCCATAGGTAACCTGTCCAATGGAGAGGGAAACCCTGATCAGTGCTATTTCACTGTGGGATCATTCACCTTGTATGGGGACGGAGCGTAGACCCTTCTAAAATTCATATTTATTTTTTGGGGCTTTTTCGGGAGTGTTTTTTGATGTTTCCCATTACTATCACTATTGCCCAGCTTGATTATAATTTTATTATATTTTGTTGGGGTCATTTTTAATGTTTATTTGCCCTTTTGTTCCGTGCACATGTATCACACTGCTCACTTTTTGTCAGTTTCCCTGGTTTTGCTGTACATTGCTGACAGAAATGGTTTCTCTTCCCTTTAAATCGGCTCTACCGCGAGGTTTTCACTCGCGGTATTTTTTTACTCGAATTTCAACCCAGCTCCTGTGTGGGGAGCCTCTCCCCTCCCACTCTCCACCCATTGACCCCGTCTCTCCGCCCCTGGGGAGGTTTCCTCCACCCTCCGGGAGCCTTTCCACGCCTCTATCGCACATCAGCGCGTCGCGCACATGAGCGGGCACTTTAGTGTGGCGCGCACATGTGCGGGGCACAAAAATGCATCATTAGCGTGCTCTAAGGTACCTTAGCACACGCTATTGTGCACCGCGCACTTGTGCGCCGTTTAGTAAACATACTCTTAAATCACAACTAAATCTTTTCAAAGGACCCTCTATGTGTCCTTATAAAGTATAGCATAAGCAGCATAAGGCCGTCCTAACTTTATGCTGTTTTGCGGTCCATTTAGCAGCTGAATATCAATGCAAAACCACTGGATATGCGCTGGTGCTGAATATCAGGTCCTAACTTAAAATAGCGGCAGCTAGCCATTTTGACAGCACTACTGCTATATATATATAATCTACTCCTCAAAAATGTCAAAGGCTGTTTACTTAATTAGTTGTGAAATTCTCAAAACCACTTTCTTTCTATATCTCACATTTGAGCTTGATTAGAACTGGGTCTCAGACTGTTTTCAGTACTTATTATGGGATAAACTCCCCGTTGTACTAGCTTCGCATCAACGACCACAGTTCATGTTAAGTTTCATAACTCTTGCATTCATGACGTACTGATAGTCACAATGTTTTAATTCCGAAGTTCACTCTGATATATGTCTATACAATGTACATGAATGTAGTAAGTAGCAGAAACTTATCTTATAATTTGTCGTGTCTGTATATATTACTTGGCTTTCCCCGACGCCACCTTTCGGCACCGCATTTGCGTTTCACGTAAGTTTCATCAGGGGTTCAAATGCTTATTAAATTGCAGAGACTACTCTTGCTAGCGCTATCTTGCGTGTAAGTCATCGAGTAGTACAACGGGGAGTTTATCCCATAAGTACTGAAAACAGTCTGAGACCCAGTTCTAATCAAGCTCAAATGTGAGATATAGAAAGAAAGTGGTTTTGAGAATTTCACAACTAATTAAGTAAACAGCCTTTAACATTTTTGAGGAGTAGATTATATATATATATATATATATATATATATATATATATATATATATATATATATATATATATATATAGCAGTTAGCTGAATCCTCTATGAAATAGACCTACAATTTTTGGAATTTTGACAGCACTGACCACCACCACTGAAAATGGATCCCTTTGTGTATATCCTGTTAACTGGAGTCATTGATAGCCAGTCAGAAGTTGCTGAGATCAAAACTAAATGATTCAATTGAAGCTTCTTGATTGCATAGGTAGGCTGGAATAACTAGAGCTATAGTTTGGGTATTTAGTATGTTATACGGGTCATAAGCGTAGATTTTCTACAATGCTTTTCTTAATTAGTTTTCTAGGGTAATTCTCTTTCCTCCCCCCACTTTCCTTTTATTGCAGTGGTTCTCAACCTGTGGGTCGTGACCCCCATGGGGGTCGCCACAGGATTTAGCGGGGGTTGCCTCACACCGCCTAAAAAAAAAAAGTGCACATGTTGCTGCCGCTGCCGAGTCTGCTTCTCGGCAGCGGCAAACTCACCCCCTTCTAATGCAGCTGCGGCTCTCTGCCTCTTAGGGACCCATGGCTATGCCTGTAAAACCGTTGCGGAGCCTTCCTGTCTCTCGACGGGCTCCGTGCAGCATTGTCCCGCCTCCAAAGGAAGTTGTTTACCAGGGAGCCGTGGCTGTATTAGAAGGGAGGGGGTGAGTTTGCCGCTGCCGAGAAGCAGACTCGGCAGCGGCAGCAACTTGTGCGTTAGAAGGAGACAGACATGGGGAGAGGGGAGCAGGGAACCTGCAACGGGGCTCACAAGGGGGAGGGGGAGGGGGGCTGATATGGATGGATAGAGGGAGGGGGGCTGACATGGACAGGGGGGGGCTGACATGGAGAGAGGGGGGCTGACATGGATGGAGGGAGGGAAGGGAGGGCTGACATGTAGGGATGGATGGAGGTAGGGCTGACATGGACAGAGGGGGGAGTGACATGGAGGCATCGATGGATCGAGGGAGGGAGGGGGGCTGACATGGACAGGGGGGCCGACATGGAGGGAGGGAGGGGGGCTGACATGGACAAAGGGAAAAGACAGGGGGACATACTGGACAGACGGGGATAAATGCTGGACAGAGGGGAGAGACAATGCAGGTTAGAATTATAATGGGCAGATGGGGGGGCTAGGACTGGTAATGGGTTGATTAGGGAAGGCTAGGACTGGGAATGGACTGATCAATGGGGGGTTGGGACTGGTAATGGACTGATGGGGGGCTAACATTGGAAATGAGCTGATCGGGGAGATTAGGACTGGAAATGGGCTGATGGAGGGGTAGGAATGGTAATGGGCTGATTAGCGGAGCCTAGCACTGGTAATGGGGTTGAGGAGGGACTAGCACTGGAAATGAGCTGATTAGGGGAGTCTAGCACTGGTAATGGGGTTGAGGAGGGACTAGCACTGGAAATGAGCTAATTAGGGAAAGCTAGGACTGGTAATGAGCTGATGGGGGGTAGGGCTGGTATTGGGCTGATTAGGGGAGGCTAGCACTGGTAATGGGACTGAGGGGGGACTAGCACTGGAAGCGAGCTGATTGGGGGGCTTCGACTGGAAATGGGCTGATTGTGGGGAGGGGAGGATAGAGCTGATGGCCCTGGAAGAAAACTGGGGGCTAAGGCTACAAATGGGCTGATACGAGGGGATTGGAGAATGGAACTGGAAGGGAGTGGATCTGAGAGGGGCTGCCATAGTATTTGTACTAGAAGGGACTGGTGAGTGGGGAAGGAGGGGGACTGAAAGGGAATGGACACCAGTGGCAGTCATGGGAATGCAAGTTGATATTGGAAGGTACTGAGACTGAGGACTGGAAAGGGGCTGATACTGGGGAGGGTTACTGGGACTGGAAATAGGCTGATGGAAAGAAGTGAATAAAACGAAAGAAGAGATAAGAAATGGCAGATGGACCATAGACCACAGAAAGAGAGCTAAGAGAAGACAGGAAAGCAGAAGCCTCAGATCGGGACCAGCATGATCAGAGAATAAATTGGTCAGACAACAAAGGTAGAAAAAATAATTTTATTTCATATTAGTGATGTGACTACAAAATCATCATAATTTTGACATCAAATATTGTTACTTGTTGTTGTGATTAATTATTGTGGTTTAAATAAGTAAATTTTATAAATAAAAACATATTGCAAAGGCCTGTAATATATTAATAATTCAAAAAATGATTACAGCGACAGCAACAATGCGTTAACGGTACAGGAAGAGAGACGCATTTGATTTTATCATTGGGGGTCACCACAAGTTGACCAATGGTAAAAGGGGTCACGGTACAAAAAAGGTTGAGAACCACTGCTTTATTGTATTATGCATTCATCTAGCGGCATTGCACTTTCTCAGTCTCCATTATCTAGTTCACGTACTTTGATTATAGTGCTACCTTTTTGGTGTTTTCATTTGATTTTCTGATATATAAAATTTGAAAATGAATTAATATTACATTTTTAAAAATGTCTGCACATACTAATTTCAAGGTGTACCCGCTGCCATCTTTTCAGAGCAATTTAGTATGCATGCTAAGCTATTAATGCCCATGCCTCTATATCACAGAGTGATATAATCCATCCCTCTTTGGGTAATCCCACTGCCCCATAAAATTTCCAAGCTGTTTTCAAACAATTTGCTCTTTTCCTTTTCCAGTTAAATTAGCCAATGATTTACTGTCCTTCAGGAGTAGCACTTAACCCCGAGTTGACCCATGACTCAACGCTATTGCCGGGAAGCTAAGGAGATACTGTAACATGTTCAGTAAAGGAGGGCTGCACTCTCCCAACAGATCAGCATGGACAACCCTGAGTGAAGGCAGGTGTTGGACTAGCAGCTTTCTCTGGTACATTGAGGTCACAGAGCTTTGAGGCATGCTTAATTCTGTGTCTTTTTGCACACCACACAGGGATTTACAGTAAGTTTGTTTTGTAAGAATACAGCTCCTGAGCCTTAAAGATAGGTGAGGATTTTCCTTGCCTATCTTTTAGGTGCAGGTCGCTAACCGGGCAGCATGCAATATTGCCGTGGCCCGGTTAGCGCTAGTCTCTGCCTTCGCTCTCCTCTGGAATGCCCTCAACACGCCTGATGCTAACCGCATAGCATCGGAGCATGTAGCGGGGTTAGAAGGGGATATTCAATGGCATTAACCATGTAAGTGCAGTTGAATATCCCGCTTAAAGGCGTTTACACTGTTTACTGGGCTGCAAACCATGTAAATGCCTTTCGATATCTGGCCCTACATATTTGAGGTCAAGCTGGGCACAGACATATTGACTTCTAATCATTCTAAGCATTCTGCAAGCATAAACATTCTGTCTCACTCCGACAAACATCTGCCTTTCTGTCTAGCTGCTTCTGCAAAATACGACCTTGGCATGCCTCCCGCATCCACTGTCAGGCTTTCAGCAAATTCCAGGCTGTTCTCACTCTCCATATTTCTCCAGGAGACCCTAGTACCCCTATAAGTCCCTTTCTACAGGAAAGATCATTTTGAAAATCATTTCCATAAGGAAAATAACATCTAGCCATGGAAATTGGCTTTTATGAAGCTGCCTATCAAACATTTTATTTATTTAACAGTTTTTCTATACTGCTTTATCATTTCAATCAAAGTGATTTAAACTTGGTAAAGGTACATTGATAACTTGGATTTTTCTGAGCAATGGAGGGTTAAGTGACTTGCCCAAGGCCACAAGGAGTGCTGGTGGGAATTAAACCCTGGTCTCTGGGTTCCTCAAGCCAGTGCTCTAATCACTAGGCTACTCCTCCACTCCATTTAGGTAAAAATACCAGTGTATAGTCTGAAGGCTCATACTTGTACCCACAGTCTGTAGAGGAGTTCCCAGGGATTATGGCTGAGCTTTCATATAAGTTCATGCTTGCGAGCTATGGTCATGCCACCCCAAGTGAGCTTTATTTTATCTGGTCTCAGAAGACAAGCAGAGTTGGTCTGGTTAGTACTTGGATGGAAGACGACCTTGGAAGACTAAGGGGTATGTTTACTAAACTGCGTTAGTGCGATTCGCGTTAGGAGCCGCGGTAGAGACAGAAACCCCAAATAAGGACATGGGCTGTACATCGTTTCCGAGAACGCGCCAAGAATGCGCGTTACAAGGTGCCATAAATGAACGAGCGCTACAGGCACGTTACCGCGTGTTAATCTTAAGAAGGCGTGCAGGCATATAAGCACAGCAACAGAGCTGTAGCACAATGGTTACAACACTGACTGATGGTACAGGAGTCATGGGTTCGATTCCCCAGTGGACCTAATGTATAAGGCTGGCTGAGGCAGCACCTTTTACATTTAAGAAGTGATTGTTGAGGCATTTGACGTGTATTTTAATTAGTGCTGCCAGCAAACACACCCTCACGGTGGCATAACCTAAGGTGCCGCATAAGGCACCCCATAACGCACTCCATAGGGCACATTATAAAGTGTACTGTCTGCCAAGGCACCCTATAATGTCCCCTATAGGACACCTTATAAGGATGTGAACAAAGTCCTGGCTGGCTGCAGGACTGTACGTCACCACACAAACTGTCTGCTGTGGTTACCAGGATAGGGGTAACCCACCCGTACCCATGATGCACTGCACATGCAAATCAGCAGTCGAGAGATGGGCACAAGATCGGGTATGCACCCCCACAGCACCTCGGCCTTGTAGGGGGAACAGACCGTGTGTGGCACTGCCACAGAGTAGCCACAGACAGTCACATTGTGCGGGTACAGTGCCCACCCTGAGGTTGAGGTGGGGCGCCAAGCACCAGGTCCATAGCACCTGCCATGGCTGAAATATGCCATGCTGCAGGTCCCCATCAGTGTGTGATAGGTAGTTCAGTTAGACACACCTAGGATACATCTGTGTCCCGCTGTATGTCTCAGTCATGTCTAGTCCTTATGGGCGATGATGCACCCAGAATAGTGCATATCCTGTGTTGGTGCCATCGTTACCTGCTGTAGGTGAAGGGGGGGGTGTATGGACCCACAGGCAAATTATGTACCACCACACAACCCACCCTCCAGGGCTCAGCGTGGGAAACAGGATCACCCACCAATAGCTCCACAGTCTACCGCCCTGCAATGTTAGCAGTAGAGAGGACCAGCAACCCCAGTCCTGCTGGGGAACAGACAGAGCAGTACACCTCCATAACGCAATAGCAGACAAATGGCAGGCCTAGAAATGCTCAGCTGCCCCCCCCCCCCCATTATCTGACATTCTCTAGCAGCAAGCCTCCAGCCGCTGCACCCTGCAAGGTGTTCCAGAAAAACCACATACTAGCTGCAGACAGTCCGCCAGCTAGTCCATAGTGCATGGTCCTGGAGGAGATGCATGTACCCAGAACGGGGATGTCAGCATACACACCAAGCAGATAAGTCAGTGATTGGGCCCCAAAAGAAAACCCATAAATATCACATGAGAGAAAAGCTATATAGCACTATGGGGGAACCTAGCCATGCCATGGTCACTGCTCAGTCAGGGTGAGAGTGACCTCCCAGCAGGACATGCTATGGCCACCCTGTCCGTGCAGGTGGTGGCCAGGCACTACAATGTCCAAGCCATTGCCCTATGCCGTGTGCAGATGCATCCAGGCCAGGCCACCCTATCCAGGCTATTCCCACGGTACCTTGCTCCTCATTATGCACATTGGCAGGCCAATACTGGCAATAGTGCTAGCAGTGTGGGCTGTGGAGGGTGTTGGCAGCCACCACACACTGGATAGGCAGACACACACACCCCACACCTATGCCAGCATTGTGCAACTATAGAGGTGTTGGGCAGCCCAGGCCACCACACCAGTCCTGGGCACAGTGCAGGCATGGCTATGGTACTGTAGGAGTCACTCCCCAGGTTGGTAAACACTGTCAGACACAAGACCTGTAGCACACTCCACAGATATTAGAAAGGTTGCTATGAGGCAGCTCACTCAGAAAAGTGTACTTAACCTAGGAATTGCTATCTGCCAGTACTCATAGCAACCTTTTGATAGATGTGTACCATATTCCCCGGTTTAGGGTGGCATTACTAAGGTATGCAAGTGCTAGTATTGGGAGATGCACGCAGAGTCCAAAGTCCTGCCTCTCCAGGAGGCTTTGGATAATGGGACCTGTGGGTGCGGGTGTGTCTGCCCCTGTTGGTTGCTGCTTTACGGCAGAGGTTCCCAACTCCAGTCCTGCAGTGCCAAACACTGTTCGGGTTTTCATGCTGTCCCTCATGAATATGCATGAGATACATCTGCATACCATGGGGGTGGCGCATAGAAATGCAGCACAGGCATCTTTATCAGAGGCAGCATGGAACCGGAATGGTGTTTGGCCCTCCAGGACTGCATTTGGGAGGCTCTGCTCTAGGTAATGTGCATGTTTATGGTGTCTGTGCTCTGTAGGGTAAAATGTAGGTGTCTTGGGCATGTTTACGTCATCTGCAATACAGGTGCTGTCTGTACTAGCACGTTGTAGTAGTGGGTAAAATATGGGGACTGGGTTGGTAGGAACCACAGCTGGGTCTTGAACCTGTGACCCTCTGCTTCTGAATACACTGGTTTGCTGCACTGCACCACCTTGTTGTCACAGAGTCAGTACATTCCTTGGTGATACCATGACTGTTCGTCAGACAGGGCCCGTCTTTTGCAGTACACGGCACCCACCTACACAGGGCTAGGCCACGATCTGCTCTGGGCAGCTGCCACTGCCCCCTCCACCACCAGTATCCCTCAGCCACCATGCTGACATGCCCTTCTGCTGGTGGTGCTGGTGGTGCGCAGTCTCAGGCCATCCAGTGTGCAGGTAGGTGGCTGCCTATGGTGTGGGTTCTGGGGTAGGGGTGCCTGCATAGGTGTCCACGCTTCCCCCCAGCATCGCCTGCCAATGTTCCGTGCCCTTGTGGGTAGCTGCTGGGTACTATCCCCTGTGATACTGTGGGAAACACAGTCGTGCCCATGTTGGGCCTTCAGCAGTTGCTGTCTGGCTGCTCTGCTGCTTCAGCATTCGTATGGGCCACCTAGGCATCGCCCTAGTCCGCACTGTGGCCCAGCTGCACCACAGCATGTGCCGCCTGCTGCCCTCTGTATCCCCTTCTCCGGCATCTGTCCAGTTGCCGTTCCGACATGCCTGCCCTGATGTTGCGGGACATGTGCACGCCATAGGAACCCTGTCCAATGGTGGGGAAAACCCTGAGCAACGCTATTTCACTGTGGGCTCATTCACCTTGTATGGGGATGGAGTATAGACCCTTCCACGATTTATATCTGTTCTATGGAGCTTACTCGAGGGGGAGGGGTTGATGTTTCTCATTGATACCACTATTGGCCAGCTTGGTTATGGTTTTTTTCCAGTTTGTTGGGGTCATTTTCAGTGTTTATGTGCCCTTTTGTTCTGTGCACATGTATCACTCTTATCACTTTTTTTAGGTTTCCCTGACTGGGCTGTACATTGCCGACACTGAAATGGTTTCTCTCCCCTGTAATGTGCATTTAACGGCAGGTTTTCATTCGCGTTGGAATTGAGCTCTTCAGATCAGCGCGTTAGTGTGAAGGGAGCCTCTCCCCACCCACTCTCCGCCCATTGACCCCTTCTCTCCGCCCTCTCTCCACCTTCTGCGGTGTTTTACCGCGCCGCGGGAGTTTACGATCGTTAACGTTACATAACGCGCGTTATGTACGATTACCGCAGTTTAGTAAACATACCCCTAAGTGCCGTAGGCTTACTGTGCAGAAAAAAGGCCTGGCAGTTGCCTATGCCTAAATCCAGGCCTTGCTGAAGGCATAAATGTAAAGACTACTTTTCTAGGGTAATTTTCAAAGCAGAAGCCCCACACACTTTTTCTCTGAAAATACAGCAAAGTCTGTATCATGAGGCGTGCATAAAGTTATAAATTACCCTCTGGATACTGTGACTGACATGCCGAAATGTGTCAGGAATGGTTTGGCATCATTTCTGTGTAATGAAATAATATAAGGATATTCTTTTGGCACAAGAATCATATGGTAAGTGCTGTACTGTTAATAAGAAACAGAGCATGCTACAAATGACTGCACATTTTTCATGTCAGGAGAGACAAATTAATATAATTGAAATTCAATTTATTTTATGTTGGCACAGCTGGGGACAGAATAGAAATGCAGCTGCTGGTTTTCTACACATTTCTTGAAGCTTCTTAGTATAAATATTTCAGTATAATAAGTTACATTAATATATCTAAGTAATTAGACACATGAAATATACATATCTAGCAAATATATTACATATTAGGATGATTAAGAAAAGCACTGCTTTATACAGTATGGCCCAAAGTCTTTTGATTACGGTCATTAATACATGAACTACAAATAGTAATAAACTCTGGACAAAATAAGCAATCCAGGGCCTTTATGGGATTCCACTGGGCATTCTGTTTCCTGCAGAACTTTTATTCTATTAGACTCAATGCTTTCTTTGTTAACCATCTAGTTAGTTGCCTTGCTGTAATTGTAATATATAGTGCCAGTTCTCCACCAATTTGATCAGCCCGGTCATTGTGATATAATTTTTACCCTGGTATCAGAGTGTCCCATTGGTTATTCTCCTTCCAACAAGTGTCTGAGATGCAAGGTCTCAGTCATATTCACCATATCTATAATGAATCCAGCTACTGGACCAAAAGGGACTATGCAATATATTATGATAATTTAGATTTAGACATGGTAAATATGTGTGCTAAGGGACTGCAAAACAAAAAATGCCTTCGAGTCAATGACGACTCAGCAGCTCCTGGGTTTTCTTGGCAGTCTGACCAAAAGTAGATTGGCAGACATTTCTTATTTATTTATTATTTTTTTATTTTAATTTCTTTTATACCGCACTCTTCGACATCAGCGCGGTTTACAGAGAACAAAAACAAAAACCAGAACAACAGGCTGTTCGGAGTTACATATAACAGGATTATCAACTTGGAAAACAAGGGAGAACTATTTACATGGAAAATGTAATCTGTTAACTAGATCACATGCTCGAACTATGTACATGAATTAGCACGATTGTTGGGAGCAAGGGAAAAAAAAACTGAAGTTGGATATGTAGTGGGACTAGATGTTATTTCAGTATAATATTTCAGTAAAATATTTCAGTATAATATTTCAGTAAAATATTTCAGTATAATAAGTTACATTAATATATCTAAGTAATTAGACACATGAAATATTCTTCCAAGGCAACGGAGGGTTAAGTGGCTTGCCCAAGGTGTGCTAGTGCAAATCAAAGCCTAGTCCCTTGGTTACCAAGCCATTGCTCTAACCATTAGGCTACTCCTCCATTAAATGCAATTTGTGTCATATAGTCAATGCTGACCCAGCCAACTCCCTGGGCATTCTTGGCAAAGTATGACTAGAAGTTGATTGCCAGACCTTTCTTCCAAGGAAATGGAGAGTAAAGTAACTTGCCTAAGGCTACAAGGAATGGTAGTGGGAATCAAAGCCTAGTCCTGTGGTTATCAAGCCAATGCACTAACCACTAGGTTACTCCTTCCTTAGATTAGTGTGTGCCCACATATAAATATAAGGTCATCATAGACAAATCAGGCTTTAGCAGTTGCATGCAAAATAACATGGTTTGCTCTCCTACCCATGATATTTAGTACATGTTCTCTGAAGACTCATTTTTAATACCTGCTTTGGATTAGGGATAAACATTTTCATTCACATGACAAACACGTTGTAAAGGCAGGATGATCTGTGGGAGCAATTGATAAGAAGACAGGAGAGAGAAGGAGGGCAGAAATGAAAGGGACAGAGAAAGGTGGGCTAGACAAGTGGAGAAAGAGAGAGGAGAGATAGAATGAGTACTGTTTCTGCAAGGGGAGGAGTAGCCTAATTGTTAGAGCAACTATGTAGTATCCAGATGATCAAAGATTCATTTCCTTTGTGACCTTGGGCAAGTCGCTACCCTCTATTTCCTCGGAAGAAAAGGCCTGGTAATTTACTTCTGGTGATACATTGCCAAGAAAACCCAGAGACCGCTGGGTCACCAGGAATCAGCACTGACTTGACTGCACTAAAAAAAAAGAAAACTGCTCCTGTAGGGCATTTTTGCTTCATGCCTCACAGAAGCACATCAAGAACAGTAGCGAACATCAAGGTGGGAGCCATAGCCATGCATATCGAGGTCCAGGAACTATGCATGTGTTGCTTGGGTTCGGAGGCCATTAGAGTCCAATAGGAGGGCACTGATCCTCAATCAGGTTTCATGGTGCACTTGGATTGGTTAAGCTCGAGCTCTTTTTATTTTCTGGTGACTGATTTTTTCAAACCACAAGAAACTACTATTATTGGAATGGAGTAAAACATTTTCTCCAAAGGCTTCCACCAGGTACTGTGAGACCAGCAAAAACAAGTTAGGATGTATTTTCGATATCCTAATTAGCAACAGCTATTACGGGGCATTAAATAGGACTTTCATTCTATCAGTGGTACGCTTATCATATTTGGTAGCAGATTTTATAAGAGGCACATGGAAAGTTACCTGTAACTTATGTGTGTAAATCCCTTTCACAAGATCAACGTCCAATCACTATTCAGTACATGTGCATGGAAGTGCCCGCTCGTGCGTAACTTAAGATGCATGGGGGCGGCACTTGGGTGTAATAGAATACAATGACTTACACACATCAGTGCACCGACCTAGGTGCCCCAGGTTACACCTGCCCTAGAGTAGACATAAGTGGCCACGTCTAGGTTCTGGTGCATCCAACAGCTAGTGCTTTATAATGTAAAACATGCGTGGGCTTTGTTTTATAAAATAGGAGCTACATGGATGTGCAGAACACATGTAACCTGTACAGCTCCTTATGAAAATACCTTCATAATGCTTATGAGGTGCTTAACAGAACATGGAATCCTTTTATACTCTGCATGTGTCAAGAGGGAGGCGTGGTCTAGTGGTTAGGACAAGGTACTTCAGGCCAGAGGGCCGGGGGTTCAAGTCCCACCTGGGGACAGCAATCTCAGGCCGGAGGGATTGGGATTTCTAGTCCTATAGGCACTCCTTGTGGTCTTGGGCAAGCCAGTTAACCCTCCAATGCCCATGTTCCCTGTATGTATTAGTGTGTGTGTCTCATATCCCCTTGTGTTAAATGTATCCCCCAATTGACTGCTTTGACCTGGTGAAAAGCGGGATATAAATACAGCTAAATAAATAAAACATATGGACATGGTGTGTGATCTGGGTCGGTGCTAGGATATCAAGGTGCCCTAGACAGGCCCTGCATTCTGCCTTACCCCACCTCCATTGCCGTCACCATTACCCCTCTCCAAATCTGCAGCTGTGGCAATAGCTCCTGAACCATGACCCAGCACTTACCAATACAGTCTGGCACTTTGTTGCAGTTCCTTTCCGTTACTATATGCTGATTCTGCCCCCCTCCTAGGCGATTTGCAATTCTTTGCATATAGCTAGTGGCTTTCTGAAATCACTACTTGTATGTGTATGTGATTAACAAGTGAAAATGCTGCTATTTACACATAGGGATGCTCCACTGGTGCAGCATATACTCACTTATAGCCATACATTTGAGGAGCTGCAGTGGCGAGCAATTGATTGGACTCCTTCGAATTTGTATGGGGGTGATAGGATTCAGAAATTACAGTATATTGAGCAGCGTTGGATTTTTTGCCTTTACAAAGTGGCTCCACATGGCCTTAATTTGAAGCTGGATTGGCACAGCTTATTTTGATCACTTAGGGGATACCATTGGTTCCTCCTTCTTTTTCACGATTGGCTCAGAAGATTGGATGACGTCAGACGCCATGTTGTTTAAATGTGCTCTCCCACAAATGTTTTTTCATTCACTGGTTTGGTGATGGCTTTCAATTGGTGATGCAAATAATAGTAGTTACTGTGATTCTTCCATAGAAGCTTTTCTTGTATCAAATTGAACTCCTGGCTAATGAGGTCTCAGATACTATAGGTTGCCACTGTTTCATGGAACTTCAGTGGACTAATACCTAAAAATACATCAATGACCTCTGTCTTGAACATCTAGCCATATGAGTCTCCTTCTAATACGTTATTCGTTGATGTGAATTTTTTCTACATTAATTTTTAAACAATTATATAACTTAATAATAAATAGTAAACCAGTGCTTAGCTTTACGATGGAGTTCCCGACGCTGATTCACACGCTATAAGGTGCGTTTCTCCTATTGGTTTCTTCAGGGGAAAATATTCACATCGTAGCTTTTGCTGCACCAGCCTGGTTCAAAAGTTGCCCAGGAAAGCTTACACACAGCCAGACGTTCCCGTAGCAGAGGAACAGGAAAGCATGTTTCTGACAGTTACTGCAGTGCACATGGCCCTGCTGCAGCACAATGATAGTGCGGATGCACTCAACGCCAACTACAGGTGAGCTACTACTACTACTACAGATCATTTGTATAACACTACAAGGAATACGTAGTGCTGAACATGTAAAAAAATGGTACCTTCTCATCAGAGCTTACGATCTAGTCAAGAGAGACAACTCAACAGCTGAGGGCAAGGATACATCTAGGGGAATGGTAAGGAAACACATAGGAGATTAAGTGGATCAGGATCCAAAAGCAGCCTCGAAGAGCTGAACTTTCAGCATGGACTTGAAAAGGGCCAGAGATAAAGTCTGACGTACAGACTCAGGTAGTATGTTCCAGACATAAGGAGCAGCAAGGTGAAAGGATTGAAGTCTGGAGTTGGCAGAGGAAGAGAAAGGCACAGACAGAAGCGATCTGCCAGAAGAATCTGCTTACCCTGCCCACTCTCCACCCCAGTCGTCCCACCTTCAACCTTAACATGCCATGACAGCTAGCACCAAAGTCCGGCAGTGCTAACTGTCATTGTCCTGTGCTAGCTGTCAACCTGTGTCCAATGCAGGACTTTCAACTCAGCCAATCCTAACTCTGAGGTGATCACAATTAATCCAAATATACAAATCACCCCTATAGAACCCCAAAGAGTGCACTTTAGCACAAGCCAGCCTGCGCTGACAGCTATCGCCCTTTAGTAGAAGACCCTCTGAGAGACTGACATAGTAACTGGCCCATTGCTATCCAAGTTTGTTTGGAAAGATAAGCTTTGGTTGTAGGCCGGGTCCATCTACAAAGGATCCCTAATTTTCACCAAGATTGCCTGGGCACATGGGAGCCGTACACCAGGAGAAAAACAAAACAAAAGGAACTCAGATCACAGTCACCTGTCAGCAAAAACTCTTTATTTGGTACAAGCAGTAAAGCTGTAAGCACAAATATACAAGTGTCTGTCTGAGGGACCTGAGAGCAGCTGACGTTCTCCCTACCCCTCTGTGGTGAGAGAGAAAGTCACCCCCAAGCTATGTAGCTGCCTCCTTATTTGGATTCTCTGGCCCAAAGTTCTAGCAAGTACCAGAAAGTTCTGCATAAAACTCTTATACCATTTGCAGCTTTCTGTGAAGTTCTTTTCTGGGACCCTCCCATAATTATCGGGGCCTGCAGCTTGGTGTTCTTCAAGGTTTCTGCTTATCAGCTGGTCGTAGCCCCCCTGTCTCTGCCTGTGCTGTGTACATGCCTTTCCATTTCCTGGAACTCCATCTCTTGGCACTGTCTCTTATCTTCAGGGCTCAGAGTATGTGTGTTAAAGGTCTTTGCTTCCAGCTTGGCCTGTATTTTTCTTAGCCTGTATTTTCCTGGGTCCATATTCTTTGTACACTTCTGTGCAAAGTGTGGTTCCCTAGGCTGTTTTATACAAGGCCGCATGTTCTCTCTCTTGTAGCCCACAAGCACTGTTTCTTCTTGTGCCATTCGACTGTGTACAGTTCAAGCAGACAGGGGTGCAGTTGCAGAAAGCAAGAGGCTGACCTGAAATCTAGACCTAAACCAAATTATCCCCACATGGTCTGTCTTAAAATAGAAACTTTTTTGGCTGTAAAAGACCTCAAGTGACTTTGTCAAGTCTCCTGTATTCAGTGCCAATGATCGTGAGACATGTGACCTAGGGGTATGTTTACTAAACCGTCTTAACATGCGCCCGGCGATAGTGTGCAGGCTGCCATAAAAGGAGTGGGCGTTTCGGTCTTAATGTAGCCAAACGGGATTATCGCACAATAACATGCGCTGCGCACATTATCGGGCGAGACGCCGCTAAGCATGTTAACGCATGGTAATCTTAAGTAGGCGCGCAGACATACAAACACAGAAACAGAGGTGTAGCACAATGGTTAATACACTGACTGATGATACAAGGGTCATGAGTTTGATCCCCCAGTGTGCCTAATGCATATGCTTGGCTGAGGCATTAGCTGTTACATGTAAGTATTGCTTTTTTAGGCATGTCATGTATATTTTAATTAGTGCTGCCAGCAAACACACCCTCACGTGCTGTAACCGAAGGTGCCGCATAAGGCACTCTATAAAGCACTCCATAGGACACATTATAAAGTGCACTGTCTGCCAAGGCACCCTATAATGTCCCCTATGGGGCACCCTATAAGGCGCTTTATAGGACACCTTATAAGGCACCTCATAAGGTGCTTTATAGGACACCTCATAAGGCACCGTAGAAGGTGCTCTATAGAATAGTGCATATCCTGTATTGGTTCCATGGTTACATGATGTAAGTGAATGGGGAAGGGGGGTTTGGACCCATAGGCAGATTATGTACCACCACCCAACCCACCCTCTGGGGCTCAGGGTGGGAAACAGGATCTCCCACCAACAGATCCACGTTCTACCCCCCTGCAATGGCGGCAGTAGAGAGGACCATCAACCCCAGTCCTGCTGGGGAAAAGACACCCTACAGGGCAGGCAATGCAGATCTGTACACATCCATAAAGCAATAGCAGACAGACAGTAGGCCTGAAAATGCTCAGCTGCCCCCCCAGCTGCCCAGCACCACTATCAGACATTCTCCAGCAGCAGGCCTCCAGCCGCTGCACCCTGCAAGGTGTTCCAGCAAGACACATACTAGCTGCAGACAGTCTGCTAGCTAGTCCATAGTGCATGTTCCTGGAAGAGATGCATGTACCCAGAACTGAAATGTCAGCATACCCACCAAGCAGATAAATCAATGACTGGGCCCCAAAAGAGAACCCATAAATATCACATGAGAGAAATACTGCATAGCACTATGGGGGAACCTAGCCATGCCGTGGTCACTGCTCAGTCAGGGTGAGAGGGACCTCCCAGCAGGACATGCTGTGGCCACGCTGTCCATGCAGGTGGTGGCCGGGTACTACAATGTCCGAGCCATTGCCCTATGCCCTGTGCAGATGCAGCCAGGACAGGCCACCCTGTCCAGGTTATTCCCACAGTACCTTGCTCCTCATTATGCACATTGGCAGGGCAATACTAGCAACAGTGCTAGCAGTGTGGGCTGTGGAGGGTGTTGGCAGCCACCACACACTGGATAGACGGACACACACTCCCCACACCTATGCCATCAGTGTGCAACTATAGAGGTGTTAGGCAGCTCTGGCCACCACACCAGTCCTGGGCACAGTGCAGGCATGGCTATGGTATGCAATACTTTTGGGGTCACTCTGTCAGACACGAGACCTGAAGCACACTCCACAGACATCAGAAAGGTTGCTATGATGCAGCTCAATCAGCCAATTGTGCTTAACATAGGAATTGCTATCTGCCAGTTATCATAGCAACCTTTTGATAGCTGTGTACAGTTTTCCCATGTTTAGGGTGGCATTGCTAAGGTATGCAAGTGCTAGTATTGGGAGATGCACGCAGGGCCCAACATCCTGCCTCTCCAGGAGGCTTCGGATAATGGAGCCTGTGGGGGTGTGTGTGTCTGCCCCTGTTGGCCGCTGCTCTATTGCAGAGGTTCCCAACTCCAGTCCTGGAGGGCCAAACACTGTTCGGGTTTTCATGCTGTCCCTCATGAATATGCATGAGATACATTTGCATACCATGGGGGCGGTGCATAGAAATGCAGCACAGCCATATTTATTAGAGGCAGCAAGGAACCTGAATGGTGTTTGGCCCTCCAGGACTGCATTTGGGAGACTCTGCTCTAAGTAATGCGCATGTGGATGGTGTCTGTGCTCTGTAGGGTAAAATGTAGGTGTTTTGGGCATGTTTATGTCATCTGCAATAAAGGTTCTGTCTGTATTAGCACGTTTTAGTAGTGGGTAAAATATGGGGACTGGGATGGCAGGAACCACAGCTGGGACTTGAACCTGTGACTGTCTGCTTCTGAGCACACTGGCTGTGTGCACTACACCAATGTGTTGCCACAGAGATGGTGCATTCCCTGGTGATACTCTGACTGTTCGTCAGACAGGGCCTGTCTGTTGCAGTACATGGCACCCACCTACACAGGGCTAGGCCATGGTCTGCTCTGGGCAGCTGCCACTGCCACCTCCACCACCAGTATCCCTCTGCCACCCTGCTGACATGCCCTTCTGCTGGTGGTGCTGGTGGAGCGCAGTCTCAGGCCATCCAGTGTGTGGGTAGGCGGCTGCCTATGATGCGGGTTCTCGGGTAGGGGTGCCTGCATAGCTGTCCACGCTTCCCCCCAGCACCGTCTGCCAATGTTCTGTGCCCTTGGGGGGTACCTGCTGGGTACTATCCCCTGTGGCACTGTGGGAAGCACACTTGTGCCCATGTTGGACCCTCATCAGTTGCTGTCTGGCTGCACTACTGATACAGCATTCCTATGAGCCACCTAGGCATCAACCTAGTCCGCACTGTGGCCCAGCTGCACAACAGCATGTGCCGCCTGCAGCCTTCTGTGTCCCCTTTTCAAGCATCTGTCCAGTTGCCCGTTCCGACATGCCCACCCTGCTGTTGCGGAACAGGTGCACGCCATAGGAAACCTGGCCAATGGAGTCAGAAACCCTGCTCAGCGCAATTACACTGTGGGCTCATTCACCTTGTATGGGGACGGAGCATAGACCCTTCCAAAATTCATATCTTTTTTTTGTAGCTTTCTCTGGAGTGTTTTTTGATGTTTCCCATTAAAATCACTACTGGCCAGCGTGGTTATGTTTTTATTACATTTTCTGATGGTCATTTTCACTGTTTATTTGCCCTTTTGTTCTGTGCACATGTATAACACTTATCACTTTTGTAGGTTTCCCTGGTTTGGCTGTACATTGCTGACGGAAATGGTTTATTTTCCCTTTAAATCAGCTCTAACGACAGGGTTTCACTGTCTTTAGTTTTCAGCCTCGAATTTCACAACGTTAGTGTGCAGGAAGCCTCTCCCCTCCCACTCTCCGCCCATTGACCCTCTCTCTCCACCCCTGGGGAGCCTTACTCCGCCCTCCGGGAGCCTTTCTCCACCCTCAGCGCTCATTTGCGCCGCTGCACACGTTATCGCGCGCTAAGGTACCTCTGCGCCGGATAAAGCACCATTATTGCACGATAAGGTACCTTATCGCGCGATAACGTGGCAGAGCGCACATTAAGACGGTTTAGTAAACATACCCCCTAGTGTGTGAGCTTCTGTACTACATGCAGAGCCCCACTGCAATGCATGCCGGGGGTGGGGGTGTGTAGAGAGAAAGGTAATTAATGCCCATCTGAGGGGAGGGGAGAAAGTTCCCTCCCACCATAAATCCAAGCTCTCTACCCCTTGTCCCCCTAACAAAGCAAGCAAATTATACGAACATAGAAACATGACAGCAGAAAAAGACCACATGGCCTATCTAATCTGCCCTTCCATACAATAGTTCCCTTTTTTCCTTTAGAGATCCTCTGTGTTTGTCCCATGCTTTTTTGAATTCAGATACTGTCCTTGTCTCAACCACCTCCACTGGGAGACTATTCCATGCATCTACCACTTTCTGTAAAGAAATATTTCTGCATATTACTCCTGAGTCTATCCCCTTTCACTCTCATCCTATGTCCCGTCGTAGCAGAGCTTGCCTTGTCTCTATTATATCACTCAAAAGTGCAAAAGTAACACCTAAACTGGTTTGTTTATATGAAAACTATTAATTTTTTGAATTTTAATTATTGAACCCCACACAAAGCGGCTATTAGGTCTCAGACTTCACGGGCAAACAAAACCCAGTCTATAGCATTTGACTGGTCACAGCCCTTATTGCATCAATGACCTTTAGTAATCAGTCGCTCTGGATAAGGCATGCACCAACTCTTTAAATCAGAACTATTGACGACTTAAACCAAAAAGGCTTATCTCAATTTGTATTAAAAGAGTTGGTGTTTTTGATTGACAAAGTTATTGCTCTGTGACAAGCTGACCCCTACTATATTTGTGTAGCACAATGATGGAAGGTCAACCCAATGGAACTGAAACGTTTAGTTTCACGGAAGAGTTTATATCCAGTTTATACAAAGAAACCACTCCATTTTCTGCTGTTGAAGACACCACAGAAAGTTCCGCATATGTTGATTGGGAAGATCTGCTTAAAATGCTAAAACGGAAGGTACGCATGGAGCTCCACAGGTTGTCCCTCATCGAATATGTTCAGCGACGCCACATACCGAGAGGTTTAAGGATTTATAAAGAACCTAAAATGTTCACTTCAGATTCCTCCTTCATCGATAGATGGAATCAAATTCTCAATAAATGTTCGTTAGATCTAATGTTTCTGATTATTGATACAACAAAACGAGGTGTAGATGCATTAACAGAAGAGATTGCTGGCACAATTTCAAAATTTGAAAGTAAAGAAGCTGCGGATATTTTTTCCACGAAAATGGACGATATTAAAAAACAGACTACTGATGGGGGGCGGAGCCCGATGTCCAGCGGGATGGTCGCATAACGCTGAGGCTCCCGAGAGGCCTACTCAGAATCCTGAATTAACACCGGACATACTTGAATTTCTGCTCTGATCTTACCGGGGCACATTGGTGAGATGGCGGGGACCAAACCTACGCGCCTGGAATTTGGATCTCCAGCGGCTTCTCACGGCAAACGCTCCAAAACTGAACCCCCGTCCCCGCAGAAGGGGCAGGCTCTGCGCGAGGGCCCCGAAATGCAGCAGGAAATCCTCGCAGAGATCAGAGGGGTTAAGGACCTCGTGCAGTCAAACGGGGAAGCACTCCGAGCGCTGCGGGAAGACCTTGGTGTATTGCAAGGCAGGCTAGAGGGGCTCTCCTCGCGTCAGGACAAAATGGAGAGCTTATTAGACTCCCATGTGGTCCGGCTGTCCAAACTCGACAAAGTTGAACGTCAGGTGCGGGCCTTGCAGAAAGAAGTGGAAGATGGCAATAATAGAGCGCGCCGTAACAACCTGCGACTAGTGGGCATACCGGAGGGAGCGGAATCGGGAGACATGAAGGAGTTTTTATATAAAATCCTCCCTTCCCTGCTCCAAATCATCTTTACCAAAGAATTGGAGATCGATCGCGCTCATCGTGTACCCACAAACATAACGCTCAACAGGAAGACCCCGCGGCCTATCATCTTTCGACTTTTGAGATATCAACATGTGGAGCAAATTCTCAGCGCCTCTCGGGCAAAGGGCCATATGGAGTTTGAGAGCCACAAGATCTCCTTCTATCCTGACTTGGCTAAACCCACGGTTGATCGCCGAAAGCGCTTTCTGGAATTCCGGCCGAGGCTTCAACAACTACAAGCACGCTATGGCCTGATGTACCCGGCCAAGCTCCGAGTCACGCTTCACAATCAGACAAGAACATTTGAGGACCCTGATCTACTAGCGGAGTTTTTGGATGCTAAAGAAGCCGACTTGATGCGCTGACTTCCAGAATATTCCTGCCAGTGTTCTCATATCTGCTGTACCTGCCATCTTGGATTTGCCACGGTTCAGCAAAGAGTCTGTCGAGGGCGGTTTGTTGCCTTATTTTGATGATATTTGTGACCCGACTCCATCTACCTAGAGTAGCCTCGATGAATATCAGAGACAGTGTTAATTATGGACTCTGGTGTTTCTTTTCCTTTTTTCATGTTTCTATCTTCCTCTCTAGGGCCTCCTCCCGCAGACATATGGTCGCCATATTCATTGGGGGTTTTGCTTCTTCTCTAAGTTACTTTGGTACATGCTTTTCAATATGGGGTGTATTAGCCAGCATACTCGGTGATTATGTCATTGTTGTACAGATTCTACTTATGTTGTATGTTTTCAAGCGTCCTTACCTAAAATGTCTATTACCGATTGATGGCACCATGTAAGATTTTATCATTGAACGTAAAAGGCATCAATAATCCGATAAAACGGAAGAAAATCCTGAGCTATCTAAGTCATGAAGCTGCGGACCTGATTTTCCTCCAAGAAACGCATTTAAATTCGAAGGAAACCCTTAAACTCAATATTAAACCTTACATGGTGGCCGCCTATTCCCCAGCTGTTTCTAAGAAATGTGGGGTTGCCATACTGGTTAGGAAATCTCTGCATGCTACTATTATTGCGACTAGCTCAGATACAGCAGGTAGATGGTCCAGGGCTCACCTCAAGATAGGTAACCTTGAAGTTACATGTATATGCCTTTATGCTCCTAATGTAGATGACCCTGCCTTTTTTGCTACCATTGCTCAGGTTGCGCAGGCCTCTGCTAACACTTCATTGATAATTGGGGGGGATTTCAATTTAGTTCTTGATCCCCTGATTGACAAACAGCCGCCTAGGACAAGTGGTCTCCCCAAGAGTCACACCACGCTTACCTCTGTGATCAAAGATCTTGCTTTAGTCGATCTATGGAGGTTACTACACCCCAATGAGCTTGACTTTACCTTCTTCTCTTCCCCTCATAAATCCCAGTCTCGCATAGATTTCTTTCTAATATCAAAACTGTTAGTTCCTCAGGTGGACACTGCAAAGATTCACTCCCAACATATCTCAGATCACGCTGCTATTTCTTTTCAATTACACACCACTGCGCCCCAAGGGAATTCGGGGGCCTGGTTCTTTGATAGAGCCCTATTAACTCAACCAGAGTTCCAGTTAGAAATTCGAGCAGCCATACAAGATTACTTCCACTTTAATTTACCCCAGGATACTGCAAATTGGGCTTGGTGGGAGGGTTTTAAAGCGGCCATTCGTGCAACGATCACTAGTTATCAAATTCGCCTGCGGAAACAACGCAAACAGCAGCTCCTTATACTAGACCAACAAATCAAAGCAGGCGAACGAGTTCTAACTTCACGTACGGATCCATGCGTCTTAGTTCGCTTACAGCGTCTCCGTTTTCAATATAATGCAATCCTCTCAACTGCAGCTTCTCAGAGTATTGCACTTCAACAAGGGACATACTACCGTGAAAGCAACCGAGCCGGTCGACTTTTAGCCAACGCCTTGAAAGGTCAAAAAGAAGCCAAACGCGTAGCGGCCCTTCGAGCCCCACAGGGAGGGGGCATACTGACTGCAGACTCCGATATCGTAGAACTCTTTCGGGATTTCTATACCCGTCTATATCAATCTGAATGTGAGTTCTCATCAGAGACCTTCGAGCGCTTGTTTTCTGGTATTCAGCGGCCGACCCTTTCTGAAGCTGATAGGGATGCGCTGGATGAACCCTTCTCTACTTCAGAGATCCAATCTGCCCTAAAACGAACAGCCTCGGGTCGAGCCGCCGGGCCTGATGGTCTCCCGACAGAATTCTACAGAACGTTCAGTGCAGATTTAGTTCCCTACTTAAAACTTTATTTTATTGCCCTTGCGGTAGATACATCCTCTTTGGGATCCTTTTCTGCAGCTAATGTGGTAGTTTTTGAGAAAGAAGGCAGAGACCCGCTGCTAACCGCCAACTACCGTCCAATCTCCCTACTTAATGCCGATTATAAGATCTTCGCAACGATCTTGGCCACCCGGCTATCTGACAGGATGGCCACCTTAGTCCATCCCGACCAATGCGGTTTTATACCCGGCCGCTCCACCGCTGACAATGCTCGGACCTTGTGCCATGTGCTATTCAGTGCTGCCAATTTAGACCACCCATGGGTGGGTCTTTCCCTAGATGCTGAAAAAGCCTTTGATCGTCTAGAATGGCCCTTCTTATTTGCAGTTCTTCGATGGTATGGCTTTGGGGAGGGCTTCCTCCGATACCTCCAAGTCATGTATTCCCAACCCGTTGCCAGTATTTGTGTAAATGCCATTAAGTCTCGGCCTTTTCATCTCCAAAGAGGCACGCGTCAAGGTTGCCCCCTATCACCAATGCTCTTTGATCTAGCTCTTGAACCCCTCGCCCTCCTTATTAGACAGTCCGCACGTATTCGAGGTGTCCCCTTCAGTCACAGAGAGATTAAACTCTCTGCGTATGCAGATGACCTTATGCTCTTCGTATCCCTTGATTCGGTCCCAGCTGTCTTGGACCTGATTGATGGATACTCGCAATTATCGGGCTATAAAATAAACTGGACCAAATCCGTAGCATTCCCACTGAACCGCTGGGTACATGAGGCTGACATGCAGGCCTTTCCTTTCCTTTGGCAATCCCGCATGGTGAAATATCTTGGGGTCCACTACTGTTCTCCTTTAGAAGCCACTCTTAGTTTTAATGCCAAGGAGGTAGTCTCCAAAGTCCGTGAGCTCACAAATTGTTGGTCTCCCTTATCCCTTACATGGTGGGGCCGCCTAGAAACCGTGAAAATGATGATAGTCCCCAAAGTGAACTATATTTTAGAAATGCTGCCCTGCTTACTCCCGCTACACACCTACAAAGACATTGAGGGCCTTCTCGTCCGTTATCTCTGGCAGGGCAAACCACCAAGGGTAGCTAAACAAAAACTACAGTCTGCGAAGGAACTGGGGGGTACCCGCTTTCCTGATTTTCTTAGATATCATCAAGCCTTCCTACTTAAACAAGGTGCCCGATGGCTAGCTGCCTCAAAAGACAACAGACCAGTTTGGCTTGACATAGAAGAGGAGCTTAGTAGCCCAATTCCGTTGATCCATCTCCCCGGTATGTCCCATCAAGTAGACACCCGCCATCCCCCAATGATTGTCGATACTCTTGCGGCCTTTAACACTCTCATTCTGTCACTGGGCCCAAACGTATGTCCTCAGGACGGACTCCCGCTGTGGAATAACCCCAGAATTCAGGTCCTAAATAAAACGATTGCATGGAAACCCTGGTACTCTAGGGGGATCTGGACACCCCAACAGCTCTTCTCTGCAGCTCGTTGGAAGACCTTTTCTGATTTACAAAAGGAATTTGCGTTACCAGCGAAACATTACTTTCAACTGATGCAGCTTCAACACTGCCTCAAAAGTGCTCAAATCCTGCCGCCCTCTGCCCCTACTGAGGACGGGCTATTAGAACTAATTCACTCTGTTAGTAGTACACATGGGGTAGCCTCTAACTTTTATAAACTATTATGTCAGGGTACCGATACTGCTACTTGTAGAGCTCAACAAGCCTGGGAACGCGAACTGCAAACCACTTTAACCCCTGTGCAATGGAGCGTTTTCTGGAGCAAAGTAGTGCGGGTTTCCCGATCTGCCTCTGTTACCCAAACTCTCTTCTTTTTTGCACATAGATGCTTTTATACTCCAGAAAAAATAGCCAAATGGAACACAACTGCTAGGGACCAGTGTTGGTCTTGCCATACTGCTGTGGGAACCCTCGCTCATGTTATTTATGAATGTCCTCAACTACAGGTTTACTGGGGGCGGGTTTGGGGTCGTATTCAATCCATCTTACACCTCCACGAGCCTCTTTCTTGGAAGATTGTGGGACTCCGCTCAGTGGCGGAGGTCCCCTCTCTTCCTAAGAAGGGTCGCTTTCTCCTTGATTTCATGCTGGGTATAGCCATATGTTTAATCACGAGGAATTGGAAGGATAGCTCTCGAATTACTGCCAATGAATGGTGGAACCTCGTCTGCTTATATAGTAAATATGAGCAGATATCTCGGAGAGCTATTCCCCATATCCAAACTCACTCTCGCTTGTCTAAATGGCAGATGCTCAATGATTATGTACAATCTGCTCATTGCTCCGACATGTCTGTTTAATGTATACTCATCATGTTTCAGATCACCGTTAGGTTTTGTACCACAATAATGTCAGTACACGCCCGTTTTCGGGAATGATTAGTTTCTAGAGAAGAAGCAGGGGGGAGGGGGTGGCAGGGGTTTACTTTGGTGTATGTATCACATTCTATGTATGTATCTGTCTTTTAGCTGTATGTCTTCCTTTCCTTTGTTGTTATAAAATGAAAATAAAGAATTAAAAAAAAAAAACAGACTACTGCGCTACGGGAAGAAGTGAAAAAAATTAAAACCAGAAAATTGCAGCGAGTTCATGATGACTACACCACGGGATATGTCTACCCGTGGATGAGTTTAAAAAGGAAAGATAAGATTAGAAAGAAACAAGTTACTTTTGATAATACATCAGAGGATACTGATTCTTCAGATTCAGGCAAACGTCCAAAAAAGGGGGATTTTTTAGAAGATACAGGAAAGAAGAAAAAGAAGGCCGAAAATCGCGGAAAAGCCCACAAGAGCGAAAACCCCAAACGCAAAGTGTAGATTCTTTAGTCCTGAATATCTCTGGTTTGGATATACCCCCTGAACAACTAGCAATACTCGATAAGGGTTTATCCTTTATTCCAAGTACACATTTTGATCCATTTCAGTTTAGAATTGATCTAGAACAGCTTATAAGGAAATTAAATTTGAAAATTTATTATGGGGCCCATCCACGTGTTATTAATACTGAAGAAGATCCCAGACGGACACGTCTTCCTCTAAAGTCAACATGGTCCCCCCCGGGTCCTCTACATTCTTCATTGATACTATATAGAGAACTAATCCTTAAAGATGTGCAACAACTGGAATGTACGAGGCATTGTACTCAGAATAGAATTACACACATGGAAAAACTGGCGTTCCAGGCTTTGAGGACTCGGCCTGAACTTGTCATTAGACGGGCCGATAAAGGTGGTGGAATAGTGGTCCAGAATCGGGATCAATATTTTGGTGACGCCTATAAACAACTCTCACTTGGTTTGCAGCTTGTCGTGCTGTGAGGGCTTGCGTGCATCAGTGATGCTGAGAGCTAAACTATCGGTAGTTTAACTACTGGCAGGGTCTCCCAAGATGGACAGGTCTCAGCTGAGGTGCCAGACGAAGACAAACCACCCATCTGGGCAGCAGCAGAATGGGATAGTGTTGACGGCGGAGGATCACATTTCTGTGACAACGGCAACAACACCAAACTTAAACTGCGCGGAAGGAAGGCCCGGCAATCTACTTCTGTATCTTGCCATGAAAACCCAATGGATAGTTACAACAAAACAAATTGTGCTATGGTGCTGGAAGATGAGACTCCCAGGTCAGAAGGCACTCAACTAGCTACTGGGGAAGAGCTGAAGACTTTTCAGAGTAAAGCCAGCATTTATGATGTGGTTGGATCAAAGCCCTCGGGAAGTCTGACTGCTGATGTAGCTGCGCATGAAATGAGAGTCAGAAGCTGTAAAGATGTCTTACACATTGGAACATGGAACGTACGAAGCATGAACCAAGGGAAGTTGGAGGTGGTCAAGAATGAAATGGAACGTGTACAACTTGATCTGTTGGGTGTCAGCGAACTGAAATGGACTGGCATCGGGCACTTTGCATCAGATGATCACATGGTCTACTATGCTGGAAATGAAAGACAAAGAAGAAATTGTGTTGCATTTATAATAAAGAAGAAACTTGCAAGAACTGTAATGAAATACAATGCAGTCAGCGAACGCTTAATCTCTATTCGTCTACGAGGAATGCCTATCAACACAACAATAATTCAAGTATATGCCCCAACAACAGCTGCAGAAGAGAATGAAATTGAAGAGTTCTATGAACAGGTACAAGCTGAAATTGACAGAACATGCAAACAGGATATCCTGATAGTCATGGGTGACTGGAACGCAAAAGTTGGCAACAAAGAAGAAGGCAAAGTAGTTGGAAAATATGGACTTGGCAACAGAAATGAAGCTGGAGAAAGATTGATAGAATTCTGCAAGACCAATGATCTATTCATCTCAAACACCTTCTTCCAGCAACACAAGCGGCGACTGTACACATGGACTTCACCCAATGGATTGTATAAAAATCAAATTGACTACATCTGTGGAAGTCAACGATGGAAAAGCTCTGTAACATCAACAAAGACAAAACCTGGAGCTGACTGTGGTACAGATCATCAACTACTAGTATGCAAACTCAAGCTAAAGTTGAAAAAGAGCAAACCACTCATGAATGCAGCAAAATATGACCTTGAGAATATACCACTGGAATTTAAAGACTGCCTGCAAAATCGATTTGCTGCTTTAGATACAAATGACAGAGCTCCGGAAGAGTTATGGAATGACGTCAAGAAGGTTGTGCTGGAAGAAAGCGAGAAGTCTCTACAAAAGGTGAAAAAGCAAAAACGGCCAAAATGGATGACGGAAGAAACTCTGAAAATTGCCCAGAAACGCAGAGAAGCTAAAGCCAAAGGAGAAAGAAAGACAATCTCAGAACTCAACAGAGATTTCCAACGTGCAGCAAGACAGGACAAGGAAAAGTACTACAATGACACTTGCAAGGAAATAGAAGCAGAAACTATTAGAGGAAGAACAAGATCGGCTTTCCTAAAGCTGCGAGAGCTAAAGAAAAAGTTCCAGCCTCGAATTGGAATGTTACAAGATGCTCAAGGTTCTATATTGAATGATGCTGAGAAGATCAAGAAAAGGTGGAAGGAATATACAGAGTTTTTATATGATAAAGATCAAGTGGACCAACAGCCGTTTCAACCTATACCTTATGATCAGGAACCATTGGTGATGAAAGAAGAAGTTAAAGCAGCATTGAAAGCCTTATCAAAGAACAAAGCACCAGGCATTGATGGCATTCCCATAGAAGTATTGCAGCAATCTGATGCAGCTGTTACCATACTTACAAGGCTCTGCCAAGAAATATGGAAGACAACATCATGGCCAACTGACTGGAAAAGATCTGTGTTTATACCAATACTAAAGAAAGGTGATCCAACTGACTGTGGAAATTATCGCACAATCGCTCTGATCCCACATGCCAGCAAGATTCTACTGAAGATTATTCAAAAGAGACTACAGCCATACCTAGAACAAGAACTACCTGAAGTGCAAGCAGGGTTCAGGAAAGGACGAGGAACGAGAGACATCATTGCGGATGTGAGATGGATCCTTGAAAAGACTAAAGAATACCAAAAGGATATATTTTTGTGCTTTATCGACTATAGCAAGGCTTTTGACTGTGTAAACCATGAGAAACTCTGGGCCACGTTAAGAAGCATGGGTATACCAGAACACCTGATCGTTCTCTTGCGCAATCTGTACATTGATCAAGAAGCAACAGTTCGAACGGAACAAGGAGAAACAGAATGGTTTAAAATAAGCAAAGGTGTAAGACAAGGCTGCATACTTTCCCCCTACCTGTTTAATTTATATGCAGAACAAATCATCAGAGAAGCAGGACTGTATGAAGACCACAGAGGTGTGAAGATTGGTGGAAGACTCATCAACAACCTTCGCTATGCTGATGATACCACATTACTGGCTGAAAGTGAAGATGATCTGAAACATTTGCTTCTCACAATCAAAGAACATAGTCTCAAAATGGGCCTGCACCTTAATGTAAAGAAGACAAAGATCATGACAACTGGCATAATCAACAGGTTCATCGTTGAAGGAGAAGAAATTGAAATCGTGAACAACTTTAACCTACTTGGATCAACTATCAATAAAGAAGCAACAAGCAGTCAAGAAATCAGACGACGCATTGCTCTTGGCAGAATGGCTATGAAAGACCTAGATAAGATTCTCAAGAGCAGAGATGTCTCTCTCCATACAAAGATTCGACTTGTTCAAGCCATGGTATTTTCAATAACATCATATGGATGTGAAAGCTGGACAGTGAAAAAGACAGACAGGAAGAAAATTGATGCCTTTGAATTATGGTGCTGGCGGCGAATACTGTGTATACCATGGACTGCCCGAAGAACAAACCAGTCGGTACTAGAGGAGATCAAACCTAAGCTTTCTTTAGAAGCTCAGATGACAAGACTTCGACTTTCATACTTCGGACACATCATGCGAAGAGAGAGATCATTAGAGAAAGACATCATGCTTGGCAAGATAGAAGGTCAACGCAAAAGAGGAAGGCCAGCAATGAGATGGATCGCTACAATAACAGCAGCTACGGGTACCAGTCTGTCAACAATGAGCCGCCTGACTGAAGACCGAACACAATTTAGGATAGCTATCCAGAGGGTCGCCATGAGTCGACTCCGACTCGACGGCACTTAACAACAACAACAACATAAACAACTGTCAGATGAGAACACCTATCAGGTGCTGCAGACAAATCCGACTGTAGACATTCAGAAACAGATCAAACAGATTACTACACAAGCTTTGGAAGCACGTCTAATTTCAAAAAAAGAATGGACCTTTTTGAATCCACTCAATTCTAGTTTAGCAAAATTCTACTTGCTTCCTAAGATTCACAAGAATATAGAAAATCCCCCGGGGAGGCCCATTGTCTCTACAAGGGGTTCATTGCTTGAGCCCCTTTCGGTTTTCATAGAGTCTTTTCTAAGACCGCTAATGATGTCCATTCCATCTTTTATAAAAGATATGACGCATTTTCTGCAAATTTTAGCGGAGCATGAACCGTTAGCTACAGTTCCGGAGATCATCCTTGTAACGTTAGATGTGACATCTCTATACACAGTAATTCCACAAGGTGATGCCCATGCTATCGTAATAGAAGCGCTTACTATGAGAGGTGATCTCTCAGATAGTCAAGTTCACGTCACATTACCACACTGATAGGATCACATTTTTGGATGTAGATGTTAGAAAAGATAAAACCAGATGGCTTACTTCTGTACATAGGAAAGTGACAGATCGAAACACTTTCCTTCACTACACTAGTGCGCACCCCTTACAATTGAAAGACAGCTTACCGCTGTCGCAATTTGTGCGATATCGTAGAAACTGCACTAGTGTTCAGGATTTTAAAGTCCAATCTAAACTATTAAAACAAAACTTTTATGATCGTGGCTATCCCCAATATGTTGTTGATAAGGCGTATAAAAGAGCATTGTATGCCAATAGAGATTTGCTTTTGTGTCCCCGTGAGAGGTCGGTCTCAGTGATGAGGGCTGATTCTTCGGTTAATTTTATTACAAAATACTCCCCCTATAGCTTGCAGTTGAAGCGCATTATTAAAAGCCATGCAAATGTGTTGAAGACAAAACCATACGATGTGTATGGCAACGGAACAGCAATCTCAAAGAAATGTTGAGCCCGGCAGTATTGCGCCCTCTTTCTCCATCATCTGATTGCACCGAATTCAGGCATACGAAATGCGGCGAGTGCAACATCTGCCACATCACGAAAGAACTGTGTGAATTTAGCTATCGGGGCAAGACATACCTGCTTAAACATCATACCTCCTGCACCTCTACATATGTTGTCTACTGTATTCTTTGTCCATGTGGCTTAGCCTACATAGGAAAAACCATTAGAATGCTTAAAACACGCATGAATGAACATAAGAGTAAACTAAAATGCCAACGCCGTGAAGCACCAATCGTAGATCACTGCTTACAGCTGCAGCATACATCTGAGGAATTACAATGTTTCTGTCTGGATTTAATCACTTCAACAAAACTTCACTCTTTTATGGCATGAACAACGCTGGATCCATAGGGTAGGATCAGTGTTCCCTAATGGCCTTAATTTGCGGGTGGAATGGGAAGTCTGCATCTGGTTTTCTTTGCATGTTGGGGGAGCTGGTGATAAGCACCCGCTCTATAAAATGTTTAGTCCGCATGCGCGGCATTTAAAAAAAACCGGCGAGCTTTGACAGTGCTTACAACCAACGTGTCCTGAGGTATGTGGTTCTTATTTCTATTTTTGCACTGGATATAATGAAATATACCATCACTGAAAGTGTGTACTTACTAAAATCTGATGTATTTTTGAATTGTAGTGCTTTTAGCCACACCCTGAAGAAACCTTATATAGGTGAAACGCATGAAAGCGCGAGTGAGAGCGTTGGGGATATGGCGATGGCCAAGCACTGTTTTTCAAGCAAAGCACTGCCTTCAAAGTTAAGTTAAGCTAACCACTCTTTTAATACAAATTGAGATAAGCCTTTTTGGTTTAAGTCGTCAATAGTTCTGATTTAAAGAGTTGGTGCATGCCTTATCCAGAGCGACTGATTACTAAAGGTCATTGATGCAATAAGGGCTGTGACCAGTCAAATGCTATAGACTGGGTTTTGTTTGCCCATGAAGTCCGAGACCTAATAGCCACTTTGTGCGGGGTTCAATAATTAAAATTCAAAAAATTAATAGTTTTCATATAAACAAACCAGTTTAGGTGTTACTTTTGCACTTTTGAGTTATATATACAGAGTTGAGTTTTTGATTGACAAAGTTATTGCTCTGTGACAAGCTGATCACTACTCTATTATATCACCCCTATCCTGCCTTTCCTCTACAGTATGAAAATCCCTAAAAAACCCAGCACACATAAACCAAAAATAACTTTTTTTGTTGGAATAGCCAAAACAGTTAACAGGACTTTACCTGCTACCACAGTGGCCCGTCCATTTTAATCAAATTTGTAAATCAAATTAAAAACAGCCCTTATTCAAAAACGGCTGGTACTTAGCTTTGTAGAAAAGAGCAGGCTGTAGGAACGTTGTTTGCAATGATAAATTGATGTCACTCCAGTAGGTCAATATTGCTACGACGTGCCACGTTTCGGGGGTACGCACATCAACCCCCTGCTTCAGGTCAGACCTCTGAGTTGAGTTAAGAACGTCAGCCCTAAATGCACAGCTGAAAAAGTGGTTTTTATATACCCGGCTCGCTGTTGAAAACCACAAAATAGGACACACCTTCCCAATGTGATATGCCAAAGAGGAACCAATCCACACAGAGGGGTGAAGCCACCAATCAGACTTCACCTCCCGATCAGAAAGGTTGATAGGCAGTAAAAAAAAGCCAATGTGCAGAGGGAATCACCATCCAATACCACATCTCAATTCAATGAATGGTATGCCAATCGATCTGTTGATTTAGACCATGTGGAAAAACAGAGTTCAATCGAAAAATCCATCTTTGCTCCAAGTTTTGCAAGCGTTGAATCCGGTCACCGCCACAAGGATCCGGGGGTACATGATCAAGAATTCGCCACCGGAGATCATCAAACTCATGTGAGTGCTCAAGACAGTGACTGACCAAAGGAGCTGTCCATGATTGAGTACGTATCCGAGAAGCATGCTCAGTCAATCTTTGCTTAAAAGACCGTGATGTCCTCCCAACATAAGGTAGCTGGCAAGGACAAACGATCAAGTAAACCACATGATTAGTGTTGCAATCGGTATGCCACCGAGTATAGTAGGATCTGTTAGTACGGGTGTCAATCCAAATGAGACCTGTTAAAGTGCCCAAGCAAAATGAACAAACTTGACATGTAAAGTGACCAGCCTGATCATGGCTCTTAGGAGGTTGGTCAAAAAGAGATCTTGTCTTAACCAAAACGTCCCGCAGATTGGAACCACGGGAGTAGGCAATTTGAAGTGGCTTTCGGAAACATGAATGAATGGCTAGAATGGGCCAAAATTGATGCATTAAGCGAACCACCGCAGTGGTACCTTGCATAAAAGGAAGAACCCCCGTTGTTTTTTCCTCGGAGGGTGTAGAAGCCTTAAACGTCAAAAGCCACTCCCGATGAGTGTTGCATGCCCTTTTATAGGCTAGATGGACCACCTTTAATGGGTAACCCCTTGATAAAAGACGAGTAATTAATTCATGTGCATGGAATTTAAATTGCGATAATTCAGTGCAATTTCTACGAAGTCTCAGAAACTGGCCGTATGGCAAGCCCCGTTTCAAGGCTGGAGGATGATAACTGTCAAATCGAAGCAGTGTATTACGTTGAACAGGCTTTCTATACAAGGAAGTTGAGAGACCTGCCTGAGAGCGCTCAATTATGATGTCTAAAAATTGGATCCTCTGGGTCTCCACCTGAGAGGTAAATTGTATATTGGGCTTAAAGGAATTTAGGGAGACCAGGAAAATATCCAAATCCCCTCTATTACCAGTCCATATGAAAAAACGTCGTCCAGAAATCGTTTCCAACACATGACATAGGAAAACAATGGATGAGAATATACGTACAAATCCTCAAACCAGGCCATATAGATCGTTGCTATGGAGGGAGCCACCGTCGCTCCCATGGCAATTCCAAAAGTCTGTAAATAGAATTGCCCCTGGTATAAGAAAAAATTTTTATTTAACACCAAATCTAGTAAATCCAAAAAGAGTTGCTTGGGGATACGATCTGGTAATGGAATCGGTGATTGTGAAAAGCCAGACATTACCTCGTTTTGATCGATATTGGTGTATAGGGCCTGAACGTCCAGCGTGACTAAAGATGTACACAAAGAGATGTCAGAATAAGCTGCCAATTGACTCAAAAAATCCCCCGTATCTTTAATATATGATGACACAGTCGTTGCAAGTGGTTTCAAAAAAAGGTCACAGAACTGAGACAGGGGTTCCAATATAGAGTCTCTACACGATACGATCGGACGCCCCAGGGGATTAACTAACGATTTGTGGATTTTGGGCACAAGATAGAAAATCGGAATCCGAGGATGGCGTTTAATCAAAAAATCCGCCTCCTTCCGAGTCAGCCAATTGCAAAGAAATGCCTGAGAGACAAGCTGAAAAATGTGGTCTTTAAGTTGGACCGTGGGATCCTCTATGGGAGCACAATGAGCCCGATTGTCTAAATGGACATGAATCTCATGATCATATTGTTCCCTCGAGAGTACCACTGTGGCACCCCCCTTATCTGCCTGTCTAATTACTAGGGCCGACTGGGATAACTCTTGTAATGCTATGCGATGATCTCTCGTAAAATTGTTATATCCCCTCATTTTCGATTGCTCCAATTGTAATAGACCTTGCAGGGTAAGTTGTTGAAATGTAGAAATAGCCGCATCCAGTTGACCAGGTGGTTGCCAATAAGAGGGATTCTTTACCAAAGAAACATCTTCCGAAATCCCTTGTTCGGCCATATATTGTATGACCCGTAGCTTGCGAAAAAATTTATGCAATGCCGTTCGCATCGCAAACCCGTCGTATCGTGGCGAAGGAACAAAAGATAGGCCCATTTCTAACACTTGACAATTGACTGGCAGCAAAAAATCACAACCATCGGCAGAGTTCTCCAGAGGGAATTCCCATCGTGCACGACGTCCTAGGGGTACTTACCAGATGGATTTTTGGGAAGGCCCGGACACTCGATCTCGAACGCGGAATCGTCAGTTGTAAACATCTCAGGCATGCCCCTTACATCTCAACAGCTTCAAGTGTTAGAAATGGGCCTATCTTTTGTTCCTTCGCCACGATACGACGGGTTTGGGATGCGAACGGTATTGCATAATTTTTTCGCAAGCTACGGGTCATACAATATATGGCCGAACAAGGGATTTCCGTGAAAATGGCACTTTTCTCTGCGAATTGCGGTATAAACCGGCGGTAGTATCCAATAAGTCCTAAGAAACTTCTTAGTTGTTTCTTGGTTGTTGGAGGAGGAAAATTCCTGATGCTATCTATTTTGCTTAATAGAGGTTTAATTTTTCCTCTTCCCACTAGGTGGCCTAGGTATTTTACCTCCCTATTTGCAAAGGCACACTTCTTCGGGTTTAAAGTGATTCCCGCTTGCTTCATAGAGCACAAGACTGCCCTGATCCTCTTCAAATGCTCCGCCCAGGTGTTACTATGGATTATGACATCATCCATGTATGCAAAAGCATAACTTTGGTGGGGTCGAAGTACCTGATCCACTAACCTTTGGCAGGTAGCCGCTGCTCCATGCAGTCCGAAAGGCATCCTCTTGAACTGGAAAAGGCCAACGGGGGTGCTGAACGCAGTTTTCGGCTTCGACTCCCTGGTGAGCGGGATTTGCCAATATCCTTTTGTCATATCAAGGGTGGTTAAGTATTGAGCCTGTCCCAGCTGGTCTAGCAGCTCCTCAATTCTTGGCATTGGATATGCATCAAAAACTGATATGGCGTTTACCTGCCGGAAGTCAATACAAAATCTTAAGGATCCATCAGGCTTCGGCACCAGGACTATGGGGCTATTCCAGGGACTCTTTGACTCCTCTATTACCCCCATGTCCAACATCTCCTGGACTTGTGCCACTACCTCCTGTCTTTTGGCTTCAGGCAAGCGGTATGGCCTTTGACGAACCAATTTCCCAGGTGGAGTTATTATTTCATGGGCCACCAAATGGGTCTCCCCAGGTATGGGTGTCAACACATCTGGGAATTCCTTAAGCAACTTCCTAATTTCTTCCTGTTGTACCATTGTCAGGTCCTCACCTATTTGGGGCTCTGATTTTTCTTTACAATCAGATACCTGGGGTCCCAAATCTTCCTCTTCACTCACCTCCCTCTCTCGGGCACAGGTGGCAGCTAAGCTTTTAACCCCTTTGACATCAGTAGAACCAAAGCCTTTGGCTCCACGTTCAGAATTCTCTAGGGATGTGACCTCCTCCACAGGTGGAAAACCCAGCCTCTCACAAATCAATTGGGCAATTTTGTCTCCTGTCTTCACATGATACTCATTCTGTCCAAAGTTAAACAACAGAACTTTAATATTGCCCCTGTAATCGGGATCAATTACTCCCGCACCCACATCGATGAAATATTTAAGGGCTAATCCGGACCTTGGGGCTACTCTCCCATAACATCCAATTGGTATTTCCACTTGGAGACCGGTGTCAACCAGGGCTCTCCCTTGGCTAGGTACAATCACATTTTCTATGCTGCACAGGTCAAACCCAGCAGACTGAGGGGTTGCCCGCCTAGGAGCTTGGGCCTTCTCAGAGACCTTATGGTACTTTAGGACGAATATCTGCTTTGGGGTAGCTTGGTCTTCTGGACGCTTAACCATCTTTTTAGCTGGGGTCTGAGGACTTCCAAATAAAGGCCCGGGAGCTACTACCATTAAACCTTCTCCCTCCTTTTTTCCTAGTCCTTCCACTAGACCCTGCTTAAATCTTGGCCAGTCTCTTCCTAGAACCAAATCAAAGGGTAGCCTAGGCACCACTGCTAATAGGACTTCCTCTTGTTTCCCTAGGCACTTAACCTTTAGCCTATAGGTGGGATATGATGATGCAGCACCATGAATGCATCTGATGTGAACTTGGCTTTCAGGGGTTCTAGGCACAAATCTTTCTTGGGCCTCTATCCTCTTCCAAAGCCTTTTTGACATCATACTCTGGTCTGCCCCAGAGTCTAATAATGCATTTGTGGTAATTCCTTGCACATCAACCATCAAAAGAAATCCTTCCTTGGGCTGTTTTAAATCCAGACCCATTAAACTAGTGTGTGTCTGGCATCTCTTCTCTAAGTGTCCCACTTTTCCACACTTTAAACATTTCCTTCTATTCCACTGTGTCATCTGGTTTGATACAGTACATTCATTTTCAGAAACATTCTTAATTATTCCTTTTTCTGATACAGCACATTTAGCCTCCGCATCCATCTTTAGAGGGCCACCCATTCTATGGCAAGCCTGCGTGGCTTCCAAGAATCTCTCTGCTAGCATGGTTGCCTCTCCAAGATTTTGGCAATTTTGCTGTATAAGAAAAACATTCAAATCTTTAGGTACCCCAAGCATAAATTGTTCCAGCATTATAATATCTAATAACATTTCTACTGTCTTTTGCTCAGGCTCCAACCATTTTACAGCTAAACTTCTGATTCTCTGACTCAGAGCCCTGGGTGTCTCACCCACTTTCAATGTAACAGCTCTAAACATTCGCCTATACTCTGAAATAGACAACCCTAGGCGATCTCTAATAGCTGCCTTTACATCCTTATAAATCAAAGCCTGAGCTGCTGGCATTGCTCTGTAAGCTGCTAGTGCCTCACCAGTTAATGAGGCTGCCAGCCTTACTGCCCACTGGGTCTCTGGCCATGCTAAAGCCTGTGCCACTCTTTCAAAAGACTCTAGAAAATCATCAACATTATCTTCTGGAGTTAATTTCCCAAAATTAAATGCCCCAATCCCTTGATTGAGTCCCACAGTGTCCACATGTGGTGTACCAGTACTAACTGCTGGTCTTGCATCTGTTCCACTTTGGCTCTGCAGCTGAACTAGAGCTTGCACCAGATCAAGCACTGGTTTCTGCTGTTCCATTAAAGCCTTCATAGCAGTGTCCTGGGCCTGCTGTGATAGCTCCTGCTGCTTGCTGAATTGGGCTGCCATCCACTGAGCCATCTCCGTCGGATCCATCTTGACCCCTGCAAGAAAAGAAGAAAAAAAAAAACCCAAAGAGCAGCACCTTCCAACCAGGTGTGTTTTGTTTTTTTTTTTCAACTCAACTTTTTTTTTTTTTTTCAATTATCCCCTGTGCTTACACAAATCCACCACTAGACATGCCCAGGTACATATTACCTTGTCTCAGTGATGAATCCAGCTTTGCACAGGGTCTTTTCCTCTGGGACAGCTTCCTGGAACAACCACTTTTCTTCCAAAGTGCATATGAGGGAAAGAAATCTTCTTACAGCTTTAAACTTGACTTTTATTTGTAATCCACAACAAGTAAATCCTCTTGGTGCAAGAGCAATCCGAAAAACTACGCCATTTGTCAGACGGCTGCCTAGGGTGAGAACTTACACAATCTTGACGATGCATATATTCATATGATTCTTGCAAGGTATTGTGGGTATTGTAGTTCATTCACTCCCAAACACAGCTGATGACAATAATTTGAGTTGTGAAACCAAGTGGTAAGATCAATAAAATACTTCTTTTATTGATGGGGTTTAATTCACCCAGCACATGTATGCTTGATAGCACTATAAATGAGGTTACTTGCTTGCAGTGTTTAAAATGGATAACAAAAAGTCACAAAGTAAACCAGAAAACAACCTTCAGCTTGTCAGGCAATTAGCTAATGTTTTCTTAGCAAATAATTACCAAATACAAAGGCACAAAGAAAAGAATAAACTTTGCTGGTTAGGTTAACTTCTGCTTATTTTCCACGCAGATCTCAGCAGTGATTCTCCCTTGCTCACACACACAATCAGGTGCAGCTTCAATTACTATCAATTAACCAGCTGTAAGCCTTTAGCTGGCTGGCTGCTACTGTGTGAACCCAAATCCTGCTTTAAGAGCTGTTTGCAGTGAAAATAAAGAACAAAGTTAGGTTTCTTTGTGATGGCTGATGTGTTTGCTCATATAAAACTAGCAATAGCATTTAGATAAAGAACAGTCCATGTAAATAGTTTCATCTGCTGTATTTCCCCCTGCATCAACAATCATAGGGTCAATATCATACATTGGCACAGATGAGTCTTTCATTAAGGCACTATCATGAGAATGCTTATTCCCTTGCTGCCATTCTCTATTATAGATAGGGTCTGGATCAGTGTTCATACCTGAGCCTCTCCTGCTATCATTATTCCTCTCTGTATAGCCTGGCCAATATGTAATCCAATTCTGATGTCCAGCCTTCCAATCTTGATCCCTGGACACTGGATCTTCTCTCACATACCTTCTGGCCTTGGTCTGAAAGTCCCTTCCACATGCAGTCTTCTCTCTTCCAGGTAGCCACTGGGGATTCCTATCTCTGCCACTCCATTCCTCTGGCTGAATCCAGTCCAATGGACTCTGCTGGCTTTTGGAATACCTCCCAGTATGAGTACTGCCTTGGAATCTCCCAGACCTTCCAATGGCCTTTCTTCTCTTCCTTCCAGAGAGTTTCCTTCTCTCTCTATCTGCTTGGCTTGGCTTCTGTTTCTCCAGGTGATACTGGTGCTTGAGCTCGTAGCCGTTGCTGTCTCTGTATCTCTTCCTCCCTCTGTAGCTGAAACTGTTTCCTGAAGAATAAGCTCTACTCTTATCCTGTTCTAATGTGTGCTGCTCCCTAACACAGCGCAGCTGTGTTGAATCAGACCCTGCCCTTTGAGATGAGTGCTTAGGGATTACCTCATAGCTCTCTTGATTGCACACACATTCTCTCACTTCAGCCCCTCTCATGGCTGCTGGAAACCTGGTGCATTCTGGGACTGGTAGTCTTTTATGTGAAAACTCTGTTTTCTTGCTTCTACCAGAACTGACAGGTTGCTTGTTCAGAGTCACATCATCTTTTCTATAGCTCCTACCTGAGCTATGATAAGCTTCCTTATCACAATCTTTAGTCACGCTGGACGTTCAGGCCCTATACACCAATATCGATCAAAACGAGGTAATGTCTGGCTTTTCACAATCACCGATTCCATTACCAGATCGTATCCCCAAGCAACTCTTTTTGGATTTACTAGATTTGGTGTTAAATAAAAAACTTTTCTTATACCAGGGGAAATTCTATTTACAGACTTTTGGAATTGCCATGGGAGCGACGGTGGCTCCCTCCATAGCAACGATCTATATGGCCTGGTTTGAGGATTTGTACGTATATTCTCATCCATTGTTTTCCTATGTCATGTGTTGGAAACGATTTCTGGACGACGTTTTTTTCATATGGACTGGTAATAGAGGGGATTTGGATATTTTCCTGGTCTCCCTAAATTCCTTTAAGCCCAATATACAATTTACCTCTCAGGTGGAGACCCAGAGGATCCAATTTTTAGACATCATAATTGAGCGCTCTCAGGCAGGTCTCTCAACCTCCTTGTATAGGAAGCCTGTTCAACGTAATACACTGCTTCGATTTGACAGTTATCATCCTCCAGCCTTGAAACGGGGCTTGCCATACGGCCAGTTTCTGAGACTTCGTAGAAATTGCACTGAATTATCGCAATTTAAATTCCATGCACATGAATTAATTACTTGTCTTTTATCAAGGGGTTACCCATTAAAGGTGGTCCATCTAGCCTATAAAAGGTCATGCAACACTCATCGGGAGTGGCTTTTGACGTCTAAGGCTTCTACACCCTCCGAGGAAAAAACAACGGGGGTTCTTCCTTTTATGCAAGGTACCACTGCGGTGGTTCGCTTAATGCATCAATTTTGGCCCATTCTAGCCATTCATTCATGTTTCCGAAAGCCACTTCAAATTGCCTACTCCCGTGGTTACAATCTGCGGGACTTTTTGGTTAAGACAAGATCTCTTTTTGACCAACCTCCTAAGAGCCATGATCAGGCTGGTCACTTTACATGTCAAGTTTGTTCATTTTGCTTGGGCACTTTAACAGGTCTCATTTGGATTGACACCCGTACTAACAGATCCTACTATACTCAGTGGCATACCGATTGCAACACTAATCATGTGGTTTACTTGATCGTTTGTCCTTGCCAGCTACCTTATGTTGGGAGGACATCACGGTCTTTTAAGCAAAGATTGACTGAGCATGCTTCTCGGATACGTACTCAATCAATGACAGCTCCTTTGGTCAGTCACTGTCTTGAGCACTCACATGAGTTTGATGATCTCCGGTGGCGAATTCTTGATCATGTACCCCCGGATCCTTGTGGCGGTGACCGGATTCAACGCTTGCAAAACTTGGAGCAAAGATGGATTTTTCGATTGAACTCTGTTTTTCCACATGGTCTAAATCAACAGATCGATTGGCATACCATTCATTGAATTGAGATGTGGTATTGGATGGTGATTCCCTCTGCACATTGGCTTTTTTTTACTGCCTATCAACCTTTCTGATCAGGAGGTGAAGTCTGATTGGTGGATTCACCCCTCTGTGTGGATTGGTTCCTCTTTGGCATATCACATTGGGAAGGTGTGTCCTATTTTGTGGTTTTCAACAGCGAGCCGGGTATATAAAAACCACTTTTTCAGCTGTGCATTTAGGGCTGACGTTCTTAACTCAACTCAGAGGTCTGACCTGAAGCAGGGGGTTGATGTGCGTACCCCCGAAACGTGGCACGTCGTAGCAATATTGACCTACTGGAGTGACATCAATTTATCGTTGCAAACAACGTTCCTACAGCCTGCTCTTTTCTACAAAGCTAAGTACCAGCCGTTTTTGAATAAGGGCTGTTTTTAATTTGATTTACAAATTTGATTAAAATGGACGGGCCACTGTGGTAGCAGGTAAAGTCCTGTTAACTGTGCTGGCTATTCCAACAAAAAAAGTTATTTTTGGTTTATGTGTGCTGGGTTTTTTAGGGATTTTCATATTTTTTAGACTCAGTTTAGAAGGTTTTGGTGTTTCCTCTACAGTATACATATTAAAATCTTTATGTCTGTCCTCACATGCTACATAACGAAGACCACTAACCATTTTAGTAACCACCCTCTGCATCGACTCCAACCTGCTTATATCCTTTTGAAAGTGTGGTCTCCAGAATTACACACAATACTGAAAATGAGGTCACACCAGAGGCTTATACAGATGCATTATCACCTCCTTTTTTCTGCTAGCCATTCCTCTCCCATTACACCCAAGCATCCTTCTGGCTTTCACAGTCACCTTTTCTACCTGTTTAGCTACTTTAAGATCGTCAGGCACAATTACGCCCAGGTCCCGCTCTTCTTTTGTGGACCGAAGTACCTCACCTCCTACATTGTACCACTCCTTTGGAATTTTGCAGTATAAATGCATGACCCTACATTTTTAGCATTAAATTTCAGCTGCAAATTCTAGACCATTCTTTAAGCTTAGCTAGATACCTCCTTGTGTTATCTACTCTTTCCTGGGTGTCTACTCTAATGCAGATTTTGATATCATTTACAAAAAAGCAAACCTTACCCGACAGCCCTTCCACAATATCACTAACTATGATGTTAAAAAGAATCAGACCAAGGAGAGATCCCTGGGGCACACCACTGGCAACTTCCTCCTCCTCAGAGTGAGCTCCATTTACCTGTACCCTTTGTTGCCACCCACTCAACCAATTTCTAACCCAATCAGTAATTTTAGGGTCCATCCCCAGGGTGCTCAGTTTGTTTATAATTGACCTGTGTGGAACGGTGTCAAAGGCTTTACTGAAATATAAACTATGACCATGGTATAAAGATATAAAAAAAGAAGATTATCCACATGAACATATATTTAGGGGTATGTTTACTAAACCGTCTTAATGTGCGCTCTGTGACGTTATCGCGCGATAATGGCGCTTTATCAGGCGCAGAGGTACCTTAGCGCGCGATAACATGCGCAGCAGCGCAAACGAGTGCTGAAGGCGGAGAAAGGTTCCCGGAGGGCGGACGAAGGCTCCCCAGGGGCGGAGAGAAGGGGTCAATGGGTAGAGAGTGGGAGGGGAGAGGCTCCCCGCACACTAACACTGTGAAATCCGAGGTTGAAAACTAACGCCAGTGAAACCCTGTCGTCAGAGCTGATTTAAAGGGAAGAGAAACCATTTCTGTCAGCAATGTACAGCAAAACCAGGGAAACCAACAAAAACGTGATAAGTGTGATACATGTGCACGGAACAAAAGGGCAAATAAACAGTGAAAATGAACAGAAGAAAATGGAAAAATAAAATAACCAAGCTGGGCAATAGTGATATCAATGGGAAACATCAAAAAACACTCCCAAGAAAGCACCAAAAAAGGATATGAATTCTGGAAGGGTCCATGCTCCGTCCCCATACAAGGTGAATGAGCCCACAGTGAAATTGCGCTGTGCAGGGTTTTCCTCTCCATCGGACAGGTTTCCTATGGCTTGCACATGTGCGGAAACAGCAGGGCGGACATGTCGGAATGGCCAACTGGACAGATGCTTGAAAATGGGATACAGAGGGCTGCAGGCGGCACATGCTGTGGTGCAGCTGGGGCACAGTGCGGACTAGGCAGATGCCTAGGTGGCCCATAGGAATGCTGAAACTGTACAGCAGTCAGACAGCAACTGATGAGGGTCCAACATGGGCACGAGTGTGTTTATCACAGTGTCACAGGGGATAGTACCCAGCAGGTACCTCCAAGAGCATAGAACATTGGCAGGCGGTGTTGGGGGGGAAAAGTGGACGTCTATGCAGGCTCCCCTACCCCAGAACACGCACCATAGGCAGCCGCCTACCTGCACACTGGATGGCCTGAGACTGCACACCACCAGCACCACCAGCAGAAGGGCATGTCAGCATGGTGGCAGAGGGGTACTGGTGGTGGAGGGGGGCAGTGGCAGCTGCCCAGAGCAGACCATGGCCTAGCCCTGTGTAGGTGTGTGCCATGCACTGCAACAGACAAGCCCTGCCGGACGAACAGTCATGGTATCACGAGGGAATGAACTGTCTCTGTGGCAACACGGTGGTGCAGTGCACACAACCAGTGTGTTCAGAGGCAGAATGTCACAGGTTCAAGTCCCAGCTGTGGTTCCTACCAACCCAGTCCCCATATTTTACCCACTACTAAAATGTGCTAATACAGACAGAACCTTCATTGCAGATGACGTAAACATGCCCAAAACACCTACATTTTACCCTACAGAGCACAGACACCATAAACAGGCGCATTACCTAGAGCAGAGTCTCCCAAATGCAGTCCTGGAGGGCCAAACACCATTCAGGTTCCATGCTGCCTCTAATAAAGATGCCTGTGCTACATTTCTATGCGCCGGCCCCATGGTATGCAGATGTATCTCATGCATATTCATGAGGGACAGCATGAAAACCCTAACAGGGTTTGGCACACCAGGACTGGAGTTGGGAACCTCTGCCATAAAGCAGCAGCCAACAGGGTCAGACACACCCGCACCCACAGGCTCCATTATCCAATGCCTCCTGGAGAGGCAGGACATTGGGCCCTGCATGCATCTCCCAATATTAGCACATGCATACCTTAGCAATGCCACCCTAAACCTGGGAATACGGTACACAGCTATCAAAAGGTTGCTATGATTAGTGGCAGATAGCAATTCCAAAGTTAAGTACAATTTTCTGATTGAACTGCATCATGGCAACCTTTCTGATATCTGTGGAGTGTGCTACAGGTCTTGTGTCTGACAGTGTTTACCACCCTGGGGAGTGACCCCAACAGTATTGCGTACCATAGCCATGCCTGCACTGTGCCCAGGACTGGAGCGGTGGCCAGGGCTGCCAAACACCTCTATAGTTGTACAATGCTGGCATAGGTGTGGGAATGTGTGTCTGTCTATCCAGTGGGTGGTGGCTGAAAACACCCTCCACAGCCCACACTGCCAGCACTGTTGCCAGTATTGGCCTGCCAATGTGCATAATGAGGAGCAAGGTACCCTGGGTATAGCCTGGACAGGGTGGCCTGGCCAGGATGCATCTGCACAGGTTATAGGGTAATGGCTGGGACATTGTAGTGCCCGGCCACCACCTGCACAGACAGGGTGGCCACAGCATGTCCTGCTGGGAGATCACTCTCACCCTGACTGAGCAGTGACCACGGCATGGCTAGGTTCCCCCATAGTGCCGTACAGTATTTCTCTCATGTGATATTTATGGGTTCCCTTTTGGGGTCCAACCACTGACTTATCTGCTTGGTGTGTATGCATCTTCTCCAGGAACATGCACTATGGACTAGCTAGCAGACTGTCTGCAGCTAGTATGTGTTTTGTTGGAACACCTTGCAGGGTGCAGTGGCTGGAGGCTTGCTGCAGGAGAATATCAGATAGTGTTGGGGTGCAGCTGAGCATTTTCAGGCCTAATGTCTGTCTGCTTTGCTTTATGGACGTGTACATAACTGCATTGACTGCCCTGTAGGACTAGGGTTGATGGTCCCCTCTACTGCCACCATTGCAGGGAGGTTAATTGTGGATCTGTTGGGTGGGCCTCAGCAGCACCAGAGGGTGGGTTGGGTGGTGGCACATTATCTGCCTATGGGTCCATAAGGGCTAAATCTGACTGAGAAATACAGATGTTTCCAAGGTGGGTCTGCAGGAACTACCTATCACACTAGCACTGCTGGGGACCTGCAGCATGGCCTATTTCTGCCATGGAAGGTGCTGTGGACCTGGTGCTGGGCGCCCCACCTCACCCTCAGGGTGAGCACAGTACCCGCACAATGTGATGGTGTGTAGCTACTCTGTGCCAGTAACACACACGGTCAGTTCCCCCTACCAGGCCGAGGTGCTGTGGGGGTGCATACCCCATCTTGTGATCATCTGTAGACTGCTGATTTGCATGTGCAGTGCATCATGGGTACGGGTGGGTTAACCCTATCCTGGTGATCACAGCAGACTATTTCTGTGGTGACGTGCAGTCCTTCTGTAGCCCGCCAGGGGATTGTTAGCAGCTATAGAGCTGTAGCCCACTGGTTACTTCACTGCCTGTGGAGCCAGAGGTCATGGGTTCAAACCCACAGTGGGGTTATTTGATAGGGCTGTCCAAAGCATTGTCTATTTTTAATGTACATTAGTGCTGCCAGCAAAAACACTCTCAGAGTATTGTAACCATAAGGTGCCTCAGAAGGCGCTTTATAGGGCGCCCTATAAAGCGCCTTCTGAGGCACCTTATGGTTACAGTCCATATAAGGTGCCTTATAAGGTGCCCTATAGGGGACATTATAGGGTGCCGTGGCGGACAGTGCACTTTATAATGTGCCCTATGGAGTGCCTTATACGGTGCCTTATGCGGCACCTTAGGTTACAGCACGTGAGGGTGTGTTTGCTGGCAGCAATAATTAAAAAACAAATAAAATGCCTCAAGAAACAATACTTATGTGTCATAGCTGATGCTTCAGCCAGCCTTATGCATTAGGTACACTGGGGGATCAAACTCATGACCCCTGCATTATCAGTCAGTGTATTAACCATTGTGCTACACCTCTGTTTCTATGTTTGGATGTCTGTGCACCTACTTAAGATTACCGCGCGTTAACGCGCTTAGCGGCGCTTCGCCCGATAATGTGCGCAGCAGCGCGCGTTATCGCACGATAATCCCGTTTTGCTACTTTAAGACTGAAACGCCCACTCCTTTTATGGCAGCCTGCACACTATCGCCGGGCGCACGTTAAGACGGTTTAGTAAACATACCCCTTAGTGTTTTAAATATATACATTTCTCATGATCCTATAAAATACATGGATATGCATTCATTTTGAAATGAAATGAAATGAAACGTAATGAGACAGGCATGTTTCTGTTTCCTTTTGTCTTGAAAAGAACCAAAAAGCCGGTGGACGTTGTTTGAAAACAACATATATAACTTGAAAATAAGGTGTGTAAAAAATACATATGTGTGCCTTTGAGTCACTGCTGGGTTTTCTTGGTAGTGTGACCAGAAGTAGATCACCAGACCTTTCTTCTGAGATAACAGAGGTCTACAGTGGGTAACTTGCCTAAAGGCCACAAGCAGTGGGAACTGAACCCTGGTCTCCTGGCTAGTAAGTGCAATGTGCTGGCCACTAGGCTACTCCTCCACTGCTAAAAAGTCAGGTAGCAAAACATGAAAGAAATTCTCTCCGAAACAAAATGAAAACCAATCGGCATTCACATCTCTAGTAAAATATTTTTGCCTTCCTCTCTTTATGTGTGCCAAGACTTTTATTTTCTCTTGTGTCAGAAAAAAATATGATATAAAGAGATAAGAACAAGACAAATATTGAGTACAGAGGAAATATCAAATGGACCACATTATTCTCTGCTAGTGGTAACTTTTTTCTTGTAAATGTAGATTGTATTTCTTTTTTCTCTCTTTTAAGCTTCAGTGGAGACAGTTTTCATTAAGAAAGCCACTCCTGCTGTCTTTTGCCGTGCAAAAACCTTTATAAAATGACAAAGATGAATTATGCTAGTTCTAAACAATGTTAACAGAATAGTATTTCCTTCATAATGAAATCATGAAAGATGCAATGGGATGAGGGCTGCCCTGGTTGTTAATACGCTAAAGTGGCTAGATAATGCTTATGCCTTTTATCAGGAAAAAAATGTTATTTCTAGAACTTAATACATATTAACCCTTTCCCTGCTCTTCAATTACTAGGTAGGGTACTTGGTAAATTAGATTCTCGTATGTTAATATTTCATCTAAATCAGCTACAGTACTATGAAAATTTACTTAGAATATGATTTAAAGCTCAGAGTCACCCAAGTCACAGTCTTTGAAATTTGCAAGATATTTTTCAAAATGCTCACTGAACAAAAAGCCTTCTATAAAATACCTATAAATCCTCAGAAAATATATGTGCATTCAATGGCATGAACACTGGGAACAGCCGTTTAACAAAAATACATGTTCCAGACTAAAACAGCACCATTTGCGGCTTTGAAATTGTTAATAATTTAGATCTGTCAGTAGTGGATTTTGCAGTCTATGCATGGTAAATGCCATCACAAAACTGTATGTCTAAGAGGAGCATTTAAGGATCTGAGTTACATACGTCCAAGCAGAGATCCCCTAAAAGGCTAATCACTCCTTAAATAGAAAATTGACTCCTAGCGGTAGTACTGTTAGGGCTGACCACCACCATTTTGGAGCCCAGCACCAACCAGGCAGGAGTGGAGGCAAACCACTCCTGCCCAGTGACAACTAGACAGTAGGGATGTCGTCTATGGGGAGGGGGCGCAGTATGTCTATTAAGTGTTGGTGCTTTTGGGGGAAAGTCTGCTTGGGAGGGGTGGTATGATGGGGGCAGAAAACTGAGCACAGTTGGCCTCTCAAGTACCTCTCCAAACCCTAGGTCTGAACAAGCAGCTAATTGATAACTTGCATGTGACTTAGAGCCAATGGGCAATTTCTTTTTTTTTTTTTGTAAGAATCCTTGTATTGCCATTACAAAATAGGAAACAAACACAACTATTTTTCAGGCCCACTGCTATCATGTCTAGAACATGCCCCTAGCAAAACTGCATTCTGCGGATATACATGTGTAAGTAGTGGCTTTTCTAAAATCACTACTGACACGTGTAGGCCCATTTACTCATGCAAATGCAGGGCAAGCTTTCTAAAAAGGCTTCCTTTGATGGACAGTAATAGAGAAGGCAATTTTTAAGACACTTCTATGGGTAAAACTGTGCTTTACCTGTAAAAATTAGCTTTTACAAAATTGCCCACTCTACTGTATAATCCAACAAACATCTTATGTGTTTATTGTCTTAACATGCACAAGTTTGCCTACATGTTGAAGAGACTTATCTAGGGGCTGAGTTGGGGGAAAGGACTGCTCTTATGCACACATATTTGAATTTTCAAAAATATGCATGTATGTTAGTTCAGAAAAATTACTCAAGTTAGTTGGTGAAAATGTGTTAAGGCATTTTTCCTGTGATACAGAGAATGATAGGGGTCACTAGAATAAGTTAGAGTGAAAACTACATGATAAAAAATTAGCATTGATTGTTGAATTACTCCATTGAGAAGCATGTTTACTAAAATGTGTTATTGCATTGTATGTTAAGCCCCAAATGTTGGCGCAGGAGGTAAAGTAGACCCACGTTAACTGTTGGGGATGTGCCTATCATGTCCCTCTGTGGTTACTGTGGAGAGAAACACCTCAATGTGCTAAACTGCAAGCACACTTAATACAGGTGAGGGGGGTGTATTAAGCACTCTCACTGAGGAAGTAGTTAATACACCTCAAATAACAGCCACATTGATGGTTAGTGCATGCTAAATTCAGCTGTGCTGTCTGTGATGTGTCCACTGCCCCCTAAACTGCCCGTTCACTACCCCATCACATGCTAAATGGTTATCACAGGGTTTCTACCACACTAGTGCAGTAACAGTACAACACAATTAGCAGGTGGCAAAACTTCCAGTAGCCATTAGCACATTTTAATAAACATGCCCTTAAATAAATAAAGGGGCATGTTTACTAAAGTGAGATAAGCACTTAGTGTAGGTTTTACCATTTACCAACCATTAACACAGGCCCAGGCTACTGAGATAAAATCCGTAGCACCGTTAAAATACCCATGCTAAGTGGTTAGCACGAGATTTGTGTGGAGACTGGGCGTGGCCCCAGTGGCAACTAGTTTGTGGGACTTTATGCTGCATTAGCTGTCACAACCGCCAATGGCATGCCTGCACACAGTAAGAAGACCAACAAGCAGGCACAAAGGAGACTGGCGAATATTCAATTCAGGTAAAACCCCTTTATTAGCCCCTACGCGTTTCGGCTCAAAAGCCTTCTTCAGGGGGTCTTTAGAGGGAGCAAACCTCAAAATAAAATGACAACAATAAATATTAAATATAAGAATAACCATAAAACAACATTTAAAAACCAATGTGTAATAAAATCATAAGAACATACAAATTATAATAAATTTAATAATGATAATCATATGACTTAAAAAATAAAGTGCTCCTATGTTGTTGTTGTTAAGTGCCGTCGAGTCGGAGTCGACTCATGGCGACCCTCTGGATAGCTATCCTAAATTGTGTTCGGTCTTCAGTCAGGCGGCTCATTGTTGACAGACTGGTACCCGTAGCTGCTGTTATTGTAGCGATCCATCTCATTGCTGGCCTTCCTCTTTTGCGTTGACCTTCTATCTTGCCAAGCATGATGTCTTTCTCTAATGATCTCTCTCTTCGCATGATGTGTCCGAAGTATGAAAGTCGAAGTCTTGTCATCTGAGCTTCTAAAGAAAGCTTAGGTTTGATCTCCTCTAGTACCGACTGGTTTGTTCTTCGGGCAGTCCATGGTATACACAGTATTCGCCGCCAGCACCATAATTCAAAGGCATCAATTTTCTTCCTGTCTGTCTTTTTCACTGTCCAGCTTTCACATCCATATGATGTTATTGAAAATACCATGGCTTGAACAAGTCGAATCTTTGTATGGAGAGAGACATCTCTGCTCTTGAGAATCTTATCTAGGTCTTTCATAGCCATTCTGCCAAGAGCAATGCGTCGTCTGATTTCTTGACTGCTTGTTGCTTCTTTATTGATAGTTGATCCAAGTAGGTTAAAGTTGTTCACAATTTCAATTTCTTCTCCTTCAACGATGAACCTGTTGATTATGCCAGTTGTCATGATCTTTGTCTTCTTTACATTAAGGTGCAGGCCCATTTTGAGACTATGTTCTTTGATTGTGAGAAGCAAATGTTTCAGATCATCTTCACTTTCAGCCAGTAATGTGGTATCATCAGCATAGCGAAGGTTGTTGATGAGTCTTCCACCAATCTTCACACCTCTGTGGTCTTCATACAGTCCTGCTTCTCTGATGATTTGTTCTGCATATAAATTAAACAGGTAGGGGGAAAGTATGCAGCCTTGTCTTACACCTTTGCTTATTTTAAACCATTCTGTTTCTCCTTGTTCCGTTCGAACTGTTGCTTCTTGATCAATGTACAGATTGCGCAAGAGAACGATCAGGTGTTCTGGTATACCCATGCTTCTTAATGTGGCCCAGAGTTTCTCATGGTTTACACAGTCAAAAGCCTTGCTATAGTCGATAAAGCACAAATAGATATCCTTTTGGTATTCTTTAGTCTTTTCAAGGATCCATCTCACATCCGCAATGATGTCTCTCGTTCCTCGTCCTTTCCTGAACCCTGCTTGCACTTCAGGTAGTTCTTGTTCTAGGTATGGCTGTAGTCTCTTTTGAATAATCTTCAGTAGAATCTTGCTGGTATGTGGGATCAGAGCGATTGTGCGATAATTTCCACAGTCAGTTGGATCACCTTTCTTTAGTATTGGTATAAACACAGATCTTTTCCAGTCAGTTGGCCATGATGTTGTCTTCCATATTTCTTGGCAGAGCCTTGTAAGTACGGTAACAGCTGCATCAGATTGCTGCAATACTTCTATGGGAATGCCATCAATGCCTGGTGCTTTGTTCTTTGATAAGGCTTTCAATGCTGCTTCAACTTCTTCTTTCATCACCAATGGTTCCTGATCATAAGGTATAGGTTGAAACGGCTGTTGGTCCACTTGATCTTTATCATATAAAAACTCTGTATATTCCTTCCACCTTTTCTTGATCTTCTCAGCATCATTCAACATAGAACCTTGAGCATCTTGTAACATTCCATTTCGAGGCTGGAACGTTTTCTTTAGCTCTCGCAGCTTTAGGAAAGCCGATCTTGTTCTTCCTCTAATAGTTTCTGCTTCTATTTCCTTGCAAGTGTCATTGTAGTACTTTTCCTTGTCCTGTCTTGCTGCACGTTGGAAATCTCTGTTGAGTTCTGAGATTGTCTTTCTTTCTCCTTTGGCTTTAGCTTCTCTGCGTTTCTGGGCAATTTTCAGAGTTTCTTCTTCCGTCATCCATTTTGGCCGTTTTTGCTTTTTCACCTTTTGTAGAGACTTCTTGCTTTCTTCCAGCACAACCTTCTTGACGTCATTCCATAACTCTTCCGGAGCTCTGTCATTTGTATCTAAAGCAGCAAATCGATTTTGCAGGCAGTCTTTAAATTCCAGTGGTATATTCTCAAGGTCATATTTTGCTGCATTCATGAGTGGTTTGCTCTTTTTCAACTTTAGCTTGAGTTTGCATACTAGTAGTTGATGATCTGTACCACAGTCAGCTCCAGGTTTTGTCTTTGTTGATGTTACAGAGCTTTTCCATCGTTGACTTCCACAGATGTAGTCAATTTGATTTTTATACAATCCATTGGGTGAAGTCCATGTGTACAGTCGCCGCTTGTGTTGCTGGAAGAAGGTGTTTGAGATGAATAGATCATTGGTCTTGCAGAATTCTATCAATCTTTCTCCAGCTTCATTTCTGTTGCCAAGTCCATATTTTCCAACTACTTTGCCTTCTTCTTTGTTGCCAACTTTTGCGTTCCAGTCACCCATGACTATCAGGATATCCTGTTTGCATGTTCTGTCAATTTCAGCTTGTACCTGTTCATAGAACTCTTCAATTTCATTCTCTTCTGCAGCTGTTGTTGGGGCATATACTTGAATTATAGTTGTGTTGATAGGCATTCCTCGTAGACGAATAGAGATTAAGCGTTCGCTGACTGCATTGTATTTCATTACAGTTCTTGCAAGTTTCTTCTTTATTATAAATGCAACATCATTTCTTCTTTGTCTTTCATTTCCAGCATAGTAGACCATGTGATCATCTGATGCAAAGTGCCCGATGCCAGTCCATTTCAGTTCGCTGACACCCAACAGATCAAGTTGTACACGTTCCATTTCATTCTTGACCACCTCCAACTTCCCTTGGTTCATGCTTCGTACGTTCCATGTTCCAATGTGTAAGACATCTTTACAGCTTCTGACTCTCATTTCATGCGCATTATATACGTATGTGCTCCTATACGTATATAATAACACATGAAGGTACCATGTATAGTATAATAAAAGAGTCATAACATAAGACAAATTTTATAAAAGCAGTTAATCAAAGAAAATATAAAAACACAAGTAAAATGCACAGGTTGATAAACTCCAAAACATAAGTCATTACTCACTATACTCGGAAGTACAGATATAAAAATAAAAAAATAAAAAACAATAGTAACACAAATAAAATGCACAGATCAATAAATTCCATAAAATGTTACATCCTATACTCAAAAATGCAGATAAGAGAAATGAAATAGAAAACAGGGATGAGGAGAATACAGCAAAAGATGATATCAAAAGGTTTGTAACAATACCTTTAGGGGTATGTTTACTAAGCAGTCTTAACGTGCGCCCAGCGATAGTGTTCAGGATGCCATAAAAGGAGTGGGCATTCTGGTCTAGACGTAGCAAACCGGGATTGTCGCGCGATAACGCGCGCTGCACACATTATCGCCGCTAAGCACGTTAACGCGCGGTAATCTTAAGTAGGCGTGCCGACATGCACACACAGAAACAGAGGTGTAGCACAATGGTTAATACACTGACTGATGGTACAGGGGACATGAATTCAATCCCCCAGTGTGCCTAATGAACAAGGCTGGCTGAGGCATCTCCCTGTATATTTAAGTAGTGCTTTTTGAGGCATTGTAGTTTTATTTTAATTAGTGCTGCCAGCAAACACACCCTCACAGTGGCGTTACCTAAGGTGCCGCATAAGGCACCCTATAAGGCACTCCAGAGGGCACATTATAAAGTGCACTGTCCGCCAAGGCACCCTACAGTGTCCCCTATAGGACACCTTATAAGGCACCTGATAAGGTGCTTTATAGAGCGCCTTATAAGGCGCTCTATAAGGTGCCTTATAGGGCGCCCCATAAGGCACCTTATAGGGCGCCCTATAAGGTGCCTTATGGGGCGCCCTATGAGGCACCTTAAGGTTACAGTACTCTGAGGGTGTTTTTGCTGGCAGCACTAATGTACATTAAAAATAGACAATGCCTTGGACAGCCCTATCAAATAACCCCACTGTGGGATAGAACCCATGACTTTTGGCTCCACAGGCAGTGAAGTAACCAGTGGGCTACAGCTCTACAGCTGCTAGCAGACTCCTGGCTGGCTACAGAAGGACTGCACGTCACCACACAAACAGTCTGCTGTGGCTACCAGGATAGGGACAACCCGCCCGTACCCATGATGCACAGCACATGCATATCAGCAGTCTACAGATGATCACAAGATGGGGTATGCACCCCACAGCACCTCAGCCTGGTAGGGGGTGCCGACGGTGTGTGTTAGTGGCACAGAGTAGCTACAGACCATCACATTGTGTGGGTATTGTGCTCACCCTGAGGATGAGGTGGGACGGCCAGCACCAGGTCCACAGCACCTTCAATGGCTGCAATAAGCCATATCACAGGTGCCCATCAGTGCCAGTGTGTGTGATAGGTAGTTCCTGCAAACATACCTAGGATACATTAGTGTCTATCTGAAGTTATCAATCAGGTCTGGCCCTTATGGGCTATGATGCACCCAGAATAGTGCATATTCTGTCTTGGTGCCATGGTAACATGATGTATATGACAGGGGGGTGTTTGGACCCATACACAGATTATGTACCACCACCCAACCCACTCACTGTGGCTCAGAATGGGAGACAGGATTCCCCCACCAACAGATCCACATTATACCTCCCTGCAACAGTGGCAGTAGAGGGGGGCTATCAACCCCAGTCACACTGGGGAACAGACACCCTACAGGGCAGCCAATGCAGAGCTGTACACATCCCTAAGGCAATGGCAGGAAGATAGTAGGCATGGAAATGCTCAGCTGCCCCCCAGCACCATCTGACATTCTCCAGCAGCAAGCACAGTGAGTCACCAACCACTGCACCCTGCAAGGTGCTCCAGCCATATACATATAACTGCAGACAGTCTGCTAGCTAGTCCACAGTGCATGATCCTGGAAAAGATGTGAGCACACCCACCAAGCAGATAAGTCAGTGATTAGGCACCAGAGAAGAGAACCTATATAGTTCACTGAAGTAAAATACAATATAGCACTATGGGGGAGCCTGCCATGCCATGGTCACTGCTCATTCAGGGTGAGAGGGGCCACCCTGTCCATGCAGGTTGTGGCCGGGCACTACAATGTTCGAGCCATTGCCCTATGCCCTGTGCTGATGCATCCAGGCCAGGCCTCCCTGTCCAGGCTATACCCACAGTACCTTGCTCCTCATTATGCGCATTGGCAGGCCAATACTGGCAACAGTGCTAGCAGTCTGGGCTGAGGAAGGTATTAGCAGCGATCACACACTGGATAGACAGACACACACTCCCCACACCTATGCCAGCAGTGTACAACTATAGAGGTGTTTGGCAGCTCTGGCCACCACAACAGTCCTGGGCACAGTGCAAGCATGGCAATGGTACACAATACTGTTGGGGTCACTCTGGCAGACACCAGACCTGAGGCACACTCCACAGACATCAGAAAGGTTGCTATGATGCAGCTCAATCAGCCAATTGTGCTTAACGTAGGAATTGCTATCTGCCAGTTATCATAGCAACCTTTTGATAGCTGTGTACAGTTTTCCCAGGTTTAAGGTGGCATTGCTAAGGTATGCAAGTGCTAGTATTGGGAGATGCACGCAGGGCCCAACATCCTGCCTCTCCAGGAGGCTTCAGATAATGGAGCCTGTGGGTGTGGGTGTGTCTGCCCCTGTTGGCCGCTGATCTAGGGCAGAGGTTCCCAAATCCAGTCCTGCGGTGCCAAACACTGTTCGGGTTTTCATGCTGTCCCTCATGAATATGCATGAGATACATCTGCATACCATGGGGGTGGCGCATAGAAATGCAGCACAGGCATCTTTATCAGAGGCAGTAGCATGGAACCGGAATGGTGTTTGGCCCTCCAGGACTGCATTTGGGAGACTCTGCTCTAGGTAATGTGCATGTTTATGGTGTCCGTGCTCTGCAGGGTAAAATGTAGGTGTCTTGGGCATGTTTACGTTATCTGCAATAAAGGTTCTGTCTGTATTAGCATGTTTTAGTAGTAGATAAAATATGGGGGCTGGGTTAGCAGGGACCACAGCTGGGACTTGAACCTGTCACTTTCTGTGCTTGAACACACTGGCTGTGTGCACTGCACCACTGTGTTGCCACAGAAACAGTGCATTCCCTGGGGATACCATGACTGTTCATCAGGCAGGGCCTGTCTGTTGCAGTACACGGCACCCATCTACACAGGGCTAGGACACGGTCTGCTCTGGGCAGCTGCCACTGCCCCCTCCACCACCAGTATCCCTCAGCCGCCAACACGCGTTATGATGCGTTAACGATCGTAAAGCTCCGCGGCGTGGTAAAACACCGCAGAAGGTGGAGAGAGGGCGGAGAGAAGGGGTCAGTGGGTGGAGAGTGGGTGGGGAGAGGCTCCCTTCACACTAACGCGCTGATCTGAAGAGCTAAATCCCAACACAAATGAAAATCTGCCGTTAAATGCACATTACAGGGGAGAGAAACCATTTCAGTGTCAGCAATGTACAGCCTTGGCAGGGAAACCCAAAACAAGTGATAAGTGTGATACTTGTGCACAGAACAAAAGGGCACATAAACACTGAAAATGACCTCAACAAACTGGAAAAAAAACCATAACCAAGCTGGCCAATAGTGGTATTAATGAGAAACATCAACCACCCCCCCCCCCCCGACAAAGCTCCATAGAAAAGATATAAATCGTGGAAGGGTCTACACTCCGTCCCCATACAAGGTGAATGAGCCCACAGTGAAATAGCGCTGCTCAGGGTTTTCCACTCCATAGGACAGGGTTCCTATGGCGTGCACATGTCCCGCAACATCAGGGCGGGCATGTCGGAACGGCAACTGGACAGATGCCGGAAAAGGGGCTACAGAGGGCCGCAGGTGGCACATGCTGTGGTGCAGCTGGGCCACAGTGCGGACTAGGGTGATGTCTAAGGCATGTCAGCATGGTGGCTGAGGGATACTGGTGGTGGAGGGGGCAGTGGTAGCTGCCCAGAGCAGAACGTGGCCTAGCCCTGTGTAGATGGGTGCCGTGTACTGCAACAGACGGGCACTGTCTGACGAACAGTCATGGTATCACCAAGGAATGTACTGACTCTGTGACAACAAGGTGGTGCAGTGCACAAAACCAGTGTATTCAGAAGCAGAGGGTCACAGACTCAAGTCCCAGCTGTGGTTCCTGCCAACCCAGTCCCCATATTTTACCCACTACTACAACGTGCTAATACAGACAGCACCTTTATTGCAGATGACATAAACATGCCCAAGACACCTACATTTTACCCTGCAGAGCACGGACACCATAAACATGCACATTACCTAGAGCAGAGTCTCCCAAATGCAGTCCTGGAGGACCAAACACCATTCCGGTTCCATGCTGCCTCTGATAAAGATGCCTGTGCTGCATTTCTATGTGCCACCCCCATGGTATGCAGATGTATCTCATGCATATTCATGAGGGACAGCATGAAAACCCAAACAGTGTTTGACACCGTAGGACTGGATGTCAGATAATGGTGGGGGGGCAGTTGAGCATTTCCAGGCCTGCTGTCTGTCTGTTATTGTGTTATGGATGTGTACTGCTCTGTCTGTTCCCCAGCAGGACTGGGGTTGATGGTCCCCTCTACTGCTACCATTGCAGGGAGGTAGACTGTGGATCTATTGGTGGGTGATCCTGTTTCCCACCCTGAGCCCCAGAGGGTGGGTTGTGTGGTGGTACATAATCTGCCTATGGGTCCATACACCCCCCCCCCCCTACAGCAGGAAACCATGGCACCAACACAGGATATGCACTATTCTGGGTGCATCATCGCCCATAAGGACTAGACATGACCGAGACATACAGCAGGACACAGATGTATCCTAGGTGTGTCTAACGTAACTACCTATCACACACTGATGGGGACCTGCCGCATGGCGTATTTCAGCCATGAAAGGTGCTGTGGACCTGGTGCTGGGCGCCCCACCTCAACCTCAGGGTGGGCACAGTACCCACACAATGTGACTGTCTGTGGCTACTCTGTGGCAGTGCCACACACGGTCTGTTGCCCCTACCAGGCCGAGGTGCTGTGGGGGTGCATACCCAATCTTGTGCCCATCTCTCGTCTGCTGATGTGCATGTGCAGTGCATCATGGGTACGGGTGGGTTAACCCTATCCTGGTAACCACAGCAGACAGTTTGTGTGGTGTCGTGCAGTTCTTCTGCAGCCAGCCAGGGCTTTGTTCACAGCCTTATAAGGTGTTCGATAGGGGACATTATAGGGTGCCTTGGCGGACAGTACACTTTATAATGTGCCCTATGGAGTGCGTTATGGGGTGCCTTATGCGGCACCTTTGGTTATGCCACCGTGAGGGTGTGTTTGCTGGCAGCACTAATTAAAATACACGTCAAATGCCTCAACAATCACTACTTAAATGTAAAGGGTGCTGTCTTAGCCAGCCTTAAACATTAGGCTCACTGGGGAATCGAACCCATGACCCCTGTACCATCAGTCAGTGTTGTAACCATTGTGCTACAGCTCTGTTGCTGTGCTTGTATGCCTGCATGCCTTCTTAAGATTAACGCGCGGTAATGTGCCCTGTAACACTCGTTCATTTATGGCACCTTGTAACGCGCATTCTCGGTGCGTTCTCGGTAGCGTTGTACCGCCCTTGTCCTTATTTGGGATTTCTGTCTCTACCGCGACTCCTAACGCGAATCGCACTAACGCAGTTTAGTAAACATACCCCTTAGTGTCTTGTGGTATATACAGACCACTACACAGGATAAAAAATGATAAAAAAAATATAAAAATTGACCGTAAATAATAAATAATGATTGAACACGATGTTATTAGAAAGATAAAAATCCTAAAGGCATGAAATAGAAAAAACGAGTTATCTCTACCATTGGTTGTTGCTACCAGTAGTTATTGTATCAGAGCTTTAGTTTATTACAATTGAAACCCAGACATTGCCATGAAATGTTTTCAACATCACTCTAAAGGATTATTAAAAAAGACACCGGAGATTACCATGAAAGAACTCTCTTTTAGAGAGAAACCGCATACCTAAAAAAGTCAACGCTGTTTATTTTCTCTTACTATTCCATAATAGAAGGTAATGATATTGTTGCTACTTAAAAAACTGAATAACTTACTAACAGAGCAACTGTATTTCACCAAATGTATTGTTATAATGCTGAAAGCTTGTAATGAAAAATGCTCGTAGAAGCAGCTTGTCAAGACCAAAACAATCAAATATTATATTCCTGATATAATCAATTTTATTTATTTATTTACATTCTCATATATCGTGCTATTCTGCATCAGTGCGGTTTACATTGAACAAACTGTAATTACATTGAACAGGGCATTATAACTTGGAGATAACTATTTTACAGGGAACATGGTCTATGGAGGGGTTAAGTGGCTTGCCCAAGACCACAAGGAGCACCTGTGGGACTAGAAACCCCAGTCCTTCCTGCCCAAGGTTGCTGTCCTCTAGTGGGATTTGAACCCCCAACCTGAAGTACCTTGCCCCAACCACTAGGCCACTCCTCCACTCCAATTGATAGATTCTTAATATGATGTCAAAAGGTTCTAAATAAATAAAGCCAAAAAGCATTAGAAAGTTTCCAGCGTCAAAATGTGCCTTTCAAAGAAATAGCGGTATTGAAGTCTGTGAAAATTTTGCCCGATATCGCTGGATAAAGGACACATTTGCCCAGGGAACCCATCGAGATTAATGTAATACATAATGTTATCTGTACCTATTTGTAATTATGGGACTGCCATACCTTTGAAATACCATACATTGCGGGAGCAGATTTTTCAAAACGTGAAACATCTTGAATAAACGTAATTATGGTAAAAGTAAAATCACACGTAACACAATGTCTAAAATCGGTTGTGCTACACAAGCAGTCAATAATCGAAAAAAGACGCTGTGCCATCTATCACAGGATTCAATGTTCACTGCTGTGGAGAAAAACGCTCTTCCAGCAACTGCTAAACATTAATGGCGTTTTCCGACGTGGCGGGGTGAAAAGTTAACGAAAGCTAGAGCAACTAATAAACAGCCTTACGATAAAAATCTATCCATAGGAATGAAACCATATGTAGCACAATGTCTTGTGCCATCTAAGAAACCTACAAAATTCTAAACTTGATTGTGCAACACAAGCATTCAGTGAACGGAGGAAGAAACTCCTTACCGTCTAATGCAGCATTCAATGTTCACTGCTCTAGAGAAGGACGCTCTCCCAACAACTGCTAGGAATTATTGGCATTTTCCCGCCAAGGTGGGGTGAAAGGTTAAATATACGTGATCGCAATGGTAGTGAAAAGGCAAAGCATAAGTGAAAAAAAATACTTTGAAACAATACTCAGAATGACATTATGAACAAAAAATATAACCTAGAGAGTATGTACAAAAATAATTTGAACAAGGGAGGGAGGAGGAGGGGAGGGGGAGGGGGAGGGGGGAAGGAGGGAGGGGAGGGGAGAGGGGAGAGAAGGGGAGGGGAGGGGGAGGGGAAGAAGAGGGAGGAGGGAAGAGGAGAGGGGGAGGGGAAAGGGAAAGGGAAAGGAAAAAAGGGGGAATAGGAAGGGGAAAGGAGGAGGGGGATGAAGAAGAAGAGAAAGAAAGAAAGAAGAGAAAAGAGAAAAGGAGGAGGAGGGGAGGGGAGGGGGAATGGGAAAGGGGGGAAGGGAAGAGGGAAAGGGAAAGGGAGGGAAGGAAGGGGGAGGGGAGGGAGGGGAGGGGGAAGGGGCAGGGGGAGGGGGAGGAGGGGGAGGGGGAGGGAGAGGGGAAGGGGGAGGGGGGAAGGAGAGAAAGAAAAAGAGGATTTTTCTTACAAAAAGACAGAGAGGTCTACTTCTTGATTAAGGCCCAAAGGATATAGTGTGCGAAGTTCATAAATGAATCGTTGTTCCATGCGCAGAAGGAGCTTATCCAAATCTCCACCCCGCCAATGGGGCCGAACTACTTTGAGGACCAAGAAACGAAGGTCAGAAAGTGAATTTTGAGTTTCTACCCAATGTTGTACTAAAGGTTTGTCCAATGCTTTCCTGCGAATGTTGCTTTTGTGTTCAATAATCCTTGTCTTGATATTTCTTTTTGTTTTGCCGATGTAGCACAAACTACAAGCACAAATGATCAAATAAATCATGTTTGAGGTTTCACAACTGGAAAAATCTTTCAAATATACCTTGTGTGTGGAGCCTGGTTTTGTAAATTCTTTCTTTGTGATCAGTACGTTTTCACATACACTGCACTTCCCAAATTTAAAATGGCCACATATTTTCGGTATAAAACAGGGTTTACTTAGAGCTGATGGTACTAAGATATCTCTTAAATTGGAATTTCTCTTATAAGCTACGAGGAGCCTTGTGTCTTTTAAAAAAGAGAGTGGATCTAGAATGTGCCAAGCTTTTCTCAAAATACAGGCAATGTCCCTAGAGTGTTCAGAAAAAGTAAGGGGCATGTTTACTAAACCGTCTTAATGTGCGCTCTGTGACGTTATCATGCGATAAGGTACCTTATCGCGCGATAATGGCACTTTGTCAGGCGCACGGGTACCTTAGCGTGCGATAACACGCACAGTGGCGCAAATGAGCGCTGAAGGTGGGGAAAGGCTCTCGGAGGGCGGAGGAAGGCTCCCCAGGGGCGGAGAGACGGGGTCAATGGGTGGAGAGTGGGAGGAGAGAGGCTCCCCGCACACTAACGTTGTGAAATCCGAGGCTCAAAACTAACACCACTGCCCCCTCCACCACCAGTACCCCTCTGCCACCCTGCTGACATGCCCTTCTGCTGGTGGTGCTGGTGGAGTGCAGTCTCAGGCCATCGACTGTGTGGGTAGGCGGCTGCCTATGGTGCGGGTTCTGGGGTAGGGGTGCCTGCATAGCTGTCCACCCTTCCCCCAAGCACCGCCTGGCAATGTTCTGAGCTCTTGGGGGTACCTGCTGGGTACTATCCCCTGTGACACTGTGGGAAGCACACTTGTGCCCATGCTGGACCCTCATCAGTTGCTGTCTGACTGCACTACTGTTTCAGCATTCCTATGGGCCACCTAGTCATCACCCTAGTCCGCACTGTGGCCCAGCTGCACCACAGCATGTGCTGCCTGCAGCCCTCTGTGTCCCCTTTTCAAGCATCTGTCCAGTTGCCCGTTCCAACATGCCCACCCTGCTGTTGTGGAACATGTGCACGCCATAGGAAACCTGCCCAATGGAGAGGGAAAACCCTGCTCCGCGCAATTTCACTGTGGGCTCATTCACCTTGTATGGGGACGGAGCATAGACCCTTCCAAAATTCATATCTTTTTTTTGGAGCTTTCTTGGGAGTGTTTTTTTATGTTTCCCATTGATATCACTATTTGCTAGCTTGGTTATTTTATTTTACATTTTCTTCTGTACATTTTCAAGGTTTATTTGCCCTTTTGTTCCGTACATATGTATCACACTTATCACTTTTTTGTAGGTTTCCCTGGTTTTGCTGTACATTGCTGACGGAAATGGTTTATTTTCCCTTTAAATCAGCTCTAACGCCAGGGCTATCTGCCAGTAATCATAGCAAACTTTTGATATATGTGTACGGTATTCCCAGGTTTACGGTGGCAGTGCTATGGTATGCAAGTGCTAGTATTGTGAGATGGTGCTGCACGCAGGGCCCCACATCTTGCCTCTCCAGGAGGCTTTGGATAATGGAGCCTGTGGGTGTGGGTGTTTCTGCCCCTGTTGGCCGCTGCTCTAGGGCAGAGGTTCCCAACTCCAGTCCTGGTGGGCCAAACACTGTTTGGGTTTTCATGCTGTCCCTAAAGAATATGCATGGATACATCTGCATACCATGGGGGCGGCGCATAGAAATGCAGTACAGGCATCTTTATTAGGGAGTTTGTCCCTCCAGGACTGCATTTGGAAAACTCTGCTCTAGGTATTGCACATGTCTATGGTGTCTGTGCTCTGTAGGGTAAAATACAGGCATTTCAGGCATGTTTATGTTATCTGCAATAAAGGTTCCCTCTTCATTACCACGGTTTAGTACTGGGTAAAATATGGGGACTGGGTTGGTGGGAGCCACAGCTGGGACTTGAACCTGTGACCTTCTGCTCCTGAACACACTGGCTGTGTTTACTGCACAACACTGTTGCCACAGGGACAGTGCATTCCCTGGGGATACCATGACTGTTCGTCAGACAGGGCTTGTCTGTTGCAGTGCATGGCACCCACCTAAACAGGGCTAGGCCATGGTCTGCTGTGGGCAGCTGCCACTGTCCTCTCCACCACCAGTACCCCTCTGTCACCATGCTGACATGCCCTTCTGCTGGTGGTGCTGGTGGTGCGCAGTCTCAGGTCATCCAGTGTGCCGGTAGGCAGCTGCCTATGGTGTGGGTTCTGGGGTAGGGGTTCCTGCATAGACGTCCACGCTTCCCCCAGCACTGCCAGCAAATGTTCTGTGCCCTTGGGGGTACCTGCTGGGTACTATCCCCTGTGACACTGTGGGAAACACACTCGTGCCCATGTTGGGCCCTCATCAGTTGCTGTCTGGCGGCTCTACTGTTTCAGCATTCCTATGGGCCACCTAGGCATCACCCAAGTCCGCACTGTGGCCCAGCTGCACCACAGCATGTGCCGCCTGCAGCCCTCTGTATCCCCTTTTCCAGCATCTGTCCAGTTGCCCGTTCCGACACGCCCACCCTGCTGTTGTGGGACATGTGCACGCCATAGAAAACCTGTCCAATAGAAAGTGGAATCCCTGATCAGCGCTATTTCACTGTGGAATCATTCACCTTGTATGGGGACAGAGTATAGACCCTTCCAAAATTGATATCCTTTTTGTGGAGCTTTCCCGGTAGTGTTTTTTGATGTTTCCCATTAATATCACTATTGCCCAGCTTGGTTATGTTTTTTTCCAGTTTGTTCAGGTCATTTTCAATGTTTATTTTCCCTTTTGTTCCATGCACATGTATCTCACTTATCACTTTTTGTAGGTTTCCCTGGCTCTGCTGTACATTGCTGACGTAAATGGTTTCTCTTCCCTTTAAATCTGCTCTAACGCGAGGGTTTCACTCGCGTTAGTTTTCATCCCAGGAATCCACAGCGTTAGTGTGCAGGGAGCTTCTCCCCTCCCACTCTCCACCCATTGACCCTCTCCTCTGCCCCTGGGGAGCCTTCCTCCGCCCTCTGGGAGCCTTTCTCCACCTTCAGCGCTTGTTTGCACCACTGCGCGCGTTAACGCGCAATAAGGCGCCTTATCGCCCGGTAAAGCGCCATTATCGTGCGATAAGGCACCTTATCGTGCGATAACGTGACAGCAGCGCAAATAGCGCCCTTTAGTAAAAATACCCCTAAAGGTATTGTTACAAACCTTTTGATATCATCTTTTGCTGTATTCTCCTCATCCCTGTTTTCTATTTCATTTCTCTTATCTGTATTTTTGAGTATAGGATGCAACATTTTATGGAATTTATTGATCTGTACATTTTATTTGTGTTACTATTGTTTTTTTTTAATCTGTACTTTCGAGTATAGTGAGTAATGACTTATGTTTTGGAGTTTATCAACCTGTGTATTTTACTTGTATTTTTATATTTTCTTTGATTAACTGCTTTTATAAAATTTGTCTTATGTTATGACTCTTTTATTATACTATACATGGTACCTTCATGTGTTAGTATATAAGTATAGAAACACTTTTATTTTTTAATTCATATGATTTTTATTATTAAATTTATTGTAATTTGTATGTTCTTATGATTTTATAACACATTGGTTTTTAAATGTTGTTTTATGGTTATTCTTATATTTAATATTTATTGTTGTCATTTTATTTTGAGGTTTGCTCCCTCTAAAGACCCCCTGAAGAAGGCTTTTGAGCCGAAACGCGTAGGGGCTAATAAAGGGGTTTTACCTGAATTGAATATTCACCAGTCTCCTTTGTGCCTGCATGTTGGTCTTCTTTGGAAGTGTGCAGGTACCTACCGCTCTCCTTGGTTAGCTAGTGCCTGCACACAGTGCCATCTGAAGATGTGGCATTACGTGCAGCTGCACTACTGGCAGTCTGGTGATGTGGCAGCTGTGGCATACATTCCAATGCTCCTGATCTGATCCCCTCCAATGACACCTTCCGCCCTGATCTGATCCACCTACTAACAACCCTTACCCTCATGAGCATCGCTGATCCATTCTTCCTCAGATCAGCCTCCCTCAATGGGGAACACCTCCAATGATCATATGATCCCATCGTAACCCCCCCCCCCCCTTTGAAGCAGAAGTCTCCCAAAAAGGCTAATTAGTCCTTATATAGAAAATTGACCCTTAGTAGTAGTACTGCTGGACAACGTCTAGGGGTGACCACAACCATTTTGGAGCTTAACAGTGATTAGGCAGGAGTGGGGGTGAATGACTGCTGCCTGGTGACAACTAGACAGCAGGGAAACCCTCAGGTGAGTCCTAAGGGGGGTTGGGGTGGGGGAGGTGGGATGTGGTTTGTGAGGGGAACAGTTCCATTCGGTGGTAGTACTTTTGGAGGGAAGTCTGCTTAAGAGGGGGTTTGATGGGGACACATGATCGTGGGGGGTTTATCTTGGATGTATCGGATTGGGGAGGGTTAAGGCTTGTTGGAGATGTCTTCTGGTTGGGGAAGGAAGTACAGTCCAGGGGGTGGGTTCTGATCAGGGGGAGGTATCAGAGGGGGTCAGTGGAGGGGGTATCAGATTAGGGTGGGGGCATCGAGTGGTGGGATTGGGGCGATCACAGCTACAAATTTAAAAACTATGTATTTGGACTAGAACCTATGTTAAATGCCTTGTCAGATAGCGCCAAGGTATAGAAAATGGTAAATGTCTGCCCATGTAGTAAAAGTCTACCTTGTGTGTTAAATTCTGGGCAGATGCTGGGCATGTCTCCTGCATTTATCACACAGGTTTTGTACTTACCATAAGATACCAAACAAGGAAGAAGGAACCTCTAAAATACACAGCAAAGTCCAATCAAGCTTGGACTTTGTTGTGCCTTATTTATTTATTTAGACAGTTTTGTATACCGCCTTATCCTTCAATCAAAGTGGTCACAACACAATTGGGGGATACATTTAACACGAGGGGATATGAGACACATACACTAATACTTACAGGGAATATGGGCTATGGAGGGTTAAGTGGCTTGCCCGAGACCACAAGGAGCACCTGTGGGACTAGAAACCCCAGTACTTGCGTCCACCTCCATCTCTGCTTGTTTCCGATTTGTACTTGCTACACCTTAGGTACTTTAGGAAATGGACCCCAAAGTTAACTTTTATACGGAATTTGTTTCCTACTAAACAAACAATCTCATGCCCATGGCAAGACACAGTAAATAAAATATGGTGGCTCCATAGGTGGGTACGCATTTTATTCTTCAGTCGCCAAAAGCGTAAATACACACACGTGTATATCTATCTAGCAATTTATCTGTGTATGTGCATACATATGTGGCATTCGTGTCCATTACTGACATACAGTATAATGTTTTTCTTCTGGTCTATGATTTTTTTTATAGATGAGCAAGTAGTACAGCTGGCAAGACCATACCAAGCTAGAAATGTGCCCTGTATGACTAACAAATTTGGTGCCCCCCTCCATCCCAGCCACATGCAGTATCTCACTATTTTTTAGCTTTCTGGAAGCCCAGTGATGACATCAGTAACCTTTCTGTACTTGCATCCCATGCGGCCGCATTGCTCACAGAGCCCTTAGTACTGCCCTAACGGCTGGCGTTGGTCCAGAAGGATGCTGCTTCTCAAACCACAGCTGACAGGTCCATCCAGTCAGGGGCCTTTCTCTTAAAGATCTAATAGCATTGAACTTTGGTTTCCATTCAGAATGGTCCCATGCTGCAAGAAGAAGAGGAAGAAATTGCTTGAGATCTCTCAGAACAGTTGCAAGTACCTGAAACTGACTTCACGGAAGAACCCATTCCAGACAGCGGTGCAACCACCTTGGAGCCTGAACCTAGTACTGCCACCACAGCCCCCTAGGCTGCCATGCACATCATCTGGAAGATATGTTTTCAGTAGGATAAGAGAATGATTCAGAGATAGTGGCTTTTATGAAGAGAGGTAGCTCTTACATACTAGGAAGTGCATGAGAACAATCAGACATCTAGTTGCTGGGAGATAAATGTGCCCCTTTACTAAAATGCACTAAACAGTTTGCAAATTAGCATGCACTGTTAGCAAATGCCTGAGGTAACTGTTACCATCCTGGCATGACAGATAGCAAGTGCTAATCCATGTGCTATCTGCATGCTGTCTTATGGAGAGGGATCAAAGTGGGTTCTATGTGGAAACTGGGAATGGCCATCAGCTAGCATGGGGAATATTACCCTGTACTAGCTGTCACAACTACTGATAGTGCAGCTGCACTTAATGCCATGTTGAGAGGTGGCAAAATGACATCAAGGATTTCTGCAAATCACTTAAGACACTCTTATTCATTGAAGTTTATGGTCAAGTTGCATAAGAAGCCCTGCTCCTTGACATTTGAGAAAGATTGATGAACTGATTAACTTATGCTATATGTATGTCTTGTCTCCCCTTCCCTTATGTTCCACGTAAACCTTCAATTGTATTATAACCTTTAGTTGTATTGTTGACCACTTTGATTGAAGGATAAAGTGGTATACAAATCTGGTTAAATAAATAAAGTAGGAGATTGCATCTGAGGTGCTGCATATGATGTGACAAAAAAGATACAAAGAAATTGTATTTGGAATGAGTACATTCAGATCATCTGCAGAGTTATCTCACTCATATGCCCACAGGAAAAGACTAGTCCATCCTCATCTTCCATAAACCAAGAGAGAGCAGCAATCAGAGGATACCTGAGGACAATAGCTGGAAAAGGAGAAGATAATCGAAGGAGGGAAACTGAATTTCCTCCTGTCTAATTTAAAAAAATGTTGCCTGCGCCAAGTCTTAGGTAAAAAGGTTGTTTGAAGGTACCAACTTATGCAAAGTCCTGAGTGATAATCTTGTCTGAAGTTCCCTTCTTTTGGCTGATCCCGTGGGACCTGATGCAAAAATCAGAAAGAAGGGAGCTTGAGAAGACAGGAACCCAACAGCGTTCATTCTGCTCCTTGAATCACTTGCATTACTAGAACCTGTGCGCGACGGATATGCTTCAAAAGCTGTGCTCAATGGCAAATTTTGTTGGAAGTGCTGTTTTCTATGGAAATTTGTGCTGATCGCTGTTGCTATCCATTTAATTTCCATATTTCATTTATTTTCCATATTTAATTTAATCAAATTTAATTTATTCATATCTATCTCCTGCTCATCATAGAATTACTGAGTGTGTTACAACAGTACATATGTATTAAAACAAAACAATTGAAATGGCAATCAACCATATACTAAAAAAATAATGCAAACGAAAACCATAAAAGCAGTTATATAAACAATATGCCTTCAAAGCTTTCCGAAAAGTCCAGCACTCATGAAATTGACAGAAATGCAATGGAAGCAAATTTCGCCTGTCTGGACCAACCACGGGAACAAAATCCATACTCTAACAGTTACTTTGCATACAAAAGAGACGGGAAGAATCAGTAATTTTCTCCCATATCTCCTTAACCCTACTTCCTTGAGCCCCCTAGAACATGAATATTATTTGTCCCCATCTTGCAACATTGTGTTAAAATACTATTACAGTGGATAAGGTTATAAGGAACAAACACTAAATGGCCCAAGCAACTTTCATGGAAAAGTGGTCTTGTCAAATCCTTTCAGATGTTGCTTGCACTAATTATAAATGCCAAATGAAGATAATTATCTGAAATACAATAATAAATTCAAGATAGAAGGGCTATAAATGCCTGTGCACTTGACATAGTTCAGTTTATACCTCTGTAGTGTTTTCTTATTTTTCTGACACAGATCTGTGAAGAAATTGTTTTCCTGACCTAATTTTTCTGATATAGTGGTTGTTGTTATTGTTAAGTGCTGTCGAGTCGAGTATGTTAACTGTGCCGATTGAGCTGGGCAAGCCTGATCGCTCCACTAAGCACCTGCGCCTGGCGGGCCCGCGCCTGAGGGCCTCGCCAGAGGGCCCTTGGACGTGGCCCTTGGGCATGGTCTGTTTGGCGGCCTTTCTGCTCCGGATGTGTGGCTTCCTGCACCTTGGCCTTCTCCTGCTGCGTCTTTCTCTGTTCCATCTGCTATTGTCATCGTCTCCTGGGATCCTCCGCTGCATCATTGACTGTCTGCTCCCTTAGCCTCCTGATTGTTTGGTATTTCATTGCCTGTTGTGCTTATTATATATTATACTTATTGTATCCTTTGATTCCTCTAACATTTTATTAACCTACTCTCTTCTCCTACTCCCATTGCTTTCTTTTCTCCTCCTTTCTTGTCTTTACCTTGGCTCCACTTAAGGTTTGTCTTCCTCCTTCCCTATCGCTGCTCCCTTGACTTCTGCCTTTCTCTGTTATGTGCAGTCTCACTAATCTTATCCATATCCCTCTAGCTTCTCCTTCTCCTTCTCCCTCTCCTCCACCTCCCTCTTCTGGTGATTTCACCCCTTTTCCTTCCCCTCCTAGACGTTTGCCTCATTCTGTAGTGAGTTCCTTTCACAACTTATCCAATCTTATTCATATCCCCCTTCTTTCCCTTTCCTCTCTTCCTTTCTCTTGTGCCCTTTGGAACGCATGTTCTGTCTCTAATAAACTCTCTTGCACATGATCTTTTCCTCTCCAACGCTTTTCATCTTCTTGCTTTAACCGAGACCTGGCTCCTCCCTGACCATACTGCCTCTGTTGCTGCCCTCTGCTATGGTGGCCTCCAGTTCTCCCATACTCCTCGTCCTACTGGCCGTGGTGGTGGGATTGGCCTTCTTCTCTCCCCCTTCTGTCATTTCCAACCTCTTCCCCTGCCTCAGTCTCATTCCTTCCTCTCTTTTGAGGTCCACTCTATTCGCCTCTTTGCCCCACTTCCTCTCCGTGTTGCTGTTGTCTATCGTCCTCCTGATAAGGCTATTTCTTCTTTTTTCTCCGACTTTGACTCATGGCTTTCCCTCTTTCTTATCCCTACCTCCCCTACTCTTATTCTTGGTGATTTTAACATCCATGTTGATAACCCCTCTGATCCTCTTACTGTGAAGCTCCTCTCTCTTACTTCCTCATTTGGCCTTCAACTTTGTCCCTTTGCTCCCACTCACCTTCATGGCCATTGTCTGGATCTGGTTTTCTTTTCTTGTTCCTCTCCCTCTAACTTCAGTAATACTGTTCTTCCTTTATCTGATCATCACCTTCTCTCCTTTAATCTTCACCTCCCACCGCTCCTGCCTCGTCCTGTCTCCTCCTCTCTATTTAGGAACCATCTTGCCATTGATCCCCTGGTTCTCTCCTCTACCATTTCTCCTTCTCTCTCTTCTGTTTTATCCTTCAAGTCTGTTGATATGGCAGTGGTGTCCTATAATGCTGCACTCTTCTCAGCTCTGAATGCTCTCGCTCCTCTCACCCCTCGTCCTGCGAGACGTTCCTTACCTCAGCCCTGGCTCTCCCCCACTATTCGCTATCTTCGCTCCTGTGCCCGCTCTGCTGAGCGTGCCTTGCTCAAAACCCGCTCCTCTGAAGATTTTCTTAATTTCAAATTCATGTTCTTCTCCTTCAAATCAGCTTTAGCTCTTGCCAAACAAGTTTACTTTGTTCTCCTGACTAATTCTCATGCCTCTGATCCTCGCCATCTCCTCACTAGTCTCAATTCTCTCCTCAAAGTGCCTCCGCCTCTGATCCCTCCTTCCTTTTCTGCCCAAACCCTGGCTGATTACTTCCTTGATAAAATCCATAAGATCATAAGAGCATAAGAACATAAGATATGCCATACTGAGTCAGACCAAGGTCCATCAAGCCCAGTATCCTGTTTCCAACAGTGGCCAATCTAGGTCATAGGTACCTAGCAGTTTTCCCAAAAGACACAGGTTCCACAATGCTTGTATTGGGTCAAGCATTGATATCCCAGGTCCCTTTTAATAATGGTTTATGGATCTTTCCTCCAGGAACTTGTCCAAACCTTTTTTAAACCCAGCTACACTAACAGCTTTTATTACATCCTCCGATAACAAATTCCAGAGTTTGATCACACGTTGAGTGAAAAAATATTTTCTCTTATTAGTCTTAAAAAGGTTACCCTGTAGCTTAATTGCATGTCCCCTAGTCTTTCTATATTCTGATGACATAAACAATTGATCTATGTTTACCCGTTCCACTCCATTCATTAATTTATAGACCTCTATCATATCTCCCTCTGTCGTCTCTTTTCCAGATTGAAGAGTCCAAGCCCTTTTAACCTCTCTTCATAGGGGTATCATTCCATCCCCTTTACCATTTTGGTGTCTCTTCTCTGTACCTTTTCCAATAACGCTACATCTTTTTTAAGATACGGCGATCAGAACTGCAAACAATATTCAAGGTGCGGTTACACCATGGAACGATACAGAGGCATTATAATATCCTTTGTTTTATTTTCCATTCCTTTCCTTATGATACCTAGCATTCTATTTGCTCTCTTGGCCACAGCTGCACACTGGGCGGAGGGTTTTAATATGTTGTCCACTATGACGCCTAATTCTGTTTCCTTGGTAGTGGTTCCTAATGTGCAACCTTGCATCGTGTAACCATAGTTTGGGTTGTTCTTTCCTAGGTGCATAACTTTGCACTTGTTCACATTAAATTTCATCTGCTATTTGGATGACCAGTTTTCCAATTTATCAAGATTCTCTTGCAATTTTTCACAATCCTCATGGGTTTTAATAACTTTAAATAGTTTTGTGTCATCTTCAAATTTGATAACCTCACTCATTCCCATTTCTAGGTCATTTATGAATATGTTAAAAAGCAGTGGACCTGGGGGGCAGAGCTTGCTGTGAAGCGAAATGGCTGCCTAAAGGGATCGCTCCTGTCCCGATAAGAGAATCCTGACCTCCTCCTCTAATAGAGCTCGGTATAACGTGCACACTTGGGTGCAGATAATAAAGCTGAATGTCCACTTTAAAGCCAGCGAAGCTGGAATTTCAGCAAGGGACCGGGCAAGCTGCAAAGCATGCAAAACAAGAATCTCTGTCACTGCAGAAAATGGCGCCGGAGAAAGAGAACGTCGGTGGCACGCGAGAAATCCTGGCTGAACTGAGAGTGGTAAAGGAACTAATAGCTACCAATGGGCTGACACTGGGTCAAATGCAGGAGGATTTGCAAGAGGTAAAAGGGAAATTAGAAGATATGAGCGGGCGTTTAGCCAAGGCAGAAGCACTGACCCAAAAACACGAAAATATGTTGGCGCAAGTAGGCCCGTTGGCGAAGAGAGTAGCAGTGCTTGAGATTCAAGCTGAAGACCAGAATAATCGGGCAAGAAGAAGTAACGTACGTATTACTGGCATACCGGAGGGAGCAGTCCCGATTACTTACATGGAAAAGCTGATTCCAGAGTTACTTCAAATAACTTTCACCAAGGCTTTGGAAATCGAGCGTGCACATCGAGTGCCGTCGCACGCAGTAAATCAGAGAAAAGGGCCAAGGCCTTTTGTAATTAAGGTCCTAAGATATCCACAAGCACTGCAGATCCTGCAGGCCGCAAAGCAGAAAAGCGTAATCCAACTGAACGGCAACAAGGTGGCCTTCTACCCAGATCTCTCAAAGAAAACGATGGACCGTAGAAAGGAGTTGTTGGCTTGTCGGCCCATGATGCAAAAGATTCAAGCACGATATGGACTATACTATCCAGCCAGAATGAGGGTAACAGTGGACAACACCACACGCATATTTGACGATGCTACAGCACTGCGGACATTTCTGCAAGATCATATACAAATGGACACAGGGCGCTGAACGGTAATTGTTGTAGCCAGGAAGAAGGGAGAACTGTAGTGATAATCAAGGCAAGATGGGTCATGTAGACCTCATCTAAAGATCTGTAAGGACCAATCCTTTTCTTGTAAGAGAGTTAAGTTAATATGCAAATGCTCTAAAATTGATGCATGTGTTAAAGCCGTAAGACAAGTGCACATGTATTACGATAGCCCACATTAGGGATATGGATAGGACGGGTGGAGAGATCACTTACATGGAGGGGGAGGTAACTAAAGGAATGAAGTGTGTAATTAGGGGGGGCAGGGGTGGGGGGAGCCTGCTCGCATGGGGATTCGGTTGTGCTTCACCATACAAGAAGTTGCAGTTGTTATGTTTTGTAAGACATGGTTGTATATGATTATGTTTAAAGAAGTGACAAGAATGACAGAGGGGCACCTGATGACGAGCACTACCCCCAAAAGTGCCAGTAGTTATCAATATGGCTAGTATCAAGCTAAGGATACTGTCTTTGAATGTCCAGGGTATTTCAAATCCCATTAAACGGAAAAAATTTTTAACATACTGCCAACAGGACGCGGACATACTCTACATCCAGGAAAGTCACCTATCATCATATGAATCATATAAAGTTAGCAGCAAAGTGTACCAAAACATAATAGCAGCGCCAGCAATAAAAAAGAAGGGGGGAGTGATTATACTGATTCGGAGAGCGCTGGAGCCGAAGATATTGGAAACAAAAATAGACCCAGGGGGTAGATGGGCCAAGGTTAAAATACAGATTGATGGCCAAGAATATGCTCTAATGAATGTGTATGGCCCAAACCAGGAGGAACCACAGTTCTTTGAGCAGGTATTAATGGAATTAAATGAGATGGCATCAGCTCGGATAATCCTGGGAGGTGACTTCAATATAATTCAGGATCCGTTGGTTGATTGAGCTCCTTATCGACAGCAGTCCAAGCCCAAATCTGGTCGAGCACTGCAGAATTTAATGGAGGCCTTGGGGTTGGTAGACCCCTGGAGACTTATGCATCTGAAGGCTAGAGAATACTCATTTTACTCTTCCACATAATACTCAAACCAGAATAGACTACTTCTTGCTCTCAAAGACAATAGTGCCCCAGCTCATAGAGACGAGTATACAAACTAAAACGGTCTCGGATCATGCGGCAGTGTCACTCACGTTGGATATGAATAAAGTGAAGAAAGTCAGGCCCAGGTGGCGTTTTGATAGAACATTGCTAGCTGACAAGGACTTCGTCACTTACATAAAAAAAGGCATCACTGACTATTTTGAACTCAATACCGAATCAGAGATATCAACATGGGCCTGGTGGGAGGCGTTTAAGGCGACCATACGAGGATACATAACTACGTACAGTATACAACAGCGGAGAGCTAAGGATAAAGAGCTGTATGAACTAAATTTAGAAATACGAGCTGGAGAACGGTTACTAACCAAGCGACTGGACCCATTGGTACTGATACGACTGCAGAAACTGCGGTATCAATATAATTCTATATTAAACTCAGAAGCACAGCAGCAAATTAAAGCGCAGCAAAGTGTGTACTATCATGAGAGCAACCGAGCAAGCATGTTACTGGCTCGTACTTTGAGAGCGAAAGAATTGGTGTCGCACGTCGAGGGGCTGCAGGATGCAAATGGTCAGTTGATTGTGGACGACGAAGGAATACTTGAACATTGCAGGAAGTTTTATGCAAAGTTATATCAATCAGAGGCTGACTGGAGTGAAGAAGCTTTTGGTAAATTAACTTCTACTGTGGTAGGACCAAAGTTGTCCGAGCAGCAAGCTTCCTCATTGGAAGAGGACATTACCTGCAAAGAGATACAGCAGGCAGTGAGACAGTTGGCGAAGGGGAAAGCAAGCAGGCCAGACGGCTTGCCGCTAGAATTCTATGCGACATTTGTTGAGCAGCTAACACCTGAACTGCAAGTGTACTACAATAAGCTGTACGAGGAATGCCCGGAGGTTGGGGCGTTTGCTGAAGCAAATATAGTCATACACCTGAAGCCTGGGCGGGACCCTCAGAAAGTGGAAAACTATCGACCCATTTCGTTGTTGAACGCCGACTACAAAATATATGCGAAGATATTAGCCAACAGATTGGGAAAAGTGCTAGATGATCTTATTCACCCAGACCAATGTGGATTTATGGCGGGCAGGTCGACCACGGATAATGGTCGCCTAATGGCACATGTCCTGATGAGAGCTCAACAGATAACTGGCCCAATAGTGGGGCTTGCCTTGGATGCTGAGAAGGCATTTGATAGGGTGGAATGGCCATTCCTATTCAGAACGATGGGCTGGTTTGGGCTCAAAGAAAAATTCCTGAAGAGAGTTGAAATGTTATACACCAAGCCCTCCGCTCGCGTAATAGCGAATGCAACGGAGTCGATGGTCTTTAGACTATATAGAGGAACGCGACAAGGATGCCCTTTATCACCATTACTGTTTAACCTCGCGCTCGAGCCCCTGGTGCTTAAGATCAGACAACATAGTGGGATCACGGGCCTGGATGTAGGTGGATCTCAATGTAAGTTATCAGCCTATGTGGATGACCTGTTTTTGATCCTCGAACCCAACTCTTTGACAACAGTGCTTGAAGTTATAGCTGAATATTCAGCAATATCAGGATATAAGCTGAACCTCACGAAAACGACAGTGATACCTTTAAATCCTGCTGTTACAGTGACAGCGCTGAGTCAATACCCCTTTAAGGTGGAGCAATCCTCTTTTAAATACCTGGGTATAATGTATGGGACCACTATGCATGAGACAATGCAACAGAATAAGATTATCTGTGAAAGGATCATTCAGGAATATACGAATAAGTGATCTCCGCTGAACTTAACGTGGTGGGGCAGGCTGGAAACCATTAAAATGGTTATTGTTCCCAAGATAACTTATATCCTAAGTATGATACCGATACTATTTGAGTCTCGATTTTATGCTAAACTAAGTAAATTGCTGCTCTCCTTCTTGTGGCGTAACAAAATGCCACGAATAGCGGCATGGAAACTTAGGGGTATGTTTACTAAACTGCGTTAGTGCAAATCGCGTTAGGAGCCACGTTAGTGAAAGGAAAGCCAAAAAAGGACATGGGCGGGACATCCTAACCACTAACGCGCGTTCCAAAAACTAACGAGCGTTACAGGGCGCCGTGGCGCGTTACTGCGCGTTAATCGTATGAAGGCGTACAGACACAAAGCACTGAAACAGAGCTGTAGCACAATGGTTAGTGTACTGACTGCTGTTACAGGCAGCATGGGTTCAAGTCCCAGTGTGTCTAATGCAGAAGGCTGGCCCAGGCATCACCCTGTACATTACATAGGGAATGAGGAGGCATGTTTTTCTTTACATTGAGTAGTGGTGCCAGAAACACACCCTCGCAGTGTGCCTAGCCACGTGCGTGGCTGTGTGCGTTGGTACGTGTGTTGGTACGTGCATTGGTGCATGCGTACAATCGTGCGTGGGTACGTGTGTTTTTACCAGCGTGGGCACCTAATATTACAGACTCTTTAGGGTGTCCTGCACCTATGCATTATGCTAACAGATGTACGTGTGATGGCCTATAGTGTATCTGAGCCTGTGAGCAGGTGCTGGATTTACCCAGGGTTGGATTGTGCCAGTCACACGCATGATGCACTGCACATGCAAATCAGCCGTCCACAGATACACACCATGGGGAATGTACCCCCACAGCACCTCAGCCTGGTAGGGGGGAAGTGATCAGGTGCACCCCCACAGTACCTCGGCCTGGTAGGGGGTACTGACCATGTGTTGTACTGGCACAGAGTAGCTACACACTGTCACATTGTGCGGGTACTGTGCTCACCCTGAGGGTGCAGTGAGGCGCCCAGCACTAGGTCCATAGCACCGTCCATGGCTGAAAGAGGCCATGGCGCAGGTCCAAAGCAGTGTTAATGTGTGAGATAGGTAGTTTCTGCAGGAACACCTTGGACATCTCTGTCTGTTTCAATCAGGTGTAGCCCCCATGCACCACCACCCCCCTCCCCCAGGGCTGAGGGTGGCAAACAGGGTCTCCCATCAAAAGATCCACAGTCTACCTCCCTGCAAAGGTGGCAGTAGAGGAGAACATCAACCCCAGTCCTGCTGAGGAACAGACACCCCACAGGGCAGTCAATGCAGCTCTGTACACATCAATAACACAATAGCAGACAGACATTAGGCCTGGATATGGTATGCTGCACCCCACCACTATCTGATATTCCCCTGGTGCAAGCCATCAGCCACTGCACCCTGCAAGCCACTCCATCACAACACATACCAGCTGCAAACAGTCTGCTAGTGCCCAGTGGAGATGCCTGCACCCAGAACTGGGATATCAGCATACACAGCAAGCAGATACATCAGTGACTGGGCCCCAAAAGGAAACCCATATCTATCACATGAGAGAAATACTAGACAGCACTATGGGAGTGCCTAGCCATGCTGTGGTCACTGCACAGTCAGGGTGAGAGTGATCTCTCAGCAGGATATACTGAGGTCACCCTGTCTGTGTAGGTGGTGGCCGGGCACTACAATGTGCCTGTCACTGCCCTATGCCCTGTGCAGATGCACCCTGGCCAGGCCACCCTGTCCGGCCTATACCCATGGTACCTTGCTCCTCATTATGCACATTGGCAGCCCAATACTGGCAACATTGCTGGCAGTGTGGGCTGTGGAAGGTGTTTGCAGCCACCACACACTAGATAGACAGACAGCCACCCCCACACCTATGCCAGCATTGTGCTACTATAGAGGTGGTCAGCAGCCATACCCACCACACCAGTCCTGGGCATAGTACAGGCATGGATATGGTACACAAGACTGTTGGGGGGTCACTCCCCAGGGTGGTGAGCACTGTCAGAGACCAGACCTGAAGCACACACCGCAGACATCAGAATGATTGTTATGGTGGAGCTCAATGAGCAAAATGTGCTTAACGTAGGAATTGATATCTGCCAGTTATCATAGGAAACGTTTGATAGCTGTGTACCATATACCCAGGTGTAGGGTGGCATTGCTAAGGTATGCAACTGCTAGTATTGGGAGATACAGGCAGGGCCCAATGTCTTGCCTCTCCAGGAGGCATTGGCCAATGGGGCCTGTGGGTGTGTGTGTGGCCCTGTTGGCTGCTGCTTTATGGCAGAGTTCCCCAACTCCAGTCCTGGTGTTCCAAACACTGTTCGGGTTTCATGCTGTCCCTCATAAATATGCATGAGCTACATCTGCATACCATAGGGGTGGTGCATAGCTATGCAGCACATCTAATATGGTCAATGTTCTTCAAGCAAATCACTCATGAACTTATGGAATCTAATGCTTGAACTTTCACCCAACGGAACTGGTGAAATTACTATGTTTAGGCACTTGGGTCTCAGTATAAAACTTTGCAGTTAAATGTAAGGTTTAAAACACCTTTACTAGACTGCTTTTCACATCAACGACCCATCTCCATGTGCCTTTAATAGCAATTTACATGATTTTTTCTGTGTTTTTCTCATTCAATTTTCTCTTAAAATCTGTTAATGCCAATGGTGTCCCATACGCGTGTCCCTTACGGGCTCTTTCAAAACTTTCAAATCTTCCTCAATTGTAATGTAGTGCAGTAGAGATTATTATGAAATTATTTTGAAATTATTTAAAAATCTGTCCAGCATAAACGCTTTTTCCAAATCTTATCTCTGAAACCACTCTTAATCTCTTATGAACACTTATCTTATTCGTTGTTGTTGAATATTCATTCTGTCATACAATGAGGAAACTACCACTCTCAGCGGTTATTACTGAAGTCCTTATCACCGGTAGCAAGTGTTTCTCAAGTCCCAACGCCGTTCATCTAAGGCGCCCAAGCGTTTCACTCAACCTGTTTCGTCAGGGGAATGTTCACCCGCATCCGGGACTCTTCTGAAAAATATGTAACAGCGAATAATTTTCACTCCCTTTATTTCCAAAACCATCATACTGTTCCTATAAATATGCTGTTTGCTATGACAGCTGTGATAACATTCTTTAACTAAAAAAGAAAGAATTATTCACCCATTTGTGTATTGCTGTGATCAACTATGAGAGGCGAACTCTCTCCTCGCTGATTTCCTTCTCATGAAAGCCAAAAAACGCCGCGCATGCGGCTTAACACAACTTCTGGCTCTTTTATGGACTACTCCCCTAACTCCTCCCTTCATTCTTACTATCTTGAAGGAACTCGGGGAACCCCCCTTCGGCCTTTCTAAGCACATATGGACCAATCAATGGAAGCATTAAGTCCATGGGGTTTAACTGTGTTGAGTCTGAAAATCCATCGCTGTTCTTCCCAAACTAATGTTTGTTCCTTGGTTTTCATACCCCTTGACTGCTGAATCCGATCTATGGCATAAACACGAAGGTGTTCAAAACTATGTTTTTTATCGAGACAATGTTGCACTATTGGTGCTTCTAAGACCCTGTTAGAAATTCTACTTCGATGTTCAATTATCCTCTTACGGAGTGACCTATTCGTTTTACCCACGTAAAGTAACTGGCAGGGGCAACGAAGCACATAAACGACATAATTAGAAGAGCAATCAGTTGCGTTCCTCAATTTATACACTACTCCATGTTGCTCGAATTCCTGTAATTCCAATGTGATGGCACAAATGCTACACGAGCCACATTTGGCGTGTCCCCGTTTCTCAACTACTGCATTACATTACAATTCAGGAAGATTTGAAAGTTTTGAAAGAGCCCGTAAGGGACACGCGTATGGGACACCATTGGCATTAACAGATTTTAAGAGAAAATTGAATGAGAAAAACACAGAAAAAATCATGTAAATTGCTATTAAAGGCACATGGAGATGGGTCGTTGATGTGAAAAGCAGTCTAGTAAAGGTGTTCTAAACCTTACATTTAACTGCAAAGTTTTATACTGAGACCCAAGTGCCTAAACATAGTAATTTCACCAGTTCCGTTAGCTATGCAGCACAGGCATCTTTATTAGAGGCAGCATGGAACCGGAATGGTGTGGGGCCCTCCAGGACTGCATTTGCGGGACTCTGCTTTAGGTAATGTGCCTGTTTCTGGTGTCTGTGTTTGGTGTGGTAAAATATAGGCGTAGTAACCATGCGTATGTTCTCTGCAATAAAGGAGTGTCTTTACTATCACTGTTTAGTGGTGGGTAAAACTACGGGGACTGGGTTGGCAGGAGCCCCAGCTGGGATTTGAACCTGTGACCTTCTGGTCTTACAGGCACTGGCTGTGTCCATTGCACCACATTGTGGCCACAGAGACAGTGCAGTCCCTGGAGATAGGAAAACTGGCCTGACGAGTCAGACACCCTGCTCTGCACAATTTTACTGTGGGCTTATTTACCTTGTATGGAGACAAAAGTGCAAATAAACCTCAAACAGACCTCGAAAAAAGGGGCAAACACCCATAACCGAGCTGGGCAACAATGATATCATTGGGCAACAATGAAAAACACTCCCAGGAAAGCTCCAATAAAATGAAATGCTTTTTTAAAGGGTCTACGGAGCATAGACCCTTCCAAACATCATTTTTTTTTTGGAGCTTTCCTGGGAGTGTTTTTCATTGTTGCCCATTGCTATCACTGTTGCCCAGCAGGATTATACTTTCTACAATATTTCTTGTGGTCATTTTTAAAGTTTTATGTGAACTTTTGTTCTGTGCACATGTATCACACTGCTCACGTTTTGTAGGTTTCCCCGGTTTTGCTGTACATTGCTGACGGAAATGGTTTCTCTTCCCTGTAATATGCCTTTTAACGGCAGGTTTTCATTCGCGTTGGAATTGAGCTCAGAAATTCAGCGCATTAGTGAGAGGGGAGCCTCTCCCCACCCACTCTCCGCCCATTGACCCCTTCTCTCCACCCACTCTCCACCTTCTGCGCTGTTTTAATGCGCCGCGGGGCTTTACGATCGTTACGTGCGGTTAACGCGCGTAGTATGACGTTAACGGTCGTTGGCGCGTGATTACATGCATTATACTGCACTTACGATCGTTAACGTCATACAACGCGCGTTATTCAAGTTTACCGCACTTTAGTAAACATACCCCTTAGACTCTCTAAACAGCGAGGGGGAGTCCACTTCCCAGACTTTTTTTGGTACCATGTTGCTGCTCTTCTGAAACAAGGCGCAAGTTGGAGTGAGGAAGAGATAAATGAGGGGGATCCCCAATGGTTGCGGATGGAGGCGGCAATGAGTAAACCGCTTCCGCTGTGGATGCGCATTGGGGCTGAAGATTCCTCGGGAAACCTGCATAATACAGTGATTCAGGCTACACAACAAGCCTTTCGAATATTGGTGAACTATGTAGAAGATGCAAGAGAACATACCATGGATACACCTATATGGTTGAACCCCAGTTTTAAAATCGCAGGACATAGCTTTATATGGACTACCTGGATCAAGAAAGGAATATATAGCCTGGGTCAATTGATACACAATAATGTCTTTAAGTCCTTTCCAATCCTTCAGCAGGAGTTCAAGTTGCCGGCAGTATGTATGTATCAATGGTGTCAATTGAGACATTGTCTAAGCAAGGCAGGGGTTTCCTCGGTAGCGTTAAGACCTGGTCATCCGCTACTACAGAAGGTGAGGGAACTGAGTATGGGATCACATCTGATATCGAAATTTGTCGCCATCCTACGTGACGGAGAGAGAAGAAAGTGTACAGGTCTACAACTCATTTGGGAATCTGAGATAGGAGAATTAGATAACTCTGATATGTGGAATATCTTCTGGGGATAGCAGATACGAGTAACAAGAGCAGCCTCACTTACACAAATGATGTACTTCCTGGCTCACCGAGCGTACTTGACCCCACTGAAAGTAGCAAAGTGGCACCCCCAAGATGGGAACCAATGCTGGTCGTGCGAGAGTGCAATTGGTACAATGGCTCACATGTTATATTACTGTCCCAAATTGAAGGGATACTGGCAGCAAGTTTGGCTGCGCATAACCCAGTTACTGAAAGTATATACATCATTGACATATCGTATAGTTATATACAAGTCACAGGCCAGAATTCCCGGTTTGAAGAAGCCAGATTTTCGGATTTTCGACCTGATGCTTGGATTGGCACTGAAAGCGATACTAAGTCATTGGAAGAATTTTTCAAACCTAAAGGTTGAATACTGGTGGAACCTGTTGTGTGCACATCGGGCATACGAGAGAGCATATGTGAGTCAAAACCCATGTTACTCTAGCATGCTCAGGAAGTGGGATACCCTGGACTTGCAACTATTGTGGAATAGTGCTCCATAAGGCATCTGGGGGGGTGGTCATCGTCATCAGGATTGCCAACAGATTCAAGCTAGCAGGGGCTCAGAAGGGTGACAGGTGGGGAACTGAGAAGGTAATTCCTTTAGATAAGAGCTCCCAGGGATAACAATATGTTGTTCTTGTATTGTATGTGGCATTTTATTAGTTAAGGTTTTCTTTTATGTTATGTATTGTTGTACATGTTCAGTTTTGTGTAAAATGCTAAATAAAGCTTTAAAAAAAAAAAGCAGTGGACCCCACACAGATCCCTGGGGTACTCCACTATTCACCTTTCTCCATTGGGAAAATTGGTCATTTAGCCCTATCCTCTGCTTTCTAACTTTTAACCAGTTCCTGATCCACAATAGTATGCTGCCTCCTATCCCATGACTTTTTTAGTTTTGCCAAAAATCTCTGATGAGAGACCTTGTCAAAGGCTTTCTGAAAGTCCACCTACACAACATCAACCGACTCACCTTTGTCTTCCCGTTTATTCACACCTCCAAAAAAACCATAACAGATTAGTAAGACAAGATCTTCCTTGTATAAAGCCATGTTGGCTGTCTCCCATTAAGCCATGACATGTTCAGTCATTTTGTTCTTTATGATGGTTTCTACCATTTTTCCCGAAACTGATGTCAGGCTCACCGGTCTGTAGTTTCCCGGATCACCCCTGGAACCCCTTTTAAAAATTGGCACCACATTGGTCATCCTCCAATCTTCAGGTATTACAGATGATTTTAATAGTTCACAGATTACTAATAGCAGGTTTGCAATCTCATATTTCAGTTCTTTCAACACCCTTGGATGTATACCATCTGGTCCAATTTCCCTCTAAATCCCCTATTTCCCCTTCTTGCTCTCAATCTCCCCCCCCCCCCCTTCTCATTTTTCCCTCTCTTCCTTTCCTACAATTTCTATTGATGAAACTGCTCTTCTTCTCTCCTCCTCCAAGCTCACCACCTGCTCCTCTGATCCTATCTCTTCCCATCTCTTCTCCTCTATTTCCTCTACCGTTGTCCCCTCCATTTCTCATATCCTCAACCTCTCGCTCTCCACTGCAACTGTCCCAGCTGCCTTTAAACATGCTGTGGTCATGCCTCTCCTTAAGAAACCCTCACTTGATCCCTCTTGTCCTTCTAATTATCACCCCATTTCTCTTCTTCCTTTCATTTCTAAACTGCTCGAACGTGCGGTTTACTGCTGTTGCCTTGACTTCCTCTCTTCCCATGCTATCCTTGATCCCTTACAATCCGGTTTTCGTCCCTTGCACTCTACTGAAACTGCTCTTGTCAAAGTCTCCAGTGACTTGTTCCTGGCTAAATCTAAGGGCCTCTACTCTGTCCTAATCCTTCTTGACCTTTCTGCTGCTTTCGACACTGTTGACCATGATTTTCTCCTTGACACTTTGTCCTCCCTTGGCTTTAGGGACTCTGTTCTTTCTTGGTTCTCCTCCTATCTCTCCCATCACTCCTTTAGTGTTTGTTCTGGTGACTCTTCCTCCTCTGTTACCCCGCTCTCGGTTGGTGTCCCCCAAGGTTCTGTCTTGGGTCCCCTCCTTTTTTCTCTCTATACCCAATCCCTTGGTGTGCTCATTTCCTCTTTTGGTTTTCAGTACCATCTCTATGCTGATGACTCCCAGATCTATCTCTCTACTCCTGATCTTTGTTTTGCTTTTCAGTCCCAGATCTCTAGCTGTCTCTCTGCCATCGTTGCTTGGATGTTCCATCGTCGCTTGAAACTGAACATGTCCAAGACTGAACTTCTCATTTTTTCTCCTAAAATTCCCCTTTCTCCTTCTTCTTTTTCTGTCTCTGTGAATGGCTCTGTTCTCCAACCTGTGTCTTCCGCTCGCAATCTGGGTGTTATTTTTGACTCTTCGCTCTCTTTCTCCTCTCATATCCAACTCATCACTAAGATCTGTCGCTTCTTTCTCTTCAACATTGGCAAAATCCGCCCCTTTCTTTCTGTGCTCACAACTAAAACCTCATCCATTCCCTAATCACCTCCCGTCTTGATTATTGTAACCTACTCCTTGCTGGTTTCCCTCAGACTCATCTCTTCCCCCTTCAGTCTATTCAGCACTCCGTTGCACGTTTGATTTTCCATCAGCCTCGTTTTGCCCACATCACTCCACTCCTCAGATCTCTTCACTGGCTCCCGATCCGTTTCCGTATTCACTTTAAACTTCTCCTTTTGACTTATATGTGCATTCATTCTGTGGCTCCTCAGTACCTTTCTTCTCTCATTTCGCCCTACTTTCCCCCTCGTGAACTCCGTTCTTCTAGCCAGTTGCTTCTTGCTATGCCCTTCTCCTCTATTGCCAACTCCAGATTCCGCTCTTTTCACCTTGCTGCACCTTATGCTTGGAATAAACTTCCTTTGTCTATACATCAGGCATCTTCTTTGTCCCTCTTCAGACTTAAGTTAAAAGCTCATCTTTTCGCCTCTGCCTTTGGCTCTTGATTTTGCTGTTCTCCTTCCTTCCCCTCTTTTATTTCACCTTCCTACTTCCTCTTACACTTGTTCTTACCTCTTTCTTTTGTCTTGCCTCTACTGCTCTCATCTCTTTGCCCTTGTTCTTATTTGTTCTTCTCCTTTTCTTGTTTTGTCTTTTTAGATTGTAAGCTCTTTGAGCAAGGACTGTCTCTTGTGTGTTTTTACTTTGTACAGCACTGTGTGCGCCTGGTAGCGCTTTATAAATGCTTTGTAGTAGTAGGAGTAGTAGTAGACTCATGGCATAGTTGGATAGTTGACCTAAATTTTGTTCGGTCTTCAGCCAAGCGGCTCATTGTTGATAGAGTGGTATCCATAGCTGCTGTTATTGTATCGATTCATCTCATTGCCGGCCTTCCGCTTTTACAGTGACCTTCTAGCTTGCCAAGCATTATGTCTTTCTCCAATGATCTCTCTCTTCACATGATATGTCCAAAGTATGAAAGCCAAAGTCTTGCCATCTGAGCTTCTACGGAAAGCTTAGTACTGAATGGTTTGTTCTTCGGGTAGTCCACAGTATACACAGTATTCGTCGCCAGCACCATAATTCAAAGGCATCAATTTTATTCCTGTCTATCTTTTTCACTGTCCAACTTTCACATTCATATGACGTTATTGAAAATACCGTGGTCTGGACAAGTCAAATCTTTGTATGGAGAGAGACATCTCTGGTCTTGAGGATCTTGTTTAGGTCCTTCATAGCTTTCTATCAAGAGCAATATGTCGTCTGATTTCTTGACTGCTAGTTCTTTCTTTATTGATTGTTGATCCCAGGACCGTCACTGACTGAGAAAATTCATTGTAGTGTATATGAAATCCACTGTTATTATTCAATTTGTTAGATCAAAATCAGAAACTTCATGTCATTCTAGAAAGTTATTTAAATCAGAAACAGTGGCCTGGTGGGGACATAAACTATGCTGACCATAATAGCTTTATTCCAACAGTTTTGGGGCATGTTTACTAAAGCGCACTACCTGGGTAGAGTAGGCTTAGCACACAGTATCAGCGCCTTACTAAAAAGCAGCACTAGCCCCAAGCTAAAATCCCCAGGCTACTCAGATAGTGCATGACTGGGCAGCACCTGGGCTAGATGGGGTATCTCCACCGCAGCTCTGCTAGTGTGGAAGTTTGAAGTCCACACTACTTGTGCTCAGTGCAGGTAGCATGGGGGCAACTAATGCCACCTCAATGGATGACACAGCTGTTACTGCACTGGGTTTAGTACAGCACTATACATGTGGAACTCGATTCAGAGAGGGGGCTGTCCGGACGTCCCCGATGAAGATGGACCTGTTTAGAACCTCATTCTGTACCGCTGGAACTAAACGTTCTCACGGTACACAGAATTGGGCCCATGGACGGGCCAGTGTGCCCCTGCCACCTACAGGGACGTCCTCCCCACAAGCACCCCCAACTCCCGTGGCTTAGGCTCCCCACTTCCCTGCCGTCCGACCCATGACTGGCCAGCTGGAGCCTGGATCGGGCGGCAGGGGCCACCCTGCATCCGGCCCCCCCGGAGGGTATCCCCAAACCCGATCATCGGATTAGTGCTGCTTATTCCACCTTTGAGATGGAATAAGCAGCACATCCCCTTTGACCTGGCAAGACGTACAGGGCCATGACCTGAATTGGCCCTGTACATCCTGCCGGGTTGGCCTACCCCCACTCTGCCCTGACCCCACCCCCTTCCTACACCTGCTGGCTCTCCCCATCCTACTGCTCGGGACATGCGGGGAGAGCAGGAGGGGGAATAGGGTCCCGATGGCTTGCGGAGCTGCATGTCCTACTGGGCAGGGGCGGCCCAAGGGGGGTGTGGGGCCATGTGCGGAGACTCGGTGCAGTGCCTCATTTGCATAAGGGACCTCATTTGCATAAATATTTTCATAATGTTACCATACACTAACATTTAGTAAACATGCCTCTTAATGAGTGTATGGATAAAGAAAGACTAAAAGATTTATACATTACTATAATCCAGTAACAACTGCCAGGCACATTAGGAACTACTACAGACACTGCCCATTTAGAACCCATAGCAAACCCGCCGTATCATAACAGCACTACCAGGACTCACAAAGCACAAGACCCTACCTATCAAAAGGCAACACTACAAATATTAAACCAATACATTTAAGAGAACAACAATACATGACCTACTGGGGAAAGAGAACAAGTGGCAATGTCAAATAGGAATTACATAAACAGAATACCTCAGCTCAGTTACACGTGCAGAACATAGACCGTCACCAAACAAGAAATCACAATGTAGAAACAGGAAGACAATAATTAAACTGGGAACCCCAAAAACCCAACAACACTGTAGAAATAAAACTATAAATTAATTTCCTCTTGTACTAAACAAAGCGCAGACCTTAATGATGCACATTTCCCAGAGCTGGCATATTTCAGTTAATAAATTCAATAAAGAGATATTTTTCTACCTTTTGTGCATTTTTTTTCAGTTGCAATTGCTCCAGCCACTTTCTTCTGGTTTCTTCGTGTCTTCCGCTAACTCTCCATCGTCTGCTGTCCATTTGTCCTTTCTTCACTCTTCTAGGTTTTTTTTCCATTCTCTCTCTACATCTGCTTTAACATACTAATCTTTCTCCTTTTGCTCTTTCCTCATTACTATTTCATCCACTCAAATTTTACCCCGCCATCCTCAATCCTCACTTAATCTCCCAATATCCGGCCAATTGTAGATTTGATTTCCCTCCCACACAAAATATTTTTCCCTCTCCATTTCACTCTCCCAGCTCTATCCCATTCTAATCCTCCCCCAACATCAGCTCCCTTCTAGTTCTAGCCCCACCCAGCATCCGCTCCCTTCTAGTCCCCGCATCAGCCCATTTCCAGTCCTAGCTCCCCCATCCAAGTCCCTCCATCAGCTCATTTCCAATCCCAGCCCCCCATCAGCCCATTTCTAGTCCTTTCCTAGCCCCACCATCAGCCCATGTCAAATCCTAGCTCCCCTCCACTCAGCCCATTTCCAATCCAAGCCCCCCATGAGCCTACTTCCAGTTCTAGTCCCTCCATGAGTCCATTTCAATCCAAGCCCCCCCAACAGCCCATTCCCAGTCCTATCCTAGCCCTCCATCAGCCCATTTCCTGTCCTAGCCCCCCTCACTCAGCCCATTTCCAGTCCTAGCTCCCTCCCCGTACAGCCCATTTCCATCCTAAGCCCCCTCCCCATCAGCTATTTGTAGTTCAAGCCCTTCTTCCACACAGCCCATTTCCATTCCAAGCCCCCGTCCCCATCAGCTATTTGCAGTTCAAGCCCTCCTTCCTCTCAGCCCATTTCCAGTCCTAGCCACCTCCCCATAGCCCATTACCAGTCCTAAGCCCCCATAGCCCATTACCATTCCTAAGCCCCCCATCAGCCCACTTCCAGTCCTAAGCCCCCAACACCCCATTTTCAGTCTTAGCCCCCCCCCATAGCCCATTACCAGTCCTAACCTCCATCAGCCCATTTCCAGTCTTAGCCTCCCCACAGCCCATTCCAGTCCTAACCCCCCATAGCCCATTTCCAGTCCTAACCCCCCCATCAGCACATTTCCAATCTTAGCCCCCCCATAGCCCATTACATCCTAACCCCCCATCAGCCCATTTCCAGTCCTAACCCCTCCATCAGCCCACTTCCAGTCTTAGCCCCCTCCATAGCCCATTAGTAGTCCTAACCCCCCCCCCCAAAGCCCATTACCAGTCCTAACCCCCTCCCCCCATCAGCCCTGATAGATTAAAAAAAAACAAACTGGCTGCTGCTGCCGCTGCCGCCGTGGCAGCGGCAGAATCAAATGTCCTGCCGCGGGGCCCCGCCTGTCCGGCAGAGCCTCCTTTCACCATCAGCTCCCAAGTCCCTCCCAATGCACGGGCTTTCAGAGCCGCGAGAGTTTCCCTTTCTTCTCGCGGCTCTGTTAATCTCGCCGGGGCTGATGGGACTTCATGAACACCAAGCCTCCACTCAAACCATGTATGCTGACATGGGACCTCAATGTTGTCTCTCAGAGCTAATGAAGCCCCCTTTTGAGCCCTTAGCCTGAGCATCCCTTAAGTACCTTAGCTGGAGGGCAGTCTTCTTGGTGCTATCACCTCAGGAAGGAGAATTAGCGAATTGCAGGTGCTTATGCACTATCCGCCATACACGCAGTTTTTCAACAGTCCTGCACACACATCCAAAATTCCTTCCCAAGGTCATCTTCACCTTTCATCTCCAGCAAGCCATTGTTCTGCCGTCCTTTTTTCCCAGTCCTTCATCAGATTCTCTGGAGGAAACCCTTCACATGCTGGATTGTTGACAAGCTCTTTTGTTCTACCTCCATGCGACCAAGGATGTATGAGCTTCCTCACAACCCTTTGTCACCTTTAGTCTGAATAATCCAGGAGAACCTGCATCAAAAATGAATATGTCCTCCTGGATATCAGACTGCATATCCTTCTGCTATGGCCAGATGCAACATCAATCCTCCGACTGTGTCACGCGACACCAACTGCAATCCACAGCAGCTAGCATAGCCTACCTATCCTCAGTCTCGGCCCAAGACATTTGCAAAGCAGCCACTTAGACCTCCATTCATGCCTCCACCAAACACTACAGCTTGGACCGCTCTTTGGCCTAAGAGCTCACCTTTGGGCAAGCGGTCCTCAGGAATCTTTTTACTTCATATATAATAATCACACCAGCAACAATGTTCCATCACCCATAATCAGAACAACTGGGTCGCAGCCTAAAAAGTCGGCCTTTAGCTCTGGACTCACATATCAAGTGAGGCTGCACCCCCCTGCAGAAAGTGGAGTTGCTTACCTGTAACGGGGGTTCTCCATAGACAGCAGGGGTATGCAGCTGTATTTACTCACTCACCTTCTCTCCACAAAAGAAAAGAAGAAGAAAAAAAAACTGACTAAGGAGACCAAACCACAATAAGCTCAGTAAATCCATCTTTGCATCTACTGTACTTCATGAACTCCTCCTGCCTGTGGCCACTCTGCTATGTGACAAACTGCCAGAAAAGGGAGACAGCAGGGCAGGAAGCAGAGCATGCATGCTCAGACAAGTTAAAAGACTTGTCTGAGCTAGGGAGAGCCCGGCACATTGGCAGCACCAGAGACACCAACTATCAAGTGCAGCTGCATACCCCTACTGTCTACAGAGAACCCTCATTACAGAGTTTGTAAGTAGGGATCTGTAGTAATCCAGCTGGTTCAGTTTTGTGAATAGGGATTTGCTGATGCTATGACTGGAGGGGGGACAATGGTGAGCCTAGGATAAAGGGCTGGCATTGGAAAATTATGCTTTATAATCATTAAATGGAATCTACCTAAAAAGCTATTAAAATGTATTTTTCACACCGCAAATCCACTAATAAACCCCTACTTTTCCAACCCTGGGAAAGCATCTAATTGCTTCAAAATAAACCCCTAGTCTCCCAAATGATAAACACCCAGAACCAGAAGTCCTAGTTATAAAATACACACCAACAGGCGTACTTTGGCTGCTATTCCTACACCTGCTCCTAAACTGTACCTGGGTGCATTTTAGACAGAATTTCAGCAGGTTTTGTGCAGATATTTAATAAACACACATAAGCCCCTATGTGTCTTTATACAATACCCTCAAACTAGGCACTAGTTGGCTTTCCCATCTAGGTGATCTATTATAAGGTTACCCACCATGAGTCTGATCCTCTAGCCATCACTCATTGTGGTCTCCATCTTCCAACATTTTTGAGCCATGTAAGTGTCAGAATATCTGAAGATATTTTGTTTGCATCATCTTTTTTTTGTTCTCCCCTAAAAAGAATTCTGGTAAGCTTGTTGGGAAATTTGACTCTATCTCCCAGGGATTTACTCTCATGCATAAATATTTGCACACCATTTTATTTATTCATCATCCTGGGGAAATTACTGTGTCATCCTGGGGAAATTACTTGGCCTGTTTATGTTCTAACTAGATATTGTATGTTCTTTTGGAGCAGGGATAACATACTGTAGTTATAACAGCTAGCTTCCATGCTACTGTGTACACCAACAGTGCTATATGAAATTACTGGTTTTCATATGCACTCACCTTATGAGATTTGTATGGGAAGTTAATCCTCTGAGATCCTTGACCACCCAATATTATTTAGCCATGCATAACACATATTGAGCCCGATCTCCAAGGGCCGCCTGGGTGCCCTCAAGCAGGTCGGGTCCATTAGGACCTGATTCTTCACCACGGGGACCAGATGTTTCTATGGGTGCAGGATCGGGCTCTAAGATGGCCCAGCGGGCCCCTGAATACATGCAGGTACGTCTTCCCTACATGCCCTACTGACCGTCACAGCACCAACCTCCTGTTACCCCGCTGCCCGACCCTAGGTTGAGCAGCCAGGACCCAGATTGGATGGTGGGGACCCACCTGGTACCTGTCCCAGCCTTGGGGGGGTGTTCCAGTCACGATCACTGCTCTCCCGGCTGCTTATTCCACATCTGACCCACAGGACGTACAGGGCCTGCTACCTCAGCCCACCCCAATCCACACCTCCTGCCTCCCCCCAGTTCTCCCCGAACTGCTGCTCTGGCCATGCAGGGAGAGTCTGTGGGGTAATATCGGCAGGACAGCTTGCGAGGCTGCCCCTCCCACCAGGACGTGCAGCCCGCAAGTTGCCTTGCTGAATCAGGCTTTTGGTGTTTTACACAAAGAAGTATGCATCTTACTAGAAGTATAGATATTAAGTCACTGTTTTGGGAACTTTTATTCACTTCATTTACTTTCTTCTTCCTTGAAACGACTTTCTGTGAATTATGGATATCCACTGAACTTGTCCAAAGAAACAGTTCTGCATCTCAAAACAAAGGAAAACTACATCAAATAGGTTGTGCCAGCTTAGGGGGAAGATTTCTCTCCAGACTGTGAAACCAAGAGCACAGCTGAAATGTTTAAGAAGGATAATGAACACCTAATAACTAGAAACTGAAGCCCTGAAACTCAGACAGTATTCAGTGAGGGCTTTTATTCAAGCCTTTCGAACTAGCATGTACCTGTCACCTAGAGGATGTAGATGCACGAGATGAGTCTAAATTGACCACACTGATTGACTCATTTGACCTTTTCTAGTGCATAAAGCCCCTCTATGAGGATGACATTCTGCAACTAAAAAGACTTGAATCAAATTGCAAACATTACAAAAGAAGTAAACTGAAAAGAGTTTTAAGTGTCTTCCCACCCATTTCTGCATGTTATCAAGGGTTACATGTCCCCAGCCTCATCAGAGTGCCTATGACCTTTCTCTTAACAGAATACTATAGGGATTTGCCATTGACTTTTTTCAGCTCATAGAGGCCATTTTTCTCTAATAGTTTACTGTTTATATACTAGCCAAACCCAACTTTGCTTAGTGTTGCGATTTAATAAGCTCAGTCTCTCCTAGATGAGTATTGCCAGGGTTAAATACTTAGGGGCATATTTACTAAGCCACACTGACAGTTAGGGCAGGGTTTACTGTGTGCTAAGCCCCAGGGGCGGCCCAAGGGGGGTGCGGGGCCATGTGCGGAGACTCGGTGCGGGGCCTCATTTGCATAAGTGGTCTTATTTGCATAAATATTTGCATAATGTTACCATTCACTAACTTTTAGTAAACATGTCTCTTAATGAGTGTATGGATAAAGAAAGACTAAAAGATTTCTACATTACTATAATCCAGTGCCAACCGCCAGGCACATTAGGAACTACTACAAACGCTGCCCATTTAGAACCCATAGCAAACCCGCCGTATCCTGACAGCATTACCAGGACTCACAAAGCACCAGACCCTACCTATCAAAAGAAAACACTGCAAATATTAAACCAATACATTTCAGAGAATACTGGGGAAAGAGAACAAGTGGCAACGTCAAATAGGAATTACATAAACAGAATACCTCAGCTCAGTTACACATGCAGAACATAGACCATCACCAAACAAGGAATCACAATTTAGAAACAGGAAGGCAATAATTAAACTGGGAACCCCAAAAGCCAAACTTGGAATGTACAACAACACTGTAGAAATAAAACTATAAATTAATTTCCTCTTGTACCAAACAAAGCGCAGATGTTAATGATGGACATATTCCAGTTAATAAATTCAAAATAAAGAGATATCTTTCTACCTTTTGTGCATTTTTTTTTTCAGTTGCAATTGGTCCAGCCACTTTCTTCTGGTTTCTTCATGTTTTCTGCTAACTCTCCATCGTCTGCTGTCCATTTGTCCTTTCTTCTCTCTTCTAGTTTTTTTTCCATTCTCTCTCTCTCTACATCTGCTTTAACATACTAATCTTTCTCCTTTTGCTCTTTCCTCATTCCTATTTCATCCACACAAATTTTACCCCTCCATCCTCAATCCCCAATTACTCTCCCAATACCTGGCCAATTGTAGATTTTTCATCCCTCCTACACAAAATATTTTTCCCCTCTCCATTTTAATCTCCCAGCCCCATCCCATTCTAATCCTCCCCCAACATCAGCTCCCTTCTAGTTCCAGTCTCACCCAGCATCCATTCCCTTCTAGTCCCTGCATCCGCCCATTTCCAGTCCTAGCCCCCCCATCAGCCCATTTCCAGTCCAAGTCCCTTCATCAGCTCATTTCCAATCCTAGCCCCCCATCAGCCCATTTCTAGTCATTTCCTAGCCCCACCATCAGCCCATGTCAAATCATAGCTCCCCTCCACTCAGCCCAATTCCAGTCCAAGCCCCCCCATGAGCCTACTTCCAGTTCTAGCCCCTCCATGAGTCCATTTCAATTCAAGCCCCCACCACAGCCCATTTCCAATCTTAGTTCCCCCCAACAGCCTATTTCCAGTCCTATCCTAGCTGTTCCATCAGCCCATTTTCAGTCCTAGCTCCCTTCCCTCACAGCCCATTTCCATTCCAAGCCCCCTCCCCATCAGCTATTTGCAGTTCAAGTCTCCCCTTCCACTCAGCCCATTTCCAGTCCTAGCAACCCCCCAACCCATTACCAGTCCTAGCCCCCCCCCCCCGTCAATCAACTTCCAGTCCTAACCCCCATCACCCCATTTTCAGTTTAAGCCCCCCCTATAACCCATTACCAGTCCTAACCCCCCATCAGCCCACAGCCCATTACCAGTCCTAACCACATCAGCCCACCTCAAGTCCTAACCCCTCCCCATCAGCCCATTTCCTGTCCTAGCCCCCCCCCATAACCCATTATCAGTCCTACCCCCCATCCGCCCACTACCATTCTAAACCCCCCCCCCATAGCCCATTACCAGTCCTAACCCCCCCCCCATCAGCCCACTACCAGTCTTAACCCCCCCATAGCCCATTACCAGTCTTAACCCCCCCATAGCCCATTGCCAGCCCTCATCAGCCCACAGCCCATTGCTAGTCTTAACCCCCCCATAGCCCACTGCCAGTCTTAACCCCCCCATAGCCCATTGCCAGTCTTAACCCCCCATAGCCCACTGCCAGTCTTAACCCCCCTCCCCAGCCCATTGCCAGTCTTAACCCCCCTCCCTCCCTAGCCCATTGCCAGTCTTAACCCCCCTCCCTCCCTCCCTCCCTAGTCCATTGCCAGTCTTAACCCCCCTCCCTCCCTCCCTCCCTAGCCCATTGCCAGTCTTAACCCCCCCATAGCCCATTGCCAGTCTTAACCCCCCTCCCCAGCCCATTGCCAGTCTTAACTCCCCTCCCCAGCCCACTGCCAGTCTCAACACCCCCCATAGCCCACTGCCAGTCTTACCCCCCCGCCCCAGCCCCGTGCCAGTCTTAACCCCCCCTCCCTAGCCCACTGCCAGTCTTAACCCCCCCCCATAGCCCATTGCCAGTCTCAACCCCCCTCCCTAGCCCATTGCCAGTCTTAACCCCCCCTCCCTAGCCCATTGCCAGTCTCAACCCCCCCCTCCCTAGCCCATTGCCAGTCTCAACCCCTCTCCCTCCCTAGCCCATTGCCAGTCTCAACCCCTCTCCCTCCCTAGCCCATTGCCAGTCTTAACCCCCCTCCCTCCCTCCCTAGCCCACTGCCAGTCTTAACCCCCCCCTAGCCCATTGCCAGTCTTAACCCCCCATAGCCCATTGCCAGTCTTAACCCCCCTCCCTAGCCCACAGCCAGTCTTAACCCCCCCATAGCCCACTGCCAGTCTTAACCCCCCTCCCTAGCCCATTGCCAGTCTTAACCTCCCTCCCTAGCCCATTGCCAGTCTCAACCCCCCCTCCCTAGCCCATTGCCAGTCTCAACCCCCCTCCCTACCCCGAGCCCATTGCCAGACTCAACCCCTATCCCTCCCTAGCCCATTGCCAGTCTTAACCCCCCTCCCTCCCTCCCTAGCCCACTGACAGTCTTAACCCCCCCATAGCCCATTGCCAGTCTTAACCCCCCATAGCCCACTGCCAGTCTTAACCCCCCTCCCCAGCCCATTGCCAGTCTTAACTCCCCCAGCCCATTGCCAGTCTTAACCCCCCCCATAGTCCACTGCCAGTCTTAACCCCCCCCATAGCCCACTGCCAGTCTTAACCTCTCTCCCCAGCCCATTGCCAGTCTTAACCCCCCACCCAAGCCCATGGCCAGTCTCAACCCCCCTCCCTAGCCCATTGCCAGTCTCAACCCCCCTCCCTCCCTAGCCCATTGCCAGTCTTAACCCCCCTCCCTCCCTCCCTCCCTAGCCCTCTGCCAGTCTTAACCCCCCCCACGCCCCTTGCCAGTCTTAACCCCCCCTAGCCCACTGCCAGTCTTAACCCCCCTCCCCAGCCCATTGCCAGTCTTAACCCCCCTCCCTAGCCCATTGCCAGTCTCAACCCCCCCTCCCTAGCCCATTGCCAGTCTCAACCCTCCTCCCTCCCTCCCTCCCTAGCCCATTGCCAGTCTCAACCCCCCTCCCTCCCTAGCCCATTGCCAGTCTTAACCCCCTCCCTCCCTAGCCCATTGCCAGTCTTAACCCCTCCCTCCCTCCCTCCCTCCCTCCCTCGCCCATTGCCAGTCTCAACCCCCCTCCCTCGCTAGCCCATTGCCAGTCTTAACCCCCTCCCTCCCTCCCTAGCCCATTGACAATCCTACCCGCCCCCCCTCGGCTCATGGCAATTAAAAAAAAAAAAAAAGCTGGCCGCGGCGGCATGGAGTGTCCCCCGGGGCTCCCTCAGCCCGGCGGAACACTCCCCGTGCGGCTGAGCCCCACACTGCCGGCTTGCAGAAACGCGAAGGGAGAGAGTCTCCCTCGCGTCTCTGTTAATCCCGCAGGGGCTGATGGGAAATTTCCCATCTGCCCCTGCGGGCTTAACAAAGACGCGAGGGAGACTCTCTCCCTTCGCGTATCTGCAAGCCGGCAGAGAGGGGCTCAGCCGCGCCGGGAGAGTTCCGCCGGGCAGAGGGAGCCCCGCGGGACACTCCATGCCGCAGCGGCCAGCTTTTTTTTTTTTTTTTAATTCAATTAAGAAAAAGCAGAATGTTCTTTGCGCGGGGCCCCCCGAAGCGCGGGGCCCTGTGCAAAAAACATTCTTGCTCAATGGACGGGCCGGCCCTGCTAAGCCCACTACAATAGCCACTACTGCATGCTAAAAATGTGACTACAGTGGGATCCCACGTGATGCGTGAGTAAGCAGGATGGGTTCTTGCTTGCTCCGGGGCTGCCCTGAGCAATATTCTGCATTTATTAATCCTAATCCACCAAAAACTCTCCTGTGCGACCGCCGACTCGGCCATCTGGAAAATAGATGAATTGGGGCCTGAGAGCAGGCGGAGAAATGCCAAACCCGCTGAAAAAAGAGAAGGAAAAACCGGGGGCCTCAGTTACAGCAATGGCGATGCCGACCTCCCCTGGTGCGCTGAGCACAGATTTGACGGCGGAAGACTTAGCCAGGGAAGTGGCGAGCCTACTGGAGCCCAAGTTTGATCAAGTAATGAAAAAATTGGACACTCTAGGAGACTCCCTCGCAGATATGGGCAGGAGAGTGGAGGAGTTAGAACATCGAGTTTCCAGCCTGGAGGAGGGCGAGGGGCAAATGGAGAGAGAATTAACTGAGCAGCGGAAGCAAATAGAGACTCTCCGGTCCAAACTGGATAATCTGGAAAACAGATCCAGAAGAAACAATTTACGAATTGTTGGAATACCGGAGACACAAACAGATCAAATGCTGCTACCACTCCTGGAGGAATGGCTGCCTAAAGAGCTGGGCCTAGCTTCCCTGATGGGGCAATTGAATATTGAGCGCGCACACCGACTGGGCCGGAGACAGGAAGAACAACAGAGGCCGCGGGTAGTGATTCTCCGAGTCCTCAATTTTCACCATAAGGTGCAACTGCTGCGAGCCTACAGAGAGAAGGGCGAGCTCAAATGGGAGAATCACAAATTTTTAATGTTTCAAGACTATTCAGTATTGGTGACCGAACAGAGGAAAGCGTATTCCGTGGTGTGTGCGGCGCTGTTCCAACGGAAAATTCGCTTTACGTTAGCTTTTCCAGCAACATTGCGAGTTTGGCACCAGGGGAAGAGTATGGTTCTCTCGACCCCGGCAGCAGCGCAACGCTATTTGGACGAGAGAAGAGGAGACTCTGGCAGTGCGGGAGAAGCGCAGAAGAGAGATCAGCGCTGAAGATACTGTGCTGACCGCAGAGACTGTTTATATTGTTCTGAGGACGGCGGAAAGCCGAGACGCTGACAAACAGGACTCATATATAAAATCCTATGGGATCTAGTGTGAGAGAGCAAGAAATTGGTATGGTTGTGTGAGTGCAGATAGTTGGTCTGTATGTTTATGTGTGTGTGACTATGCAAGTAACTACTGTTCTGGGTGGAGATCATATAGCGCAACGGGTGGAGCTTGTTCATGGCTGGGGGCAGCCCTGTTGCATGTTGTGTGTTGGGATCTCATTCTCAGCAGGGGAGGCTGAGCTTCATTGTTGATGTGTTTTACGGGGATGGGAGGGGGTGGGGGAGGGGTGGGGGCGGAGGGGGGTCACAGACGGGAGGGGCTAGGGAGCATTATCCATGACCAGTTTACACTTCCATCTTATGTGCTACAAGGGCGGTTCAGAGAGCTCGAGGGGGGCGGCTTCCCAGGGAGTGGTACTTTGTTCGAGGCCGAGGCTGGGCGGCCTGGAACAAAAACTAACGCAGTAGATCCTGCACAGATAGCCGTGGCCATCTTTAAACGTCGTGCATTCTGATTTAAGAATAACCACGTGGAATGTGGGTGGGATAGGCACACCGGTGAAGCGGATGAAAATTTTGCAAGCTTTAAAGAAAGGGAGGGCACAAGTTGCCCTGCTGCAGGAAACCCATTTAACACAGCAGGAACATGCTAAATTAAAAACAGACTGGGTAGGGCAGGTCTTCTCTGCCTCCTCAGGGGGAAGGAAGAGAGGAGTGGCAGTTTTGATTCGGCGAGGGATCCAGGTAGAGGTTCTCAGTGAGGACTCTGACCCTCAGGGGCGATTTCTTTTTCTGCATGCCAGAATTACTGGGGAGGAAATGTTCTTGGGAAATATTTATGCCCCTAACAATTATGACCATACCTTCTTTAAATTGATCTTGATCACGGGGGCACCTAGGATCCCCTTACTACTTGCAGGGGATTTCAACTGCCCTCATGATCCCGTGCTCGATCGGTCGCAGGGTTTGAGGAAAGGAGAAGGCGGAGGGGGAACTGGGAAAATAAAGGCGTGGGTTATCTATGTCAATGGGGAGATTTGTGGGATGTGTGGAGAACTTTGCATGAGCAGGAAAAAGACTATACGCACCTCTCGAGGGCGCATCAATCTTGGTCCAGAATTGACTATATCTTAATTTCCAGGGACCTCTTTGATAAGGTGTTGCGCACAGAGATCGAGCCAATAGTTATTTCTGATCATGCTAAGGTATTCCTGGACCTCAAAGGGCGCTCCCCATCCAGAGGCAGATGGGCCTTCCCAAGGCATTTGTGGAAGAATGAGAAGTTTCGACATTATTTAGCACAAAAATGGGAGGAATATTTGAGTCTGAATGAGTCCCCAGACTTGTCAGTCTCGACTTTCTGGGAGGCCGGAAAGGCCGTTCTTCGGGGCCACATTATAGCATATGTAGTGAAGGAGAGGAAGCGTGTTAATGCCACCATTTTGGAGCTAACCCATGACCTCAAGGAGGCCAAGCGAGTTGCTCTAGCGTGCAAAGACCGCCTGGGAATTTATTTGCAGAAGCAGAAAGCTCTCAATGCCGCGTTGCAGGAAAGGACGGTATATTCCGCGCAATATTATCGCCATCAGTTGTTTCGTTATGGGGACCGAACGGGAAAGCTTCTGGCGCGATTGGTGAAAGAACGCGGGGGTGTCCAGAGCGTAATGATTATCAGGGATCAGGCTGGGATATGGCAACGAGATCCAGAAAAAATTTTGCGAGTGTTTGGGCAGTATTATCAAAGTCTATATACCCCTGAGAAAACGGATAAGGTCCAGCAGCGGGATTTCTTGCGTGCTGTTCAGCTCCCCAAACTTACGGAAGAGACTTTGCTTGAATTGAATGCGCATATTACTGGGGAAGAAGTGCAGAGGTTCATTACGCAGGGGAAACCGTATAAGGCCCCTGGGCCTGATGGATATAGCGCGGAATTCTACAAAATTTTATCGGCTTCGATTACCCCTACACTGATGGCTCTCTATGAGGAGGCGAGAGAAGTGGGATTTTTCCCGAGGGATATGCGGACGGCAGCGATAACCATCATCCCAAAAGCGGGAAGGGATCCGGAGAATCCAGCCTCTTATAGGCTTAATTAATTAACTACGATATGAAGCTTCTTGCTTCGATCCTGGAAGGGCGACTGCAAAAGGTTTTGCCTGGACTGGTAGGGAGCCATCAATCAGGATTTGTCAGAGGCAGAGGCCTTTACGAACATCACGAGAGTCTTGCTGGGAATGGAACGATGCTTGTTACGAGAAACTCCTTTGCTACTGGTCAGTCTGGATGCCGAAAAGGCATTCGATAGAGTATCTTGGGATTATATGTTTGAGGTGTTAGCTCAGTTTGGATTTACGGGTGCTTTTTTGGCATGGGTGACAGCGTTATATATGGATCCGTTGGCCTGTGTCGTTAGTGGCGGTAGGGTCTCCCAGCCCTTTTCTTTGAGACGAGGCACGAGACAGGGCTGTCCCCTGTCCCCCTTATTATTTGTGCTGCAATTAGAGCCTTTGCTTCGGAGACTTATCCAGGAGCAGAAGGTGGAAGGGATAGAGTGGGAGGGCGGAGGTATTAAGCTCAGTGCTTTTGCGGACGACATGCTGTTGTGTTTGTGCAACACAAGGGAATCCCTTCCAGTGGCCTTGCAGCTCATGGAGCTGTTCGGCTCCTTTTCGGGGCTGTGTATTAATCAAGATAAATCTTTGGCTTTAGATGTGGGGGGACGAGTCAAAGACAATTGGCAGAGCACCTTTCCTTTGGTGTGGGCACAGAGTAGTTTGAAATACCTAGGCGTTCATATACCGGAACATATGGCACGACTGTATGAAATAAATGTTAAAATCTTGCTTGATAAAACCATTGCTCGGTTGCAGAAATGGCGAGATCTCCCACTGTCGCTTATGGGGCGTGTGGCTCTGCTGAAAATGGTGGAGCTCCCTAGGTGGATATATGTGTTACACCACCTCCCAATATGGTTGGCGTGGAAAGACCTGCAGCTACTGCGGAAACACATTGGCCTGTTTCTATGGAGAGGTAGGCGATCTCGCATAGCGTTTTCGGTACTTATGAAAGCCAGGGAGGAGGGGGGGATAGGTTTACCATCCTTACGCCAATACAACTTGGCCTGTTTGCTCAGGCCTCTGGTCGATCTTATAGGGAGCACTGGAAACATTCTTCCATTGACATTACTCGATGGACTGTCGGCGCCATATCATCCGGTTTACTTATTGCATGCGCCCGGAGGGCTTTTACCGGGGGCTTGGAAAGCATCGGTATACTTGAGGGCAATGAGGCAGATTTGGAGGATATTGTGTCAACAGAAAGGTGTAAATTGGAAATGCACGGATTGCCTCCCTTTAGCGAGGAATAAGGATTTTGCTCCGGGCTTGCAGGGCCCGACTTCTAAGAGCTGGGGGAACAAGGGAATTGAATGTATTGGTCACTTACTAATGGCAGATGGTAGTGAATTGGACTCTTTTCAATCGCTGGCAAGGCGATATCATTTGGAACATAACTCCTTTTTCTTCTATTTGCAAGTGCGTCATTATGGAGGGGCCTTCAGCAGCGATGGGGATTGCGGATAGGTCAGGGGGCTATGTGGGAGTTTTTTGTATCGATGGAAGGGGGAGTTTCCACACGGGCTGTCCGACAGGAGCTATGGCCGGGAGGAGATGGAGGGGCCTTAGAGAGGTTGGCGCAGCGTTGGGTTGCGGATGGGGTACCGCAGATGACGGGGCGTTTGCTGCAGGAGGCATTCTCCAAAGTCGAGATATCTCGGAGTCGGTACGCCTCCAAGAACTGTACTATAAATTTTTATGGAGAGCATATGTTCCCAATGTTTGGGCTGCTAAGATGGGACTGGTCTCGACTGATCTATGTACACTCTGCGCAGTAGAGTGTGGGACCTTGCTCCATCGCTTTTGGCATTGCTCCAAGATTCGGAGTTTCTGGCATGAAGTGGAGCGCAAGCTGCTGGGTTGGCGATCTGTGAGTAGTGCTTTTTCCCTTCAGTGGTGTCTGTTTGGGGTCCTTGCAGGGGAGGGGTGGTGGGGAAGCAGGCTAGACAGCTGTATGAAAAGGGATTCATCATAGCGAAACTCTGTATTCTGCGGCATTGGTTAGAAGGGCACCCCCCGGGAATTACTGAATGGGAGACCCAAATGCGAGATTTGTACTGTATGGAGTTGAAAACAGCTAATATGCTGGGGCCGAAGCGGGTTGAGGTGGTCGCGCAGATTTGGGATGGGATCTTCACTGGCTAACTGGTTTGGGTAGGTATCCCTGGAGAATAAGACGTTAGCTTGACCCCTGGGATATGGGATCTCATCCAGAGTCTTGGTGGATAAGCCAGGAGCCGAGATCGGGGAGGGTAAGCTGGTCATAGGGAGGGTGGGACAGGGAAAGGGGGTGGGGGGAGAAGTGGGGGGGGGGTGGAAGAGAAGAGAAGTGCAGCGGAGGACTAGACATACATCTTAGAAGTCTGGAACGGAAGGGGAGGATCTAGCTCTCCGTATCCATAGAACATGGGCAGTCCCTGAACACAGTTTTGTATCGAGGGTGAGTGCCATAGTAGTTACATTGTTGCTGTTATAGATGACTTTCCAATAGAAACCATTGTTATTCCCCATCCCAACTGCTTTTGGGGATGTTGTGGAAATGTTGGGGTGATTGTTGATGTTGTTGTTACCTTCTTTAATGAATGTCTTTTTCACGCATGTCATTGTACGGTACAGAATACCTCGTCCCTCAGTTCGACAAGGGGGTGGGTGAACGGTATACCTGCATGCTAGCATGTAATTTATGCGTAATGTACTTTAAGCCCATTGTATGGTGGACACAATGTAACATCATAATGTTGGTTTCATCTTTGCTGCAGTCCTGGCTGTTGTTGTTCTGGTTAGTAATAACAATACTAATAAAAAGTACTTTCATAAAATGTGACTACAGTAAAAATCCCATGCTAATGGCAATGTGCAATCACTGGCCACACTCTACCCCTAACCCAGCCAGTGGGGTGGAAACTGGGCAGGTTAGGGGAAGAATGTAGGCAGTGATTGCATATTCCAGTTAGTGTGGGCTTCCTTAGCACACATTGACCATCAACGTTGCAGGTAGAGCGTGTGCACTTACCACCACCTGAATGGGTGGCAAGAACCACAGTAGTGGCAGGTGCAGAAAATTGCATAGCATGGAAGTGATGCTGGATGCATGGGAACATGTTGTACATGCCGTCATTCGTCATGATATGGTTAACTGCTGCAAATGACCCCTGAGGGCCATGGTGGGGCAGCTTACTGAGATCAGAGATCAGTAAGCTGAGCCTGCATATCTCTGATCAAACTGTTTACTGTCTGTGCCAGTATAGATTGGGCCCTCCGCTACCCATGAGGCACTGCACATGCAAAAATGCAGTCTGCAGCTGAAGAACCAATAGAGAATGCACTGATACAGCATATCAGCTCAGTAAGATGCACTGGCTGCATGTGCTACATTCACATAACAACAGCAAGCCGTGCTGCAGAGCAGTTTAGATGTCACCCCGAGGGTGAGGAGGGGTGCCCAGCACCTGGTCTGTTAGAGATTGTTTCTGCTGCAGATCTGCATTACTGCTGCTGTTGTCTGCAGTGTGTTATCATTGTCTCCTTGTTTCCTGCATGCAACAGTTTGGCTCTGTACTCTGCCCATCTTGGACACTAGCCCTCTGATAACACTGCAGGTTAATAACCAGTGTCAATGTGCTGCTGCAATGGATAACTACTACTGTGGGGGTGCATAGGCTGGTGTGGGGCTACTATCCTGCCAGTACCCAGTGAGTAGGCCATGAACCACTGCTGCCCCCATCATTGAGGGCTAACAGTTGACTACAGCACAGGTAGTAAGGCTGCCCTTCACTGGGCTGTGTCAGCCAAGCATAAACCAACTGTGGTTGGTCAGCATATGTACAGCATGATCATGACCATTCTACCTTTAGATACTCAGCATTGTCACCCATCTGTTTGTTCAGTGATTAGCATCGCTAGACAAAGAATGCATATACATCACAGGAACCAGACTTATAATAATGCTATGTGGATACATAGCCATGCCAGGGTCACATTTTGGTCATAGTGAGAGTGTCATCTCAGCATGACATACAGTGGCCACCCAGGCAATGCACGTGGCAGATGGGCATAATGGCATCTCAGCCAGTGACCCTACCTTTGTGGCAGACACATCCAGGCCAATCTGCGCTGTTTCAGGCGATACCCACAATGCTTTGCATTGCCTTATTCACATTTTCCAACCAGGCTGGGGAAAAACTCTGATAATGTGAGCCAAAGTGTAGTGCAGAAAGCCACAGGACAAAGGGGAGCCATACACACACGCGTACACTCTCATTGGCTCATTGTGCAAAAGTGGATATGGTTACCATTCCTGCTTGACACTCCTGTCTCAATGTCAGCTCAAGGACTGATAACCTGTGCTTTATCTTTATCTTTATTTCAAAATTTTATATACCGCTTTGGCCGAGACATAAAAGCGGTTTACAATAAATAAAAAGTCTACGCTACCTGACTAGAGAAAAGGAACGCCATGGTAAGACAGGAAAGAGGGGGAAGGACAGTGTAAGACTTACAATAGGTATACCGGACACAACTGACAGTACTCAGGGAGGGATATTAGGAGGGAGGTCAAAGGCTTGTTGAAATAGATGAGTCTTCAGTAACTCCTTAAACTTTGGATAGGAGGGTCCCAGACGGAGGGAGGGTGGTAGGGCGTTCCAAAGTGCGGGACTGAGAAAAAAGAAAGCCGAGTGAGGGGTTTGTTCTAAATGTGCTTGGGACGGAGAGGGCAAGGACAAACGATTGGCATGCAAAGCACGAAGCTGGCGGTAAGGCGTATGGAGAGCGATGAGGTTAGATAAATACAGAGGGGTGGATGTATAGATGGCTTTATGCTTCAAAATAAGGAATTTATACTGAAATTGGAAACGGAGAGGCAGCCAATGAAGACGATAAAGGATGGGAGTGACATGATCATAACGGCGGGCCGATGCAATAAGGTGAGCTGCAGTGTTTTGTATGAGCTGGAGACGCTGTAGTTGGTAGGCTGGTAGGTTAGCCAAAAAGATGTTACAATAATCGAGTCTGCTGATGACTAGTGCCAGTACTAAGGTGATTAGGGAGCTAGTGGGAAGGAGGGAACGGACGGCTCTAATTTGGCGCAACGCTGCAAAAAGAGCGACAAGTGAGGGCAGAAATATGAAGACACTATTACCATGCCTTGGCCTCACCACACATTGTTACTGTGTGCTATTAGCCTCCAACCAGCTGTGGATAGCGGAGTCTGTCAGTTTTATGGTGGGTGTTTCCACCCTTGCTGGCCATCTCCTTGGGGGTTGCACATGTTGGAGCTGTACTTACACTGTCAGCTAAACCTTGACCACAAGAAGATGCAATACAGAAACCACAGCAGGGACCTGAACCTATGACCTTCCACACATATACACTCCAACTGTGTGTGTTGCACCACAGTGCTGCCTTATGGGAATAACAGTTCCTGTTGCTGACATGCTTCCCTTCAGCTGGCCTTTGGCACATGCTGCAATGCGCATGGTGCACACAACCAGGACAAGGCTTCTGTCTGATACAGGCTGGTGCCACTTCCCACACCACCACCAACATTGTCAGTGGTGGTGGTCGCAGTCCCAGCATGTTAAACATGTGGGTTTGGCGGGCACCTTGGGCACAAGGGCCAGATGGGGGAGGGGGGGCAGGGGCACACATAAATGGCCACACAGCCCCCCACAACAGCTGCCCATTCAGGGGCCCCATCACCACCTGCCACCGATACGTCTCAGGGAGAGGATGGCAGCCGCTACTGTGGTATTTTCCTGGACACCTGCATTTTCCAGCTACTTGGAGGGCTACAGCATCTGGCACTATTGGCCTCTTCCCCCACAGCTGTTTTCTGTGGCAACGGGGGTGGGGGAGGCAATATGGATCTCTGCCTCGGGTGTCAGGACCCTTGGACTGCCCCATGTGGCACATTGCCTTTCCACAACAGTAGCAGGACTGTGTGCTGCCACTGTCACTGTGGGATCATGATGAACATCACAGATGGTTCTGCAGATGGCAGACTGCCCCTTTGTGGAGAGGCTAAAAAGGTTGGGGCTCATCAACCTAGGGAAAAGCCGGCTGAGAGGAGATATGATAGAGGTCTATAAATTATTAACCAGAGTGGAACAGGTAAACGTAGTTCGCTTTTTTATGCCATCAGACTGTGGACAGACTAGGGGACCTGCAATGTGGCTACAGTGTAACCCATTTGGGTCTTCTAGGTGAAAATATTTTTTCAATCAACACATAATCAGACCCTGCAGTCCATTACTGGAGGATGTGATAAAAGCTGTCAGTGTAGCTGAGTTTGAAAAAGTGTGGACGGGTTCTTGGGTAACAGTCCATAAACCATTGCTACAGAGAACCCGAGCAATGCACTGCTTGTCCCATTACAGTTATTGGGGATCCTGTTTATCTTTTGGGGAAACTGCTTGTGACCTAGACTGTGCACTGTTCGACACAGGATACTGGGCATGATGGACCTTGGTCTGACACAGTTTGGCATATGCTGCAGTCTTATGTTCCTATGTGCCATCTAGGCAGCTGCCTGGTCCCACCTGTGCACCAGCAGCCCCCACTGCATGACCCATGTGCCACCTCCTTTGCCCCCATTTACACCATCAACATAGTGTCCTTTCATACTTGGGCACTATGCTGTTGCTGCTAATGGAGCACTACTATCACTCACTTGGGCGCCCCTCTCTGTGCATCACATTGCAGACGTAACATATGCTCGCTCTCCTCAAAAGACACCCTTTCCGCCAGGTTTTGAATTGTGTTAGGGTGCCTGCATTAAGGGTGTAAGCCTTGTTCCCACCCTCTCCCCGCCCATTGATCACCGCTCTCCAATTCACCCCTTCTCTCTACCCATAGGGCTGCTCTAGGTTGGGTTCACGTAATGAATCCTACAGAAGAGTTGTTAGCTGAACCCACATTAGGAGCCCTGTTGCTGCTGAGTGCATGGCAATTCTCCTAGCACTAGCGTAAATGAGTTCTCCGTGCCCACTCTCCATCCATTTTAAAATGCCCGTTAACCTCCCAACAAGCTGTAGTAAAAGAGGGCCTAAAAGTCTCCATCTGCTGCTGCAGACTCATTCCAGGGAATAACCTCAAACCTTGAAATACTGCAATTATCAGTAGACAATATGCATTTTTATTCAAAATAATATTTCAGATTTTAGAATTTCTATTCCATCCTTACAAGATTAACTCAAGTTCAAAGCAAATCACAATCAAAAAAAATAAGAAGAACATGAAAAACACTAAGGGGTATGTTTACTAAAGGGCGCTATTTGCGCTTCTGCAACATTATCGTGCAATAAGGTACCTTATCGAGCAATAATGGCGCTTTATCGGGCATAGAGGTACCTTAGCGCGCGATAACGCACGCAGCGACGCAAACAAGCGCTGTGGGTGGAGAAAGGCTCCCGGAGGGTGGAGGAAGGCTCCCCAGGGGCGGAGAGAGAGGGTCAATGGGTGGAGAGTGGGAGGGGAGAGGCTCCCTGCACACTAACACTGTGGAATCCGGGGCTGAAAACTAACGCCAGTGAAACCCTCGCGTTAGAGTAGAGTTAAAGGGAAGAGAAACCATTTCCGTCTGCAATGTACAACAAAGCCAGGGAAACCAACAAAAAGTGATAAGTGTGATACATGTGCACGGAACAAAAGGGCAAATAAACATTGAAAATGACCTGAACAAAATGGAAAAAAACCATAACCAAGCTGGTCAATAGTGATACTAATGGGAAACAGCAAAAAACACTACCAAGAAAGCTCAAAAAAAAAGATATTAATTTTGGAAGGGTCTATGCTCTGTCCCCATACAAGGTGAATGATCCCACAGTGAAATAGCGCTGATCAGGGTTTTACCCTTGTTATTGGACAGGTTTCCTATGGCGTACACATGTTCCACAACAGCAGGGTGGGCATGTCGGAACGGGCAACTGGACAGATGCTGGAAAAGGGGATACAGAGGGCTGTAGACGGCACATGCTGTGGTGCAGCTGGGCCACAGTGCGGACTAGGGTGATGCCCAGGTGGCCCATAGGAATGCTGAAACAGTAGAGCAGCCATACAGCAACTGATGAGGGCCCAACATGGGCATGAGTGTGTTTCCCACAGTGTCACAGGGAATAGTACCCAGCAGGTACCCCCAAGGGCACAGAACATTGGCAGGCGGTGCTGGGGGGAAGCGTGAACATCTACGCAGGCACCCCTACCCCAGAACCCGCACCATAGGCAGCTGCCTACCAGCACACTGGATGGCCTGAGACTGCGCACCACCAGCACCACCAGCAGAAGGGCATGTCAGCATGGTGGCAGAGGGGTACTGGTGGTGGAGGGGGCAGTGGCAGCTGCCCACAGCAGACCATGGCCTAGCCCTGTGTAGGTGGGTGCCATGCACTGCAACAGACAGGCCCTGTATGACGAACAGTCATGGTATCCCCAGGGAACACACTGTCCCTGTGGCAACACGGTGGTACAGTGCACACAGCCAGTGTGTTCAGGAGCAGAAGGTCGCAGGTTCAAGTCCCACCTGTGGTTCCTTCCATCCCAGTCCCCATATTTTACCCACTACTAAACCGAGGTAATAAAGAGGGAACCTTTATTGCAGATAACATAAACATGCCTGAAACGCCCATATTTTACCCTACAGAGCACAGACACCATAGACATGTGCAATACCTAGAGCAGAGTTTCCCAAATGCAGTCCTGGAGGGCCAAAAACCATTCAGGTTTCATGCTGTCTCTAATAAAGATGCCTGTGCTGCATTTCTATGCACCGCCCCCATGGTATGCAAATGTATCTCATGCATATTCATTAGGGACAGCATGAAAACCCGAACAGTGTTTGGCCCACCAGGACCGGAGTTGGGAACCTCTGCCCTAGAGCAGCGGCCAACAGGGGCAGAAACACCCGCACCCACAGGCCCCATTATCCAAAGCCTTAAGGAGAGGCAGGATGTTGGGCCCTGCACCCTGCCGCATCTCCCAATACTAGCACTTGCATACCTTAGCAATGCCGCCCTAAACCTGGGAATACGTTACACATATATCAAAAGATTGCTATGATTAATGACAGATAGCAATTCCTAAGTTAAGCACAATTTGCTGATTGAGCTGCATCATAGCAACCTTTCTGATGTCTGTGGAGTGTGTTTCAGTTCTGGTTTCTGACAGTGTTTACCACCCCGAGGAGTGACCCCAAAGAGTATTGCATACCATAGCCATGCCTGCACTGTGCCCAGGACTGGTGTGGTGGCCAGGGCTGCCAAAAGCCTCTATATTCGCACAATGCTGGCATAGGTGTGGGAGTGTGTGTCTGTCTATCCAGTGTGTGGTGGCTGCCAACACCTTACTCAGCCCACACTGCTTGCACTGTTTCCAGTGTTAGCCTACCAATGTGCATAATGAGGAGCAAGGTACTGTGGGTATGGCCAGGACAGGGTGGCCTGGGCAGGATGCATCTGCACAGGGCATAGGGCAATGGCTGGGACATTGTAGTGCCCGGCCACCACCTGCACGAACAGGGTGGCCACAGCATGTCCTGCTGGGTGGTCACTCTCACCCTGACTGAGCAGTGACCACGGCATGGCTAGGTTCCCCCATAGTGCTATATAAAATTTTTCTCAAGTGATATTTGTGGGTTCTCTTTTTTGGGGCCCAATCACTGACTTATCTGCTTGGTAGGTATGCTCACATCCCAGTTTTGGGTGCACACATCTCCTCCAGGAACATGCACTGTGGACTAGCTAGTAGACTGTCTGCAGCTAGTATGTGTATGGCTGGAACACCTTGCAGGGTGCAGCAGCTGGAGACTCACTGTGCTTGCTGCTGGAGAATGTCAGATAGTGGTGGTGGGCAGCTGAGCATTTCCAGGCCTACTGTCTGTCTGCCTTGCCTTACGGATGTGTACAGATCTGCATTGACTGCCCTGTAGAGTGCCTGTTCCCCAGCAGGACTGGGGTTGATGGTCCCCTTTACTGCCACCATTGCAGGGAGGTAGAATGTGGATCTGTTGGTGGGTAATGTTAACGCATGGTAATGTTACTGATGTTACGTTACCGTGCCTTAGTAAACATACCCCTAAAAGAGATACATCAAGCATATTCCAATAAAACTGAGTCAAAAATAGAAAAACTACACAAAATACTGTAATCAATAAAAAGAATGACTAGGAGCGGGGAAGGGGAGGAATATCATGTATGATTACAGAAGGCTTTGCTTTTTTTCTGTTATAGTAGAAGGCCTTCAGTTTGAAGTGTGTCATGTAACTTATTTGTTTTAAAACCTGCCCTCAAGAACTACTGAGCCAGTTTTTGAGTATGTCCACTAAGAGTGTGCATTGCTTAGCATTCCTTCAGTTCATATGGGCACCTTAAACATTTTAGTGAGTGAGAAACTCATACATTTACATGCAGTGTAAATGTAAATGGATGCAGTTGAACTGCAGATTTTGTGAGGCTATTCTATAAAGATGCAGAAGTGCCTATGTTCTCTTTATAAAATAGCCCCAGAATAGATATCTACTTGCATTTCCTACCTACCGTAAGTAACTGCTTATAAAATGACCCCCTTAAGTTATATGTTCACTGCTGAATGTATAACTTTTTGTATCATTATTACTCTGTTCATACCTGGTCCCTTTTCTAGAAGTTTAGCTTTGGTTTGAAAACAAACCAGACACTTTATATAACACATTCTTTTTCTTTGAAAAACAAAAGCACCTATGGGACCAGTGCCCTGTCTAACTGCACAAGTGCTTTGAGGAGTTGGCAGTGCATGTACATTCATTGTGGAAATCCTAGAAACCAGATTAACTGGGTGGGTGTTGAGGACAACATTAGCAATTTCAATAGCATTTTATCTGTAATCCTACATATTGCAAAACCTTTTTATCCACAGAGACAATGTACATTGTAACATAGAGAGGGGCATGTTTTTGAAATGTGAGTATGGTCTTGCTCTCTCAGTTATGTCCATTTTTACTATTTTCTTTGTTCATGTCGATAAAACTCTTTTATAATATGTAGAATAAAAAAACAGCATGAATTAAATCTGAAATATGAGATTGCAGACCTGCTATTAGTAATCTGTGATCTATCATTAAAATCATCTCTAATACCTGAAGATTGGAGGATCGCCAATGTAACATCAATTTTTAAAAAGGGTTCCAGAGGTGATCCGGGAAACTACAGACCGGTGAGCCTCATGTCAGTACCGGGAAAAATGGTAGAAACCATCATAAAGAATAAAATTACTCAGCATGTAGATAGTCATGGCCTAATGGGAGACAGGCAACATGGCTTTAGACAAGGAAGATCTTGTCTTACTAATCTGTTATATTTTTTGAAAGTGTGAATAAACAGGTGGACAAAGGTGAGTCGGTTGATATAGCGTATCTGGACTTTCAGAAAGCCTTTGACAAGGTCCCTCATCAGAGACCTTTGGCAAAACTAAAGAGTCATGGGATAGGAGGCAGTGTACTTCTGTGGATCAAGAACTGGTTAAAAGATAGAAAGCAGAGGGTTGGGCTAAATGGCCAATTTTCCCAATGGAGAAAGGTGAATAGTGATGTACCCCAGGGATCTGTGCTGGGTCCGCTGCTTTTTGACATATTCATAAATGACCTGGAAAGTGGAATAACGAGTGAGGTTATCAAATTTGCAGATGACACAAAACTATTTAAAGCTGTTAAAACCCAAGAGGATTGTGGAAAATTGCAAGAGGATCTTGATAAATTGGAAGACTGGGCATCAAAATGGCAGATGAAATTTAATGTGGACAAGTGCAAAGTTATGCACCTAGGGAAGAACAACCCAAACTATGGTTGCACAATGCAAGGTTCCACATTAGGAAACACTACCCAGGAAAAAGATTTAGGCGTCATTGTGGATAACATGTTAAAACCGTCGGCCCAGTGTGTAGCGGCGGCCAAGAGAGCAAATAGAATGCTGGGTATCATAAGGAAAGGAATGCAAAATAAAACAAAAGATATTATAATGCCTCTATATCGTTCCATGGTGAGACCGCACATTGAATATTGTGTGCAATTCTGTTCGCCGTATCTTAAAAAGGATATAGAGTTATTAGAAAAGGTTCAGAGAAGAGACACCAAAATGGTGAAGAGGATGGAAGGATACTCCTATGAAGAAAGGCTAAAAAGGTTAGGGCTCTTTAACCTGGAAAAGAGACGGCTGAGGGAAGATATGATAGAAGTCTATAAATTAATGAATGGAGTGGAACGGGTAAACGTAGATCGATTGTTTACGTTATCAGAATATAGAAAGACAAGGGGACATGCAATGAAGCTACAGGGTAAACTATTTAAGACTAATAAAAGAAAATATTTTTTCACTCAACGTGTAATCAAACTCTGGAATTTGTTACCGGAGGATGTAGTAAAGGCTGTTAGTGTAGCTGGGTTTAAAAAAGGTTTGGACAAGTTCCTGGAGGAAAGGTCCATAAACCATTATTAAGAAGGGACCCAGGATATCAATGATTGACCCAGTACAAGCATTGTGGAACCTGTGTCTTTTGGGGAAACTGCTAGGTACGTATGACCTAGATTGGCCACTGTTGGAAACAGGATACTGGGCTTGATGGACCTTGGTCTGACCCAGTATGGCATACCTTATGTTCTTATGTTCTTAAGAGTTTAAAAAAAAAGTCAGACAAAAAAATGTCAAAAAGTTTACAAATCAGTTTGCTGACATTAGTTTGAGATCACACATCTTTTACCCAAGAAGTTAGAAGCAAAGGGGAAAGGACCTAAAGCTGCGTTAGTGGTTAGCGCGACAGTTAACATGTGCTAAAGCTTCAGTTATGACTAGTAGGGAATATAACCTTCTTCTTGAGCGCCTTCTGAGCCCCATTCTTCAGCTTGAGCCTTGAGACCATTGTCAGAGTTCTTCGCCTCATATCCTCTCTAACAGGCCAGTATGGATTTGACGTTTACTATGCACTTATTTTATTTATTTACATTCTCTTATATACTGTGCTGTTCTGCATCAGTGCGGTTTACATTGAACAAACTGAAATTACATTGAATAGGGCATTATAACTTGGAGATAACTATTTTACAGGGAACATGGGCTATGGAGGGTTAAGTGGCTTGCCCAAGACCACAAGGAGCACCTGTGGGACTAGAAACCCCAGTCCTTCTGGCCCAAGGTTGCTGTCCTCTAGTGGGATTTGAACCACCGACCTTCTGGCCTGAAGTACCTTGCCCCAACCACTAGGCTACTCCTCCACTTGCCTATGGTTATGTGTACAACAGAGCGGTATACCACACACATCGCATAAGCTCTCCAACAAAGTGTGGGAAGAAGAACATGACTGAAACTGAAGCATATTTTCTACATGCACCTCTGGTCTGCAACTCAGACAACTATCCTGCTCACCCGACACTAGGTAAGGCCTTACAAGCTTATTTCTAGGCAGCTGAAGGAGACTGTTACACACCCCTTGCAAAGATTCTGATGTATTAACCTAGAAACCCTTCACCGTGAAAGGCTGAAGGTGCTGCTAAAGCCTGTGTATGAAACTCCCAGAGAAGGTAGGAAGGCAATTGTTTTCCCCAAGAACCCTTTAACTAACTACAGGTAAATGATTGGGCTTAGTTGGGCTAGTACTGTCTACTAAACCGTGCTAGAGCCTTTTACCAGGACCTAGCCCTAGACTAGGAATTCTAGGAACAGGTACATATCTTTATCTTGGACTATCGTAGTGCCATATTAGATCTCGTTGGAGTCTGGAGTGGTGCCAAAGGACTGGAGAGAGGCTCAAGTGGTCCCTTTACATAAAAGCGGAAGTAAGGATGTGGTTCAGAACTACAGGCTGGTTAGTTTAACTTCGGTGGTGAGTAAATTATTGGAAACGCTGCTGAAAAAGAAAATAGTGAGGTTTCTAGAGTCCAGCGGATTACAGGATCCGAAGCAGCATGGATTCACCTGAAGCAGGTCTTGTCAGACAAATCTGATTGATTTTTTTGACTGGGTGACCAGGGAGTTGGACCGAGGGAGAGCACTAGATGTGGTGTATTTAGATTTCAGTAAAGCCTTTGACACTGTTCCTCACAGTCGACTTATAAACAAACTGAGCACCCTAGGGATGGACCCTAAAGTTACTGCTTGGGTTAGAAATTGGTTGGGCGGGAGGTGACAAAGAGTACAGGTAAATAGAGTTCACTCTGAGGAGAAGGAGGAGTAGCCTAGTGGTTAGAACACTGGCTTGGTAACCAAGCAACCATGGTTCAATTCCCACTTGCACTCCTTGTGGCCTTGGGCAAGTCACTTAACCCTCCATTGCCTTGGAAGAAAGGCCTGGCAATCTACTTCCAGTGATACTGCCAAAAAAACCCAGGAGTTCTGGATTGCCAGGAGTCAGGACTGACTCAAAGGCACACATTGCATTGCTGAGGAGAAGGATGTTACCAGTGGTGTGCCCCAGGGATCTGTCCTTGGTCCAATTCTTTTTAACATCTTTGTTAGTGATATAGCGGAAGGGCTGTCGGATAAAATTTGCCTCTCTGCGGATGATAACAAAATCTGCAATAGACACCCAGGAAGGTGTAGATAACATGAGGAGGGATCTGGCTAAGCTTGAAGAATGGTCTAGAATTTGGCAGCTGGGATTTAATGTTAAAAAATGTAAGGTCATGCATTTGGGCTGCAGCAATCCAAGGGAGCAATCGTAGTATAGGGGGTGAAGTACTTTTGTCCACTAAAGAAGAGCGGGACCTAGGTGTGGTTGTGTCTGATGATCTTAAAGAAGCTAAACCGGTAGAAAAAGTGACAGCAAAAGCTAGAAGTATGCTTGGGTGCATACGCAGAGGATTGGCTAGCAGAAAAAGGGAGGTGATAGTGCCTCTGTATAGCTCTTTGTTGCGACCTCATTTGGAGTATAGTGTGCAATTCTGGGGACTGCACCTTCAAAGGGATATGGACAGGATGGAGTCAGTACAGAGGGTGGCTACTAGAATGGTTAGTGGTCTTCATTATAAAGCATATGAGGACAGACTTAAAGATCTTAATATGTACACCTTAGAGGAAAGGCGGGATAGAGGTGATTTGATTGAGATGTTTGAATGCCTCCGTGGCATAGATGTACAGTGGGAGAGCCTCTTTCAATTGAAAGCAAGTTCTGCTACGAGAAGACATGGGATGAGGGTGAAGGGGGATAGATTCAGGAGTGATATGCGGAAGTATTTCTTTACGGAAAGAGTGGTGGATCCGTGGAGTGGTCTCCCAGTGGAGGTGGTAGAGATGAGGGCAGTATCTGAATTCAAAAAAGCATTGGACAAACACATAGGATCTCTAAAGGAAAAAAGGGGACTGTTGTAGTTGTTGATATGGAAGGACAGACTAGATAGGCCATGTGGTCTTTTTCTGTCATATTTCTATATTTCTGTGCTTCTATCTTCAGCTGAACTGCTCTTGGCTGCTCTCTGGACTGGCACAGTTAGGCCTGGCTAGTACTTGGATGGGTGATCACCTTGGAATATCAGGGGTCGTAAACTCACTATGCAGAAGAAAAGTGTATCAATCTACTTCCAGTTGCACCTTGCCAAGAAAACAGGGCCCGGTTTGCTAGGAGTGGGCATTGACTCAAAGCATACATACAGTACTAATGTATAGGAGACCATTCTCTTAATGGTATAGTCTGCCTTCTCTGAAATTTCTTTCTGTTATTTTGGAACTGCCAAAATAAAGCCTGCTTTCAAATGTTTATTGACCTGGCTAAGCTGATCTGTCTGCTTATCCACTCAGGTCTTTCAAAACTGACAATGTCACCATGTGACCCATCCCTGCTTATTCATGGAATCTACTCTATCCATGCCATATATCTCAGAGGGGCCAGAAATCATAGTGGACCATCTTATTTATTTATTTAGTTAAAATACTTACGTTATTTTTTGTGTATCAAGATTCCTTGGAAGACTGCAAAAGTAACACAAACATCTTCAGCATATACGCAGATATAAATCCAAATTGCACAAAATAGGGATAAATAACAGATCCTAATCAAATTCCAAGCTGCAAATAGCATAAACAAAACACATTTCTTCTTATCACATTTAACCAAAAGATGTGAGTCTTAGGGGTATGTTTACTAAACAGCGCTAATGTCACAGCGGCGACGTTATCACGCGATAAGTGATGTTATCGCACGATAATGTAACATTACCGTGCGATAACGTCACTTATCACGCGATAACGTCTCCGGCAGCGTTAAAGCGCACAGAGGGTGGAGTAAGGTTCCCCAGAGGGTGGAGATAAGGGGTCAATGGGCGGAGAGTGGGTGAGGAGAGGCTCCAGGCACACTAACGCTGTGAAATCAGGGTCTGAAAATTGACGCCAGTGAAAACCTCGTGTTAGAGGCACATTTTCAGGAGGGAGAAGCCATTTCAATCAGCAATGTACAGCAAAGTCAGGGAGACCATGAAAAGTGATAGTAGTGATACATGTGCAGCAACAGCATAGTGCCCAAGTACGAAAGGGCACTACGGTGAGGCTGCAAATGGGGTACAGGGGTCTGAAGGTGGGACATGCAGTGGGGCACCTGGGGAACAGGGTGGACTAGGCAGATGCCTAGGTGATACATAGGAATGTAGAAATGGAAATCCAGCAAGACAGCAACTGACCAAAGGCAAACATGTCCACGAGTGTCTGTCCCACATTGCCACAATGGACATTACCCAGCAAGTACCCCAAAGGACACATAACATTGGCAGGCGGTACCGGGGGGGGGGCGTGGATGTCTATGCAGGCACCCCTACCCCATATCACGCACCATAGGCAGCCGCCTACCGGCACACTGGATGGCCTGGGACTGCGCACCACCAGCACCACCGGCATGAGGGCCTGTCAGCATGGTGGCAGAGGGGTATTGGTGGTGGAGGGGGCAGTGGCATCTGCCCACAGCAAGACCAAGGCCAAGCCCTGTTTAGGTGGGTGCTGTGCACTGCAAAAGACAAGGTCTGTCTGACGAACAGTAATGGTATCCCCAGGGAATGATCTGCTTCTGTGGCAACAGTTTGGTGCAGTACACACAGCCAGTGTTTTCAGGGGCAGGTCACAGGTTCAAGTCCCAGCTGTGGCTCCTGCAGACCATGTCCCTATATTTTACCCAGTACTAAACTGTGGTAATAAAGAAGGAACCCATTGTATGCAAATGTATCTCACGCATATTCATTAGGGACAGCATGAAAACCTGAATCATATTGGACCCACCAGTACTGGAGTTGGGAACCTCTGCCCTAGAGCATAGGCCAGAGCTGCTCAAATCCAGTCCTGGAGGTCCACAATCCTGCAGGTTTTCAGGATATCCCTCATGAATATTGTGATGAGGAAGATTCATTCTCTGCCCTAAAAACACAGGATTCAGTGAATTCTAGCCTAGAAGCTGACAGGAAGACAAGCCATGTGAGCAGTAGTTGTCAGGGGCAACATAAACAAACCCAGCCACGGGGTTTGCAAACACGCCCAGCTGAAAAACATTCCCCAGTTCCTAATAGCTTGCAACTGGATAGAGGGAGGGCTATTAGCCACTATAAGAGTCACGCAGGAAATAGAGGTTCAGGTTCGGGTTCAGTTTCAGTTCCAGTTCCAGGTTCTTACCCTAGAGGAGATTCAGCGTTATCTTCTTACCCAGGAGGAGTTTCAGCTTCGGAGTCTGACCCAGGAGGTGATTCAGATTCAGAACCAGGAAGAGTTCAACCCAGAAGCTACCCAGAATACCTCAGGAGAAAGCAGCTAGGAGCAGTGAGGTCAGAGAGCAGCTGTGACTGTTCTGTTGAAGTAAAGCCGTTTGAAACTCAGAGGCAACGTTCTAGCTGGTGTGAATGGAAGCCTAAGAAACCCAAACAGTATGTATCGGAAAGCTGTAACCTTGAGAGTGATTCTGGCAGAGAGCTAAGAGAATATATTGACAGTAGAAATACCTACAGGGCAATGTTCCCTCTAATTTTCTGTAGGCTGTGTGCGCATAAAATATCAGCCGTGCGGCATTTGAAGGAAGGTTAAATTTTTTGTGCGCTACATAACGACACTTGGAATTATATACTTTAAAATTTGACTACACATTAGAATACAGTATGTACACCACATTGATGTTAATCAAATTAAATGAAAATAGACGATTACTAAATGAAGCGGAAAATTTCTAGTAATTACAATCACAAATGTGGTATTTCAGTTAATTTTTATTGAAAGCCATTGTTATTCCATGTAAATAATATATGTATGGAAGAAGAGTTCGGTGTCCTACATGGAGTGGTGGGTTCACCCCTAAACAAAGACATGGGGAGAGGTGGCCTGCACAGAGCAACAGGTGCACCTACTCTTGCCATCTTGCTGGGCAGACTAGATGGACCATGCTGGCCTTTATCTGCCGTCACTTACTATGTTCTCAAAATTTCTCTCTTCGATCTTTCAAATGTACCCAGTCTGAATAAATTTTATCAAGGTCTACTGATCCGCCATCTTGAAGATGACTCTTAACACGCATCAACATTTCCAAATGTTCGAAATGTAAGCGATTCCTTATTTTGGTTTTTAAACTGTTCATCAAGCTGAAATCACGCTCACAATCTGCACTAGAAGCCAAAAATGTTCCACCAATATCCACAATTTTGCTAAATCTGCAAAGTGAGCATTCTGAAACACCAAGGTCACCATATCTGTAAAACTGTTTATCAGTTTGCTTTTGATTTTTTCTGCGACTAAAAACTTGAAGTCATTGTACTGCTGAATAACAATATAAGAAATTGTTTATACTTTAAGCAGAGTGATCGGACGTTTTCAATTCCAAATTCATAATCACACTGTGCTATTGCTGTCAAGTCAAAGCAGACCATTCCTCAATTTCATTTTCAGGAAATCTTTCCCCTAAATGCAAGGTTGTGATTAATGACAAAATGGAAGCGCACCTCTGTGTTCCAATATGCAATTGAAACCAATCTGTGTCATTTTCCATTCCTTTCCTTATCATACCTAGGATTCTATTTGCTCTCTTGGCCGCCGCTGCACACTGGGCCGAGGGTTTTAACATGGTATCCACAATGACGCCTAAATCTTTTTCCTGGGTGGTGGTTCCTAATGTGGAACCTTGCATCGTGTAACCATAGTTTGGGTTGTTCTTCCCTAGGTGCATAACCTTGCACTTCTCCACATTAAATTTCATCTGCCATTTTGATGCCCAGTCTTCCAATTTATCAAGATCCTCTTGCAATTTTCCACAATCCTCTTGGGTTTTAACAATTTTAAATAGTTTTGTGTCATCTGCAAATTTGATAACCTCACTCGTTATTCCACTTTCCAGGTCATTTATGAATATGTCAAAAAGCAGCAGACCCAGCACAGATCCCTGGGGTACACCACTATTCACCTTTCTCCATTGGGAAAATTGGCCATTTAGCCCTACCCTCTGCTTTCTATCTTTTAACCAGTTCCTGATCCACAATAGTACACTGCCTCCTATCCCATGACTCTTTAGTTTTGCCAAAAGTCTCTGATGAGGGACCGTGTCAAAGGCTTTCTGAAAGTCCAGATACACAATATCAACCGACTCACCTTTGTCCACCTGATTATTCACTCCTTCAAAAAAACATAACAGATTAGTAAGACAAGATCTTCCTTGTCTAAAGCCATGTTGGCTGTCTCTCATTAGGCCATGACTATCTACATGCTGAGTAATTTTATTCTTAAGGCACCTAGTTTTGAAAAATCAGTATTAAGCTCCTAACTTCCTTTCCTTCCCTAAAATTTGCCCCCATTGCCACCCACTTTTTATGCTCCTAACTTTAGGAGTTTAGTGAAGTTTTAAGAAAATATTTAGGCACTCAGCCCTAGTACATTTTCAAAGAGACCAATTTCGGAGCATAACTCTCAAAGTTAGGAGCATAAATCCTTTGAATATTAAGCTCTTGGATTTCAGAAACTGCACCATCCTCTGCTTTAGCAGCATTTCCATTAATTTATTCACTACAGAGGTCAGACTAACTGGCCCATAGTTACCAATCTCTTCCTTACTTCTGTCTCTATGGACAGGAGCCACATTTGCCTATCTCTAGTTCTCTGGGATTACTCCTGACTCTAAAGAAGCATTGAAAAGGTCAGACAGCGGAGCTGACGGCACATCCTTCAATACCCAGGGATGAATTTGGTCCGGCCCATTGCTTTGTCCATTTTAAGTTTAGCTAGCTTACCATCTTCTGAAAATAGTTTTGAGTTCTACTTCATTTCCATTTCTATTTGTGTTTTCGTAGGTCCCATTTTCAGCCCTTCATCTATGAGAAATATTTATCAAGCAATTCTGCTTTATCTTCATCAGCCTCTACACATTCCTCCCCTTCATCATTAAGTCTCACAATTCCACCTTTGCACTTCCTCCTGTCACCAACATACCTGAAAAAAATGTCTTGTCCCCATGTTTTACCATACTGGCTATTTTTAATTACATTAGCATCTTTGCTTTCCCGACTACTTTACCAGCTTCCCCAGATACTGCTGTTTGTCTTCCTTTTTCTGTGCTTATAATTTATTAAGGTTAACCTCTTTATCCCTACCTTTTCAGCTACTTCGTTTGCAAATCCTATCAGCCTCCTTTTCCTCTTACTTTTTCTTTCCTAACAAAAAGGTTCATTGTAAACTAAGCAAATGAAGGTTCTCAGCAGAAATCCTGAAAAGACCGCGAAGGAGAGTCCCCCCTCGAGCCCCCTTCCTGCTCAGTACCAAAGTCTTCAGGAAACAGCCACAAATCTCCCACACAGCTGCTAGGCCTTCCTCAACCAAGCAGCCCGCAGCCATGTGCTCAAAAACACCTACAGAGGCCTTCTGCCTAACCCGGCACCTCCCAGCTCCCGAAATTAGCAATCCAGACTGGCAACCCTACCTGCACTGTCTCTGCCATTGCCTCCGTTCTGCGAAAGGGGCTGCGATGCTGCCTGTCTGCCCTGCGTTCAGCTGTGCTCCCCAGCTTCGGTGACGAGGGCCTGGAATCGCTTCCTCCGGCTCAATGCAGACCACACAGATGACCAGGGCAGGGAATGTGAAGCCACGTGGCTGGCTGGTGGTGCCTCAGACAGCCTCCTCTGCCCCCTCCTCCTAGTCCTAGGCTCCTTACTGCCCTCCTATTGGTCGAGGTCGGACTCATGACTCATGTCACGTGTGAGAGGAGAAGAGGACTCAGAAGTGATGTAGATCGCCGGCGCAGCCACAGCGCTGCATGGTCTTTAAAACATCCAAGATTTGAAATGAAATGAAGTGAAAAAAGCCAAAGCAGATACTTGTGCGCTCTGTTTTAATTTGTGTGCGCTCGCTCGGAGAGGTGTGTGCGCGCGCACACGCGCACAGCTTAGAGGGAACAGTGCTACAGGGTTAATACTGAGAAGCCTCGTGTGAGAAATCCTAGGTGGGGGCAGGGCTGTAACACCCAGCCCAGGGATTTATCTGGAGAGCTGAAGAAAGAGCAGTTAAAAGTCCCTGAAAGAGAAAGGTATGCCATTGAAGATATTTGCATGACAGAGGAAGAGGTGTTAGAGGTTCCTAAACCTCAAAGAAAGCCACGCAGAGCTAAACCTTGTGCTGATAAGAGAGAGGAATACTTTTACTCGGTGCCAAAGTCTGAAGCTAGAGCCAACAAATATTCCAAAGGTAGAGACACCTATAAGAAGTTGGATTCTAGAAACCCTGAATGGTGGCTTCCTTCTCTCCCAGACACAGAGAAGTACAGCAGCAGCTATTCCAGCCCTAGAGGGAGCTGACCAGATAGGCTCTGTGAGGAGACGTTACAAGGTAACTTACAGACATTTTGTAGCCAGGAAAACTCAGGTCTTTCTGAGAACCTGCATGAACCCATGATCACTGATAGCCTCAGTGAATGCTCATTCGGAACCCGATGGACTATACATTAACATTCTCTGATAGAATAACCTCTTTTTGTTAAACAGAGGCTGTATAGTTCTGGAAGCTAACACTATATGTGAAGAGTGCCTGTTTGTACATAGAGGAGCTGTGTGCTGAGTTTTCATATGCTTTACAATTACCGTTTACTTTAAGAAGCAAGAAGAAGCTTTTCTATTTCCTTTATATTATACCAGAAAGTATGGTTTATGTGTCCTAAGTTGCTGTGTTATACATCTGGAGAATCCGACCCCGGGAGGGGAAATAAATCCTAATTTACCTTATCATTTGTGTCTACAACTACTTTATTTTCATTAACCACCATCAGACCCAGACCTGCTAGCCCTAGGCAGCAGCCTGCCCACCTGGTGGTGACAATATGCATGAGATATATATGCATTAGAGATAGCCTGTCAACCTGACTGGTTTGTGGCCCTCCAGGGCTGGATTTGGAGACCCCTGCCTTACACCTCTGTCATTTAAGATTGTGAGTGGGCAATATGCAGATGTCCAAGACATCAAAAAGGTTAGATAGAATTTGTCACATTCCTCCTCGCGTCTCACCACCACCAAAATATTGTCTATTAGACAACTTTTTGGTGGTGGTGAGAATCGAGGAAGAATGTGACACATTCTATCTACCCTTTTGATGTCTTGGACATCTGCATCTTGCCACTCACAATCTTAAATGACAGAGGTGTAAGGCAGGGGTCTCCAAATCCAGCCCTGGAGGGCCACAAACCAGTCAGGTTGGGAGGATATCTCTAATGCATATATATATCTCATGCATATTCATTAGGGATATCCCGAAAACCTGCAGGGTTGCGGATCTCCAGGACCGGATTTGAGTAGCTCTGGCATAGGCCAACAGGGGCACAAACAACCACACCCACAGGCTCCACTATCCAAAGTCTCATGGAGAGTCAGTCTGCTGGGCCCTGCGCAGGAGCAGCATCTACCAATACTAGCACCTGCGTACCTTAGCAATGCAATCATAAACATGGAAACACGTTCCACATATAGCAAAAGGTTGCTATGATCAATGTCAGATAACAGATCCTACATTAAACACAATTTGTTAACAGAGATTCATCATAGCAACCTTTCGATATATGTGAAGTGTGTTTCATATTTTGTCACTGACAGTGTTTACCACCCCGGAGAGTGACCCCAACAGTATTGAGTACCATAGCAATGCCTGCACTGTGCCCAGGACTGGTGTGGCGGCCAGGGCTGCCAACCACCTCTCTCTTTGCACGATGCTGACATAGGTGTGGGAGTGTGTGTATGTCTACCCAGTGTTTTGTGACTGCCTACACCTTACTGAGCCCCCAATGCTTGCACTGTCTCCAGTGTTAGCCTGCCAATGTGCATAATGAGGAGCAAGGTATTGTGGGTATGGCCCGGACACAGCGGTCTGGGCAGGATGCATCTGCACAGGGCATAGGGCAATGGCTGGGACATTGTAGTGCCTGACCACCACCTGCACGGACAGGGTGGCCACAGCATGTCATGCTGGGAGGTCACTCTCACCCTGACTGTGCAGTGACCATGGCATGGCTAGGTTCCCCCATAGTGCTATACACTATTTCTCTCAAGTGATATCTGTGAGTTCCCTTTTCTGGGGCCCAATCACTGACATACTTGCTTGGTGTGTATGCTCATATCCCATTTTTGGGTGCACACAGTTTTTCCAGGAACATTCACTATATACTAGCTAGCAGACTGGCTGCAGTTAGCATGTGTATGGTTGGAACACCTTGCAGGGTGCAGCGGGTGGAGACTGACTGTCCTCTCTGCTGGTGAATGTCAGATAGTGGTGGGGGGCAGCTGAGCTTTTCCAGGCTTATTGCTTGTCTACCAGTGCTCTATGTAATGCGTAAAGATCTGCATTGACTGCCCTATAGGTTGCCTATTCCCCAGCAGGACTGGGGTTGATGGTCCTCTCTACTGCCACCATTTCAGAGATGTAGAATGTGGATCTGTTGGTGGGAGATCCTGTCCCCTACCCTGACCCACAGAGGGCAGGTTGGGTGGTGCTACATAATCCACTTTTGGGTCCAAACACCACCCTTCTCTTATAACATGTGACTATGGCAACCACACAGGATATGTACTATTCTGGGTGCATCATAGTCCACAAGGGCTAGATGTGACTGGGAAATAGAAATGGACACAAGTGTATCCTAGGTGTGTCTGCAAGGACTACCTATCACACACTGGCACTGATGGGGACTTGCAGCACAGCCTATTTCAGCCATGCCATGTGCTGCGGACCTGGTGCTGGGTGCCCCACCTCACCCTCAGGGTGAGCACAGGAACCACACAATGTCACGGTCTGTAGCTACTCTGTGCCAGTAACACACACGGTCAGTTCCCCCTACCAGGCCGGGGTGCTATAGAGGCGCATACCCCATCTTGTGATCAGATATAGGCTGCTGATCTGCATCTGCAGTGCATCATAGGTACGGGTGGGTTTACCCTATCCTGGTAACTACAGCAGACAGTTTGTGTGGTGACCTGCAGTCTTTCTGTAGCCAGCCAGCGCTATGTTAGACACTATAGAGATGTAGCCCACTGGTTACATCAATGACTGTGGAGGCAGAGGTCATGGGTTTAATCCCACTGTGTTGTTATTTAATATGGCTGTCTGAGGCTTTTCCTTTTAATTTAGATCAGTGCTGCTAGCAAATACACCCCCACAGTGCACTAGCCTAAGGTGCCTCATAAGGCGCCCTATAGAGCGCCCTATAAGGTGCCCTATAGGGCACATTATAAGGTGCCTTGGCGGACAGGGCACTTTATAATGTGCCCTATGGAGTGCCTTATAGGGCGCTTTATGCGGCACCTTAGGTTACGGCACTGTGAGGGTGTTTTTGCTGGCAGCACTGATTTAAATTAAAAGGAAATGCCTCAGATAGCCTTCTTACATGACACCACTGCAGGATCAAACCCATGGCTTCTGCCTCTGCAGTCATTCCAGTAACCAGTGGGCTACATCTTTATAGCTTCCAACACCATGCTGGCATGAACTTAGGGTTAACGGGCGTTAACGTGCCACGGCGCCCACTATCGCGCGATACCGATTCCTTGCAACCTTCCCTCTGGAATGCCCACTACCTTATATGGCATTCTTCACATTAACACTGCAACTAGCGCCGGTAACATTAAGATGGTTTAGTAAACATACCCCTTAATGTTCCTCCCAAAAGACAACAAATGAACTTGATACCGAAGATTATATAAGCAGTGAATTCCACAGTATAAGGCTCACAGTGGAAAAAGCATGAAGTTAAATACATCTACAGTGTGAACATACAAAAGGCTCTGTCCTAAGGAACATAACATATGCATGAGTTGATAGGTCAGTAGGACATATAGAAGATACTGTATCAAAGAGATTCCCCATATTGTTCTTTAAACAGAAAAAGGCTAGCTTGTATCTTATATACATCTCTACCAGCAACCACTGCAAAGATCATAGGTTAAGGGTAACATGTTCCTGTCACTTGTAGCCAATAATGTGGTGGACGTTAACATTTTGAACCAGATGTAAAGCATTGATGGATGCGGCAGGCAATCCACATTACAAGGAGTTACAGTTGTCTAGCACTAGCAGATGATAGGAATGCCTGGGGAATGGCCTGAAAATCAGTAGTTTCCAGAATTACAGAGTGGAGGAGTAGCCTAATGGTTAAGAACACTGGCTTCAGCACCCAAAGACCAGGGTTCAGTTCCCACTAGCACTCCTTGTGGCCTTGGGCAAGTCACTTAACCCTCCATTACCTCAGAAAAATCCAAGTTTTCAATGTCCCTATTTAATGTACATTACCAAGTTTAAGTTTCAATGTAAACTGCTTTGATTGAAATGATAAAGCAGTATATAAAACCTGTTAAATAAATGAAATCTTGTGAAGCAAATGGATGCTAAAAAATGATGTTCTGTTTACATCTCATCTGTGCAAACATGGAAAGTCACAAGTCAAAAATCACACCCAGCTATCTGGCTTCAGCGACAAAGTGAATTGTAGCATCATGAGCTAAAATAACATGAAAGTCAAGTTGGCTGTGAGCATTACTAATAGTCAAAGCCTATATCTTCATATTAAAGAGAGGCTCAACAGGTTATGGTTCTTCAGCTTAGAGAAAAGACAATGGACAGGCGATATGATCGAAGTTTAGAAAATCCTTAGTGGTCTGGAACTAGCATAAGAAATGCCATACTGGATCAGATCAAGACCAGTACCCTGTTTTCAACAGTGGCCAATCCAGGTCATAGGTACCTATCAGGTTCCCAAATGGATTCACAGGTTCCACAATGCTCGTCCTGGGGTAAGCAGTGGATTTCCTGGATCCTCTTTAGTAATGGTTTATGGATCTTTCCTTTTAAAATGGGGAACAGTTATTTAACCTGTCAAACAACACAAAAAGAAGAGGACACTCCATGAAACTAATGGCCAGCAGACTGAAAAAATATTGTAGATAGGTTTTTTTTCATCCAGCTCTTGGAATCTGTTACTGGATGATATGGCTAAGGTGACCAATATAGTGGGAAGGAGTGTCATGTTGGAAAATACGTGAGTGGACAATAGAAAACAATTCACGCAGATGATTCAAAGCAGTCTGAAAGCCCTGGTAAAATATGTCCTTTATTATTCATCTACTATTACTATTACTACTACTACTAATCCCTTGTATAGCATTACAAGGCGTACGCCTTTGTCTTGATTACAATCTAATCAAGAAAAAACACATATAAGATCATTCCAGAACATGAATAAGGGGTTTGCATGTGCAGTGGGATGTTTATGTGCCAAAAACTTCCCTGACCATATTCTAAAACACTGCTGACATGCATGTCCACGGCGCTAGCATGGGGTTCTCAGAATGTGGCCAGAAGGGGCAGAAGAGCGTGGTCAGCCACGGAGACATATAAAACATATTCACGAAAGGCCCGTGTATGTATGAAGTATGTCCTGGAAACGTCCACATTATTCCTGCTGAAACGTGGTATAAGGCCAGGACTTAGAAATAATTCTGCTCTTCTCTGTAGTGCATCCCATACTGAAGAATGGTTGTGGAAGTATGTTGTGACTGCAATCAGGAAAAATACAAGATGCAGTTGTAAGGTACAGAGAGCAGAGGTAAGGGAATGTTGGAAGGTATGGACACATTAATAAACACCCTTACAGAAATATTAAGAAGAGCAATAGTGTTTATTCTGGCTATGCTTAAATGTGCTGTTTGTGCTAAAGGAGCAACAATTCCCATGTTCTGAAAAATGGGACTGCTAATGTAGGGATAGTATTGGCATGAGCAGGGAGAGGATTCTTGTTTGGCTGAGAAACGGAGTTCATATATTCAGTCCTGGTACCCCATGCAATTATGTTATGCCATAGCTGTTATGTATAGGTTCAGGGCATCTTTTTGACAAAATTATGTTGCTGGGACAGAAGTATGAGTGTATATGTGTGTGTGTGTTTTGTGGGGTGCCCAGGATCCAGTTTGCTCATCTGCAATGCTGGGGGTACATGAAAGCTTGGCCAGTACCTCGACCGTATGGATGACTGCAGCATCACCAGGTGCCAGTGTGTTTGGGCAGTCAAAATCAGAGCTAAGTGTCAAAACATATCCCTGTCAGTAATAAGGGACCCTCAGAATAAGGGCATTCAACAGTGAAAACAGCACTACTGAATGCCCAAATTGCACATTTTTTCAGACTAATGTGTTGCTTTTGAGCATATATTAGTGCTGTTTGCACTGTTGAATGCTCTTATTCCGAGGGTCTCTTATTATTGACAGAGATATGCTTTGACATTTAGCCATAGGGAACCTATGCTGATTCCTTCTGGATTATTTTTCATAGGATACTCTAGTAAGATCTGATATTGTTGGCAGTGTGATAGAGCAGCCATACATCCACTGTGCCAGGCACTGGGAGACATGGCTGATGCTGTGCTAACATTCCCCAGATTGTACCATGCGGCCTGGATCAATGAGAGCTGCGAGAGGGGTGACATATCTGGAGTGTAGCTTCTTGGTGTGATGGCACAGGGATCTCCCCTCCCATGCCCGCACAAGCCTGACCGGGGGAGCAGTGCCACAAAGCAGATTGTGGGAAGGCGGACAGGGTTGCCTCCACAGATAGCAGATGTATATAGACCGACATATGCCACGATGGGACAGGTGTAGCTGCTGTGAGAAATGCCGGTACCCAGATAGGTGGGACTCAAATGTCATAACCAGAAGGTACTACTTCTACTACTGATCATTTGTATAGCGCTACAAGGTGTACGCAGTGCTGCACGGACACACATAAAAGATGGACCCTGCTGAGCTTACAGTCTAGTCAAGACATACAACACAGCAGCTGTGGACAGGATACATCCAGTGGGAATAATCAGGAAACATAAGGCAGATCCAACAGCGGCAACAAAAAGGTGGATTTGAGAGGGGCCAGAGATGAAGCCTGAGGTACAGACTCGGATGTTTTTTTCCTAGGCATAAGGAGCAGCAAGGTGAAGGGAGCAGCATCTGGAGTTGGTAGCAGAAGAGAAGGACACCGACAGAAGCGATTTGACAGAAAAGCGGAGATCCCGAGGAGGCGTATAGGGAGATATAAGAGAGGAAAAGTAGCGAGGAGCAGCAGAATGAGGGCACTTATAGGTCTGTAGGAGAAGTTTGAACTGGATAAGGAAAGGGATAGGGAGCCAATAAAGTGACTGGAGAAGAGGTATTATATGAGCATATCAAGGCTGGTGAAAGACTAGATGCTCAGCTGAGTTTTGAACAGATGGAAGGGGAGTGAGATGATTCAGAGGGAGACCAGCAAGGAGGAGGTTGCAATAGTCTAGACGGAAGGTGACTAAAGAGTGGATAAGTATCTTAGTAGTGTATACAAAAAGGAACGGATGAATTTTGCTGATGTTACAGAGAAAGAAGCGACAGGTTTTAGCTATCAGTTGGACATGTGTGGCGAAGGAGAGGGAGGAGTCAAAGACAACCCCAAGGTTGCGAGCCGAGAAAGCAGGGAGTAGTAGAGCATTATACACAGAAATTGAGAAAAGAGGAAAGGGGAAGGTTGGTTTAAAGGGAAAAATAAGAAGCTTGGTTTTGGCCATGTTTAATTTTAAATGACTGTGACACATCCAGGCAGCAATGTCAGATGGGCAGTGTTCTGCCCTTTTTGGGGCAGGCCCTCCTACCTGGATTCTTAGGCTTACCTGGCCCTTCTAACAGGAAGGAAAAAAAACAAGACACATACACAGAAAATCAGTTATATTAACTCCAGATCTCTAGAAGGAAGATCGTCAGGGGGTGCAAATCAGGGATCCTCCTCCAACTACCTTCGAAAATCTTCCTCAAGAGATCTGCCTTTTTTTAAGAGGTATCAGCTGACATAGTTAATTTTTAATTAGCATCGGACGATAAGAGTAGTTACTCACCTGTAACAGGTGTTCTCCAGAAGCAGCAGGAATCAGTCCTCACATATGGGCGTCATCGGCGCCGACGAAGCCCCAGAGGAGCATTTCCCCAGCTTTCTATGAAAGCCTTTGGGAATGCAGGCACACATGCGCGGTTCCCTTCCCGCCTAAAGGTGCCATCTTACCTCAGTCAAATGACATAGCTAAGAATAGCACACAAAAATGAAAAAATGAACTATGTACAACTGCAACTCCAAGGGGAGGAGGGAGGGTTGTGAGGACTGATTCCTGCTGCTCCTGGAGAACACCTGTTACAGGTGAGTAACTACTCTTTCTCCAGGACCAAGCAGGAAGTCAGTCCTCACATATGGGTGACTCCCCAGCTCTGGGCTACCGAGGAACCCAGGCTGAACAAGAGAACTCCCTCTAGTCTCAGCAGCAAAGAAAGGTTTTTCAAGGACACAACCTCCACCAGTAGCCCAACAGAGGGCAGGAGGGCAGGAGTTGCCTAAACCTCAAAGAGATTCCAGAGTACTGCTTGGCCAAAAGCACTGTCCCTACGGGACTCCCTCTCCAGGCAGTAATGGGCTGCAAAAGTCTGGCTTGAAGACCAAGTTGCAGCCCTGCAGATGTCTACCAAGGGCACAGAGCGGAGATGAGCCACTGAGGCAGCCATTGCCCTGACACGATGGGCCGTGACCCTACCCTGCAAAGGAAGGTTAGCCGCCTTGTAAGCCCAGGTGATACAGTCAGCCACCCAGATGGACAAGGTACGCTTGGACACAGCCAACCCCAACTTATTGGGGTCAAAGGATACGAAGAGCTGAGTAGCCCTTCTATGCCCCTGCGTACGGTCAAGGTAGAAGGATAAGGCCCTCCTACAGTCCAGGGTATACAGGACTGCTTCAGCCTGGCTAGCATGAGGCCTAGGGAAGAATGTTGGAAGAACCACCTCCTGATTGAGGTGGAAAGAGGAGACAACCTTAGGGAGGAACTTTGGATGAGTCCTGAGGACTTCCCTGGTCCTATAAATTCTGGTGTAAGGCCTGTCACAGACCAGGGCCTGAAACTCACTTACTCGCCTAGCCGAGGTAAGGGCTATTAGGAAGAGTGTCTTCCAGGAGAGGAAGCGTAGTGGACAAGTAGCCATCGGCTCAAAAGGTGGGCGAGTCAGCTGCTGCAAGACCACATTCAGCTCCCACTCAGGGGCAGGAGGACGGATGGGAGGCTTGAGCAAAAGCAAGCCCCTGAGAAAGCGGGACACCAAGGGGTGACCAGATAGAGACTGCCCCTCCACCAATGAGTGGTGAGCTGCTAGAGCTGAGAGGTGGACCCGAACAGAATTGGACTTAAGTCCCTGATTGGATAAGTGCAGTAAGTACTGAAGCACCACAGGCACAGTACAGGAGAAAGGATCCTCTGTACGTAGGTGACACCACACAGAAAACCTCTTCCACTTGAGAGCATAGGTTTTCCTCATGGACTGTTTCCTAGAGGCTAGAACAACCTCCTCAACTTCCTGAGGTAGGCCCCAGGGAGCCAAAATTACCCTTGCAGCTTCCAGGCCATCAAATTGAGAGACTTGAGATTGGGGTGCAGAAGGGAACCCTGGTCTTGTGTGAGAAGGTCGGGTTGCAAACCCAGAGGTAGTGGAGGATTCACCGCCAGTTGAAGCAGAAGAGGAAACCAAGGCTGTCTCGGCCACCTGGGAGCTACCAGCAGGACCGAGGCTTTGTCCTGAAGAATCTTGAACAGGGTTCGGGCCACCAAGGGCGTGGGAGGAAACGCATAGAGGAGGCCCTGAGACCAAGATATCAGAAAAGCATCCATTGCTATCCGCAGAGGATGTAGTTGCCTGGAGCAGAACTTTGGCAGTTGCTTGTTCAGTGGGCTGGCAAAAAGATCCATCAAAGGAAGACCCCATTTGAGAAAGATCTTCTGAACTATCGAAGGATGCAGCTGCCACTCGTGGGGCTGCAGAATCCTGCTTAACCTGTCCGCCAGGTAGTTGTCCTTGCCTGGAAGGTACACAGCCTTGAGGAGCATGTTGTGCTTGAGGGCAAAAGAACACAGGTCCTGGGCCTCCCGACAAAGGATCCTGGACCCGGTTCCGCCCTGTTTGTTCACATAAAACATGGCAACTTGGTTGTCTGTCTGGATCAGGACAGACTGGTGAGTCAGGGTAGGAGTGAAAGCTTTGAGTGCTAATCGAATAGCTCTGAGTTAGAGGAGATTGATCTGCTGTGCAGCTTCCCAGGGAGACCAGAGGCCCTGGGTGCACTTGCCCAGACAATGCGCTCCCCAGCCTTGCAGGGAGGCATCTGTGGTTAGTACCACTGTGTAACCTGGAATCTGAAAGGGCACCCCTTTCAGCAGATTGGGTGGGTGTAGCCACCAGTTGAGGGAGTGCAGAAATGGTCTGGACACCCTTATCCTGTCTCTGAGGCTGCCTGTGGCCTGTGACCACTGAGTTCGAACACACCATTGAGCAGGCCTCATATGGAGCCTGGCATTGGGGGTCACATGCACTGTCGAAGCCATGTGGCCTAGAAGTCTCAGGCAGAGTCTGGCGGAGACCAGGGACCTGCTGAGAAACTGACTTGCCAAGGCCATCAACCTTTGGGCTCTGTTTTCTGGCAAGAATGCCTTTGCCAGGAGAGAGTCCAACCTTGCCCCTATGAACTCCAAGTTCTGGGAAGGGAGCAAAGTGGACTTTGCGAAGTTTATGACAAACCCCAAGCGTTGTAGAAGAGCAATGGTCCTGAGGGTGGCTTGGTTGGCCTCCTGACCTGTCTGACCCCTGATGAGCCAGTCGTCCAGATAGGGGAAGACAAAGATTCCCTGATTTCTCAGGTAGGCCGCCTCCACTGCTAGGCACTTTTGTGAAGACTCTGGGGGCAGAGGTGAGGCCGAAAGGCAGCACTCTGTACTGATAATGGTTTCCTCCCACAATGAACCTGCGGTACTTTCTGTGATCTGGATGAATGAGAATGTGAGTGTACGCATCCTCTAGATCTAAGGAGCATAGCCAATCTCCCTGCTGGAGGTAGGGCAGAAGGGTTCCAAGAGTAAGCATCTTGAACTTTTCTTTCACTAGGAACTTGTTGAGGTTCCTGAGGTCCAGAATGGGACGAAGGCCACCGGTCCTTTTGGGCACCAGGAAATACCTGGAGTAGAATCCGTGACCTTGCAAGTGGGGAGGCACAGGCTCCACCGCCCTGTCCACCAACAGACCCTGAAGCTCCTGACGGAGAAGGTCTGTGTGCAGAGGAGGCCTTGGAGGCTCCCCTGGAAAGTATGGTGGAGGCAATTGGTGAAAATGGAGGGCATAGCCCTTGTGGACTATCTCCAGCACCCAACTGTCCCCGGTGATAAGGGGCCACTGCTGGGCAAAGAGGGCGAGACGACCTCCTATGCAGGGTTGGGAGAGCAGTGGAGGAAAGGCTATGCTCAAGGAGTCAAAAACCCCCACCCTGCTGAGTGATAGCAGGGGCCTGAGGCTTGGGGGTCCTCTGCCTACGGGGCCCATTACCCTGGCCCTTGGCTTGCTGACCCTGGGGGGCAGCTTGGGCAGCCTGATATTGTGAGTACTGTTTGTAGGCAGTGCTCTTCCTCGGGTAAAAGGGCTTTTTACCCGAGCCCTTCTTTTTATGAGAAGGGGCAGAGGTCTTCCTCGACAGCCTTGTCCGGGTGAGGTGCTCGGTCTCGAGCTGAGCGGCCTTCTCGGTCATGTGCTTGCCAAAAAGGTTTTCACCTCGGCAAGGGACATCGACCAACTTGTCCTGAACCCATGGCTCGAGGTCCGATGACTGCAGCCATGCCTGGCGTCGAGCCGCGATGCCGGCTGCCGGAACTCGGGCCGAAGCCTCGAAGCCATCGTAGGCGGCGCGGGACATGAACTTCGAGCAGTCCCGAATCCCCAAGGACAAGGACTTAAATCTCTGCAAGGGTTCCCCGGAGAGACCAGTAGAGAATCCGGCCAACTCCTTGGCCAGATCCCGCAAGTACATGCCCATGTACAGCTGGTAAGACTGGACACGGCAAACAAGCATCGAGCCCTGAAAGCACATTCTACCGACGCTATCGAGGTTTCGGGCCTCCCTGCCAGGAGGCACCACGGAGTGCATCTTCTGGCTCTTCAGACGATGCATGGCCGATTCCACAACCATGGAATGGTGTGGTAGCTGTGCCTTCTGAAAGCCAGGGCTCTTCCGGAGCTGATAGATCGAATCGACTTGCTTGCTAAGAACCGGCGCCAAGGCCGGTGCCTCCCACATACGGAAGAGGAGCCGTTCCAGCATCGGAGGAACCGGGACAGTAAAGGCCTCCTTCGGAGGAGAGTCATACTGCAGCTCGAGGCTCTTCCTCGGGGTCCACCGGAATAGCCAAGGCAGTGGCCATATCCCAGACGAACTCTGAGAATTGGGTGTCCTCCAGAGGGGACCTACTCCGGGGCTCAGACTGCGGTGAGTCCGAAGGGACGCACCGAGTCTTAAAGGTATCAGGAGACTCCTCGTCCTCCGTCTCCCAAGCCGACTCGTCCGAGGAAGAGTCGGGGTCCGACCCCGCGGGGCCCTGGAGCACCCTCTCCGACGCCAGAAGCACCAGCGTCGACGCCCTCGGTCCCGAACGGGAGGTCGAGGGAGACCGCGACCGAGGTCGACTCCGAGCCACGATGGACTCGAGTATCGGCTCGGTCTCCGGGGTCGACTTCGACATCGATGTCCCGGTGGTCGGGGCAGATGCACCAGACAGGCTGGCCATCAGTGCCCGCTGCTGCTCCATGAAGGCAGACTTTCTGCTCTCCAAGGCTGTCATCCTGAGACTCAGCTCGGGAGACACAGCAGACACCGACTCGGGCCCCGGCAGCGCCGGGCCCGACGTCGGCTCCCTGGGAGGAGAGTCCACGAGGACTACGGGGCTTACGTGTCCAGCAGACTCCGGCTCCACACGAGGAACTTTGGCAGGCTTCTCTGGTTCCACAGGCCCAGGGCGACGGTCGGGGGTCTTAGACCTGGCCCTCGAGGAGCCAGGGACCTCCTCCGACGATGCCCTCACGAGCCGTTTCTTCCTCATGCGTTCCCCGTCGGGGGACCCCCTGTCCGAGGAGCTTTGACGGCGCTCGGGATCGGAATCCCGAGATGTCGAGGCCTCAGATGAGGTCCGGGCCCGGCCGGAGGCTGAGTCCGAGAAAAGCCTTTCCTTTTGCTGCTGGTGACTTCGTAGTGCCGTGGAAGACATTTTCCCACAGGTCTCGCACAACTTAGGATCGTGGTCGGGCCGAGGCACCAAAGGCAGAAGTCGTGTGTGTCGGTGAGAGATAGTTTCTTACACCGATCACACTTTTTAAAACCGCTGGAAGCCATCGGGGAAAAAAGAGTCCCTGCGAGGTCAAAGGACCGGCCTTCCAGGGAAAAAGAGAAAAAAGGGCGTGAACGCCAGCCACGAAGGGCAAAAACCGAAAAAGAAGAATCGGGCTCGATACCGGTGTACCGAACCTGGCGGGAGGGGAACCGGCGTCGAACCGGTAGAAAAAAGAGCAAAAATCCCTGAAAAATCTAATTTTAACCGGGAAAAACTGGACACACGTCCGGTGGGCTTCACGGAAAAAAAGAGACTGAGGTAAGATGGCACCTTTAGGCGGGAAGGGAACCGCGCATGCGTGCCTGCATTCCCAAAGGCTTTCAAAGAAAGCTGGGGAAATGCTCCGCTGGGGCATCGTCGGCGCCGATGACACCCATATGTGAGGACTGACTTCCTGCTTGGTCCTGGAGAAATCATGTTACAAAATTACAGGTCTGGAATAAAATCTTCTTACAGGATCATTTTTCTGCTGATGCTTTGCAAAAGTCATAAAAAGCGGAAGTTACAAGGCCACGATCTTAATCACAAAGCGACAGCAGGGGTCACTACAATTCTTTCATCAAGAACGAGCTGATTAGTTACACTTATAATTTCTTTCTAAATTCTGCTGATTTCTCAAGCTTTTATTTGATTTCCAGTTACATGTTGACCTAAGGTCTCTGATTCTCGGAAAGTTTATGCAATAGTGCTGACATTAGTTGTTATCTAAAATTTGACCCATCATTTACCACAAGAAGGGCGGAGGGATTTCTGTAACACACTGTAAGTCCTGAAAATTTGCAGAAGATAACCTTTGGTAATAGTAGCTGTGTACACAATTTGTTAGTTAATCTCTTTTGCAATAACTGTCAGCAGTTTTTACAAAGACAGAAGCTTCTATCTAAAAATGTATGTTTCGCAGTTCAGCCTTGCATTTCAATAGGCATATATTTTCACCTGGTTAGAGGTATATGGCTATATCCACCTTCACAGCCCTGTTTCTCCGTCATTATCTGTGCCTTCATTACTGTCTGTATCTATATCAAGAGTACCATAAACGGGGTCAACACTATCCATATCAAGATCAAGATTGCCATAGACCGGATGATTTATATTAGTGTAAGTTATCTTATCACACAAAAGCTCATCAGTCTCTGTTATAGTCTCTAACCTTGTTTGGGGGCCTTGGCCAATCCTTCCTTTCTCACAGGCAGGCAGAGATCCAGGCCTGAAATGCTGGAGAGATTTCAGGTGTAGAGAGGTAGATCTGAGAATCATCAGTGTAAAGATGATATTGAAAACGTGGAAGGAGATGTATGCACCAGAAGACTAGATATAAAGGGAGAAAAGGAGTGGGTCCAAGACAGGCCCTTGGGGTACACCATCTGAGAGTTGAAAAGCAATGGAGGAGGAGGATCCACTAGCACAAATGCAGAAAGTGTGATGGAAGAGATAAGAAGAGAACCAGGATAGCACAGAGCCCTTGAAAGCAAACTAGAACAAGGTATTGAGGAGAAGGTGGTGATCAACGATGTCAAAAGCAGCAGAGAGGTCAAGAAGGATTAGGATCGAGTGAAGGCCCTTGGATTTTGCCAGGAACAGGTCACTGGAGGCTTTGGCAAGAGCCATTTCAGTAGAATATAAAGGATGAAAGCCAAATTGCAGTGGATCCAGAAGGGCTTGAGAGGAGTCAAGGCAACGGCAGTGAACCACATGTTCAATTAGCTTAGAAACGAAGGTGAGGAGGGAGATGAGTCGATAATTAGAAGGACAGGTAGGGTCAAGTGACAGTTTCTTGAGGAGAGGTGTGACCACAGCATGCTTGAAGGCTGCAGGAACAGTTGCAATGGAGAGCAAGAGGTTGAGAATATGAGAGATGGAAGGGATGATCGTGGAGGAGATGGAGGTTAGGAGACGGGTGGGAATAGGATGAGAGAAGCAGGTAGTGAGTTTGGAGGAGGAAAGAAGATGTGTGATTTCCCTCTCAGAGATCTTAGAAAAGAATGAAAGGGTGGCAGAGGTTGAGGGGAAGAGTTGGGAGTAAAGGGGGGGAAGAAGGGATGGAGTTGACCTTGTAGGGAATTTGAGTGTAATCTTGTGGACTTCGTCATGGAAATAGTCGGCCAAAGTTTGGTCAAAGAGGGAAGGAGGGGACAGAGGCGGAGGCACCTTGAGGAGAGAGTTGAGAGTTGTAAAGAGACGGTGAAGGTCAGAGGCAAGAGAGTTAGACAGGTGGACCAGAGCTGAAGTAGTGTACACAGAGACAACTAAGCAGGCCAAATGATCCTTATATGCTGAGATAAATTATATTATTATGTTACTTCTTTGTATCTACTTTTTAAATCTATTGATAAATGATGTAGGGATGAGTGTCGAGACCAATGTTTATTATTATTTATATTATTAATTTAGTAACATTTTTATACTGCGATTTCCTACAGATCAATTGCAGTTTACAATGAACAGTGTGAATAATGTGAACAGTACAGGGTAGTACAATTCAGTTTACATAGAACAGTAAAACTATGTACAATAACGGTAACAGAACTTAGATAACTATATACAAGGTGTTTAAAAATCAGTAGCAGCAGCAGACAGTGGAAAATGCAATAATACAGAAAAAGGACAGGGAAATGTGATGAAAGGATTTGCATACCTAATGACCACTGTGAGATGAAGCATAAAGTGGATAATTGCCAAATGATTGAGGTCTCAATAATAGACACAGCGATAATACATTGAATGGTTTCTTGATTTCTTGAACAAGCCAGGCAGAAAATATTGATGCACAATAAGGCGAAAGTAAGTGCTCTAAACTATCTGTGGGAGTGGATGCACCAGCACTGTGCACAGGAATAGGGAAAATATTACAGCACTAACCCCAGGTGCTCCTGCACTTACGGTACGCACCCAGTTTTACTAGTCGTGTTTAAAATAAGAGACATCAAGAAACTGGGATAAAGTAGAAAGAGGAACAATCAAAGCAGCAGATGAAAGAGTTTAATTGAACTGTGCTAATGAATATGAAATATCAAACTGGAACTAGGTAAATTTGTTTTGGATTTTTTTTTTAAGTGCCGTCATGTCAATGCTGACTCCTGGCGACCCAGCAGCCCCTGGATTTTCTTGACAAGGAAGAAAAGGAAGTAGATTGCCAGGCCTTTTCTTCTGAAGCAATGGAGGGTAAAGGGACTTGCCCAAGGTCAAAAGGAGTGCCAGTGGGAATCAAATCCTAGGCACTAGGCTACTCCTCCACTCTAGGTAAGTTAAAGGAAAAAATGGAATTTGTGAAAAGGAGGACCAGCAGAAGGTGGACATCTGAAATAAGTTATTTTGCTCGCTATGTTTAGAAGAAAGGGCATGCAACAGCCCTAAAGCAGTAACAGTCATTAATAAATGGGAACGGATTACAAACCTATTTAAAGAAGTACGTACAATACACACATGAGAATGGATGAGGCCTGAGACCCAATAAAATATATCCTAGACTAGTGAAAGAACTCAGGGAAATTCTAAATATAGCACTTATGATAAGAGAAGATAGGGGATATTTGGAGGGAGTGGAGAAGAATGAACCTTGTCCCAGCTCATGAAAGTAGGAACAAGGAGGCGACAGGCAGCAGAAGGGACGAGCTACAGAAGAGAAGGAATTGACGTTTTGTCGGTCGCTAACTCCCAAGGCCCTACTTATAGGGATCATCTTTCACCTCTACTGTGTGATTTTATAACAGTATCTTTTCTCTTCTTCTTTATGAATCTGTAAACAATATTCCACAAACGTTTTCGCTTGTGGCTTTCCCTGAACCCAGGGGGATACCCAGCTGGTTGATTCTCCTCGACTGGGTCAAGACATCTCTGATACCATAATCCAGGTGTCCTCTAATTTTTGGACCAAGGGCCACATTGGACCCTTCAGATTACTGAAAGGGCAAACAATTTTGCTGCGTGGGGGGGGGGGGGGTGGAGGGTAGACTCCCCTCCCTTTCTTCTTTCTTTGCATCCCCATGCAGCAGACGTTACTGAGGCTCTGGGAATCCCTGGCATGGAGGGTAACAGTCCTGCATTTCTCTTTGTCCCCCACAATGGTGTCTCTGTTCCTGTCTTCCTCTCTCCCCAGTCACCATGGTCCAGCATCTCCCCTCTCTTCCCTCCCTCCCTGTGGTCCTGCATCTCCCCTCTATCTGCTGCTGCCACATCAGTAGCAGCAGTTCAACAAATGCTATCTTTCACTGGTCCCAGAGCCTTCCTTCTGTCACATCCTGCAAGATTAAAGACTATAGGGAGGGGATAGAGAGGGAGAGATGCTGGATCACTGTGGCTGTGGTGTGAGCACTGGAGTGGGCCAGAAGTAATGTGCACCGTGGGTGGGGTGAAACAGGTTCACAGGTCAGTTTTTAGTCCACAGGCCATAGCTTGGGAACTACTCTCCAAAACTAACACTTCCAACTACACATTCTCTCCTGCAGCTCTGCAGCTATTGACTCTAGACCTTTATGCAGTATCTTACACACAGACACAGAATTTCCTCTCACGAATAGTAGTAGAGATGACATGAGGGATCTTCCACTATCCTGGAGCCAGTACTCTCCTCAGGCTCAGCACCTCTTCGTTCCTTTTTTCCTTAACTGGATTGGCTTGATGAGAGTGTATGCTCAACAGGATCTGAGGCTTCTACCACTCAACCCAGACCTCCGGTATACCCAGCCAAACAGGTTTTCAGGATTCCCACAATGAATATTCATGAGATAGATTTTCATGCACCGCCTCCAATGTATATAGATATATCTTATGAATATTTAATTAGAGATATCCTGAAAACTAGAGTGTTCCTGAGGATTGGGTTAAGAACCAGTGCCTTAATCCACAACCTGGACCTTGGGAGGTAGGAAGAAAGTAGCTTCATTCAACCCCTCTTTGCTCTTGTCCTAGGTCTTACAGTAGCTTTGGACCCCAATGACTAGGGAAAGCTCTGTAGCCCCTCAGGTTAGCATATTAGAAAGAAGGTGAGAGAAAGACACTCTTCCCTTCAAACCCCCATTCTGGGAACTTCTCTGACTTTCCTGATTTTTCTTATAGGGAGCCAGTTAGAAAAATACTCAAAGTCATACCGTTATATAGGGATTGAGGCAAGTGGTAGTCCTGCAGGCACTACACCAAATATTGCTTGAAGATTATGGAAGTCATTCCTGCACATATTTGGCCCCATACACACCTAAATGGCCTCTTATAAACTACTGACTGATGTAAAGTATGCATGTTGGAATGAACATGTTTATTTTACTGGTAGGCATAGCCGGGGATGCGATCTGGATAGAGCATGGGTGGAGTCTTCAAGTACACGCATCGATTACGAAACACCTTAATCTATGTGCGTACTTGCAAACTTTACACCTGCTCATTTACACTTGGCCTTGAGCAGGTATAAATATCCATGCCTGAATCCCCTCCCCGATAGCTGCCTAGCAACCAATCAGCTGTTCCTGCTGCCTTCAAGACACCAGCGCTAATGGGCATTGAACTGCCTGAGCTATCGTTGCTGCAGCTGAGCTGCTTTGAGCCAGGAGTGGGCAGGGAATCCCCTCCCCGATAGCTGCCTAGCAACCAATCAGCTGTTCCTGCTGCCTTCAAGACACCAGCACTAACGGGCGTTTGAACTGCCTGAGCTATCGTTTCTGCACCTGAGCTGCTTTGAGCCGGGAGCGGGCAAGGAATGCCTTCCCCAATAGCTGCCTAACAACCAATCAGCTGTTCCTGATGCCTTCAAGACACCAGCGCTAACGGGCGCGCCCGCGCCTAAGGGCCCTTTGGCATGGCCCTTAGGCACGGGACCTTAGCTGCATCCCTCGCTATCCCATTGCCTGTTCTCTTATGTGCTGCATATTTATTTATTTATTTATTTAATGTCTTTTTTTAGACCACGCTCTTTAAAATCAGCACGGTTTACAGAAAACAAATTTGTGCAGTGCAGGCAGGACCTACACTGGACTTACAATGAACAGGGGTTTCTAACAAGGCTAACAGGGTAACTATGTACAGACAAAACTGGCTGTCACTGGCTATGTGGGCAGCTCACAACTATTTACAGGTTGCCCTGACTATATACAGATTGGCAGTAGGTATACATTGTTCCTGCCGGGGTATTGGAGTCTAGAGGGCGGGGCTGCAGATGGGCATAGTGGATGCTTTGGTGATATCAGCCTGGTTCCTGAGTGTGACAGGCTGTGAGATGGCCTCTGGGTCAGTGAAGTGCTGGAGGAAGAGATAGTGCTTCAGTGACTTCCTAAACTGGACCAGGTTGGTGATGGCACGGATGGCCGGGGGCAGGGCGTTCCAGCACGTGGGTGCATACAGTGCGAAGGCTCTGTTTCTTGTTGCCTGAGAACATTTCATTTCCATAGCCTTTAGGTCACTGTTTGGCCTGGTTTGTAATTATTTGTTGCTTGTATTAACTTACACTACATTGCTATCTCTCTATTGCTACCTCTCTATGGCTTCCATCTCGCCTTATGATTAGGCCTTCACGTAACCTGTCAAACCTTATCTATATCCTCCCTAGCCCTGGCTCCTCGAAATCTATCTCTCACACTTTACATTACCCTCCACATAGTATGTTCATCTGCACTCATATCAACCCCATTTCTGCACTCCCTAGGCATTTCTCTCGTGTTTTAAAGTGGCCTTCACGTAACCTATCCAACCTTATTCACATTCCTCTCCTTTCACCTTCTGTGCTCCCCTTCTCATGTGCCTTATGGAACCCTCACTCTGTCTCTAACAAACTTGCTTTTACTCATGACCTGTTTATCTCTCATGCCCTCCACCTCCTTGCCTTAACAGAGACCTGGCTTCTCCCTGATGACATCGCATCTATTGCCGCTCTCTGTCACAGCGGCTATCAGTTCTCCCACACTCCTTGCCCCACTGGCCGTGGCGGAGGTGTTGGGCTTCTACTTTCTCCCTTTTGTCACTTCCAACCCCTCATCCTTCCTCAGTCTCACTCCTCTTTCTCTTTTGAGGCCCATTCCATCCGCCTATTCTCTCCTCTCCCCCTCGGGTTGCTGTAATCTATCAGCCTCCTAATTTGTCTGTTTCCACTTTTCTTTCTGACTTTGACTCCTGGCTATCTATCTTTTTAGTCCCCTCCTCCCCTACTCTTATCCTCGGCGATTTTAACATTCAATGTTGACAATACCTCTGATCCCCATGCTCTTAAGCTCCTCTCCATTACCTCCTCATTCAATCTTCAACTTTGCTCCACTGCCCCCTCTCACCAACTTGGTCACTGCCTTGACCAGATTTTCTTCTCTAATTGCTCACTCTCCAACTTCTGCAACTCAGTCTTTCCCTTATCTGACCACTACCTCTTAAGTTTTCTTATTCATCATCCCCCATCTCAGCCTCATCCTGTCTCCACTAATCTTTTCAGAAACTTTCTTGCTATTGATCCCTTAGCCCTCTCCTCCTCTATTTCTTCACCCCTTTCCTCCACTCTGTTATCCAAATTCGTTGATGAAGCTGTGACATTCTATAACTTTGCACTCTCCTCTGCCCTGGATACTCTTGCTCCCCTTACCCCATGCCCTGTAAGGTGTTCTTCTCCCCAGCCCTGGCTCACACCCACTGCCCATTATTTGCATTCCTGTACCCGCTCTGCTGAGCGTCTTTGGCTTAAATCTCACTGCCGTACTGACCTTCTTCACTTTAAATTCATGCTTTTCTCATTCCAATCAGCCATAGCACTTGCCAAACAAGCCTACTTCACCCATCTGACTAACTCTCTTGCCTCTGATCCTCATCGTCTCTTTAATAATCTCAATTCTCTCCTCAATGTGCCTCCACCGCTGATTCCTCCCTCTCTTCCTGTCCAAACACTAGCTGATTTCTTCCATGACAAAATCCATAAGATTACCCTCCAATTCCCCATTACCCCTTCTACCTCACCTTTCTCCCATCTCTCCCCACTAACATCTGCTACCCTCTCCTCCTTCCCTGTGGTCTCTGATGATGAAACAACACTCCTTCTTTCTTCCTCCAAACCCACCATCTGCTCCTCTGACCCCATCCCCACCCGTCTCTTATGCCTCATCTCATCCTCTATTGTCCCTTCCATTTCTCATATCCTCAACCTATCCCTCTCCACTGCTACCTTCCTTACTGACTTCAAGCATGCCATAGTCACACCCCTCCTCAAGAAACCCTCACTCGATACTACATGTCCGTCTATCGGCCCATCTCTCTCCTTCCCTTTATCTCTAAACTACTTGAGCGTGCTGTCCACCTTCGCTGTCTTGATTTCCTTTCATCTCATACCCTTCTTGATCCTTTACAGTCCGGCTTCCATCCCTTGCACTCCACTGAAACAGCTCTCACTAAAGTATCAAATGACTTGTTCCTAGCAAAATCCAAAGGTCTTTTTTCTGTCCTCATCCTTCTTGATCTCTCTGCTGCTTTTGACACTGTTGACCACAACCCTCTTCTTATCACCCTGTCATTACTCGGCTTTAGAGGCTCTGTACTGTCTTGGTTCTCCTCTTATCTCCCCCATCTCTCTTATAGTGTGTATTCTGGTGGCTCCTCCTCCTCTGCCACCCCACTCCCAGTTGGCATTCCCCAGGGTTCGGTCCTGGGACCGCTCCTCTTCTCTCTCTATACCCAATCTCTTGGTGCTCTTATCTCTTCCCATGGCTTTCATTACCATATCTATGCTGATGACTCTCAAATCTACCTCTCTTCACCTGATATCTCCCCAGCAATCCATGACAAGATCACTGTTTGCCTTTCAGACATTGCTACTTGGATGTCTCACCGCTGCTTGAAATTAAATATGGCTAAGACTGAACTCCTTATCTTTCCTCCAATGCCTCCCCTCCTCTACTCCCTTTCTCAGTTTCTGTGGATAACTCTTTAATCGTTCCTGTCTCTTCGGCCGATAACCTGGGTGTTATCTTTGACTCCTCTCTCTCTTTCTCCATTCACATCCAACTTGTAGCTAAGACTTGCCGTTTCTTCTTTTATAACATCAACAAAATTTGCCACTTCCTTTCTGATGACACTACTAAAATGATTGTCCACTCCTTAATCACCTCCCGTCTTCATTACTGCAATATTCTCCTTGCTGGCCTTCCCGCAAACCATCTCTTTCCCCTTCAATCTATTCAACATTCTGCTGCTCAACTAATTTTCCGTCAGCACCGCTTTTCCCATATCACTCCTCTTCTCAAGTCCCTTCATTGGCGTCCCATCTGCTTCCAGATCCAATTCAAACTCCTCCTCTTGACCTATAAATGCATTCACACTTCAGCCCCCCACTACCTATCATCTCTTATCTCTCCTTACATCCCCTCTCGTGTTCTTCACTCTTCGAACAGCCTTCGTCTATCTATGCCCTCCACTCGTACTGCTAATTCAAGACTTCGCTCCTTTCACCTGGCTGCATCCTTTGTCTGGAACACTCTACCTCTGTCTGTGCGTAAAGCGTCCTCTCTGGACTTCTTCAAGTCCAGTTTGAAAATCCATCTCTTCTCTATTGCTTTCTGTTCTTGATTCTTGTTTTTGCTCTTCTTGTTATTGTATACTTTGTCTTACTTGATTGTATTTGTATTTTGTGATCTTCTTGACTAGATTGTGAGCTCTGTCGAGCAGGGACTGTCTCTTCTTCATGTATGTACATCGCTTAGTACGTTTGAAGCATTATATAAATATTAAATAGATAGATAGAATCTATAGTGGGATTTCTGCCACTGAAGCTAGCATATTGGTGCATTAAAGCAACATGGAAATCAAACAGTACAGTATACCTGGTTGCATTGACAGACATCAGCAGCAAGGAAGGCAATAGTTCCCTTGTGTAGGTCATTAGTAGGTCTTACCTTGAGTGCTATGTCCAGTTCTAGAGTCAAGGCTGGTGTTAGACATGCAGGGGCTCAGGGCAGAAGTTAAGGAGGGGGTCCCACAATCCCCTCTTCTCCTCTCCCTCCCCCTCCCCAATTTCTCAGGTCTATCTAGCTAATATTTATATATACTGTAAACGGTTTCCTCCAGGAATGTCTAAACTTCTTTTAAGTCCAGCTATGCAATATACCTTAACTCACTTTCCAAGGTCTCGTAACCATTTTCCAAAAATATTAGAGTCAACCTGAGAACATCCATATACTTATTGAGAAACTGAACAAGCCACTCAGTGCTAACAGAACATCTGCCACCAGTCACACATGCAGAACATAGATAGACCTTCACCAAGTAAAGACTAAGAGGTATGTTTATTAAACGGCGGTAGCGGACTATATGCGATATTGGAGCTGTGGCCTCATTGAAATCAATGGGGCTGCAGCTCCAATATCGCATGGAGTCTGCTACCGCCATTTAGTAAACATACCCCTAAGTAACCACAAACTAAAAATAGAAATATTTAGACTTTGCCTGCAGAGCAACATGAGAGAAATAGAAAGTTGCATTTTCCCTATACAGTGTCCAAATATAAAGCTAGCATATGTAAATTCCAAAAACTAACATATTCCTGTCATGTATACTTGTAAATACTCTTGTAAATAGTTGCAGTAATGACTTCCCATGTTTTATCCAAGTTCTCTGACCTTGTTCTCTGTAAAACCAAACAGTTTGTTCATTATGGTATGTTGTTATATTGTAAACCGCGCTGATGCTGAATAGAGCGGTATATAAGAGCCTGTAATAAATAAATAAAATAAATAAATAAATATTCCCATCATTAAACTGAAAATATAATTATTTTTTCTATCTTTGTTTTCTGACCATTTTACTTTTCACTTTATGATGTTCCCAGTCTTTGGTTTCTGCTTTCCTCTCCCTTCTCTTAATTCTCTTTCCAGGGATTCCTGTCTATTTGCCATTTCCAGGACTCCTGTCTATTTGCCATTTCCAGGGACTCCTGTCTATTTGCCATTTTCAGGGACTCCTGTCTATTTGCCATTTCCAGGACTCCTGTCTATTTGCCATTTCCAGGACTCCTGTCTATTTGCCATTTCCAGGGACTCCTGTCTATTTGCCATTTCCAGGACTCCTGTCTATTTGCCATTTTCAGGGACTCCTGTCTATTTGCCATTTCTTCTCTCTTGCCTTCATTTCAACATTCTTCCATTTATTTTTCTCTATCACCAGATTTCACTCATCTACCTTACCTTCCAGCACTCAATTTATTACTGCATCTATCTACAGTTTTTCAATCCTCACACCAGCCCTCCTATTCCCATCTCTTTCCTTTCCTATCCTCTTATTCCCCAGTGTCACTAATTCTGTCCCCCCCCCCCCACCCAGCCATCCACCTTTCTCCTTGGCCCCAAGTCCAGAATTTCTATTTCTCTCTCCCTCTAGCCCCCATGTCCAGTATTTCTCCCTCTCTCTCTCTCTCTCTCTCTCGCGATCTCTCTCTCTCTCTCTCTCTCTCGCGATCTCTCTCTCTCTCTCTCTCTCTCTCTCTCTCTCGCGCGATCTCTCTCTCTCTCTCGCGCGATCTCTCTCTCTCTCTCGCGCGCGATCTCTCTCCCCCCCCTTCACCCTATGTCTAGCATTTCTCTCTTTTTCTCTCATCCTAGGCTCCTGTGTCCAGCATTTCTCCCTTTCTCTAGGCCCTCTCCCCCAGTGTCCACATATCCCCTCATCTCCCTCCCCCCCCCCAATATCCAGCATCTCCTATTTCTCTTCTCTCCACTATGTGATCCTTCCAAACTCTCCCCCATCCTGCAACAGTAGCCAACACCACTGAGGATCTTACTGAACATGTGGGCACCAGCACAAATAAAAGAAACAAGAATGAAGCCTTTGAGTTGGTGCGCACCTCAAAAGCCCTGTCAGCCCAACTATTAGGCAAACTAGGTGGACACTGGGGGAGGAGGGGCAGCAAAGAGCAGGGCATTCAAAGCTAGACGGGGTATAAAGCTTAAGGTGTGCCTAGGGCATGAACACCTTGAACCAACTCTGGGGCTAGCCCTGGTCAGAAGGGGCAAGACCAACATGTCTGTGCTAAAAGACCATAGTTTGCAGTTTCTTTTACACAGTTTTAATGAGATGCGGCTACCAAAGCAAGAGAGTCATCTTTGATTCTACTCCTTGGAGGCCCCTTGTACCTCTGGGTCCCAGGACAGCGGCCCAGTTTGCCTTCTCATAGTGCCGGGCCTATCTAGAGATCATAACGCTGTAAGAAGATGGAATTGGATCAGAAAAGGATAATAACAATGATATCAGGGAGGGGGCTGATAAGTCTTTGGCCTTGTAATGAAACAGAAAGCTACAGGCACACTTCATATCCAGAGGTCTGAATGATCTCTCTGCAGTTTTACTCACAAAAAAAAGTCCCTTTATCTGCATAGTTTCAGGATCTACCTCATGCAGGGACCTTGTAATCACAGATCCAAACTGAAATGTTCATGGAAACTAATGGTGAACTTACTGGTATTTAACCATTCATTACCCATGGCCTTTCCCAGTCCAGGACACTAAAAGGGGTCATTTTGGAAGACTTATTCATGCTTTGAATGTCCGAAAACAGGCAGAGAGACACCTCCAGAGACATTTTAGAATCCAGGTCTGTGATCATGCCCAGCATGAGGACATCCAAGTCTAAATAAGGGCCTGGTGGAGGCATGGCTGAGGCATTCCCAAGAACCTGGACTTCACTGCCTGATCTTAGAAACATTTGGAGTCATGTTTAAATTTAGACATCTTCCAGGCATGAGCAAGCATCTGAAAGGAGTTTCTTTTTTCTGAAAAACATCCAGAGGATGTAGAGAAGAAAGCACGTCATCTTGCCCAGTATTCAGCACCAGGGTCATACCAAGGACTGTGCACGCAGTACAGTTGCACAGGGTGCAAGCACAGTGGGGGACACTGATATCAACAGTGGACTTTCAGGAAGCTCAAAAAGAATGAGCTACTGAATGTGGTTGGGTGGAGGCACCAAGTATGTTGGACACATTCCTAGCTTGGTATGGTCCAGTTCAGAACACTTTCAGTGACAGCAGTAGTGAGCTTTGAACCCTGGCTTTTCTGTTCCTAACCCACTGCTCTAACCATTAGACTATTCTTCTATGTCTGGGTTCTGCAATACTATCCTGGGGATGTCTATGTAGATGTCCCCGCACATCCATGTTCATGAAATCACGTCTGCACCTTGACGTGCCTGCTTTTTTTTTTCAGATATTCTGGCTTAGAAGTTCCAGATAGTATTTGGATGTTCTTTCTAAAATCCACCTCCACAATTTCCTTGGCTCCACTCTCAGTCTCCTTTAATCCTTTGCTTCCTCCGACATTAGCTCCTCTTTTCATCAATTTCTTCTCCCAGCAGTCCAGTTAACCGATCTCCCCATACCTGGGACCAGATTTAAGATATTGGCATCCATAGGCATACTGGACAGAGAGGAGAAGAAGAGGTTTCTCCCCAGAGATTATAGATCAAGTAGAAGTGGCTTCTACAGTATTTAGCCCAGATATTTGGTGCCTTCAAAATTTGGTAACCGAGGCAGTTGCCTGTGTTGCTTATGCCTAAAGTTAGGCCTTCCCATACCATCTACTAACTGACCACTTAAGCTGCGTAAGTCATAGTCAAAATCTAAAGCTGCACAATAATAATAACAGACAAACTTACTGTATATATTTATTCTAAATCCTGGTCAGATAATTTGCTTTTCAAATGTGTTGTATCTAATGTCAGGTTATAGTGTACTTGTAACCATGGCTTCCTAATTATGACTTATTTGTCTGTATTTGTTTATCCAAAATCCTTATTCCACTAAAACTGCCTAAAATTGTTTTTCATGATTATTTAGCACTGTCAACATTTTTTTTAATTTGGTTATGCAAACATTCTTGAAATTTATATTTGTCTTGATTGACACACTGTAATTATTTGCATGGCATAATATAGAGGCCTTATTCAATGAAAGTGTTTGTCTACAGGCCCAGAAGGGGGAATAAAAGTCCTTTTGAATTAAGCTTCATTGCGTGGAGCCCTGTATAGTCATACTTCATCTGTAATGGACTGGAAGTTTAGTCTGAAATCCTACTGTGAAGATAAGGATCACCCACTTTGCACAATAGTAGTCAAGAATCTGAAAGAAACAACGCATGCCAGACAGTGAAAGCTCTACTGGATGAAAATAGTCCTATTAAAATATGACATTGTACAACATCCTTCCCCCTCATCCTGTTCCTCTTCTCATTTTTGCATCACTCAGCATGCTGTTTAAATGTTGCTTTGCTACAGATCTGACAAACATCTTTTTTGTACACTGTAGACTTGTTTGTTTCATTCAACAATAAGAAAATCTTTTATAATTTTGTAATGATTTGGGGGCCCTAAGAATGGACCCGCTAATGCTTAAAGCGGTGGTTTGATACTTAGGGACTCTTTAAGCATGTGTTAACTGGCAGCAATGAATATTAACACAAGTGCATGCCAACTAAACTGCACAGTAATCGGCCATCATGTGCTAGGGCAGAGAGTGGACAGGTCAGGTTTGGAGTGTGGGTGTGGAGAGCATATTGACGCTAGTGAGAGGGGAAATGCCGCATGCTCAGTGACAAATTGGCAATTAGTTCGAGTGCACGTACGTAACAACAGCACATTAAGGTCTGCGATGGTGCACTAGAATCTGCTGGGCACGGCTCCACTAGCACATGATGGATGCATTTTCTGCACATTGGTACTGCGGCTAAGCAGTGCATACTTTTAGCAAAAGGGCTCTTTAGTATGCGCTGCTCTCGCGTTAACTGCATAGTATGGAATAGGTGGGAAATGGGTGGGGACGGCACTTGCAGTGAACACATGGAAACTTATCGCAGGTTAACAGCTAATGCAAATCACTTAATGCCACCTCAATAGGTGATGTTAAGGGAATCTGCGCTATCTGACTTGCACTTAACACATGCTAAATGTTCCTTTTCTGCGTTAGCTATATGGGAAGACGATGCAGAGGCTTGGCAGATACCGTGTATTAATATTTGTGGTAGATGCTCATTTCTATCTCACTTTAGCAAAAGGCCCCTTGGTGTCGTATTTCCCACCGTTGTGAATGTTTTAGCTATTGCTTTTTTACGAAGTATAATTTCTCTATGTAATTCCATTTTTAGCCATATCAAGAAAGTATACGGTAAGTAGAGAGGATGGGTTACATAGTAATATGCGGGTCAATATTCAGTGGTGATGCTGACTGCATTTTTTTAAATGTCTGCTCTGGCATTTTTAAAAAAAGATATATCTAGACCATACATATACACTGGCTATCCATACAGCAGAATTATTCGGCTGCTATATGTTTAGCTATGCAGTTAAACTTAAGGCAGCTTTTTCGTTGTCCTAAATTAAGCCACTTAAACACATGGATGGTGGCTGAATAACATCGATATCCATATAGGGCATTTTGCCCTCATTCCGTCCTAACTCTACTCCAGCACCATGGACCCGACTCAGAGACACAGGTTTCAGGACTGCATGTCCCAGTAGGACATGCAGCCCCGCAAGCCATCGGGACCCTATTCCCCCTCCTGCTCTCCCTGCATGTCCCGAGCAGTAGGATGGGGAGAGCCAGCAGGTGTAGGAAGGGGGTGGGGTCAGGGCAGAGCGGGGGTAGGCCAACCCGGCAGGATGTACAGGGCCAATTCAGGTCATGGCCCTGTACGTCCTGCCAGGTCAAAGGGGATGTGCTGCTTATTCCATCTCGAAGGTGGAATAAGCAGCACTAATCCGATGATCGGGTTTGGGGATACCCTCCGGGGGGGCCGGATGCAGGGTGGCCCCTGCCGCCCGATCCAGGCTCCAGCTGACCAGCCATGGGTCGGACGGCAGGGAAGTGGGGAGCCTAAGCCACGGGAGTTTGGGGTGCTTGTGGGGAGGACGTCCCTGTAGGTGGCAGGGGCACACTGGCCCGTCCATGGGCCCAATTCTGTGTACCGTGAGAACGTTTAGTTCCAGCGGTCCAGAATGAGGTTCTAAACAGGTCCATATTCATCGGGGACGTCCGGATGGCCCCCTCTCTGAACCGAGTTCCACATGTATAGTGCTGTACTAAACCCAGTGCAGTAACAGCTGTGTCATCCATTGAGGTGGCATTAGTTGCCCCATGCTACCTGCACTGAGCACAAGTAGTGTGGGCTTCAAACTTCCACACTAGCAGAGCTGCGGTGGAGACACCCCATCTAGCCCAGGTGCTGCCCAGTCATGCACTATCTGAGGAGCCTGGGGTTTTTAGCTTGGGGCTAGTGCTGCTTTTTAGTAAGGCGCTGATACTGTGTGCTAAGCCTACTCTACCCAGGTAGCGCACATTAGTAAACATGCCCCAAAACTGTTGGAATAAAGCTATTACGGTCGGCATAGTTTATGTCCCCACCAGGCCACTGTTTCTGATTTAAATAACTTTCTAGAATGACAAGAAGTTTCTGATTTTTATCTAACAAATTGAATAATAACAGTGGATTTCATATACACTACGATGAATTTTCTCAGTCAGTGACGGCCCAGAATTTATTTAGAAATATGGCCTCATTAGGATTTGTGCAACGATTGATTCTGTCACCCATTTCATAGGACATATCATTGACCTACTTTTTGCAGGTTAAAATTGGAAGATATTACAGATCTTGCTATGTCCTGGGCAGATCATAATTATATTATACTCCAGACTGTAATGAAAGAGGGATTGAGTAATTTACAGTCAGATTATATGAAAACATGTACAGTTTTCCGATCATAACACTATTTTTAGCAGAGCGCAGAATCCACTGATCATTTCAGAAGATGCTAATATTACATCTTATAGCAAAGTTTTGGAAAGTATGGCTTCTAAATTTTATCTATATATGAATATAAGAGCTAATTATTTTTATTTTTTATTTTATTTAAAATTTTCTATAGCGTCTTGAGGATATTGGCATCTGCGGAGCTGCCCTACATTGGTTTTGTTCTTATTTCTATTTTTAGGGTCACATGATTGTTTCCGGGAGACAACTCTACGAATTGTGTATTCTCGAAAGGCGAATCTTAGAGATCTTGTTATGAAAACTACCTCCCTGCAGCATCGTCCCGTGCGGATGCATAATAATAATGGGCATTTTGCTTGTGGTAATTGTACTTATTGTTCACTTATCCTACAGGGCCCTGATTGGATTGATGTTCACACATCTCGGTCCTACACAACTTTTTGGCACACGGACTGTACCTCTGCCTTTGTGGTTTACTTAATAGTGTGCCCCTGTTCCCTCTATTATGTGGGACGTACTACACGTGCAGTGAAAATTCGTCTTTCTGAGCATGCTTCTAGAATGCGCACCGAATCCCTCTCTGCTCCTATAGTAGATCATTGTTTAACTGCTGGTCATGACTTTAATTCATTGCGCTGGAGAGTGCTGGACTTTATACCTGTGGATCCGAGAGGTGGGGACAGAGAACAGCGTCTACAATGGCGAGAACAAAGGTGGATATATTTATTGAATTCCATCACCCCTAGTGGCTGAATCTTCAAATTGATTGGCATACCATTATTTGACCTTTGTTTATACATTCCCATAGAGGGTTTGTCTGTGCTGTGGGATTCCCTCCCTTGGGTTTTGCTTCTCTGCCTTCTGATTGGCGGTTTTGAGTCTTCAGTTGCAGCTGACGTCAGACGCCGATGTTTATTAGGTTGGCTACATCCCCATGGTGGTTTGTCATTTACGCTTTCCTTCCAGCCAGTTTCGGATGGACCTGAAGCAGGGTTTCACGACATTTGATTGCAAACCCGAAACGTGAGCCGCATCGTCATTTCTGAACTGCTGGCATTTTTCAGCTGCGTTGTTTGCACTGTTCTAAAGCTAAGTTTGGATTCTTATTTTTATCCATATATAAAGACTTAATAAAAGGAGTTGTCACAGTGGTGCCTGGCATGTTTCCTGGCACTGTGTTGACTTACTCCGACAAAAAGAAATGTTTATTTGGGGATATTAGGTATCGGAATCTTGTGGTTTTTGGGATATATTGGGTGATTCTGATTGGGTTTACTTATTTTGGATTCTTATTTCTAGCATAGCTTCTTTCACATTTCACTCAATTCAACACTCAAATTCTCTGTGGTGTACCTCAAAGATCAATCCTTATCCCTCTACTCTTTAACATCTATCTGAGCCCCTTAGCAATCTTGATTCAGGACCATACCACTCACTGATATTATTACACAATGATATTCTTCTTGTTTAATGCACAGATCCTTTCAGCCCAGACCTAACCCCTCTAAATTTTTGCCGAGATACCATAGCTTCCTGCCTGGAAATAAACTACCTCAAACTGAACCCTAGCAAATCTATTGCTATGTGGATATCAGGTAGGACATTCGGTCCCTCTGTTCTTCCACTTTTTCAAGGTATTCCTCTACAATTAGTTGGAGTGGAGGAGTGGCCTAGTGGTTGGGGCAATGTACTTCAGGCCAGATGGTCAGGGGTTCAAATCCTACTAGAGGACAGCAACCTTGGGCCAGAAGGACTGGGGTTTCTAGACCCACAGGTGCTCCTTGTGGTCTTGGGCAAGCCACTTAACCCTCCATTGCCCATGTTCCCTGTAAAATAGTTATCTCCAAGTTATAATGTAATGTTCCATGTAAACTGCACTGATGTCAAATAGCACAGTATATAAGAGAAATAAATAAATAGTTGAGTTAAATATCTTGGTGTCATTGTTGATTACAAATTATCCTTTCATGGTTCATATTTCAGCATCTGCTAAGACTCTCTTTCTTGCCCTATGGCATTTTTGCTCAGTCCAATCATATTTACTGTAGACCAACATTCTCTTAAGAACATAAGATATGCCATACTGGGTCAGACCAAGGTCCATCAAGCCCAGTATCCTGTTTCCAACAGTGGCCAATCTAGGTCATACGTACCCAGCAGTATCCCCAAGAGACACAGGTTCCACAATGCTTGTATTGGGTCAAGCATTGATATCATGGGTCCCTTTTTAATAATGGTTTATGGACCTTTCCTCCAGGAACTTCTCCAAACCTTTTTTAAACCCAGCTACACTAACAGCTCTTACTACATCCTCCGGTAACAAATTCCAGAGTTTGATTACACGTTGAGTGAAAAAATATTTTCTCTTATTTGTCTTAAATAGTTTACCCTGTAGCTTCATTACATGTCCCCTAGTCTTTCTATATTCTGATAGCGTAAACAATCGATCTACGTTTACCCGTTCCACTCCATTGATTAATTTATAGACCTCTATCATATCTCCCCTCAGCCGTCTCTTTTCCAGGTTGAAGAGCCCTAACCTTTGTAGCTTCTCTTCATAGGAGTATCCTTCCATCCCCTTTACCATTTTGGTGGCTCTTCTCTGTACCTTTTCTAATAATGCTATATCCTTTTTAAGATACGGCGACCACAATTGCACACAATATTCAAGGTGTGGTCGTACCATGGAACGATATAGAGGCATTATAATATCTTTTGTTTTATTTTACATTCCTTTCCTTATGATACCTAGCATTCTATTTGCTTTCTTGGCTGCTGCTGCACACTGGGTGGAAGGTTTTAACATGTTATCCACAATGACTCCTAAATCTTTTCCCTGGGTGGTGGTTCCTAATGTGGAACCTTGCATTGGGTAACCATAGTGTGGGTTGTTCTTTCCTAGGTGCATAACTTTGCACTTGTCCACATTAAATTTCATCTGCCATTTGGATGCCCAGTCCTCCAATTTATCCAGATCCTCCTGCAGTTTTCCACAGTCCTCTTGCGTTTTAACAACTTTAAACAGTTTTGTGTCGTCTGAAAATTTGATAACCTCACTAGTTATTCCCTTTTCCAGGTCATTTATGAATATGTCAAAAAGTAGCGGACCCAGTACAAATCCCTGGGGTACTCCACTATTCACCTTTTTCCATTGGGAAAATTGGCCATTTAGCCCTTCCCTCTACTTTCTATCTTTTAACCAGTTCCCGATCCACAATAGTACACTGCCTCCTATCCCATGACTTTTTAGTTTTGCCAAAAGTCTCTGATGAGGGACCTTGTCAAAGGCTTTCTGAAAGTCCAGATACAGTATATCAACTGACTCACCTTTGTCTACCTGTTTATTCACACCTTCAAAAAAACATCAGATTAGTAAGACAAGATCTTCCTTGTCTAAAGACATGTTGGCTGTCTCCCATTAGGCCATGTCCTCATTACATCTTGTCTCAATTACTGTAACTTTGTTTAGAATTAGACACGTAGACCTGAAGCGGCTGCAAACAATTCAAAACACTGCCGTAAATATCCTTTCTGGAGCTCCTAAATTTGACCAGCTTACCTCCCTACTGTTCAGCAATCACTGACTCTCTGTTTTCATTTATGTGCAATTTAAAATTCTCATGATGACCTATAAAGCTGACATGTTTCTTTTTCTGCTGACATGTTTCTATGTTTCTAAAATAGGATGTACACCATACCTTTTCTCTCTTGTAGTCCAACATTCAGCAAATTCCACCCATCTTATCCCACAACTCACAACTACACCAAACAACACCCCTAACACCCTTTGGTTTCTCCCACAACCAATTATAACTTATTCACACTACCAGGCCCACAAGCCTGATCATAATACAGGCCAAACACCAAAACCTAGCAAGCAAGGAAAGAACAAGCACAACACCCCCACCTGCACACACATAAACACAATCAGACCTACAAGTATCTCCATAAAACTTATCAATGCCAGGTCAGTACGAAACAAAATAAACACCATCACCGACCACATAAAAGACCAGCAAACAGACATCCTATGCATCACAGAGACATGGCTCTCCCCCACCAACAACGTGCTACTTAACCAACTAGTCCCCGACACACACACACAGCATTCAACTGCCCTCGCACTCAAAGAAGAGGAGGAGGGGTCCTCATCATTGCAAGAGCCAGCCTAAAGCTAAAACACAAAATCACAACTAATACAAGCCACTGCAACACAATCCTCATTGAAAGCTTGGACCTAGCCCTATGCTTCACCTACAGAGCACCAAATGCTCCAACAGACGAAATATCATCAATCCTAGAGGCAATATGCTCAGTCAACAACCTACACAAACAACTTCTAGTACTCGGAGACTTCAATCTCAGATCTACGAACAGAAAAGAAGCAGAAGCCTTCCTGTCAGCAATGGATTCTCTCCAATTCACCCAATTGATCAACACCCCCACTCACAGGCTCGGACACTCCCCCGACCTCATTTTTGCCCCAAACAACCTAAAGGAAGGAAGCCTCATTTCAGGGCCCTGCATCACACCAGTACCCTGGTCAGACCACCACCTAATAAAGATTCAACTACAAACAACAAACTCAAAGAAGCGCACCGATAACCCACCCCCAACCAGGAAGTTCAAAAGATTCAACAAGGAACAGTTCACACAGGACACACTACCTCTCCTTAACACTGAGACAATAGACATAGATGATCAAATCTCTAAATGGAACGACATCATTTCTTCTGCTGCCAAGCCAGCCGCCCGCAGAACACAACAATCATGCACCACAAAACCCTGCTCTACACCATGGTACTCCAAGGATATACGCATAGCAAAAAGAGCACTAAAACGACTTGAACGACGCTGGAGACATAACAAATCTCCCTCCCTACAGAAACAATACCAGATAAAACAAAAGGACTATAACAACCTCATCAACCAACAGAAGAAAGAATTCCACACGAACCTCATCCTGAAGTCCACCAACAAACCCCGTAAACTCTACGAAGTTGTAAAGACCCTCACTAAAGAGCCCTACAACAGAAATGAGCAACAGATAGACCCACAGACATTCGCAGACCACCTCAAAACCAAATTCACTGCAACACCTAAGAACAGCAATGAGATTGTCAAACTCAGGTCTTCCACACCAACACAGAGCTGGGGCACATTCAGCAGCCCTTCGAAAGAACAACTTTCCAAAATCATCACTGACCTCAACACCAGCACCGCTCCTACAGACCCCTGCCCAGTATCCTGGATTAAAGCAACGAAAGAAGACCTGATGCAAGTCATACGGAAAATAATACAGAACTCTCTCGCCAAAGGAATAATGCCAAACTCCCTGAAACTAGCCACAATACGTCCAATCCCCAAGAAAACCACATTAGTTAAAACAGACCCCGCCACCTACAGACCCATCTCAAGCCTTCCATTCCTATCCAGGATCATCGAGAAAGTAGTCCAATATCAATTCCAACAACACATTGACATCCACAATCCCCTGCACCCCAATCAACACGGCTTCCGACCTAGCCATGGGGTTGAAACTCTACTAATACAACTATTCGACAGACTGTTACTGACGATTGACAACACCAAAATGGGCGTCCTCATGATATTCCTAGACATCTCCTCAGCATTTGACACTGTCTGTCACACAACCTTACTAACCAGACTGCAGGAGGCAGGATTACACAGCACCACCATGAAATGGTTTACATCTTACCTCAGCAACAGACAGCTACAAGTCAAATGTGGATCAAAGACCTCTCAACCTTTCAGAGCCACACAGGGAGTCCCACAAGGCTCAGCACTCTCTGCCCTGCTTTTCAAGCTATACATACAACCCATCTGTGCCATCATCAAGGACCACAAGATTCAATACACCATATACGCAGACGACATAATGATATTCACACCAATCAAACTGGACAACCCAGACTACTCCAACATAGCCAACTGCTTCCAACAAATGGCAACCTGGCTTCAGGAAAACAATCTGTCAATAAACTACAACAAAACAGAAGCACTATTCATCACAAGACCCGACATTCTCACCCACGGCTACCATCAACCTGAACGACATCATTATACCAGTAAGACAAGAAATAAAATACGTGGTAGTAACACTTGACAAGGACCTTAACCTCAAATCCCACATTACAAAAACCACAAGGAGCACCTACATCAAAATGAGGACCGTCAGAAGGCTCAAACCGATAATCGCTCAGGAGCATTTTCGAACAGTCTGTCAAGCCCTCATCATTCCCACACTAGACTATTGTAATCACATATACCAGGGGATACCAAAAAAGACCATAAGACCACTTCAGCTAGCACAGAACACAGCCGCACGACTCATAACAGATTGTACTAATCACGACCACATCACCCCCATATTGTACCACCTACACTGGCTCCCAATCAGCCCTCGAATCCAATTCAAAGTACTTGTAAACATTTTCAAAATACTACACAACCTCTCAGCTGACAGCCTACAACCACTCATAAAAACCGACAACAACAAAAGACCAAGAAGAAAAGGAACCTCAGACACCATCAGCACACCAATGGAATTTGCAAAAACAAAGCAGGCCACATTAAGAAGGGCACTCTCCCTAGCAGCGCCCGCTATATGGAACTCCCTTCCCAGGCCACCTAAGATCAACCAAAGACCTCAAGGACTTCAGAAAGCTTCTTAAAACTGCCCTATTTACAGAACATTTCAAGGACCTCACCTGAACTGATTACATTTTGAAGTACTTTCAAGGCAATAGTAGATCATTGACCATAGCTCACCTCTCACATGGATCCATTCTTGTAAATATGTATATTAATCACTATGTATATAGTTCACCAATAAAATCTAGCACACTGCACCTTTCGGCACTCTTCTTAAACCTCCACTGCATGCTTCTGAACACACAATATTATCGATTGTTTGATGTGCTAAACCGCTTTGATTTTAATGATAAAGCGGTATACCAAATCCGTCTAAATAAATAAATAAAAATAAATTCACTCCTCACAAGAATATACAGTATATTGTCCAATTTTAAAAGCCAACTGGAAAACACAGGATGATCTGTTTTCTTTTGTATTGCCCCCAAACTATCAAATTCCTTACTGAACCCTCCTATAAAAAATTTTGAGTGGTATTGAAGGCTCACCTTTTCACCCTGGCATCCTAATGTAACTAAAGCACCATAGGCAAGACCTGCTTGGCCCTTTGGTGTATAGCAGCCAATTCTGATTGAAACCACTGGAGGAGCTCCAAGATGGCGGTGGAGTAAGACATCCTGTCAAGAGATTTGCTTACCTAGCTGCTTGAGAGGTGCAGATCATTCGTCCCCTAAAGGTTTCAAGGGGGCAGAGCAAGAGAAAGCAGAAGAGCCAGCCTTCCTACCTGCCGCAAAGTCCAGTATAGTCCCAGCAATCTATGGATAAGTTTGTTTCTCCTCAGCTGTCTGACATGGCTTCAGCAGAACAGTTCAATTCTACAGCAGACCTGAGCAGTGACAAGATTGTGTTTAATCCTGACTTCAGAGCCTTGCTGCCACAACTCAGAAGTGTTTGCTGGGCAGGAAAATTATCTCCCTTGGTGCCTCATAGGAGCAGCATGTCAGAAAGGTGTTGAACCATATGATTCAAAGGAATGGTGACCAAATTCAGACAATACCCCTGCTCTGCCCCTGAGCCTGGTTTGTGCTTTTGGAGGCATGTCATGACAAAATGTTTTTGTCCTGCTCAGTAAAGATACAGACCTTACTTCTTCAATCTTTCACTGCAGAAGAAAAACTAAACCCTACAAGAGCCACTTCCACAGATTCTGCCACCTACAAGGAGCAAGGCAGAGGTAACAGTAAGTTCCAGGAGGACAGTCATAGCCCTGACTGAAACTCCTGGATACGCACTTCTAGGTGCAAACAAAAGATGTAAGTGCTTTCAGTTGTAGGGGTAAATCTCAACAGCTCATCTCATTTTTAATCTGATCATAGATGGCTGTTCCAGAAATCTGCCACCAAGGCCTCATCTCAGCAGAAACAATGCCGAACTCCAAGGCTGGATTTAAGATTTTGATGTCCTTAGGTATGACCAGTCAACATATCCCAGAGAATGGGACGTAGAGGAGCTTCAGATATTCCAAAAATTGGAGAGTCAGAAGAGGAAGTGCCTCTTTGAAGCAGCACATGCACATGGCTCTAAAGTAAGTGGGAGTAGTCTCCTCCTTGGTCTGGGTATTTAGCGCCTTCAAAATCTGATGCCCTAGGGAATTATCTATACTGTCTATGCCTAAATCTGTATCTGTTTTTCTTTCATTACACTTTGCAGAGGGCCCTGTTTCCTGTTTTGCTTCCAGTGAAAGCACATTCCTACTATGCATTGCCATGTGAAAGCACCTAGGTTTGATTTCCAGCTCGTGTCTCCTTCTTTCCAACCAAGAACAGATGGAAATAGAGATACTGTCAAGGCTGTATTCACATTTTCTGGAAAGGACTCTAGTCATCAAGCAGTGGTTACACCTAGTAACCTGGATTCATAGTCCATGATTGCACCATTAGCTATACCGTTGATAACCACCCAAAGGCAAGCAATTCAGCAGTTTATAATACCAAAATAGCAAATGCAGAGACACCAATACATAAGAAAAAACAGTACAAAACATACTAGGAAAAGGATGTACAATAGCAAAACAGAAAAAAAAACGATACAAACACAATATAATCCTGTCAGATAACAAGGGAAAGACAATAGGCAACAACAAAAAAAGATTTAAGAAAATGACAGTCCCAGCAAGACCCTAAGATCAACCTTCAAAAGCCTGGCTAAAAAGTCATGCCTTTGCCTGCTTCTTAAATTTCTTAAACAAAGTTTCCAACTGAATAGTCAGTGGAAGAGAATTCCAATAAAGCGGGCCACTACAAGCAAAAAACGCTTTCCGAATCTTAACCAATCCCAACTGCTGGACCATAGGAATTTGTAACAAATGAGCTAGTGAAGATCGCAACTGCATAGAAGGAGTATATAGAACAAGGAGAGATAATAAATAATATGGCTTTCCCATATAAAATGCCCAATATGCAAGCATCAGGATTTTGAAAATCACTAAATGATTTCCCTGTTTACTTCCATGTTAATTTTCCTGTTACTTGTAATAGGTCTGTTATATCTGACCAACTGTTGTATTGTTTCAATGTAAACCGCACTGATGACAAATAGCGCGGTATATAAGAAAATTAAATAAATAAATAAATTGTATAATTGGAAGCCAGTGCTCCTTTACCAACAAAGGGTTCACACAACAGAGTAACTTCACTGCCGTGTTCTGGATTAACTGCAATTGCCTCATCAACTGAAAGGGCAAACCAGAATACAAAGCATTGCAGTAATCCAACCAGCCGATGATTAATATCAAAATAAGCTTCCTTATTGACTTCATATCCAGATAACTCCTTATGGAGCACAACATACTGTACAAAGCATAAAGAAAGACTTCTGAACCAAAGAATAAACCTGCCACTGATCAAATATAACCCCCAAAATAAAGACCTTATCCTTAACTGGAATAAAACAGCCACCCATACAAGGGAAGGATGGTGACAAGGAGCCATCATTACTAAACCAGATAGCGCCGGAAGACTTACTGACATTAAGGACCAGCTAACTCAACCAGAGCTAACCCACAATTTCATCCAGGCAAGCAGAGAAAGAAGCCTGGAAAGCCAAATCCCACAAATCATGATCGAAAACAATCCGGATGTCATCAGTGTAAACATACCCCAAATCCCAACTTCTGAATCAAAAAAAATGAAAGGAGCCATAAAATTATCACATGCAGGTGATGGAGTTATAAAAGGAAGTCATTTAAGCTGGCATGCAATTCTACTTTCTGTCATTTGAATAACAACGATAAAGGAATATGAAAAAGAAAAAAAACATAGGGCACTGTACTTTGCGGTAGTAGATGTCGATATCATGAATGTTTTCCTTATCTTAAAAATGCAGTCTTCCAGTTCAGTAGTTTGATACTTCCATTAATCTATTCTGCATTTCATTCCCTTCAGGGCAATCATCTTGCTCTAAAAGATAATACAGAAAATTGAAAAAAAGCCTGTTTCTCCCTGGATGAGACTGGTTTCTGCAATCAGAAAATGATTCCGTTATGGTAAAGAAAGGCATCAAAATCTGATCTGATTTGTGTACATTGAAGTGGATATGAAATTAAGTTTGCCTGAACAATTGTATGTAGGCTCTGCAGTCAATTTGTATTTCTCTAATAGTCTCAACTTTTGAAGCTTGTTGATAGGTTGGGTTTTGAAATGGAAGGGGGAATAAAAACATCCAAATAAATGAAATGCAAATAAACATGTTGGAGAAGAACAGAACAGCATAGCACATGAAAAAAAATGCAATAGTATTGGGAAAGACCATGAATGAGATCAAATTCTATGACCTACATGAACAGAGGGCAAGCCCTTTATTTCATTGCTGCTTTATGTAATGATTTTTTTAAGTGCCTTCAAGTCAGTGCTGACTCCTGCAACCCAGCAGCACCTGGGTTTTCTTGGCAAGGTTTGACCTGAAGTAGATTGTCAGGCCTTTTATTCCGAGGCAATGGAAGGTAAAGTGACTTGCCCAAGGCATGCCAATGGGACCTGAACCCGGATTGCTTGGGTAGTAAGCTATTCCTCCACTCATGACTTATACAGTATCTAAAAGGCCAAATAGAAAAAGCAGCTAGCTTCAGGTGCTCAAGAACATAAAATATGCCATACCGGGTCAGACTAAGGGTCCATCAAGCCCAGTATCCTGTTTCCAACAGTGGTCAATCCAGGTCACATGTACGGTACCTATCAGGTTCCCAAAAGGTATACACACTGAAGGTGGCACACACCAGTCTCTTGTGCATATCTATTATGGATATCTTGAGGATCTGACTTGACCATCCCTGCCATATTACATGGAAGGAGGATAGAACAAACAGGTCACTGTGATTCCAGGGTACAAAATACATCAAGGAAAAGGAAAGATTAAATTGAGAATGAAGTGACAGTAGAACTTAGTGCTGAACACCTAACTTACTTTCTCTCACCTCGTCCACTTTTTAGGAGCCTATAATTACAGTATTACATTTAGAACTTTGTAAGGGAAAATTTATATTTATACTAGTCTTGGCACCTAACTCCATATAGTAGGCACCCTTTTTGTTGATTTCACAGATGTTTTCAGCAATGTTCCCTTAACTTCTTTTCCCATTTACAATGCCACCAAAACATGGGTATAGCCTAGTTATTTGAACAATAGTCCAAATCCTTCTACCACTGATGCTCCTTCTCGCCTAGGGCAAGCCATTTAACCCCCATTGCCCATGGTACCAACTTAGATTGTAAGTCCTCTGGGGTAGGGATCAGCTCTAGTGTTTTAAAGCAGGTCATCTGGGGCAGTGAAACATCCCTATCTTACTGCCATGATCATTAGGTTCCTTCATGGAAAAGTAGCCTAGTGCTTCGAGCAGCAGTTTGTGAGCAGGGTTCAAATACCACTTCTCCCATTTTTTTTTCATATATAGAAACATGACGGCAGAAAAAGACCATATGGCCTATCTAGTCTGCTCTTCCATATCAACAACTATAGTCCCTTTTTTTTCCTTTAGAAATCTGTGTTTGTCCCATGTTTTCTTGAATTCAGATACTGTCCTTGTCTCTACTACCTGCACCGGGAGACTATTCCACGCATCTACCACTCTTTCCATAATGAAATATTTCCGCATATTACTCCTGAGTCTATTCCCATTCACCTTCATCCTATGTCCCCTCGTTGCAGAGCTTTCTTTCAATTGAAAGAGGCTCTCCCCCTGTGTATTTATGCTATGGAGGCATTTAAACGTTTCAATCATATCTCCTCTCTCCCGCCTTTCCTCCAAAGTATACATATTCTAGCAGCACCACTGACAAAAACAGTTTTTGTTGTCCAAACACTGATGTTGGGTGAATGAAGATCTTGGGCTTTTGAACTGTTTTCCTGATGTGGGAGTGAGCCGTTATGATTTGCTACATAGAATGCCCTGTGCTTCATAGGAGCTTTACAACGGAAAAGCTGCATTTCCCAAGACTGGAGCAGCATTTGACTATCACCATGCTTGTTACAGTTCCGTGCTAAAGACTTTCCTTTATTGAAATGGACATTGTCTGTATGAAAGTGGATTATTAACATGGAGTTGCATAGCTTTGTGAATGTGTGACTCTGGCTAAAGAACCCTAGCCGACTCTTTTGGTGTCTACATAGCACTTTTTCAGTACTGTTTTGCTTGGGAGACAAAAGAAAATATATGGAGAGCATGATAGGAGCTTTGAGTTTGCAGCATACGTATAGCCTCCTTATGATATCTCCTTGAGGTTCACTATATTCATCTTTAAATATGTTTTGCTTTGTCCTGGTTGTTTTTGCATTTATAAATAAGCAAGGCATAGAGCCCATGCTGTCACATTAGCCAATTAATTTTTATTAGAGTTTGCGTGGCTCTCTTATTTATATGGTCTCATTTGGAGCAAGAAAATTGCATTGATTCTACTGTACTTGGTGAATTTCAAAAGAAACTCAAAAACGAATTAACCATTTTAGAGGGTGACCTCCATAAATTAACGTACCTTTAAAAGATTGTTCAGAGGCCACTTGGTGTCTTACCTCAGTAATTTCAGGTATTACCTATAAGCTGTTTTACGTGGCTCCTTTATCGGAATTATTCTATGGGCCTTTGTTAGGAGCTCAATGACGGAAGAAAGCATTCGGCATAAACTGAGTCATCCTTTGAAAATTAGTCTTCACTAGCTGCTAGAAAGGAACTCTTGCTTTTAAGGATCAATCAGCCTACATTGTCATAGGCCGCAGTGACATTTTGACTAGCTGTAATATTTTCTTTCTTTTTATCTAGGCCTTTTATAAGGTCATTGTGCAGGTCCAGAAAACTCATTTATTCTCAATTGTCAATTTTCCTCTAGCAAAATAACAGAAAGACTTTTTTTTTCAGCTCGATTACAGGCTTAAAAGATCTTGCCTCTCATCCAGTCTCCTACCTTGGAAAACCAATGTAGTTGCAAAGTGTTTGTACCTAATTTTCAAATAGAAAGCATGCTGTCAGTTTTCTTTTCAAAATCCAGTCCAGGAGCTAGATTGACTAAAGTGCACTACTGTGTTAGTATGCTCTAATCCCATTAACACGCGTTATTAGCAAATTGGTCCTACTGCATGAAATGGGAGCTGTGGTAAATAGCGCATGATAATGCGTACAAAGGCAAAGTAACATAATGGCCCCGTTTAGTAAACCTGGCTGTGTGGAGGAGTGGCCTAGTGGTTAAGGTAACAGCCTTAGCACCAAAAAGACCAGTGCTCAAATCCCATTGGCTCTCCATTGCAACAATTCAGAATACTACGGTACAGATCCCTAATGCAAACTCTGTGCTTATTTTATTTATTTATTTAACATTTCTTATATACCACCTTTCAAAAGTATCAAGGTGGTTTACATTAAACATCAAACAGTAAATGCGATATGTGCCCTAATTACATGAGAACAGTGGTTAGAATCCATGTTACACATTCAGAACACAGACCCTCACCAACTACTGAATTAAGTGACCACAACCTAAAAATAAAAATATGTAGATTAAAATTAAACTTCAACCCCAAGAAGCCAGATTCTGCATACACTGCAACACCAGAGAAATACAAAGAGATGCATTTCCCGGTACTGTATAAAATATAGGATAAAGAGCAGCTGATAGCAGCTTTTTGAATATCTTTAGTCAACAACAAGAAATGTTTGTAGGAGTGAGCAGTCTTTCAAAGCAGGATTTTGTGTGAGTCATTTGTAAAATATAAAGATAGTGTAGTGGGTAGCGGAGGACAAGGACCATGGCCAAACACAAGGAGCATTCACAGACCCCTGACGAAGGCCTAGGGCCGAAACTTGTTTAGCTGGGTCTACAATAAAGTACTTTGAATTCCTCCTTGTGTTTGGCCATGGTCCTTGTCCTCCGCTACCCTCTACTGAACCATTTTGCGGAAGACCTTCTTCTCCAGTCCTTTGGAAATATAAAGATAGCACAATTCAAATCACTAAATTGAAAATAAAATCATTTTTCCTACCTTTGTTGTCTGACCATTTTATTCTTTGATCATGCTTTCCTCTATCATGCTTTCTGCTTTCCTCTATCTTCTCTTAGCTCTCTTTCTATGGTCTCTAGTCCATCTGCCATTTCTTGTCTGCTCTTTTGTGTTCTTCACTTCATTTCATCTTGAATATTGATCTTTTCCCTTCAGCTTTCTTCCATTCATTTTTCTCTCTTTCTTTGTACTCAGATTTCACTACCCTTTCTTACTATCCAGTCCTCAATCCCCCTCCTTTTTTATTCCATCTATTTACCGCTTTTCAAACCTCACCCCAGTCCTCCCATTCCCCACCTCTTTTTTCCTGGTCCATTATTCCCCAGTCTCACTCACTCTCTCTTCCCCTCATTCACTCTATCTCCTCTCCCCTCCCCCCATCCAGTCTCTCTTGCTCCCTTCTATTTCCCTCCATCTGTGCTCTCTTGCCCCTATCCTTCCATGTCTACTCTCACCCTTCCTATTTCCTTGCGTCCAGCATCTTCCCCATCTTCACACTATACCATCCCCCTGACTATTAGTCCCATGTCAAGCATCTCTCCATCTCTTTCCATCTTCTCTTCTCTCTCTCCCTATTACTCCCATGTCCTGCATTTCCCCTCCCCTTATTACCCAATCTCTCCTCTGTCTCCCTATAACCCATATCCCCCATATCTAGCATTACCACTCCATCTCCCCTTCTTGCTTATCCCTATGCCCATTCTTTCTATGCCCCCTTCCCATGTCCACTATCTCCCTTCATCTCCCTAGCTCCCACCCCCACCTCTAGCTTGTCCCCTATGCCTCCCTATTCCCCCACCATGCATGCAGTATCTTCCGTCTATCTCCCAGTGTCCAGTATATCTCCTCCACTTCCCAATGCCAATGTCTACTCCACCCTCCCCCCCTCAGTTGAGGAAGAACTAAGCCTGCCCCCAGAAGTAGCGTGTCCCACAAGCCCTTTAAGGCAGCAACCACAGCGGAGCAGGGCTAGCCCTAGGCGTGTTGCCTACACATGGCCCCACGCAGCCAGAAGCCCCACATCTTTGGAGTTCTTGTGGCTCGCTGCTTCGCTTCCTCTCCCCCACAGATTTCAGCAGCTGCAACCCCCTCCCCTCCCTTAAACCTTCCAGGCAGAGTCAGCGCTAAAATTAAAGCAAACCATGGCGGAGCCTCGTGCTCAAACACACTGCTAGAGTCTCTACCGGTTCTGTCCCCTCTGAGGTACACTTCCTGTTGCTTTAGGGGCAGAAATGGCAGAGGCTCTAGCAGCACATTTGAGCATGAAGCTCCACCATAGTTTGCTTTAATTTTATTATGGATCCTGCCTGAAAGAGTTCAGCCGCACTTGTCTTCCTGCTTGGGGGGTGGGGATGGCTAGCAAAGACGCCCTCCGGAAATCAGCACCCCCCTGCTGCTCTTACCCCACTTACCGGGTAGCGCTGACCCTGGCACACACAGGAATTGCACCTTACATATTAATTGCCGGAAACATGCTGGCCACAACCCCAACAGTAACCGTGAAGACTTTGCACTTAATGCTTATTATACTTTAGTAAAAAGGTCCTTTAGTGTCCATGCAAACACGGATACGTTTTACAGAACTTATGAAAAGTTACACAAACATGCTGCTGGGCATAAATATTCAAGGCTACATATGTCTATGTTTGTAGAGAGTTGCAGGAGACAAAGATTTTTGGTTCATTTTTGGTTTGTTTGACTTTTTTCCCTGATTTAAACATTTTTTAAAGTTCATTTTACATAGTGATTTTAATACTTTTTAAATGCATGTTAGAACTTTTTAACACATGTTAATTCATAGGCTAACACACGTAGAGCCCGATCCTAAAAGGGGCACGCCAAGGCCGTCTGGACATCCAAACACTGGATGATTCTGCACCGGAGATAGACATTTCCGCAGTTGCATAATTAGGCACCGAGATGGCCCAGTGTGCCCCTGAATCCTCTGCAGCAGATGCCCTAACAGCAAAATGGCCAGCCCGCCTATCCTCCTGCTGGTGCCATGGCGTCCCGTCGCCATGACACCAGGATGCCCAGCAGGGGCACCGAAGGCCCGACAAAGAGACAGAGGTGGTTTCCCAGCTACCCAACCCTCGACAGGGCCTGCCAGGGCCAGGATCAGCTGGAGGAGCATAACCTGATGCTGCTCCCTGCTTTGGGGGGCTTCCAGGCCAATCGCTGATATCGCCATTGTTTATTCCACCTTTGAGGTGGAATAAGCAGCACATTGATCCCCCACCTGCCAGACGTACAGGGCCGTGACCTGAATTGGCCCTATACGTCCGGGTGCCTCGGCCTGCTCCCGCTCCACTCACTCTCTGCCCCCTCCCGCCCCCATCCAGCTCTCCCCGCACAACAGGGAAAAAGTAAGGCAGCATACGGTCCCAACAAATGGCGGTGCTACACATCCTACTGGGACGTTCAGCCACACTATTCACATCTCAGAATCGGGTCCAATATGGGGGCTAATTTCTAAGATGTACTAACATTAGCATGCATTAATTAATCCTTAACTGATGTTCTTTCGCTGCAGGTCGTAGGTCATTCAAAAGGACCTAGTTACTAATGGTAATTAACATTAGTTTACCTGTTGACTCCTGACAATCATGTGGATAGTTTTCCTTTTGTGATTATCCCTTTTCTAAGCAAGGTGTGACTGGAAGTAGATTGCCAGGCCTTTCTTCTGCATAGTGAGCCTATAGCACTTGGTATTCCTTTCTTTATTAATTAATAAATTAATAAATTAATTATTAATTTATTCAACTTTTCTTCTATACCACCTTTCAAGATTTATCAAAGCAGTTTACATTAAAATCAACATCTTTTACATAAAACAAGTTAGGGTGGCAACTTTTAGCTTTGGAACATTAATCAGCTAACTAGAGGCTTGGGGTCAGTGCGGCATAAAAATGTCTTTCTTTCTTTATTCGTTCTTATATGCCACTTTTCACAAAATCAATGCAGTTTACATTAAAATCAACTATCTACAGGGAACGCATGAAAACAAAGAACTGTGGAATTAATAACAGAGAACTGTAAAATGTTGGATTAGGAACTAGAAAGTAGGTATAGTAATATCGAGTGGGTTAGGATTAGGGCTGAGAGGAGAAGATGGGGTAGGAGGGCACATTGAGCTGGGGTTAATTGGGGTAACTTAAACATATTTACATGCATTATTTACAACTTAGTCAAAGTTTAACTAATATACTGTTGTCCGATTGGTGGTTAGGTGTTCAGAGATCAGACAAAAACAGATGTACTCGTTGGTGTGGCCGTAGTACCTCAGTAACTAACCCCCTAAATTTTTAAGGTGTACTAATGAACCGAATGCATGCTAAGAAATGCACATTCCAAGTTTTTAATGGTGTCAAAAAAGCCATAAGGAAGATGTGGCAGTAAGGAGTGAAGGAGTGGCCTAGTGGTTGGGGCAAGGTACTTCAGGCTAGAAGGTTGGGGGTTCAAATCCCACTACAGGACAGCAACCTTGGGCCAGAAGGACTGGGGTTTCTAGTCCCACAGGTGCTCCTTGTGGTCTTGGGCAAGCCACTTAACCCTCCATAGCCCATGTTCCCTGTAAAATAGTTATCTCCAAGTTATAATGCCCTGTTCAATGTAAACCACACTGATGCAGAATAGCATGGTATATAAGAGAATGTAAATAAATAAATAATGAGACCCTCCATAGATATGCATGGAAAGCTACTTAACTTAGATGTAAATGGTGAGATTAGTAGTTGTAGTCTGAAAGTGAAAGAGGATTGACATGCAAAAATGGAGAGAAATATATATTTTTTTTATTTAAATTTTTATAATTCATACATACTTGATTTAAGCAAGTTATAGGTAATAATCAGAAAATAAATGAAAAAAGATAATTAATCAAGAGGAAAATTAATAACAAACATTGCAGTCCACATCTTGGGGAGAATTTACAAAGACATTTCAAAAAGGAATATCAAGAGAGAAACACTCTCAAATAAAAAGCTATATAAAAATCAGCCTTCATCCCTCATCCATCCCCCGGACCCTCCCTATCTGACAAAAAGGTCTCCATTTGTAAAGAGTCAAGAAAAATATACTTAACGCCCTGAAGAGTTATCACAAACTTATAGGGGAACCTGAGAAAAAAAGATGCCCCCGGGGCCAACAATCCTTGGCCTAAGGGACAAAAAAGCCTGCCTACGCACCTGAGTTGCCCTGGAGACATCTTGGAACAGTTGTACTTTGGCACCACAAAAATACACATCTTTATGTTTGAAGTAGTTCTTAAATACCAAAGCTTATCTAATTCAGATACAAAGGAAGCCACCAAGGTGGCCATAGTCACGATGGTGTCTTGTGAGTCTTCCAAGAATTGGGTAAGATTAACCAAAGATTGGGGTTGCAATATATCATATTCACCCGGAGTCTCACCTGATACCAATCGTGAGGAAATATAAAACATTTTGGAAAAAGAAATAGTATCTGATTTTGAAAGTTCTAACACCTCCTTCATGTACTTACGAAGTAATAACTCAGGGGATATCAAATGTGTAACAGGAAAATTTAACAAGTGGATATTCTTCATCCTAAGAGCATTTTCCAGGGAATCTAATCTACGATGAATTAAACTATCTTTAACTGAGGAGGCACTCATCGACTGAAGGGAAGAATACCGGGAATCACATCTCTGCACCTGTTTAGTTAAAGATTCCAACCACTCATCAACTGCCTCCAGCTTTGTCACAGTTCCCTGAGAAAATTGACAAAGCTGGGATACCGTGTTTACCAAAGTAGCCTTCGTACATGTAACCACTCTACAAATGTCCAACAAGGAGACCTGAGAATCAGGAACATCCTGTGGAACATTCTGGGGAGGCACCCAAGTAACATGTAGTAAAGAACCAACAATATGAAGAGGAGTACTTTGTTGTATCGGAAAACCACTAGTCAGCGGTTCCAGCGGGGTTATTAATGACGGGGGAAGGGGCGGAGAGCACTCAGGAGAGCTCAAAGAAGCTCCCTCCGGAGTTTTCAAAGGCGCAACAGTACCTGCAGGGGGGGAGGTCTCAACACCCCCACTCTTCAAATGTCTATCCATAGGACCAGTCTCTCCTGGAGCCAAAGGAAATATTTTCTTCTTTCTTTTACCCATGCAGGCAACAGCTCTTCAGGCTTCTTCGCGGTTCCTAAGGGGCTCCCAAGTGGCCTATCTTCCCCTTGTGGCATGCCACTTAGGGCACACCATGGCCGCGCAACTAAGGCCGCGCACCTATGGAGACAAGGAACTTTAAACCCCCGAAATCGCCTGGGGCAGTCCCCACCGCAGCCTGCTCACCCAGGAAACCTCCGTCACTGCACAGCTGGCTCCAAACAGCTCTCCCAATGTGCACTGAGATCAGCTGGGTTTTAAGCCCCCAAAATTGCCTGGGGCAGTCCCCGCCGCAGCCTGCTCACCCGGGAAACTTCCGTCGCTGCACGGCTGGCTCCAAACAGCTCTCCCCGAGAAATATTTTCTAACTTCTTTGTTAGTGATATAGCGAAAGGGCTGACAGGTAAAGTTTGCCTCTTTGCAATGATACCAAAATCTGCAATAGAGTAGACACCCAGGAAGATGTAGCTAACTTGAGGAGGGATCTTGCTAAGCTTGAAGAATGATCTAGAATTTGGCACTGAGATTTAATGTTAAAAAATGCAAGGTCATGCATCTGGGCTGCAGCAATCCAAGGGAGCAATATAGTATAGTGGGTGAAGTACTTTTGTCCACTAAAGAAGAGCGGGACCTAGGCGTGGTTGTGTCTGATGATCTTAAAATAGCTAAACAGGTAGAAAAGGCGACAGCAAAAGCTAGAAGGATACTTGGGTGCATACAGAGAGGAATGGCCAGCAGAAGAAAGGAGGTGATAGTGCCTCTGTATAAGTCTGTATACGACTCATTTGGAGTATTGTGTGCAATTCTGGAGACCGCACCTTCAAAGGGATATAGACAGGATGGAGTCAGTACAGAGGGTGGCTACTAAAATGATTAGTGGTCTTCATCATAAAGCATATGAGGACAGACTTAAGGATCTTAACATGTATACCTTAGAGGAAAAGCGGGATAGAGATGATATGATTGAGACGTTTAAATACCTCCGTGGCATAAATGCACAGGGGGAGAACCTCTTTCAATTGAACGCAAGTTCTGCTACAAGGGGACATGGGATGAGGGTGAAAGGGGATAGATTCAGGAGTGATATGCAGAAATATTTCTTTACGGAAAGAGTGGTGCATCCGTGGAATAGTCTCCCAGTGGAGGTGGTAGAGATGAGGACAGTAACTGAATTCAAAGAAGCATGGGACAAACACAGAGGATCTCTAAAGGAAAAAAGGGGACTGTTGTAGTTGTTGATATGGAAGGACAGACTAGATAGGCCATGAGGTCTTTTCTGTCGTCATTTTTCCATGTTTTTATGTTTCTATGTATTTTCCTATCCCCAGAGGGCTTACAATCTACATTTGTACTTGAGGCAATGGAGGGTTAAATGACTTGCCTACAATAACAAGAAGCATCAGGGGCTTTGGCTTCTCCATTAGGATACTCCTCCCTTGAAAGCTAGAAATAGGTCCGGGGAATGTATGGGGCAGGTGGAGGGGAGGGGTTTGGAGGGGGAGAGAGGAGTCCTATGCTAGACTTCAGAAGTGTGGGATTGCCAAGAGGGAGGTTGGGGGGTCTTCATGTAGATGGAGGGTGCTGCTACATAGATGCCAGAATGCAACAGAGAGCATCGAGCTGCATGTTAGAGGCCCGGTGATCCCGGCCAGTTTTGTGCTGACATTATTTTTTTCCCTCAGGATAACTTAGCTTGTGGTGATCGATGCAAGCTGTGTTATTCCTTTACTTTGGAAGTCACTAACCTGCGATACTGAGTTACTGCAGGTTAGTGACTCCCGTAGTAAATTAAGCCACAGTAAAATACAAGATTTTACCTCAGTTTAATAATCCAGTGCTCTTACTTTGCTTTTTCAAAATGAAACAAAATAGGACGTTTCATTTCAAACTAAAGCACACTACTTTATGTCAGATTTGGACTGAAAAAGAAATAATCATCACTTACTTTGTGCTTACTGATTAAACTGGCTATGCAGAAGACATAAATGGTCTACCCAGATGTGTATTGGGAGAGCTTATCTCTCTGAGGGGACGATGCATTAGAGCGGTGCATTGAATTTTAGGACAGTTTCCTAACACATCCTCTAAAAAAACATGATGAATTAAACTAACGACTTGTTGATTAATACAGCGTTAAAAAATAAACAAGATTTGGCTCATGCACTAAGAAGAAAATAGAAATAAATAAATGTTCCTTCTTTAATGAGATTATCAGGTCCAGGGCACCCCTGTTTGAGCATACCAAAGCAGGGCTCCCAGGCACACTAAGCTAGGGTTACTCTCACCTGAGTATCCCGATATTGGGTGCCTCGACCTCGACAGCCTTGGCCCAGGCACCCCAGATGAGGAGCATCTCTGGTCTGGGCATCCTCGGCCTAGGCATGCAAAATAGGGAAGCCCTCAGAGAATTTCTGAAGCTGCAATACCCCTATGGACCAATAACACTTATGTGGTACCAGGGAAGTCTCTTCTCCTTCTTGCTGCCATCTTGGAAATGGCAGTTCCTGATCCCTAGCAGTATGTCAGAGTTTTCTGGACTAAGTCTGCCAAATAAGGGAAGATTCCTTATTTGGCAGGTTGACACCTAGCGGTACGTTTTGGCATAAAACATGCAGTCAGGCACCAGCATTTTCCAAGATGGAGACACCAGAAGCATAAGCTAGTGGGCATCTTTTGTTTCCCCTATTTTAAAAGTAAGTGAAAATGAGGGGAGAAGGTATCTTTGAGGTCTACTTGAGATACTAGGGATTGTTTCTGGAGAAGGAAGTAGGTTGTCAGGGTCCTCTTGGTCCAACAAATTTTTTTTTAAAAAGGGGTGTGTTTTGTGTCTCACTAGGGTTACCAGGGGCTTTTTTTTTTACTAGGGTCATCTGAGGTAAAGTGCTGAACTTCATCTCACATGACCCTTTAACTCCCATGTTAGAAACTTTACAACAAGTCAAGGATTATACTAAAGATTCAGGACTAAAGGGAAGGCAAAAAACAGCTAAAATTTGGTGTGGCTTTTTATATTGGACCAATTCCCTAAAGCAACTGGTTGGCAGTGGTTTTATTGAAGATTTTTCTATAGTACTACACTGGGTTGTGATATTAGTGTGGGACAAGCCTGAGTAAACCATCATATTAGAGAATAGCTCCATCTATTACATCAACCTCTTAAAGAATTAACTGCTTACCACTGAAAGAGTAAGAGTAGACTTTTAGCTTATTCTAATGATGCTAGCCCAGAGAATCCATCTCACCCAAGAGCAAACTTAAGCTCCAGGTAGGTGAATGACAAACATCCTAGATTGTTTTTTCCACTGGAGACCTCAAATTGGACTTTGTTTTCCAATTCCTCTTGTTGCAATTCTAAAGCCTCTAATAGATTCTCATGGTCTCCTACTCTATGCGTTAATTCCTCAATTTCCTCCTTCATACGGTTCATGAACTATGCACTATGGAACTCTCTCCCTCCTATTCTCTGCTCCGAACCCTCGTTTCCCAGGTTTAAGGCTACTTTAAAGACGTACCTTTTCCAACAAACATTTAATTTGCCTCCCCCCTTGTAATCCTGTTTGTTGTCTCTCCACTATGCATTGTATGATTACGCCTCCTCCTCTCTTCCCTAATCTTTCCTGTCCTTCTTTATATGTCCTTTTACTACTCTGTCCTACCAAATGATTGGCGTTCCTTTCTTTTTCACTTTCTAGCAGTCCTTTTATTTTGATTGTAAACCGCGTCATGCTCCGGCCCTAGCAGTATATCAAGAGCCCCCATAAATAAATAAATAAATAAAATACAGTATCCTCAGTTGTAAAATTGGGTGCTTTCAAGTATATTCATGAGTGGTGGATAGGTCAACAGTGTGAACAGGACTACTAACTTCAATATCAGAGTTATGGGTCATTTACCAGCAGTATCAAACAGTTCAGAAGTTATCACCTGTTCAAGCATCGACATTAAGTAACCCCTCTGCTCTCTACGGAATGTGATGTTCTTTGTGTTGAACTTGTACAGTAAAACAAGACAGTGTTGCTTCTAGCAAGAGAGTTTAGTACTGGTTATTGAACACTGTGCTAATGCAATATACATATACAGATAGGAAAGTTTTCCCTGAGCAGGTCAACTGAGGTCTGCTTCAACAACTGCAAAACCTAATGAACTTGAGTGAACCCACATTTAACATGTACATGACATTTTGTGTGAAATAAAATGACTGATAGACTAGGGAAACCCTGCACATTTTTTCAGCCCAGGGTGATCACACTGCAGGAAGTTTGACACAGGGCTTATGAAGACTGAGGCAACGTCAGGTTGTATGTTTATGCTGAATAACCCATTGGAACAAGTTCAGTCTTAAGTGACTAAATAACGAAGTATGTTGCATGACGATGCTGATAAAATTGTAGACTCACAAGGTTAAGTGCCAACTCCGCAGGTTGTTAATATCATATTGCTTTGAGATAATGCTGTCTTGTATGGGAAGGTTGCAAGCCTAGAAAATGCCGCAAGAAAAAAAACACACAGACATTTATAGTTTTTTGAATCTTCTAAGACTTCTGCATCAGAGACATTCAGACCTTATTTATTAGAGTCCTTGGTTGCTCTAAAGAAGCCTTGTCCACCCACCATTCTAATTTATGATCTCCCTTTGGCCTGGCCTGTGAAGAGCAATCAGAAAATTATATCTGAAGGACATCTGTCTGCTGACGGTAAGGATTTATCTCAGCTTGTGACTAGCTCTCAGGTTGATGACTTTTCCAGGGTCACCTTATACGTTTTTTTTAAATACTTGAAACAGACCTAGACTCAGTCTTTAAACTGTTCTTGTCTAAGAAAGATATTCTATTCTGGTATGTGAATAAATTCACAGGTGAACCTAAAAAGGTTCTAAGAGCTTCATCAGCAAATTTTGCTTATTGGTGCAACTTCTAATTTAAGATTATCTTATAGATGCTTAATCTCATATCAGGAGAAGCTATTCATTTCTTTTTTGACCCAAACCATTTGTTAATACTTACAAAGAACAAAGTTAAACATGTATTGCGGCTTCTTCATAAACTTTCTGCCTCTTGCTTCGAGGTTTATTTGCAACCTATTTTGTATTTTTTTGATTGCTTTTTAAACTTTTGAGTTTATATCTGGCATCTTGGCCATCCATTTATTTCACCAGGGCTTGCTGCAATATACCTAATGCTTTCCTCATTGTCTTGTCTATTTACATCTTAGAAGATCTTTTGAGCACTGTATATGGCAACATTTTCAGTGTTTTCAAGTTCTCTGCTTGAATATTTTTGAAGCTCTGAAATAAAGAAACAGAGAAGATGGAAGAGGAGCCTAATAGAGCAGTGGATTGAGACCCAGGGAAACCAGGGTTCAAATCCCATTCCACATTCCTTAATATCTTGGGTAAGTCACTCAACCCTACGTTGCCTCAGGTAAAATCTTAGGGCCTGATATTCAAAGAGATTAATACAGTTAATAGACCTGCTGACCATGCTAATCCTCCAAACTGGAATATTCATCGACACTAACACAGTTAGTACCGCTGAATATCCATAGGTGACGCTGTTGCATGCCCTGATGCTAACCGGGTAGCAGCAAGGTTTCCATGGACGCTACCCAGTGATAACTGGACCGTAGTGATATTGAGTCGCTGCCCGGTTATTGCTATTTGGCAAAAGTCAGGCGCAGGAAAGGCTGGCCTAACCTTCACCACCGACGTTAAGCTGGCAACGGCTAGCAGTTAGCTTCATGGCAATGTTCACTGGACTTGATGGTCCTTGTAGTGGACACAGCGGCTGATTCTCTGACATCGCTGACTCAGGAGATCGAGTTGAAAGAGGCAAAGCTCAAGGACCTGGAATCATCTGAAACATATACTACTAAATAGCAAGAGGTTACTAAGCAGTTGCAAATATTAACGGAAGATGTGAAAAAAATAAAAGCGAAAAAATTGAAGAGGGACCATTGGGATTATACCTCAGGATACATCTACCCGTGGATGAATTCAAAAAGAAAAATAAAAAAAACACGTAAACATATTGAATTTGATGTGGATTCTGATGACATTAACACCATGGACTCCAGCTAGAAATCGCAGGAGGTTTTTTCTGACGATACAGAAGCAAAAATAAAAAAGAAAACAGCAGGAAGAGGAAAACCACGGGGGAAAGGAGAAGTCCGCCACAAGAATCAAGACAGTTGATAGTCAATGAACCATTTGGAAATCCCCAGTCGGAGTCAGTAGTCATTAATCTTTCGGAAGCACCGATTTCATCAGAACAGTTGCACATACTTAACAAGGGGTTATCTTTCATTCCGGAAATGTTTTTTGACAGTTTTCAATTTAGATTGGATATTGAAAATTTGATAAGGAAATTACACCTTAAAGTATATTTTGCATCGAAAGAGCCCGTTGCTGAGGAGGTTTTGAACCCCAATTCTAGAAGAGTGCAATTAACATTCAAATCTAAATGGAATCCCCCGGGTCCTATTCCCCCTGCATTGGGTGTTTATAGGGAGCTGATAATGAAAGATGTTGAAGAGTTAGAAAAAACAAGTTGCCCTAGGTACCGGATGTTGTCGAGATTAGAGAACCAGGCGGTGAAGTCCCTACAGTCCAGGACAGATATTGTCATCAGAAAAGCCAATAAAGGTGATCATGAGCCGACAACAATATTTGGGAGAAGCGCGATGACAATTGTCCGATGTCAGGACATACAAATAGTTACCCAATGATCCCACTTTGGAATTACAACAGAGAATTAAAGACATCACATTTTGGGCTTTAGATTGTAAATTGATCAATAAAAAAGAATGGTACTTTTTGAATAGTTCGGATTTAGCTGTGGCCCGGTTTTACTTGGTGCCGAAGATACATAAACATCTCACGGCTCCCCCTGGGTGCCCAATAGTATCCACCAGGGGTACTGCTTTGGAACCCCTTTCAGTTTACATTGATTCTTTTTTAAGACCTTTAATGAACGATATTCCTTCATATATTAAAGATACGACTCATTTTTTACAAATATTAACTGATTGTTCAGCATGGGCGTCCCAGACAGACGTTTTGTTAGTTACATTGGATGTTTCCGCACTGTACACCAGTATCCCACAAACAGCGGCTTATGAGACGATTGTTGCTTCGTTAACTAGCAGAGGTGACTTGTCTATAGAATTAATTTCATTCATATCACAATTAGCAAAGTTAACGATTTTTCAAAACTATTTTATGTTTGAACACGAAATTTATCAGCAATTGTCGGGGATAGCCATGGGGGCGACTTTTGCCCCCTCCATGGTCAACCTATTCATGGGTTTATATGAAGCTCGCTGGTTGACAACATTCCCTTACAAGGATCAACTAAGATTATGGAAACGTTTCATAGACGACATATTCATACTGTGGCAAGGATCCATCGAATCATTGCAGGAATTTTTTTTGTGGTTGAACAATTTAGATCTTCACATACAATTTACTCATACCTATCATCAGGAATCTATCGTTTTTTTGGACGTTACGATTCATAAGAGTAGTGATGGGTGGGTAACGTCACTCCATAAGAAAGCAACGGACAGGAATACCATTCTTCACTATCAAAGTGCCCATCCAAAACAGCTGCGGGACAGTTTGCCTCTGTCTCAATTTATACGGTATTGACGTAATTGTTCGGATCGAGCAGATTTTAAACTACAATCGAAGAGACTGATGCAAGACTTCCACAATAGAGGGTACCCTGAACCTACTATAAAACGAGCCTACACGAGAGCTCTATATAACAACCGGGCTTTACTTTTACGAACTTCCAATAAAGAAGAACTAACGAACCCACACATTAATTTAGTAACGGCTTACTCGCCATATAGTTCCCGTATAAAAAATATAGTTAAAAGACATATGAATGTCCTTACCACTCTTCCTGGCTTACAACGCCAGTGGATTCGTTGTGTATGGACACGCCACAGAAATTTGAGAGAGATGCTTAGCCCGGCGGTGCTAAGAAGTGAGACCGGTCACACTGAAGAAATTCCCGCAGGACATAGGCGATGCAGGGAGTGCGTTATTTGTCCTATTACAGAAGAATTAACAGAATTTGAATATCACAATATCCATTATAGATTGCAACATAGGACTACTTGCAACTCCTCCTTTGTTGTTTACTGTATAAGATGCCCATGTGGTCTATTCTACATTGGAAAAACTATCCGGGCTTTTAAAACCCGGATGAACGAACATCGGAGTAGATTACGATGTAGAGTTTTAGAGGTGCCTATAGTAACACATTGTTTGGAGAACAACCACGTCTTTGATGAGTTAAGTTGTTTTTGTATTGATGTCATGAGCAGGGCTAAAGGAGGAAAATCTAGGGAACAGTCCCTTTTAATACAGGAACAACGGTGGATTCACCGGTTACAGTCGGTTGCCCCAGGTGGTCTGAACAATGCGATTGATTGGGGGGTTTGTATTTGAAGATCACAAAATCAACTGAGAACAAAAATTTAGGAGACGTTCTTTGTACAACGATCAAGTTCAAACGTTAAGGGAATTGCAACATTACACACAGCTGAGCATGCCCGGAATGTATTTAAGGAGCCAACACCATCTAATCTGCATGCGCAGCGTTTTTTTGGAAGCCGAGAGGCTCTGTCAACACTCTGAGCAGATGGGAATTGCCCAGGTCATACAAATGTTCAGGTTTGCTGACTTTTTTCTTTGCCTTGGGGGTATAATATTGCATAATGGTGTGCTATTATTGATGCATTGTAAGGCTTGTTAAGATATGACTAAGTGGAATTATTTTATCAATAGTGCTTGAATAAGAAGAATCCCCTGAAGAAACTCTTTGGAGTGAAACGCTTATAAGGTGCCAGGAAGTGGCGTTGGGGCATATGAACAACAGCTTTGAACAACTAAGATAAGCACTTTTCTGATTTTTGTGGGGATCCCCAATAGACAGTATGAACCCCTTTGATTTTTAATAAAACTCGTGTGGTCAATTTAAAGAGGTCGTTGATGCAATCATAAACCGATTAGGGTCAACTTCTCAGAGTAATAAAATCTCAATAATATTCCAAAAATTACTCCAAACAAACAGACTTTTACAGTAAAAACTGGGAGGGTTATGGTTTTTAATCCTTAGTAATTGCATGGAATTAGTCTCAGACAATTCGGCTGATAATGGCTAGATTGAAAGAAACTTCATCTGCACAGCCTGATGGCATCAATGACTTATTCCAGCGTTTTTTTTGAAATACTCTTATGCACCCTCTCCCTTGTGTTGTCAAAATTCTATTATAATCTTAATTTAACATGAGACCGGCACTTAACTTCTGAAATAATAGTAATATTTCACTAAGGAGTCTTCATCCCGACGCCTCTCTTGCAACGTTGTAAACTGCGTTTCACTCAGTGTGATGAGGTTCTTCAGGGGATATTGTTATAGTGCTTTCAGCCCAAATAGTAACTGAAAATAAAAATCATTGTTAAAAACTTGCTAACCTGTGTTTGTTTGTAAACTGCCTTAAGTCTATTAAAAATGATAAAAAGTGATATGTAATTCACCAAAATAGCTGCTACCTACCCAATATTAACTTAATCTCAGCATAGCTTTCTCAAGCAACCATCTTTACTGCATGTGATTTTCTCCGGTAGCCATCAGCTGTTCTTTCCTGCTTGTCAACTTGAGAGATTCTACGCATGTGCTAACTCTCATTCAGGAAGTCAATTTTATATTCCCATCATCCAATGATATACGAGAGTAATCAGAATAGTTAACAGCAGTTGCTCCACTCTATCTCTAAATTCAGTCCATTAGGGATCAACGTCTGCAGCTGGTAAATCCAGCGCTGTTCCCGAAACAGCAAGGTCTTTGTTATTGATTTCCCATGCATTGGATACTGAACTTGTTCAATGCAAAAGCACTTTAACTGCTCGAAACTGTGATGTAATTCCTGACAATGAGCCACCATCGGTGCTTGTTGTACATTATGTTTTAATCGACTCTTGTGTTCAGACATACGGGTACGAAAAACCCTACTAGTTTGTCCTATATAATAAAGATTACATGGACAAACTATGGCATAGATCACATTATGTGAGCCACAATTTGTACGTTGTTTTAACACATATTTCTGATTATGGTACAAAAATTGTTGTAATTCTGTTGTTATACTGCATATGGAACATTGTCCACATTTGTAATGACCCAGAGTTTCCTCCGTGTTGGTCACTAGAGGACGTAAAATTGTGGGACTCACTTTATCTTTTAAATTGCGATTCCTACGCCAAACACATCGAACTGTCTTGTTTACCAGGCTAGGCACTGTATTTAAAACTTTAGTGTGTTGAGCAATAATCTTCTTAATTTTATAACTAAACGGAGTATAATGAGTGACTAGATTAATCACATCTGGATCCGCTTCTTTTCGCTTTGTCTTGGTGTTCAGCAAAGTTGATCTGTCATTGGGGGCATCTGGCATTGGGTTAGTTGATGTGGTTCACAACCGATGCCAATAACAGTCTGAGACCTCTATGCACACGAAGGATATAGATCTAGGGGTGTCTCCACATTATAGAGTAAATACCGCCAGATACAACATTAAGCCTTTGGTAATAATTTGGAGGAACATATAATCAAGCAACGAGTGGTAATACACAATCATGGCAATCTGGGCAACCCAGTTATTTAGTGCCAGGACCCGGATATGGTACTTGAATTTAACTCGCCTTGAAGTATTACTGAACAGGTGTAAGCCAAATACAAAATATCTTAATAAGTAAATAGAGGGAGTTCAGAGAAATCTGTTGCTGGATAAAATCTCCAGACAGAATGGAAGAGGAGTTGATAAAACTAAAGCATGGTTCACGGTTTGGAGCTGGGCTTCAGTGTTTTAAAGTGTAAAATCATATAACTGGGATGCACAAAATCCTTTGGGAACTTATTAAATAAGATCAGAACTGGCAAATGACAAACAAGAAAGAGGACTAACAATGTCAGCATGACTTACCTGAAGTTTGACATTCAGTATATGATCAGTTCTGCTGTAGTAGGGAACAGAAGTAAAAAAAGCACTATGCTCAGTTAAAGGTTCACTAACAAGCTGTCCAATCCACAAGACACATAAGCAGGTAATTACTAAGCCGTGGTAAAAATTGCAAAACCTACCATGTGAGTCACTAACCGCAGACTAGGACTCATACAGCAAATTTCATTTTGTAATGCTGCAGCCAGGAATGTCATCATTTATGACCGCAACAATGCAAAGATGATGGGGCTAATTTTATAAGTTGTCTAAAAACACATGCCATCAATACATATAAATCACTTGTTTTCAGTGACTTACGCCCCTGGATTGCCCAGAAACGCAGAGAAGCTAAAGCCAAAGGAGAAAGAAAGACAATCGCAGAACTCAACAGAGATTTCCAACGTGCAGCAAGACAGGACAAGGAAAAGTACTACAATGACACTTGCAAGGAAATAGAAGCAGAAACTATTAGAGGAAGAACAAGATCGGCTTTCCTAAAGCTGCGAGAGTTAAAGAAAAAGTTCCAGCCCCGAATTGGAATGTTACAAGATGCTCAAGGTTCTATGTTGAATGATGCTGAGAAGATCAAGAAAAGGTGGAAGGAATATACAGAGTTTTTATATGATAAAGATCAAGTGGACCAACAGCCGTTTCAACCTATACCTTATGATCAGGAACCATTGGTGATGAAAGAAGAAGTTGAAGCAGCATTGAAAGCCTTATCAAAGAACAAAGCACCAGGCATTGATAGCATTCCCATAGAAGTATTGCAGCAATCTGATGCAGCTGTTACCGTACTTACAAGGCTCTGCCAAGAAATATGGAAGACAACATCATGGCCAACTGACTGGAAAAGATCTGTGTTTATACCAATACTAAAGAAAGGTGATCCAACTGACTGTGGAAATTATCGCACAATCGCTCTGATCCCACATGCCAGCAAGATTCTACTGAAGATTATTCAAAAGAGACTACAGCCATACCTAGAACAAGAACTACCTGAAGTGCAAGCAGGGTTCAGGAAAGGGCGAGGAACGAGAGACATCATTGCGGATGTGAGATGGATCCTTGAAAAGACTAAAGAATACCAAAAGGATATCTATTTGTGCTTTATCGACTATAGCAAGGCTTTTGACTGTGTAAACCATGAGAAACTCTGGGCCACATTAAGAAGCATGGGTATACCAGAACACCTGATCGTTCTCTTGCGTAATCTGTACATTGATCAAGAAGCAACAGTTCGAACGGAACAAGGAGAAACAGAATGGTTTAAAATAAGCAAAGGTGTAAGACAAGGCTGCATACTTTCCCCCTACCTGTTTAATTTATATGCAGAACAAATCATCAGAGAAGCAGGACTGTATGAAGACAACAGAGGTGTGAAGATTGGTGGAAGACTCATCAACAACCTTCGCTATGCTGATGATACCACATTACTGGCTGAAAGCGAAGATGATCTGAAACATTTGCTTCTCACAATCAAAGAACATAGTCTCAAAATGGGCCTGCACCTTAATGTACAGAAGACAAAGATCATGACAACTGGCATAATCAACAGGTTCATCGTTGAAGGAGAAGAAATTGAAATTGTGAACAACTTTAACCTACTTGGATCAACTATCAATAAAGAAGCAACAAGCAGTCAAGAAATCAGACGACGCATTGCTCTTGGCAGAATGGCTATGAAAGACCTAGATAAGATTCTCAAGAGCAGAGATGTGTCTCTCCATACAAAGATTCGACTTGTTCAAGCCATGGTATTTTCAATAACATCATATGGATGTGAAAGCTGGACAGTGAAAAAGACAGACAGGAAGAAAATTGATGCCTTTGAATTATGGTGCTGGCGGCGAATACTGTGTATACCATGGACTGCCCGAAGAACAAACCAGTCGGTACTAGAGGAGATCAAACCTAAGCTTTCTTTAGAAGCTCAGATGACAAGACTTCGGCTTTCATACTTCGGACACATCATGCGAAGAGAGAGATCATTAGAGAAAGACATCATGCTTGGCAAGATAGAAGGTCAACGCAAAAGAGGAAGGCCAGCAATGAGATGGATCGCTACAATAACAGCAGCTACGGGTACCAGTCTGTCGTCAATGAGCCGCCTGACTGAAGACCGAACACAATTTAGGATAGCTATCCAGAGGGTCGCCATGAGCCGACTCCGACTCGACGGCACTTAACAACAACAACACGCCCCTGGATGGGATTTTACACACTTACTTTCTGCAGTTACTATTCTGTAAGTATGCATCTCAGGCTGATGGCGTGCATGCACATGGGTGGAGAGTGAGCGAAGTGAGGGTAGAGTGCAAATTTATGCCCGTGAATTATAAAATATTATAATTTACGTGTTCTCTTGAAAAGTCTAGGTGCAGATATAAGTAATTACGCCTAGAGTTGCTGTGTGCATGATATCACTTACGCCACTATTTTTGAAAATCAACTACGTGCTTATTTAATGATAATTAGGCATGATTGGCACATGTCAAACTACGCATTAACGAGGTTCAACTTTATAAAATTACCCTCAATGTGTCCCAAGTTGGGCCTGCTACCATTTAAGGAGCCATTGCTGGAGCCATGAGCCCTCTCCTGTACCCCCACCCCAAAGCTCAATACTTGAACCCTCACCCCTTGATAGCCTGATCCTTGAACTTCCCACTCCCCTACTCTCTGTTAGCTTAGTCCTTGAACCATCATTCCCTGAATCCCATCCTTGGCATCAACTGGGTGACTCCCTGGTGGTTGATTATGGGGCAGGAGTGATTCCTGGGTGCTCCTGGTCTGTCAGTGTCTAGGTTCAAAGTCTCCTAGTGGTAATCTTTTGGTACTAGCGCTAGGGGTCAAGCTGCCAAATAAGGGAATGGGTGATTATGATGGCTGAAATTCCACAGCTACCAGTGAACATATAATTCCACATGAATATTGGCCCCTGTACGATCCTAGCATTGAAATTTGTATTCTGCCTAATGATTGCTGCATGGATCTTAGGAAGAAGCCAGTGGTGTAAATTCTGCCCAAGCAGTCTCTGCAATGCAGGGAGACCCAGGTAAGGGGAGGCCATGTGTTCCAGGAACCCTCACACTGCAGTGATCAGACAAAGCGTAGTAAACAACTTCTAATCACATTTGTCGCATTTCCTAGTTTTCTTGCCCAGCGACTATCACCTCCTGCTGCTGGGCCAAAGTCTCGCGATAACAGTCACAAAACATGCTGCTGTTACTGTATTGCAAGGTTTCAGCCTGGCAACAGGAAGTGACAGCTACTGGGCAAGAAAACTATTATTTAGAAACAGCAACAGACTTCATTAGTTGCTGTGCTGCAGGGAAAAGGAAGAAAGGGAAGGAAGGAACAGAGGCTGGGCCTTCTGTCTTCCTGTCATGAAGGCCTCTCTACAAAATTCTGCTTGTGGACTCTCTTTTAGAACTTTCGCCATTGGGAGAAGCCCTAATATTATGGATAACCATACTCCTGTATAAGAAGCTTTCTCCATTTTGTTTCATCTGCCTGTCTCTCCAGAATACTCAGAAAGCATTGTTTTTATGCTTCTGGTTCTATTTCATCATTCAATAAGTTGTTTATTTTTCAGTTCCTGTTACCTGTTCAATAAAGCTGTTAAAGTCAAGAAGCAAGTCTATCTTATATTGTGGTAGGCGAAGGCCTATGATCCATGGTGTCTGAAATGAACAGACAGGCCTAACAAGCTTGACCTGTAAATGAAGCCTGTGGAGAGGCCCATAGGAATTGCACATCCCCCAATATGCTGCTATTGTACAAATGAAGCTTAGCAAAGAATAATCAGCTTAGCTGAGCAGAATTGAAACTCAGAAAATATAGAAAAATAAGTTTAAATACCACTGATAAGAAAGTACAGCTGCAAAGAATTTAATTAAAACTGCTGACAGAAAGGTTACAGTGCCCTGCTCCCCACATGTGCTAACTAGTTAAATGGCCTTGGAGGAGAAAAGTAACGAAGTTGTTGAACTGACCATTGTAATTGGGACTAGAAGGGGGGTGAGCAGGTGCTAAGCCCAGTCAAAGGACATAATTGGATAGCCTTATCAATACCGGGACCAATAGAAGGTGTACGGGAGGTTACCGGGACCAATGAAATGTTTTCCTATACCTAGAATGGAGAGGAAGTCTATAAAAGTTGTTGTTTTGCTAGAAACCATTGCTCAGCCATTTTGAATTTGATTCTGCTTGAGACTTGTGCACAAATAAATGATTTGGACCTTCTGAACAGACTCCTGGTATCATTGGTTTGTCTGCGCTCTGCTGCTACAATATACCGAGCTGAATTTGGGCTGCACATACTGTTAGATGCATTAAGGACAGAATAGATGTAGTGGATCACAGGTGGTGGACTGAACTCACTGTGAATTTGATAGTTGTCGCTGTGTCACACACACATGAAAGAATGTGAAAGCTGATTTATTCAGCTCATATGGTTTCTAAACTAGGCTGTCATTCTTAAGAGAATATTAATGGAACAACATACTTTTCACAGGAAGCAGTGAAGTTAACAGTTCTCAGTTTCTGTTAGGAGTATCTAAACTATTATCTGCAGAATTAGATTTAATCATCCTTATCTGAGCTACACTATTCTTTTCTTTACTCCTATGGAACTAGTAGCAAATTCAGTCCAATATCTGGTCCCAGCTGTGCTAGTCTTGTAGTTGTGTACCCCAGCGTGCTATCACCTAGGCGGTATTTTATCATGCTCCTACACTTTGTTGAAGGAAGTCCTGGTATTCACATTTCTGAGTTTAGGATGCCAATGAATCTGCCAGAATGGAAAATTCAAAGACTGGGGAAGCTGTAAAACTAGATGACATGAAATGAAGCTGTAAGGAGGTAAATTTAAAAGCAACATCAGGAAATACTTCTTCATGGAAAGGGTGGTAGATGTGCCTGGAATGCCCTTCCGAAGGAGGTGATGGGAGCAAAAACCATAATGGAATTCAAAAAGGCACGAGACAGACACAGAGGATCACTACAGAGTAAGATGGTGGAATTAAAGCAAACGTGAATAACTTCATAAATTACTGGACAGATAAATGGACAATGCTGGTCTTTATCTGTTGTCAGTCACTATGTTACTATTGCTCCAATGCAAAGATGCAAATAGCAGGGTTGGACATCCTGGTTGGACGTCCAGCCCCACTATTTGCCAGGACGATATGCTGGCTAAAGTGTTCCCCACACGCACAGAGCTTCTGTGCAGAGAGCGCTGGACAGGAGCGGGAAAGGAAGGCCCAGATGCAGGGAGTGGGCAGAGTTGGGGCAGACTGAAGCACCCGATTCAAGTCACGGCCTTGTATGTCCGATGGGGTTGTGATAGACGGGGGACTTATTCCACATCAGAGGTGGAATAAGTCCCACTGATTGCGAGGTTCGGGCCAAGCAGCTCCTCCAGGCAGACTGAAAAGATGCGGGACTGTCCCCGCAGCCTGATCCCGGCCCTGACTGTCTGTGCCGAGGGTTGGGCGGCAGGGAAAAGACAGTTCCCTCCCTGGCAGACTTTCAGTCCTCCTGCTGAGTGTACAAGTGCCAAGGTGATGGACAGGCTGGACGGGGTGGATGGGGCGCTAGGTGAACGTCTCGCAGCTGGGAATTGGGGCCGCGCCGGGCCATCTAAGTGCCCGATTCTACAACCATGGGACCATCTAGTTCCCGCAGTTGCAGAATCAGGTCCAATTTCAGTCCATCCATTTTTTGGAAGACTCAACGGCCCGGACGTACCCCTACTGGAATCGCCCTCCACTTTAGCTGCATAAAACGCCTGGGAGATCTCACTTGGGATAATTAATACTCGCAGTTAAACCTGGGAGATTGCTTCTATTCCCCTCTCTCTTGCTGGTTTGTGTACTACTCAGTTTCTGTAGAGTAATTCCTTAAAATAGCTTTTTGTCCCTTGCTTTCTGGAGTCACTCACTTTTGAAGCATTCTAGGTTAACAAGAGCATACTCACAGGGCCTTCTAGTCTATTAGCGACCTCCAACTCAGGGGGCCCCCCCAAATATCTGAGCTGAGTCTCATAGGGGGCAAAATATTCAGGCAATAGTACAAGGCAGTAGAATTCAGAACCACAGATGCAATGACATTAAAATTTATTTATATCTTGCCTATCATAAATTTTTTTGGAGAGTTGTTACTGCTACTAATACCTGCTGGTTTTTGTCCCCCACAAATTGGATGGTGCCAGAGCAGTCTGGAGTGATTTTCAGTGGTGCTATCTGAATAGTGTCTCTGAAAATCAAGGAAGGGCTGGCCATTGGCACTCACCCAGGCAGCAGGTTTTGTTATCTGGGTAAGTGCTGGAAATGACAATACCACAACTTGCATAGAGTAGTGGTAGGACTGTAGCAATCTGCAGGTTGGCAGCATACAGCAGCAGCAAGGATTTCGAAGTCAATCATTTTTTAGTGTGCATGCATAAAGAGCTCTTAATGGGTCATTAAATACGGGCCTGATATTTGAAAGGCATTTACACGGTTTACAGCCCAGTAAACCATGTAAAGGCCTTTAATCTGGATATTCAATGGCACTTACACGGTTAATGCCATTGAATATCCCCTTCAAACCCCACTACATGCCCTGAGACTATGCGGTTAGCATTCCAGAGTGGAGCGGAGGCAAAGACTGTCGCTAACTGGTGGATTTTCCTTGCCTATCTTTTAGGCGCAGGTCGCTGCTACCCGGTTAGCTACTGTGGCTTCTGGAGTGTACAGCGATCTCTGGATATTCAATGCCAGGGCCGCATGTGATCTGCTAATGGGTGGCCCAATGCAGGAAAAAAAGTGGAAGGAAGTCCAAAAAACTGCCAGCATGGTTTAAAGGTGAGGTCAGAGAGGCTGTTGTTGCCAAAAAAGAATCTTTCAGGAAATGGAAAAAAGACCCAAATGATGAAAATGGGAAACAAGACAAGGAAGATCTTGTCTTATTAATCTGTTATGTTTTTTTTAAGGTGTGAATAAACAGATAGACAAAGGTTGATATTGTGTATCTGGACTTTCCAAAAGCCTTTGACACTGTTCCTCATCAGAGACTTTTGGCAAAATTAAAAAGTCATGGGACAGGAGGCAGTGTACTATTATGGTTAAAAGATAGAAAGCAGAGGGTAGGGCTAAATGGCCAATTTTCCCAATGGAGAAAGGTGAATAGTGGTGTACCCCAGGGATCTGTGCTGGGTCCGCTGCTTTTTGACATATTCATAAATGACCCGGAAAGTGGAATAACGAGTGAGGTTATCAAACTTGCAGATCACACAAAACTATTTAAAGTTGTTAAAACCCAAGAGGATTGTGGAAAATTGCAAGAGGATTTTGATAAATTGGAAGACTGGGCATCCAAATGACAGATGAAATCTAATGTGGACAAGTGCAAAGTTATGCACCTAGGAAAGAACAACCCAAACTATGGTTACACGATGCAAGATTCCACATTGGGAACCACCAGCCAGCAAATAATTTAGGCGTCATCATGGATAACATGTTAAAATCCTCTGCTCAGTGTGCATCGGCGGCCAAGAGAGCAAATAGAATGCTAGGTATCATAAGGAAAGGAATGGAAAATAAAACAAAGGATATTATAATGCCTCTGTATTGTTTCATGGTGCGACCGCACCTTGAATAGTGTGTGCAATTCTGGTCGCCATATCTTTAAAAGGATATAGCGTTAATAGAAAAGGTACAGAGAAGAGCCACCAAAATGGTAAAGGGGATGGAAGGATACTCCTATGAAGAAAGGTTAAAAAGGTTAGGGCTCTTCAACCTTGAAAAGAGACGGCTGAGGGGGGATATGATAGAGGTCTATAAATTAATGAACGGAGTGGAACGGGCAAATGTAGACTGATTGTTAACATCATCAGAATATAGAAAGACTAGGGGACATGCAATGAAGCTACAGGGTAACCTATTTAAGACTAATAAGAGAAAATAATTTTTCACTCAACGTGTAATCAAACTCTGGAATTTGTTACCGGAGGATGTAGTAAAAGCTGTTAGTGTAGCAGGGTTTAAAAAAGGTTTGTACAAGTTCCTGGAGGAAAAGTCCATAAACCATTATTAAAAGGGACCCGGGATATCACTGCTTGACCCACTACAAGCATTGAGGAACCTGTGTCTTTTGGGGAGACTGCTAGGTGCTTATGACGTAGATTGGCCACTGTTAGAAACAGGATACTGGGCTTGATGGACCTTGGTCTGACCCAGTATGGCATATCTTATGTTCTTATGTTCTTAAGCTTCTGAAAGGGCTACTACAGGAAGAAATTGGTGAAGACCCTCCTCCCAAACTCACAAGCCCCCACCCCCTCAAATCCCATGGGTTCTCCCACCTCAAAAAGTACCCTAACCCCCTTGAATATTTCCCTGAAGAAGACCCCCATAGGGATCTCCTCAGGCCTACCTCAAGAAATCCCTGGTGGGCCAGTGGTGATGGTACAGGAGCAATCCCTAGTCACGCCTGCTGTTTCTGGCACTGGGTTTAAAATGACTCCAGATGACCCATAGCAGTAGTCTGATGATACTACCACTAAGGATCAAATTGCCATATAAAGACAAAATGGTCCTACCCCAGTATTTTGGACCACCAGGGATTTCTTCAGGTAGGCCTGATGGGGGAGTTTATGGTAGGGTGGGGGGTCTTTTAGGGGGTGTCTTTTTTGGAGTGTTGGGGGACTTCTTTTGTGGGGATTGGGTCCATGAAATGTCTTTGGGGGGATGCCAATATTCAAATGTTTTAGGGCCTTAACTTTGAGACTAAAGCTCCTAAATTGGCCTCTTTGAAAATTTGCTAGGGCTGAGTATCCAATCTTATGCTCCTAATTTCACTAGGACCTTAAATTTAAGAGCCTGAAAGTGGGTGGCAATAGGGGCAGATTTAGGGTTCGGAAAAAGTTAGCTTATCACTGATTTTCATCAGTAGGCACCTAAATTAGGTTTCTAGATGTAGGCAAATGAATGGCAATCCTAAATTTAAGACATACATTTTAAATTTAGGATGCCACGTTTGGCTGGAAATAGGGGACAATTTTAGGTGCCTAGCATAAGTGCCTAAATTTAAACACGCAACATTTTTTTGACAGAGGCCTGCTTTCTCTGTTTTTTTTCTTGGAAGTATTTACAACTTCGATATAGCTCCCTTTTTACTCCTTGCCTCCAGGGTATACATGTTTAGATATCTAGGTTTGCCCTCATATGTTTTACAATGACAACCATTGACTATTTCACAACTATCTTCCGAACTAATTCAATCAGCTTTCTAACCTTTTGAAAGTGGGATTTCCAGAAAAGTGCACACCATGGACTTGCACAGAGGTGATATTAATTCGCTTCCTCTCATGGTGATTCCTTTCCCTATGCACCCAAACATGCTTCTGGCTTTGCTGGCCACCTTAAGATCTGCATATATGATCATGCATCAATCCCACTCTCGTTTTATGCAAAGAGCTTCATCCCCATATTATAGCATTCCCTGGGATTTTTGCAACCAAAATGCATGATCTTACATTTTGTAATATCACATTTTAGTAACTAAACTGTAGATCAGGGGTCTCAAACTCCAGTCCTGGAGGGCGGCAAACCAGTCAGGTTTTGAAGGTATCCCTAATAAATATGCATGAGATATATTTGCATGCACTGCCCCCATTGTATGCAAACATATCTAATGAATATTCATTAGGGGCATCATGAAAACCTGACTGCTTTGCAGCCCTCCAGGACTGGAGTTTGAGACCCCTGCTGTAGATCATATCTAAAATGTCATTAGAACCATCCCTATGTTTCCATACAATCATGTTGCTGATTTTGATGTTATCCAAAATCAGAAAATTTTCCTGATAGCCTTTCTGCAATACCATGTATGAAAATATTGAACAAAACCAGTAAGAGAACCAATCCCTGTGGCACATCACTGGTAATCCCCTTAGAACCAATCTTTGTCTCTTCCTAATCAACCAGTTTCTAATCTAGTCAGTCAGTTTAAGGCCCACACTTAGGATGATCATTTGGAGGGGGATTTTAGAAAGGACGTTCAAGTGCAATCTGGGATTTCTAAACCAGAACATCTGGAAAAAGAAAAAAAACACGCACATCCAGGTGCAGACATGATTTCACAAATGTGGAAATGCCTGATATGGACATCTGCAAGGGTGTGTACATAGACATACCCAGAATAGAATTTCAGAATCTAGATGTCTAGGAATAGCCTAATGGTTGAAGTAGTGGGTTAGGCACCGGGAAGACATGGTTGAAATCCTACTGCTGCTATCATTGAAATTCTACTGGGAGTGATGGAGTGCTTTCTTCCAGGTGTTATTAACATCTTCAGAGTGGCTTTGCCTATCCAAGAAGAGATAATGGGTCTCAAGTATTGAATAATGAAGCTAGCAAGACATTACACATGGGAGGGTGATGGCTGATCTTTGAACTCCCATAAAGAGAATTTATTTCACTTCTTCCTGATGGAAACACAAGGAGAGCAAACAAAAGCCCTCACAGCAGAAATCCAGAAAAAGCACAAGAAGCAAGGGTGTAGAAGTAAAGCCCTAATGCGTTTCGGCAGGAATGCCTTCATCAGGGGGCACACATCTTAAAGAGAAACCATATCATAATATAAAACAAGCAATAAAAATCAAAAGTATAATATTGAAATTAAAAAGTAATAAATATAAAAACATGCATAAGACATAATAAATCTATAAAAGCACATGAAAAAATATATGTATACATGTATGACCAATTTAAACAAGCATAAAAACTTAAAGACAAATACTCAAGCTAAAACTATAAGATATCATGGGAAAACAGAATTGCTTATTTTAAGGTATTCACACTTACTGCTTTCTTACTGCCCTGCAGGTGCCCTTCTTTGTTTTTTTTATTTTTTGACCGTGTCTTTTTTCATTAGACATTGGTTTGCACAAATGTTCTTTAACAAGTCCCCTGTCAGGGTGTTACCATAGAGTTTTAGACATATGTCCTTTGTGCTTTTCCGGTTCTTATTATTTTTTTATTCTTTTTCTTTTTAACCTCTTTTAAGATCTGTTTTAACTATATTAGCTTTTTGGTATGGATGCCCTTGTTTTATCATTTTTACACATTTTATTGTTGATTTACATAAGAACATAAGATATGCCATACTGGGTCAGACGAAGGTCCATCAAGCCCAGTATCCTGTTTCCAACAGTGGCCAATCTAGGTCATACGTACCTATCAGCTTCCCCAAAAGACACAGGTTCCGCAATGCTTGTACTTGGTCAAGCATTGATATCCTGGGTCCCTTCTTAATAATGGCTTATGGACCTTTCCTCCAGGAACTTGTCCAAACCTTTTTTAAACCCAGCTATACTAACAGCCTTTACTACATCCTCCGGTAACAAATTCCAGAGTTTGATTACACGTTGAGTGAAAAAATATTTTCTTTTATTAGTCTTAAATAGTTTACCCTGTAGCTTCATTGCATGTCCCCTAGTCTTTCTATATTCTGATAACGTAAACAATCGATCTACGTTTACCTGTTCCACTCCGTTCATTAATTTATAGACTTCTATCATATCTCCCCTCAGCCGTCTCTTCTCCAGGTTAAAGAGCCCTAACCTTTTTAGCCTTTCTTCATAGGAGTATCCTTCCATCCCCTTTACCATTTTGGTGGCTCTTCTCTGAACCTTTTCTAATAACTCTATATCCTTTTTAAGATACGGCGACCAGAATTGCACACAATATTCAAGGTGCGGTCTCACCATGGAACAATATAGAGGCATTATAATATCTTTTGTTTTATTTTCCATTCCTTTCCTTATGATACCTAGCATTCTATTTGCTCTCTTGGCTGCCGCTGCACAATGGGCCGAGGGTTTTAACATGTTATCCACAATGACGCCTAAATCTTTTTCCTCGGTGGTGGTTCCTAATGTGGAACCTTGCATTGTATAACCATAGTTTGGGTTGTTCTTCCCTAGGTGCATAACGTTGCACTTGTCCACATTAAATTTCATCTGCCATTTTGATGCCCAGTCTTCTAATTTATCAAGACCCTCTTGTAATTTTCCACAATCCTCTTGGGTTTTAACAACTTTAAATAGTTTTGTGTCATCTGCAAATTTGATAACCTCACTTGTTATTCCACTTTCCAGGTCATTTATGAATATGTCAAAAAGCAGCGGACCCAGCACAGATCCCTGGGGTACACCACTATTCACCTTTCTCCATTGGGAAAATTGGCCATTTAGCCCAACCCTCTGCTTTCTATCTCTTAACCAGTTCTTGATCCACAGTAGTACACTGCCTCCTATCCCATGACTCTTTAGTTTTGCCAAAAGTCTCTGATGAGGGACCTTGTCAAACGTTTTCTGAAAGTCCAGATACACTATATCAACCGACTCACCTTTGTCCAACTGTTTATTCACACTTTCAAAAAAACATAACAGATTAGTAAGACAAGATCTTCCTTGTCTAAAGCCATGTTGGCTGTCTCCCATTAGGCCATGACTATCTACATGCTGAGTAATTTTATTCTTTATGATGGTTTCTACCATTTTTCCCGGTACTGACGTGAGGCTCACCGGTCTGTAGTTTCCCGGATCACCCCTCGAACCCTTTTTAAAAATTGGTGTTACATTGGCGATCCTCCAGTCTTCAGGTATTAGAGATGATTTTAATGATAGTTCACAGATTACTAATAGCAGGTCTGCAATCTCATATTTCAGTTCTTTCAACACCCTTGGATGTATACCATCCGGCCCAGGTGATTTGCTACTCTTCAGTTTATCTAATAGTTGTAATACATCTTCCCGATGTATCGATATTTCCTTCAATTCTTCCACACCTTTAAATACCACTTCAGTCATGGGTAACATCCCTACATCTTCCTCAGTAAAGATTGAAGCAAAGAATTCATTCAGTCTCTCTGCTATTGCCTTGTTGCCTCTTAGTGCCCCTTTAACTCCTCTATCATCTAATGGACCAACTGACTCTCACAGGTTTTTTGCTGCGAATGTACTTGAAAAAATCTTTATTTCGCGTTTTTGCTTCCACAGCAAGCTTCTTCTCAAATTCTCTCTTTGCCTGCTTTATCAATACCTTGCATTTGATTTGCCATTGCTTGTGCTGTTTCCAGGTTTCGTTGTTTGGCTCTTTTTTCCATTTCCTGAAAGATGCTTTTTTGGCAACAACAGCCTCTCTGACCTCCCCTTTAAACCATGCTGGCAATTTTTTGGACTTCCTTCCACTTTTCTTAAAGCGTGGAATACAGCTGGTCTGGGCTGCCAAGATAGTATTTTTCAACAACACCCAAGCTTGATGTAAGTCTTTAACCTTTGCAACTGCTCCTTTTAGTTTTTTCTTAACTATTTTCCTCATTTTATCATAGTCTACCTTTCGAAAGTTAAAAGGTAGTACTGTGGATTTCCATACTATCCCTCCTCCACTAATTAAATCAAAGGTGATCATGCTATGATCACTATTGCCAAGTGGCCCCAACACCCTTATCTCTTGCACTAGATCTGGTGTTCCACTAAGGACCAGGTCTAATATGGCTTCCCCTCTGGTCGGTTCATGAACCAGCTGCTCCAAGAAGCAGTCATTTATGTCATCTAGGAACTTTATCTCCCTAGCATGTCCTGCCGTGACACTGACCCAGTCGATACCGGGGTAATTGAAATCACCCATTATTATTATTGCTCTGTAACTTTTGTTAGCTTCCTTGATTTCTTTGAGCATTTCATCATCCATTTGTTCAATCTGGCCTGGTGGTCGATAGTACACCCCCACTGCCATCGCCTTCCCCTTTTTACATGGAATTTCAATCCATAGAGATTCTACAGCAAATTTTGTTTCCTGCAAAACTTTAATCCTTTCTGACTCAATGCCCTCTCTAACATAGAGCGCAACCCCTCCACCAATTTGATCAGCTCTATCATTACGATATAGTTTGTACCCAGGTATCACAGTGTCCCACTGGTTGTCCTCCTTCCACCATGTCTCTGATATTCCAATCATATCTAACCTCTCATTTAGTGCTATATATTCTAACTCTCCCATCTTATTTTTTAGACTTCTAGCATTTGCATACAAGCATTTTAGAGACTGTATTTTATTCATATTAATTCGGCTATTGGTAGACATGGGTAATTTGGGATCTTTAAGCTCTGTCTGCTCCATATTTTAGGGCATTTGGGCTATTTTGCTCTTTTTTGGAACTTCTCTGCTTTTGGTAGTATCCTTCAATGATACATTCTTCCTAACCATCTGCTCTTGGGCGACTGTCGGCTTTCCCCTATTATCTAGTTTAAAAGCTGCTCTATCTCCTTTTTAAAGGTTAATGCCAGCAGCCTGGTTCCATTCCGGTTAAGGTAAAGCCCATCCCTTCGGAAGAGCCCCTCCTTTCCCCAGAATGTTCCCCAGTTCCTAACAAATCCAAACCCCTCATCTCTGCACCATTGTCTCATCCACGCATTGAGACTCCGGAACTCTGCCTGTCTTTTGGGTCCTGCACGTGGAACGGGAAGCATTTCTGAGAACGCTACCCTGGAAGTTCTGGATTTCAACTTCCTACCTAAAAGCCTAAATTTAGCCTCCAGAACCTCCCTACCACATTTTCCTATGCCATTGGTACCGACATGTACCAAGACAGCAGACTCCTCCCCAGCACTATCTAAGACCTTATCTAGGTGGCGCTTGAGGTCCGCTACCTTCGCACCAGGCAGGCATGTTACCAGGCGATCCTCACGTCCACCAGCCATCCAGCTATCTACATGCCTAATGATCGAATCACCAACTATAACGACTGTCCTAACCCTTCCCTCATGGGCACATGGCCCTGGAGAAACTTCCTCAGTGCGAGAGAGTTTTACATCAACTGAAGGACAGGTCCTAGTTACAGGATCACTTCCTGCCACACCAGGGTGATGCTCTCCTGTCACGTGACCTCGCTCCTCCATGGCAACAGGGATGCTGCCAAACTGGAGGTGGGACTTCAGGACTATATCCCTGATTTATTTATTTATATGGTTTCCTTCATATTTTAAGGTTTCCCTCTATTTTTTTAAACTTTGGTCCAATAATGTTATCATACGTGTTCATCAGCCGGTTTCTTTTTAATTAATTTGTGCCCTGCAATGGCTTATACTGAGCATGCGTCTGAACTGTTTTATAAACGTACCCGGATGAGCGCGGGATTATTATGTGTCAGAGCACAACTTCACATTGTGAGCCACTGCTATGACGCTCAGCCTTTAAAAACTGCATATTTCAGGTATTTACACTTACTACTTTTCTGTCGGTTTGTCGGTGTCATTCTTTGGTTTCTTATTTTCATAGGATCTCCGTACATTAGACATTTGTATGCACAAATGTGTTCTTAAAATTCCCTTGCAAGGTTGCTATCACAGAATTTTAGACATATGTCCTTTTAGGCTTATTATTGTGTTATTTATACTGAGAGATTTTGTCATAAAAAGCAGCACCCTTTAGATTTTTAACGCTGCCACGTAACGTCGGAGCTGAAATTGTTTTTAGACTTTAAAATTAAAGAACGGCTTTTAAAATGTGCCGCATCTGGTAATGTTATGAACTTAGAATTTTCGCTATTTGAGCTATATCGCATAATCCACACGGTACTGCTGGACCACCATATTATATAATATATTGAATGCACTTCACACTATTTGTATGAGTTCCTGTCCTGGAATACTTTTCTCTCCCCTCTTTTTACATTTTTTACTTTCCCCGCTTTAAATACTTTTTACTGTTCATCTATAATGTTGATTTTATATTACCACTGTTTGTTTGAATGGCTACATAATTTTAGCTGTTATACAATTAAGTTTTTATAATATTTTCCAAAGTGTGTTTGTTTCATTAATTGCTCCAAGCTAGATTACTAATGAGTACCTTTGCCTCTGTTTTCCTGTATGTCCAAAATTCACTTAATGAATGATACCAAGTCCCTCTGGCGCTGGGATACATTTGTTTCAATTAGCATCTCCACATGGAGTCTTTGTAAAGACTGAATGGTACACTGTGCCTCCTGTAAGTACTTCCTCTTCGTTTTCTAATGTACAGTCATTAATTTATAATCCTATTATGGTTCCTTTACACATTTTAAATTTATATTTTTTATAAGTACCACTAGTATTTCTTTGTTTTTATATGTACTATAGCTTATATTATTTACTCATTCTGTTTTCCCATGATATCTTATAGTTTTAACTTGAGTATTTGTCTTTAAGTTTTTATGCTTGTTTAAATTGGTCATACATGTATACATATATTTTTTCATGTGCTTTTATAGATTTATTATGTCTTATTTATGTTTTTATATTTATTATTTTTTAATTTCAATATTATACTTTTGATTTTTATTGCTTGTTTTATATTATGATATGTTTTATCTTTAAGATGTGTGCCCCCTGAAGAAGGCATTCCTGACGAAACGCGTTGGGGCTTTACTTTTAATAAACCAGTGACCTTCTACACCCTCGCCTCTTGTGCTTTTTCTGGACTTCTTTCTGATGTACAGGGCCTCTCCATCCATGATTTCAAGCACAGGATATGATTATTTTAGTTCGCTTGCCGTGTCAAATAGATTTTCTTGCCTGAGATGTTTCGAAGTCCTGACAAGAGTTGAAGCCAGCTCTATAAAAATAAATGTGATTGTCTTTTTTTTTTGCTTGAGAAACCCCAGTTTTTATTTTTTTTCCTTTTATCCCTTGGTAGCAGGATTATATAGCAGCAGATTGATGATCTATATTTCATGAACTGCAGTCAACAATTCAGAAACGATCCGACCAATCTGTAAGTTTAATTTTGCTCTGATCTGACAGTTTTCCTTGGTTAAAAAAACGAACAAACATAAAACCCAGACATATCTATCATATCCAAAATGAATCTTTGAATAATTAGATAACCATTTGAGAAAATTATAAACCACAGGAAGTTTCTGGGGGCATAAACTGCAATTACAACATTTCTGTTTAAGCTGTTTGTTTTAAAAATATTACTATTAAGTTCCTAGGCAATGACTTTGTCTATAATTGGTATTTGATGATCGCAAGATGTTATAATGTGTAGGCAAATACAGGGGGGGATTTTTTTATTTCTAGGTTGCCAACAAATTCAGCCAAGCATAATTCTGATAGAAAGTTACCACCATTCGATACCTCTCCGTTCTTCTAAAATGAATTAGTTTGGGAAAGGAATGTGCACTTTGAACAGGCATTTATGAACTCTTAATTTTTTTCTTTTTATAGGTCAGGACTATAAATCCAGTAAGGGGCTGTGATCAAATGGCAGAATGTAGAGGAGTAGCCTAATGGTTGAAAACACTGGCTTAGGAATCCAGAAACCAGGGTTCAGTTCCCACTAGCACTCCTTGTGGCCTTGAGAAATTCACTTAACCCCCCATTGCCTCAGAAGAATCCAAGTTATCAATGTCCCTGTTTAATGTACATTACCAAGTTTAAGTTTCAATATAAACCACTTTGATTGAAATGATAAAGCAGTATATAAAACCTGTTAAATACTATCCTGTTTTTGGGACTCTAATCCCACCCAAAATTGTAACTTTTGATTTGTTAGTTCTTGCCTATTTTGTGTGTTATTTTATTGACTGTAAACCGCTATGAAATTGAAAATGAAGGGCGGTGTAGCAAATATAAAGAAACATAAACATAAACAATCAAAGAAGAAATAGACCTACCACTCATACACAAAGCCCAAAAACAGAGAAATAGGAAGATGGCAAGAGACAATATAATTAATAAAATAAAAATTATAAGTGCATAATATAAATCTATATATAAATGACTATGGGAGTCATTTTGGAAGTGCTGTTCATGCTTTGGATGTCCAAAAATGGGCATAGAGAGGTCAAAAACACAGAGACATCTCCAAAGTCATTTTAGAAGCGGAGGCGGTTGGCAGAGCAGTGGAGCAGTTACAAAGAAGAGGAACAGGTCCAAGTCCAGGTCCAGCCCCAGCTTGTTTCCGAGCAACCACAGACCACCAGCCAGCACCTCCCACAACTGAGCGGCTACCACCTCGGCTTGCAGGGATAGCTCATCCTGCCAACCCACTGCCATCACACCATTGCTGAAGGACCTGGCTTCTTCCCGCACAGACGTCAATTTCCTAAACCATGGTCTGACAGCTTGTTCACTCTAGCAGCCCAATAAAAGCAGTGGTTGTGGGTGGACGACTAAGGCAGGCTGATACTTGCTGCAGTCGCTGCAGCTGCACACAGCACATGCTGGGGAGAGACCTGACTGGCTCAGCAGATGGAGGTGGTATATGCTTAAAAGAGGCCTACCAGACCCTAGCTGCCCTAAGGTGAAACCTTGTTGCACAATACAAATGATCAGTAATAGTAGTAAGAGAGCTGCCTGAGACTATCAGAAGGGCCATTGTCACCAAACATCAAACTTCAAAGGGCTCTCTGCTCAGCAGAAATTGCAGCACAGCCATCAGTGTCTGGCGATCCTGGGACTCTGACAGCACCTGCTGCGGAGCGGGTAAGGGAGAAGCAGCCGCAGCAGCAGAAGCTACTACTACCGCCGGCAGAACAGCCAACCGAAGATAGAATCAGAGCCGCCTAGTTGCCCAAGCCGTGCCTGACTGAGGGATTGCACTTCCAATAGCACAGCAACACCAAGGCGAGAGGAAGGAGCGAGACCGGCAAAATAACCTAATCTGGATGAACCTCTAGCAAGCTACAGTATACGAGTATATACTGACTTACAGTACTATACCAGTGACTGTGTGCTATCAGTTAAAAGTCTCGGCCTGTACCATATATTGACCAATTACTGTGGATATTTGCATTAAGTTAATTGAAAGGACAGTCTCATGCATTTGTCCATGCAGCACTGCCTATGCCTTTGCACTGTATTATTGATCATTCTTTCCACTTAGTACTATTAATACTGTTAAGATAGTTCTTATATAAATTTTTCTACTTCCCCCTCCATCGCTTCTCTTCTCATGTCTCCACATTATGTTTTATTTTTATTTTTGTCACTCAATAATCTTCTTCACTCATATCAATTTCCTCTTACCCCTCCTCCTTTTTACCCTAGCTTCTTTGCTTATCTCTTCCCCAATCTTGCCTTCCTCCCTTTCCTCACCTCTTGAACTCCACCTTTTTCTTCCTTACATTCATACCTCTCCCCCTTCTCATTAAATACCTCATCTTCTTTTCCGCCATTTCGTCTCCTCTCTGCCTCACATTCTTCCCCTCCTTCTCCTTCTTTCTTCTGGTGACATTAATCCTAACCCTGGCCCCCCCAGACCATTCTCTCACTCTCATTCCTCTCTCAACCATTCTAATCACATCTATATTCCTCTCCTCTCTCCCTTTCTCTTGTGCATTATGGAATGCACATTCCATTTCTAATAAACTCCCCTTTACTCATGACCTTTTCATTTCTAACTCCTTCAGTCTTCTAGCTCTTACTGAAACCTGACTCCTCCCCGATAACCCTGCATCAGTTGCTGTCCTCTGTCACAGCAGATACCAATTTTCCCACATTCCTCGTGCCACTGGCCATGGTGATGGTGTTGGGTTTCTGCTTTCTCCTTCCTGCCAATTCCATCCTCTCCTTCTACCTCTGTCTCACTCCTTTTCCTCCTTTGAAGTCCATTCCATACGTCTTTTTAATCTATTACCTCTCTGGATAGCTGCAATCTATAGATCCCCTGATAAGTCCATCTCTATCTTTCTCACTGACTTTGACTTCTAGCTTTCCCTATTTCTAGATTCTTCTTCCCCCTCGCTCATTCTTGGTGACAATATTCATGATGATAAACCTTCTGACTCCTATGCTTCTAAATGCCTTTCCCTTACCTCCTCTTCCAATCTTCAACTTTGCTCTTCCGCTCCTATTCATCAGCGTGGTCACTGCCTTGACTTGGTTTTCTTCTCTGTTTACTCTCCAATATCACTAGTCAACAAATTTTTACAAAAGTCATGTTACTGAAATAAAAATACTAATTTCTTCTCAATTTTTATATGCTGAACACGAATATGACAGTGAAATTGCAAAGCTGGCTCTAGTTTTTTTGTAATCTACAAGAATTAATGTTTACATTACGAAATGCATGTCAATAGTAAATATAATAGGCCTTCGGTTAATACCTGTAAAAAAACAAGTCATAGACTACTTCTTAGATTTTTTCGTCTGTCTCTTGTACAGCTGTTCGGGAGCTTCTCTGGGGAGTGTCCAGCAGTAGTCAGCCAGCATTGTAGTGGACCATTTTCCCTGGTATCTTTGCTCCATTGTTGCGATATCCTGGTGAAAACATTCGCCCTGTTCATCACTAACCATACCACAGTTGTCAGGAAAGAAATCGAGATGGGAATCAAGAAAATGGATCTTTAGAGACATATTGCAGCCAAGTTTCTAACACTGCATCAGCATGTCTTCTACTAGTTCGTTGTAGTTTTCTGCCCTAACATTCCCGAGAAAGTTTGTTGACACTAGGCGAAAAGCATTCCATGCTTGTTTCGCATCACCCTGCAGCAAGTTGTTGAACCGGTCATCTTTGAAGAGCTCTCGAATCTGGGGACCCACAAAAACTCCCTCTTAAATCTTTGCTTCGCTGAGTCGAGGGAATTTTTCATGCAGGTATCGGAAAGCTGGCGAAGTGCGGTCCATGGCTTTCATGAAGTTTTTCATCAAACCTAGCTTGATGTGAAGGGGTGGTAACAGGATTTTGTGAGCCTCAACCAGAGCTGGGTGCTGGATATTCTTCTCTCCAACTGTTACATTTTGTCTGTGATTCCATTCCTTCCGCAAGTAGTGCCAATCCCTTGCTCGGCTATCCCACTCACATAAGAAACACATGTATTTTATATATCCCTGCTGCAGTCCCATTAAAAGGGCAACTACCTTCAAGTCACCACAGAGGTGCCAGCTGTACTTGTTATAGTTAATGGAAGTCAGTAGATGCTTTAAGTTATCATATGTCTTTTTCATGTGGACAATAGATTAATTTATCGGCTCAATAATTTACCTTGAGTTCAATAAAATTTTACTCTGCACTGTAAAAGTTAAACTAATCTCAATGCAACTAGGTCTCAAAATTCCATAAGGCCTTTAGTCAGCCAGACTTGCTGGATTGAGTTGGCCTTTTTCCACATCAACGACCTCTATTGCAGTTGCATTGAGATGGCTATTTACTAATTTTTTATAATTACTTTTTATATTATTTTTATATATATACATATGAGATATTTTAACTTTCTCTCAAATGATCACAAACTTTATATTAGCTCTGCAGTCCTCCATTAATGTTCACCATCTCTTAATGTCATCAAAGACCATGTATTTCAAACTTGTAATAAAAAGCTGTGCTTATCTGTTGTTCTTTTGGTGAGAAGCAATGAATTATTTTTCAGATATTCCCGACGCATAATCACGAAGCGCTCCCTCGTTTCACTCTTCGTTTCCTCAGGGGGATCGTATATCCAACTTCCACCCGTTAGATGCTTGCCCTAACGGGTGGAAGTTGGATATACGATCCCCCTGAGGAAACGAAGAGTGAAACGAGGGAGCGCTTCGTGGTTATGCGTCGGGAATATCTGAAAAATAATTCATTGCTTCTCACCAAAAGAACAACAGATAAGCACAGCTTTTTATTACAAGTTTGAAATACATGGTCTTTGATGACATTAAGAGATGGTGAACATTAATGGAGGACTGCAGAGCTAATTTGTGATCATTTGAGAGAAAGTTAAAATATCTCATATGTATATATATAAAAATAATATAAAAAGTAATTATAAAAAAATAGTAAATAGCCATCTCAATGCAACTGCAATAGAGGTCGTTGATGTGGAAAAAGGCCAACTCAATCCAGCAAGTCTGGCTGACTAAAGGCCTTATGGAATTCTGAGACCTAGTTGCATTGAGATTAGTTTAACTTTTACAGTGCAGAGTAAAATTTTATTGAACTCAAGGTAAATTATTGAGCCGATAAATTAATCTATTATTCATATAGCTATATAGGCTCAAAAAGTTGACCATATTGATTTTTCATGTGGACGGCATGCGCTACTGGAATAGATGGAAGACAGTTTCCATTGTTCAAAAGCACAGCCTTCAGACTCAGTTTCGAAGAGTCTATAAATAGTCTCCAGTCTTGTAGGTCATGAGTGATTTTTAAGGCATTCATGAGGCTTTGAATATCGGAACAGAATACCAGATTACTTTCCTTTCTGAAGAAAGGCTCCAACTGCTGGTGGTGCTTTCGATATGAAGTAATGTTGACATCTTCTTCTAGAAGATTCCATTGTTGGAGTCTTGATCCTAGCAATTCTGCCTTGTTCTTGGATAAGTCCAAATCATGAACCAGGACATTTAGTTCTTCCTGTGTTATTCTGTGTGGAGTTGATATGCATCCCAGTGAAAATCTGTGTCACTGCATGCTGACGGACCAGAAGAACAGGTCAGCTCACCCTTGTCCTCATCAGATGAATCAAGAGAATATTCTGATGGAGGATCTGGAATAGGAAGTCCCTCACAATGTGGAACTGGTCTCAATGCAGACGGAATGTTTGGGTAGACTATGCTCGACTTCTTTTGCTTCCTTATTCCACTGGAAAGAGGAGGAACCAAGCAGAAGTAACAGTCATTTATGTGGTTGCTTGGCTCTCTCCACACCATGGGGACTGAAAATGGCATTGATGGTCTTTTGCAATTCAACCGCTGTGAAAGCTTTATTGTACATGTAGCGCAGCATATATGCAGGGCCCAAGGCTTGTCTTGGTCACCAAGCTTGCATCCGAAGTAAAAATGATATGCCTTCTTCAGTTGAGAAGTGATACTTTTCTTCCGGTTGGCAAATGTCACTTCCCCACAAATGTAGTAGAAATTGTCAATGGTTTTAATGCACTTTCGCAGCATTACTGTTCTGTATTGTACCTAAATGGCTAAAATTATATGATTAATAAAAGTTACATGTAACAGTAGCTTAAACTGTCTCGCACACAGTCTGAAATATTTTAAATGCTCAGCCTTTCCGACTGCGTATAGTACACTGCTGACGTCAGATGGCTTCACCAACCGTCTGGCAGTAGTATTGCATTGCTTCAGAAAATGATGCAATCAACTCTGGATGATGTGTGCATGCTGGTATTATGCAATGTGATGCAATATTACATCATTCAAAGCTTATTTGGGATGTTGTTGATGTCCTACTGGATAAATTTACACGGTGAAACGTCAAAAATGAACTACATGCAATATCTTCAAAACGAGAGCCAATAACATTTTTTTAATGTTATATTCATGTTCAGCTCACCAAGATACTAAAGATTAGGGCCTTTTAAAGTCAGTAACTATTTCAGTGTTGACCAGTGTTTCCATACCTCAGTTCTTTCCTTATCTGATCATCAACTCCTAAGTTTCACCCTTCATCACTCCCCATCTCAATCCTGCTCTGTCTCCTCCTACTTTTTGAGGACTCTTCATGCTATCGATCCATTGACTCTTTCCACTCTCGTCTCATCACTTCCTTCTTCCACTTTGTCTTCTAAATCTGTTGATGAGACTATAGTTTCCTATAATACTGCCCTCCCCTCTGCTCTAGATACTCATTCTGTGAGATGCACTATACCCCAGCCACTACTCACTATCTCTGCTCCTTTGCCCATTCAGCTTTGCACATTTGGCTCAAATCTCACTCCCTTTCTGACTTTCTTCACTTCAAATTCATACTAACCTCCTTCCAGTCAGCTTTAGCACTTGCCAAGCAAAACTACCATATCCACCTGACTAATTGTCTTGACATTGACTCCCAACATCTTTTCTCTACTCTTAACTCTCTCCCCAAGGCACCTCCCCTTCCGACACCCCTTCTCTTTCTGCCCAAACCCTAGCTGACTTTTTCCATAACAAAATCCACAAAATTACTTTCCAGTTCCCCACTAGAACATCCCCTCTTCCTCCTCCTCAGTATTTATTTATTTAAAATACTTCTATATTACTGAACTCCCAATTACTCATTGGATCAGCACGGTTTACAAAAAAAAAATTAATCTATTACAATAAATGTATTCAATCAGAGAATAACCAAGCCTTATTTTTTTTTTCAGAACACTGAAACCAAATCAATTTCCTTCAAAACTTTTGGAAATCTAGACCAAAATTTGGTTTCTTTGTATGGAATAGTGTATCCAAATCTCTTCTTACTCATAATCCCCCCACTTGAGGGGAAAAAAGAGCCATAGTACCTTGCAAACGCTTAGATTTAGTAGTTAAGGATGGTAACAACAGGGCAGAAAAATGGGCCAGAACAAACTCATAAAAAACTTAGATAAAAACAAATAAAATTTAAATCATGTTCACTCTGACATCTTAAGCCAATGTAATTGTTCAAATAAAGAAGAAACCGAATCACATTTCCAAGCACCAAATATTAACTTTGCCACCGTATTCTGACAAAGCTGAAGCCTTTTCACCTGTCATTGTGAATAATTTAACAAAATTATATTACAGTAATCAAGAAAGCTTAACACCGTACTCTGCACTAACAACCAAAACATTTTCAGCACAAAGTATAGACACAGCCTTTGGAGTTGTCACATTTTATAAAAGGACTTCAAAATGATCGAACTAACATGAGCTTTCATAGTAAAGTCTTCAAAGAAGAATACCACCAATACCCGAAGCATCAATTCCCTTTTAAACTTCAATTTCTCTATTGCTTCCAATAGCTGTCCAGGAATTAACTCACCATTATTTAGGCAAAGAATTTTAGTCTTTGTCATATTCAACTGGAAGAGTAACAACAATGCCTATTTATCCAGTACTAATAGCACTCTGTTTACTATAATGTAATAATTCTCTTGCTGCCTTGGAAACGATAACAATACTAAAATATCAACTGCATAAACATAGTATTTAAAATCTTCCTTGTCCAACAACCAGCCCAAGGTTAGCAACAACACATTGAACAATACAGGGAACAAAGGCGATCCCTGAGGGATCCCACAATCTGGTTTCCATGGCCTTGAACGTTCGATCCTAACTTGCATCATAAAAGTCCGATTACACAGAAAGCCTGAGAACCACTCAAAGACCTTGCCTGATATACCCAAATAATCCAAGATAGTCAATAACATTTTACAGTCTGCAACATCAAAGGCTGTACTTAAATCAAATTGTAACATAACTGCTATGTGTCACCTTGTCAATATGCTATTCATATCCAAGACAAGAATACCCAGTAACCATTCCGTATTATGAAATTTATGAAACCCAAACCCCAAATTGTTCAGTCATGATCTTTCAAGTATTGAATACATTGACCTGCAACTATTACATCTAATATCTTCATATAAAAAGGTAGGTTCCCTATTGGGCGAAAATTAGAGGCTTCAACCAAACTGGCCTTGAGTCTTTTGGGATAGGAGTTAAAATAATATCTTCTCTCTCCAATGGATATCCACCCTCTAAAAGGAGGGTAACTTCCATCCAATAAAGCCAACATCTAAACGAAAAAGGCATGGAACAAACAATAAAAAATGGATACACAACAGCCAGTGAAAGTTTCTTAATATATTTACAGAATGGCGAGGCCGCGGGGCAGGGTCCCTAGCGGCCGTAGTTAACCAGGCGCGCGGCCCGGTGCGGGACCCTGCTCACGGCCTGGAAGGAGGGCGGGGGCAGGAGAGTAATTTAAAGTCATTGGCTCGCCCTGAATATAGAGGTGGGCGCGAGCCAATGAGGAAACAAGAAAGGGGGGGGATTTAAAAGGAGCGCGCGGCGGCGGCGGTCCCTTTACGAGACCGGTAGCGGGGGAGGAGGACGGCATCTTACCGGAGCGGCTGCAGGACCGGAGTGAGTTTTTTTATTTTTTTTTTTCACCGCTGTGCGTCTGCTAGGAGAGGTCCGGCGCAGTGAGTGGGGGGTGTGTGCGGCACAGCGGCTGCCGGATAATTTTGTGCTTGCTGGGTGGAGGGGCGGAGAGGGCCTAGTTTCGGGAGGGTTGTGTCCGGAGCTGCTGCAGGCACGTGCCGCAAGGAGATGCCGCCGCGGAGAGGAAGGCCAGGAAAACAGGCAAAGGGGCGGAATGTGAGGACGTCGGGAGGGGCAGCTGCAGGAGAAGTTGTACAGATGCTGGGGGCCAGAGGACACCGCGTAGGCAGAGGGGGAAGGGCCAGAGGGAGTAGGGGCAATGAGGTAGGCGCCGGGGGCACAGATAGAGGGAGGTCTTCGGCAAGGGGGGGCAGGGGGGTGGGTGGCCTGGTGAGGGAGTCTGTTATGGGGGGAACGGCTCCAGGTGAATTAGGGGGTGGCGGGGCAACCGATGGGGAGTGCAGTGGGGCGGGGGGGTATGGAGAGGCCGGGCAGGTGATGGTGCGAAGGGGTGCAGAGGGTGGGCTTCCAGAGGCGAGTGGGGGCAGTTGGGGGGACAAGGGACGGGGGGTGGGGGGGGGGACACGGGATAGGGGGATGGGGTGGAGGACAGGAGATGGGGGGGGGTGGGGGGAGGGGGGCCAGGCTGGACGGGTTGGCCTGCACCATGGTTTGGGGCTCACACATACGGGCCTGGCCCCTGGGTACCAGGGAGAGCAGCAGGCAGTGGGGGGTCTCCGTTGGGAGCGTCGCCATGGGAGCATTGGAGGGGCGGAGGCCAGGGCTCTTCTCGGGCAGAGTGGGTGTCTGCTTGGCCGCATTGTGCCCCCCCGGTTGTCCCCTCTCCCCCGCTGTTTCTGCTTTGTCTTTGCAGGTGGACAGAGACGCACGGGAGGCGGCGCAGAGGCCCGACGGACAGCGTGCGGCTATGGAGGAAGTGCCTGGGAGTGTAGCCGAGGGCCCTCTGCGGAGTGAGGCCAGCGCAAGGAGCGCGGTGGGAGCACAGGCACCCGGCCTAGAGGTGCGAGATCCAGCAGTGCTGCCACCGGAGAGGTCGGCGGGTGGCGGAAGTGACATGGGTGAGTTGGCCGCATGCAACGTGGCGGGAGGGGGAGGGGCGGATCCGGTCGGTGGGACGGACACGGGTGGGCGTAAGGCGAAGCGCAAATGTCGGCACGGGCGGCGGGGTCGGCGCAGTTCGGATTCTTCCTCGGCGTCCTCTTCGTCCTCCTCATCATCCTCGATAGCGCCTGCTCGTTCGGGAACAGGTCTCGTTACGGGTGTGGGTGCGCCGGTCAGCGCAAAGGGCGTTAATAACGTGGTGGCGTTCACGGAGTTGTGGGAAGGAGTCCCGCGGCACTTACGGCGTAAGATATGTAAGCGGCGCTATGTCGATATATTCCGATTGTTGGAAGGCAGAAGGCGCTCGGGAGAGAGTAAGAAAAAGCGTAAAGAGGATGAGAAGGCGGGTCGTGTCCGGAAGGTGTCCCGGAATGTGCTTAATTGGGTGCGAGCCTTCTTAAGGTTGGCTAGTGTTTGGGGGCGGCAGACGCCAGAGGATTATGGCATGCTCTTGGCATATGCTGACTCCATTTTAGAAGCGGCACAGACGCATGGCGGCTTTGCGTGGCTGAATTATGATGAAAAATTTCGTGATAAAATGGAGGAGAGTAAAGGGTTGTCCTGGGGCACTCAGGACATTAATTTGTGGCTAACCCAGATGTCTGGGGGTGCGGGTGTGAGCAGTGGAAATACGGTGCGTACTGGGGGTGGTGTTTTTGCAGGTGCGGGGCGGTCCTTTCGGGCGAACGGGGGCTCTCTGAGACATCTGTTGGCGTTTCAATAGATCCTCGTGCCCGTTCCCCGATTGCAAGTTCCGGCACGCGTGCTCGGGCTGCGGAGGTGGGCATTCCGCACTTAAATGCTTCAAAAAAGGTAGTGGGCCCCCCCCCTGCGGCGGTCCCCAAGTAGGATGGCGTGGATGGAGTTGGCTCCCACCCCAATCTCGCTGGCGGTGATTAAGGAATGGTTGGGGGCTTATCCGCGGAAGAAGGAACGGGAGCTGTTGGTGCAGGGGTTTAGTGAGGGCTTTAGTATACCGGTGCAAGGTACGATAGTGGGTAAGGTGGCACGTAATTCCCCTTCGGTACGGCGCTTGGCGTCGGTTGTTCGCGAGAAGTTAGCGGTGGAGTTGGGTGTGGGCAGAATTGCCGGTCCATTTGTGGAACCGCCATTGGAGGAGTTGGTGCTGTCTCCTTTGGGGGTAATCCCTAAGAAGGAGAAGGGGAAGTTTCGGCTGATACATAACCTCTCCTTTCCGTTGGGGTGAGTCGGTGAATGCGCATATTCCCAGAGAGTTGTGTGCGGTGCGGTATGCGTCCTTTGACGAGGCTGTCGGTTTGGTGAAACGTTGTGGCCCTGGGGCCCAATTAGCGAAAGTTGATATTGAATCGGCGTTTCGCTTGCTACCCGTTCACCCTGCTTCCTTTTATTTGTTGGGCTTTGCGTTTGAAGGGGACTTTTATGTGGACAAGTGCATGCCCATGGGTTGTTCCGTGTCGTGTGCCTACTTTGAGACATTTAGTACATTTTTGCACTGGAAGTTAGAGCAACGGGTCGGTAACAGGAACGTCGTGCATTATCTCGACGATTTCCTCTTCGTGGGGGCGGCGCATTCTCAGGTGTGTCAACAGTTGCTGGATGGTTTTCAAGGCATGGCTAGGGAGTGTGGGCTTCCGTTGGCGGCTAACAAGACGGAGGGCCCGGCAACTTGTATCACGTTTTTGGGAGTGGAAATCGACTCAGTCGAGATGGTGGCGCGCCTCCCTCTCGAGAAGGTGGTGAAATTGCGCGTTTTGGTTGCGAACGGGCTGGCCTCGGATAAGTTATCTTTGAAGGAGGTGCAAATGCTCATTGGATCCTTGAATTTCGCATGCAGAGTGATTCCCATGGGCCGAGTTTTCATGCGTAGTTTGTCGGCCGCCACGGTCGGGGTTCGGAAACCGCATCATCGGATTAGAATGTCCCGGGTCATGAAAGCTGATCTGAGAGTGTGGGAGAATTTTCTAGAAGATTTTAACGGGGTATCGGTGCTGATGGAGGCGGAGGTGTCCAGTTTTGATTTACAGCTGTTTACGGACGCAGCGGGCAGTGGGGGGTTGGGGATTTATTTTGGAGGGGATTGGTGTGCGGCCCAATGGCCGCAGGCTTGGCATGTGGATGGGCTGACGAAGAACATTACGTTCTTGGAATTGTTTCCGCTATTAGTGGTGTTGCATATCTGGCCCGATCGGGTGAGGAACCGCAGATTAATCTGGTGGTGTGACAACGAAGCTGTGGTTGCGGTGGTCAACCGGTACACCCCGCGATGTGCGGTAGTGGCGGGCCTAATGAGAGCTATCGTTTTTGCTTGTTTGCGTTTAAATGTCGCAGTGAAAGCTCGGCACATCCCAGGTTGCACTAATCGAATTGCTGATGCGCTTTCTCGTTTCAAGTGGGACCTGTTCCGGAGGCTGGCGCCGGAGGCGAGCGAGGAAGGCAAGGAAGTGCCCGAGCATTTATGGACGAGTGGCCTGCAGAAATGGTCTGCTTGTTGAAGAACTCTCTGGCCCCGACGACCTGGTCGGCATACTCGAAAGGATTCGATGCAGTACGGGAGTACTTGGCGGGGAATGGCTGGAAGCCGGGAGCTGAGGTGGATGGCTTGTTGGGGCAATATATAGTGGAGTCGAAATGTGCGGGGATGTCCAGGGCTTCGGTTCGGACGAAGTTGGCTGGATTTGCTTTCTTTGCCAAGGCAGCGGGTTGGGGGTTGGCAAGGCCGGGGTTCTTGGTACAGAAGTTATTGAGGGGTTGGGATAGAGCGTGTCCTGCGCTTCCAGATGCGCGGTTACCTGTGACACATGACCTCTTGGTGCGGCTCAGTGCAGCACTGCCGTATGTAGCAGCTTCCGCTTATGAGGCGGTGCTGTTTAAGGCGTTGTTTTGCTTGGCATTTTTCGGGGCTTTTCGGGTCGGCGAGCTGGTCGCTGGTTCGGGCCGGCAGGTGCCGGCCGCGGGCTTATTATTGGGTCATGTGCAAATGGGAAGTGGTCAGCTGCGGGTCAAGTTGGCTAAATCGAAGACCGACCAGTTGGGCAAAGGCCTTTGGGTAGTCTTGCATAAGGTTGACTCCCTGCCGACGTGCCCAGTAGAGGCCGTGCGGGCCTATTTGGCGGTACGCCCGGCGGTTGGTTCTCTCTTCTTCGTGCACATGAATGCAAGCTGGGTGACTCGTTTTCAGGTCGCGGCAGTGCTCCGGTTGACCTTACGGTATCTGGGCCTGGATCCTAAGCGCTTTGCGCCGCACTCTTTCCACATAGGTGCGGCGACAAGTGCGGCGGCGGCAGGGATGTCAGCAGAGGCTATTCAGAACATTGGAAGGTGGAGATCACAGGCCTTCAAGGGTTATGTGCGCTTGTGAGACAGCGGGTGAGCAGGGGAATAATGTTTGCTTTCTTTTTCAGATGCTGTGCGGTGCCCGCAATGGTGCTGGATGATCGGGCACTCATTTGTACATTGGGCGGGACTGCAGGCAGCTGAACGACCGTTGGGTCCTAATTTGGGGCTCGACCCGCCAGTGGTGTCTCTTCTATGGCTTGGTGAAAGGGGGTTGCGTTGGCAGCAGCTTTTACCATTGCTTCGGCACCATCGACGGGTGCGAGCGAAGCCTGCTGTAATACTGCTGCATCTGGGAGGGAACGATGTAAATAGTTGGACTTGTAAGCAGCTCATTCGGGCAGCAAAAAGAGATTTGGCGGAAGTGCTGAGAATGTTCCCTCAGGTTATTATAATGTGGTCTGACATAATTCCAAGGCCGGTGGGCGGGGGGCAGCGGCGATGGTCCAGGGGGTTAGCGAAGGTCAATCGCCAGATTGGGCGGTGGGCATGTCAGCATGGGGGTATCAGATTATGCACTCCTGGGTAGATGTAGATTGTGCTGGACTTTATCGCCAGGACGGTGTGCATTTATCAAAGGTGGGAGTGGACCTGCTGTTAAATGACTGGCAGGAGGCCTTGGAATGTGTGGTACAGTGGGAGCCGCGATGGTCGCAGCTTTAAGGGGGGGGCGGCGCACGGGCGTATGTGCCCTACGCCGGGTGGCGGGATCCCGGAGGTTTCCGGGGTCCGGAGCCTTAAGCTGGAATGGGGGTGGGGGCGGGTGCCCCCAACCCGGGTGACCCCTGGCCGGTCTTTGCTAGTAGTATGGCGAGACCGGGGAAAAAGGGGGGTTGGATTTGCCGCTGGCTCGGCCGCGGCGGGAGTGGAATGAGCTCACCTTGCTAGTAGTATGGCGGTTGAGGGCTCATTCCGCTCGGGAGTTGGTATGATATTAAGAAGTTGGTTGTTGAAAACAATGTTTGGATTGTATTAAAAAATTAATAAAGCTGCGACCATTTGAGCCAAAAGATCAGTGTATATGTATTTCTTATGGGTACGGTGTTTGGCGGGACGGGAAATAAAAGGGGTGGAGGGTCGGGGGGGGGGGGTAGAAGCGGGGGCCACCGGGTCCGACCTGCCTGGGTTATGGCGAGGCCGCGGGGCAGGGTCCCTAGCGGCCGTAGTTAACCAGGCGCGCGGCCCGGTGCGGGACCCTGCTCACGGCCTGGAAGGAGGGCGGGGGCAGGAGAGGAATTTCCCGTCATTGGCTCGCCCTGACTATAGAGGTGGGCGCGAGCCAATGAGGAAACAAGAAAGGGGGGGATTTAAAAGGAGCGCGCGGCGGCGGCGGTCCCTTTACGAGACCGGTAGCGGGGGAGGAGGACGGCATCTTCCCGCCCGCCCGCCCTGCATTCATGCAATGGGGATGGGTTGTCGCAGCTGGTGGGGGGGGAGGCGGGATCCCGGAGGTTTCCGGGGTCCGGAGCCTTAAGCTGGAATGGGGGTGGGGGCGGGTGCCCCCAACCCGGGTGACCCCTGGCCGGTCTTTGCTAGTAGTATGGCGAGACCGGGGGAAAAAGGGGGGTTGGATTTGCCGCTGGCTCGGCCGCGGCGGGAGTGGAATGAGCTCACCTTGCTAGTAGTATGGCGGTTGAGGGCTCATTCCGCTCGGGAGTTGGTATGATATTAAGAAGTTGGTTGTTGAAAACAATGTTTGGATTGTATTAAAAAATTAATAAAGCTGCGACCATTTGAGCCAAAAGATCAGTGTATATGTATTTCTTATGGGTACGGTGTTTGGCGGGACGGGAAATAAAAGGGGTGGAGGGTCGGGGGGGGGGGTAGAAGCGGGGGCCACCGGGTCCGACCTGCCTGGGTTAACACCTCTCAAACTCTTTAAAAGATGGTACCTTAAATGATCCCCAAGAGCGATCTCTCCATATGATGAGTCCACCTCAACTCTTGGAGAAAGTGCTAATAATTTCTCCACATCTGATCCCTGCATCAAAAGACTACCTTGAATTTTCCACACCTTATTCTGAAAAAAATCTGCCAATACTTGTGGCAACAGTGAAAGATGAGGGCGTATTTTTAAATGCTCCCCCAACAATGTAGCTGACACCTTAAATAACAACTGCTGCTGTGAGGGTGCCTGCATAATTGACTTCTCATAATACTTCTTCCAAGTCTGCCTAATCATTCCTTTATATTTACGATACTAACACTTCCACAGGGATTTGTCCTCTTCATTGGCGGATCGGTGCCATTTAAGTTCTAATCTCCTACATTCCCTCTTTTAGCACCTTAAAATCTTGAGAATACCAAGGATCTGCTCGTATACACCATGCTTTCCGTTTAAGAACTACTGGAGCCATCTCTTCAAATAGCTCATGCGAAGCCATGACCTAATCTATTGAAAGAGTGCCTGACTCCTGTTGCAATTCCAGAACCTTTCTTTCCTTCATCATGTCCCAGAAAACCTCTGGGGCTATGAATTTACGCATAGCCTTATATTCTACCTGGGAGTCTAGATGCTCATTAAACAGAGATATCTGAAGTGTAAATTCAGTCAAAGCAAATCAAATAATGATCTGACCATTTCATTGGGCTTGCTCGCACATCAGTAAAAGGGTCATTCTGCACAATGATTAGTGGGGATGTTCATCCCCCACTAATCGCTTGGGTCTGATTCTGTCTCCAGAGCTCCCCGCACGTACAGAGGAGATGTACAGGAAGCTTTGGACGGGGAAGAGAGAGGGAGGTCCAGAGGAGGAGCATGGGCAGAGTAGGGGTGGGCCCACATCCGAGGACATACAAGGCCTCTTCCATTCGGGGCCCTGTACATCTGGGGGGGCAAGGATGGTCAGAGAACTTATTCCACCGAAAGGAAGGTGAGTGGCAGATGAGGGTTCCCCATTGCCTTGCCCCAGCCATGGAAGGCCCGTCCTGGGGTCGGGCAGCAGGGAAATTAAGTCCAAACGCAGCACCAGGGTTTCATGCAGAAGCATTAGCTGGGTTAGGTGGGGTGGTTGCTGGACATACAGCGCTTGTGAATTGAGCACATCTGACCCATCTATTTCCTCTGATTCTGCTCCCGCGGGAACATATAGTTCCCACAAGTGCAGAATCAGGTGCAAATCTGGCCCATCCAGATTTTGGATGTCCAGATGGGCCCCGATTGGAATTGGCCTCATGGAGGCCCATTCCGACATGTGCATCTCCAGGCCATCTGGATGTTCAGATGTCCAGATGGTCCAGAGATGCACCCCTAGGAGCAGAATCACATCACAGTGGCTGGATGTCTGGGAGATGTCCGGATTCAGGTACCCCAGACATCCAGTCACTTCCCCGGCTGGCTTATCCTGGCTCCTTCATGGAGTCGCAGCACCATGGCATCTTATCGCCATGGCACCATGGCTCCCATGCAGGAGCCGCAATCCCTGGTGGCAGCAGTATCTGGCCTGTTCCCTGCAGCCCAACCCCTGATCGGTCCTCCCCTCACCTTCTTGTCACCCCTCGGCGCTGCCATCCCCTGTCTAGCTGACCAACCATAGACGTACAGGGTCCCACTGCCCACCCTCATTCCTCCTCTGGCCCATCCCCTCACACCCATGAACAGAGCTCCCCACACAAGTCAGCTATACGTGCAGGGTGCTCTATTGCTGCCAGTGCGATCCGGATGTTTAGCGGGTCTGGACATCTGGATCAGACATCTAGACCCACTAAATAGGGATTGGAATGAACCCCTAAGTGAATAACCTGGAGCAGAAAAGAAATATGCACACCAATCTAATTGGTGCCCTGAAACATGAAGATGGAAACGCCAAGTTAGAAACACCTAAAGAGTGTAAAAATGCCAAATACTCCGAAGATTGGGCATCAGATAAATCCTCTAAATGCAAATTAATCTCTCCTAATAGCAAACAATTTTGGACTGATATAGTCCATGATGATAATATTCCTCTCTGCAATGGAATCAATAGAGTTCATCCAAAGAGTAACCCTCCTCACTCACTACAAAGGAAACACCCTAGACCTAATCTTCACACCCATCCACCCCATCCACACCAGTCCCCCTCCATAACAACGCACTCATTACCCTAGACAGATCATAGTCTCATCTCATTTACCTTACCAATAAAATCACCATTAAAAACAGATCAAAAGCAAACAACCCAAAGATTTTAAAGCTTCAACAAGGCCACTTTCTAGAAAGCACCCTACTATATCTGACCACTGATTCAACAGACACAACAGAACTAAGAGAAAATTGGAACAAGGTGATTGGAGCTGCAACAAAGCTACCAGAACAACACCAAACCCCCTCAAAAAACAACACACACGAAAAACCCTATGGTATACACATACCCTCAGAAATCTAAAAATGGAACTGAGAAGAACCGAGAGAAGATGGCGGAAAACCACCTCAAAAGAAGACTAGAACAAATACCTCATACTTCTTAAAAACTATCATACCAGCACAGATCAAGCCAAGAAAGAATATCATTCTAAACTCATCAACACAGCAGCAAACCACTGACGAGAACTATTTGAAATAGTAAAACGACTCATAGAAGCTCCAGAGAACCACAACCATACAATCAACATCGCTCAGCAACAGTTAGCTGCAAACTACAAACAATTACACCCTGATCTTGTTCACAACATCCCAACCCTCACCGAGAATAATAACATAAAGACTTGCTGGCAGACATTTGATACAATTGACATCAAAAACATCTTGAACATCCTAACAAAGTTAAACACCACCACTGGATCAAGCTAGCAAGCACAGAAATCAGCCCATTCCTAGCTAAGATAGTGAACGAAACACTCCACCAAGGAATAATGCCTCCCAATCTTAAGATCTCCTCCATCCGCCCTAAACTGAAAAAAACAAACCTAAACCCTACAAACCCAACATCATACCGTCCTATTGCCAGCCTCCCATTTCTCACTAAAGTCACAGAGAAAATGGTACAGATCCAACTACAAAATCACATAGATGAAAACAATATACTGGATCCCCAACATCATAGATTTTGCCCACTACATGGCGTTGAAACCCTCATGACCTACCTCTTGACACCATAACCAAGGGAATTCAAGAGGATATACAAACCTACCTGTTACTATTCCTCGACATCTCCTCAGCATTTGACACAGTCAATCACAATATATTACTACAAAGACTACAACTATTTGGAATCCAGCACATAGTACTCAAATGGTTTAAAGCATATCTAACAGAGAGCAAGCAACAAATAAAAATTGGCATAAGCATATCCGAACCCTTAAAGCAAAATCAAGGAGTACCTCAAGGCTCTATTCTTTCTGCACCCCTTTTTAATTTATACTTGCAACCCCTATGCTCAATAATCGAAAAACACAACATCCACTATCACAACATCTAATGGATCTGCACTGGCTCCCAGTGGCCGCCCGCATCATCTACAAACTACTCATCACAACATTTAAACTCATCAATGGCATCGCACCATCTTACCTCAATAACCTAATCACTATTCAACCTAGCAACAGGAGCAGGAGAACTATGAATCTCAACACCCTATGTATCCCGACCAGCATAAGATCTGTCAAGGCCGAAACAAGCAATAGGGTGTTCACATACTCAGCGCCAATCCAATGGAACCAACTACCGCATGAATTAAGGCTCACAAACAACCTGAACGAATTTAGACGAAAACTGAAAACCTATCTGTTTCAAACCCACTACAACTTGATCTAACTGCGATACCCTACCTCAACCAGATCTCCTCTGCCGCACTCGGCAGCATATAATCTAATAGTATATAGTCATGTATAACTTGTACACCTTGGCAACTAATTCCGTACAAATTGTATATAACCATGTATAGTCTGTACACCTTGGCAACTAATTCTGTACAAATTGTATATATGGGGCCCTCCCCCAATCTACTGAAATCAAATGTATACCTTGATCTGTGTGCTTTAATCAAATATGTATCGTATCCAAATGCTTGTCCCGTGTTACGTAATCATTGACTAATCAAAATGTAAAACTGAAATCTCAATGTACCGTACAATACATTATGATTCTGTAAAGTAAACCGCTGCTGATCGTAGGAAGCAGCGGTATACAAGTGTTTACTAAATAAAATAAATAAATAAAAATAAATATATGCCGATGATATCATGCTGTACTGTCCACTCCTCTCCAATCAACCGGAGTACAAACAAATCCAAGACTGTTTTACTGAAGTTACACACTGGCTATCATCCAACAACTTATCCATCGACTTAAATAAGACGGAAGCTATGTTAATTACAAGAGATACCACCTTCACTCCCCACCTACCATAAAACTAAACAACATGCCAATAACTGTGAAAATGCAGCTGAAATACCTTGGCATCATAATTGACCAACAACTATCCTTTAAAACATAAATAACAATGACAGCAAGGACAATCTACCTCAAAACAAAGACCCTACAGAGACGTAGACCATTCCTAGAATCAACAGACTTCAGATCCGCACTAAAAACCCTCATACTCTCCCACTCAGACTTCTGTAACAACATCTACCAAGGATTACCTCAATCAACCCTCCTCCCTCTTCAAACTGCCCTATAAACAGCTGCACGTATTATACAAGTTGCAAATAAATATGAACATATCACCCCTATCCTAAAACAAGTACACTGGTTACCACTTGCCAGCAGAATAAACTACAAATGCATCCTGCTCACCCACAAAGCACTCCACTCCCACAAGAAACTTGTCTCAAAACCCTACTACAAAAAACATAAACATCCAGACCATGAAGACAAACAACAATCTGTAAACTCAGCATACCACAAACCAAACATAAATACAACCAACATACATGTCACAAAGCATTTGAACTGTACGTCCCATCCCTATGGAACTCTCTCCCGTACACCTTAAGAAACATCACCAACCTCCCTACATTTAGCAAACACCTAAAGACCTACCTCTTCATAGAACACTTTGGACCCCCTACCTAACCCTCTAAAATACAACTCAACACAAAAAAACCATGAACATAAATAGTTTTGTATATACCAACTAGAATGTTAATAGTTATTTATATTAATCAAATATTACAAAGTTACATTAGAAAATGATTGAATGTTCAAATGTTCAAATAGTTTTTGTATAATAAAATGTTCAATGTAAAATGTTTTGTTATATGTAAACCGCTTTGACCTGGTGAAAAGCGGTAGATAAATACAGTTAAATAATTAATTAATTAATTAATTAATCAATATAGATGTCCTGAACCCTAGTCCAAAGGCCAAGGGGACGATAGACTAAGATAAAAAAATATACCTTTCCTCTCTTTCCCCTAGACAGACCTAACAGTATAATGCTTCTAACTCAGGGAAGAATATAGTATCTTCCAATTTAATGTGAATATAGTATCTACCAATTTAATTTAGCAATTGTTAATTGCCCGTTACCCCAATTTAACCTCCAAGTTGAATAACCTTGTTCGATGTAAAGCCTGTTGCTATAACTGTTCCATGTAAACTGCCTTGAATGTATGATAAGGTGGTACAGAAGACCTGTTAAATAAATAAATAAAATAAATAAATAAATAAAATGCTTTATATAATAACAATAAAGCATCTCCCACCCGTCCAATCACTGGGATATTCAAAAACGTATAACCTGGAGGAGAAACTTCATGTGCCAGTGGATCTTTTTCTAATCTCAACCACAATTCAGTTATAAACAGAAACCCCAGGTCCAGCTCCACCAGTAGATCATTAATAAGAGATACTTTATTACATATCGAGCGCACATTTACACTAAGACAAGGAATAGGAATTTCATTAATGTCAGGGCTATTTTTTCACTCTTATAATAGCGAAATTAATTGTCTGTCCCATAATCTATTTCTACTATACATCTTACCTTTCCTTGCCCTTGACACTGTAACCTCTATAGGAGAGTCTGCACTTAAAAATATAGGGGTATGTTTACTAAACCGTCTTAATGCTCCTGGCGTTAGCTCCAGCGATGAAGTGAAGAATGCCATAAAAGGAATGGGCGTTCCAGTTTTAAGGTAGCAATCGCGGGTTATCGCGCGATAAAGTGCGCTGCGCTCATTATTGCGCAATAAAGTGTGCCACACTCATTATCACGTGATAAAGAGCGCAGCGCTCATTATCGTGCCATAGAGGGAGCCACGCACGTTACCACGTGTTAACCTTAACTTCGTGTGCTGACCTGCAGTCACAGTAATAGAGGTGTAGCACACTGGTTATTACAATGCTTGCTAAAACAGGGGTCATGAGTTCAATCCCCCAGTGAACCAAATGAATAAGGTTGGCCAAGGCAATTCCTTTTCCTGCTTGAAACAGTACAACAATCTGTGTTGCCAGCAAAAAATTCCTGCACCCCAGTGCCATAAACTAATGCACCTTTTAGGGCGCACCAGAAGGCACATCCTAAACTACAATGTCAGCCAAGGCGGTTTATAATGTGCCTCAGAGGCCATGTCGAAAGGTTGCCAACTCCCAAGGCACCATAGTAGGCACCCCATAAGCTGGCTGAATCTAAGGTGTGGCTAAAGATGCCCCAAGGATGTATAGGTGACTCAAAAAATGTTGGCTAAGGGCAGTAAGGTCCCCCAAGTTGAAAAGCAAGACAGGTATGGGCCAAACACTGATGTAACCCTAACACTGCACAGAGCAACAAGGAAAGACATGCACAAGTAATGGAAGGAAGTAGATCTGAGCTGATGGACCAGACAAATCTGCGTCCAGCCCATGTGGCAGCTGGAAAAATGAACAAACATATCGGGGGCAGCTGCAGCGATGCACAGGGTGATGGTCATGTACCATGCAAAAATGACAGTGTGTGCAGAGGATGGGAAGACGTGTCCAGCAGAGGAGGTAGAAGTGGAAAGATAGGCATAATGACAGGAGGACAGCGAAGTAGCAGTGCCATACAGAGCAAACACAAGAGAGGCAACCAGGGAGAGCTGCAATGCAGAAATGTGTAGCAGTGCAGGACGTGGGGTAGCAGCATGCACATCAGGGTAGGACGGCACACAGCTGGCAGACACACATAGATGGACAGAAGGATGGTTGACAACTGTGATAAGGGTACAATGTGCTAACAGCACAGATCTGCACAGATATGACTGTCACAGGAATGAAAAGTAGCTGTGCAGGACAGGCAAACAAATGCAAGAGAACAGAGAGGAATCAAACCTATGACCATTAGTACAAGTGTTAATGCACAAACCGATAGGCCCCACCACCAACGTGAGCTCATTAGCAAAGGCTGCATACAAGAATACTGCAGGGCATCACACAAGAAGCCTGCTGGATGCCAGGATAGGCAAACCTCCAACAGTAACCATGATGAAATGCACATGCAGATCTGGTGTGTACAGATCAAATCACAGTCTGTAATTGGGACCAGAGCCACATATAACTACATGCACACACACAATGAAATGTTATGCAGTGGATACAGCATGCAAAAGAGGAAAGAACCTAAACCCAAAGGGTGGCAGGGGATGCCCTGTGGAGCAGGGCAAAATATGGAACAGAACAGAAGTGGAGCATGTGAGAATTGAACCTGCAAACAGGTATGCCACAGACCAGCTAAACCACAGCAATGCCAATCCCCCAAGCAGACTGCCATGTAAATGCTATAAAGAAAGAGACATATGTAACAGCTAATATGTGATGGATAGGCAGCACAGAGGGCACACTTTGGTGTACAGTGAAGAGATGGAAGTGTGTGTGCATAGGTGATGAACCTGCAGGTACCTAATTGTCATGTTAGTACAACAGAAAAAAAAGTAAACCCCATGTGGGGATCAAACCTGCAATCTATGGTGTTATAACACATGTCTGTAACCACTATCCCAAACAACCACAACGAGCACAAAGCAAAAATAGTACCTCAAAGGGAAGGTGTGTATGGGAACCTGTAACACCCAGTGATGTGGCAAACGGTTGGCAGATAGACAGCTGGCACCGTACAAGGATGTGAGCACAGGTGGGCCATGTATATGACCAGCAAATCATTAAATACAAGTGTCAGTGTGATCAAGCAGCAGCAGAGGCAAATGTATGTCAAACACATATTTTTATTTTAGTGTAGATACTGCCATCATAATATCAAGGTGAGTGGATCCCAGGTGAAAGACGGAAAACACATTTAGCAGAGCAGCAACCCACATCTTACAGAAAGGTCACTGGCCCGTCTACAAATGATGGGCAGGAGAGATAATGTGCATCAGGTGCATGGTGTGCAGTATGCATTAGGCCCCCACCCTCCCACATGCTGCTGCATGCCCCAAATGTGTTAGTTACATATGTGTGCATGTAGACAGTAGGCGGTGCATGTTGAGGGCCCAACACACATCAATCATGATCTGTTCTTTAAAATATATCTATCTGGCAACACAGGAGGCACACAAATCAAAAAGCATATGTTGTTAATATTTTGAAAGTTTAAAAACACATATCGAAATTTATGTTACAGCTGTCACATAATGCCTGATATAGGAATCAAAGCTGCAACAATGTAACCCTAAACAATCGTCAAATGCACAATGAGGATATGCTAACAGGTATCAGAGGCACATGAACACAGAGAATTCAAAAGAAACTACCTGCAGAAACATGCAGAGATAGCACTATGCAGAAGGTCCCCCTTCACTGGTTGGTGTGGATACAGTGTCCTTACACATATATCATGGTACAAGGAATGCACAAATGAAGGATGAAAATGGACACTCACACTGCCACACTCCAAATATAACGGGGCAATGTGAGTGTCGTTACCTCAGGGGATAACTAGGGCTGCACAGACATGCAATGCTAGGTGTGTAAATCAATGCAGAGCATCACATCTGTACAGTAAGCAGACACAATAACCTGCATATAGAGATGGAAAGAAAGGTCAAACATGTTACAGTAACCCACACAGAAGCCATATTGCAACCTGCTGTGTTGCACCAACATAGTCAGTCACATGCACATGCACCGTGTACGTTGAAACATGATACAGTGATGCCACATATGCACTGTAACACCCTTGGTAATTGCAAACAGCAATCCAAGATGCTGGTGTGCAGTAAAGTGGTGTCATGGCAAATACTGTGTCATGTCCAAGTGGAGGCTAGGTGGACATGGACAAAAGGACCTCTCCAGTGTTCCCCCTGTGCCACACGCATGGCTGTATGCTCATGTCAAACCAAACATATGAGCGTATCTTGCGTTCCATGTGATACACATGGACAAAACACAGCAACACAATGTCAGAAGGATGTAACATATAGTGACAATGTCAGTCCCTGCTGCAAACGTGGGGACCAGTACACAGTGTCCAAAGTGCAAAGGGTGTCTGCACTCCAACAAGTCATTTTACGACTGTCCTTGAAACCCTGGGCATGCAAAGTCAAGTGTGACATCCCAATATGCCTCAGTACTGGAAAGGTCATGTGTGTCTCCTGCGATGAACACGACACCCAGCCAGAGCACAGCATCAATGGTGTTTTGGACAGGCCTGTCATGCCCAAAGTAGCAGTCCAACAATAATACTGTCCATCCTAGGCATGTGTCCCACTCGCAGAGTCAAACATCCTATGGCACCATTTCCCAGGGATAGTTCCATGGTGTTGTTGTGTCCTCCAACAGGTTTTTGATGGTGACGCCGGATGCACCGTAGTAGATGTGCTCTGTGTGTTCACTGCCCTGTGTCAGAAGAGGATAAACAATGTAGTGGTATGCTGCTTGCAACATCAGCCCAAATTGCAGAGAGTAAAACATCTATATGTACGTAAGGAAATGTCACACAGGCAAACATAACATGATCACAACACAGAACACACTTCATGTTGGGGACATTTTGAAATGGAGCCGCAAACGAGGGTGTCACATGGATATGGTCATGTCCATGCCCATGTTACACAGGAGTTTTACAGCTCCACCCCATGTGCATCAGCGTTCGTGTACAGAGACCCAACAGGAAATGTTTATGGGGCTTGTTTACAAAGCTGCGGTAGTGGTTTACGATCGTTATCGGAGCCGCGGCCCCATTGAAATCAATTGATAAGGCAGGTAAAGCGAGAATTTGAGAAGGAAATTGCTACGGAAGCAAAAACACGAAATAAAGACTTTTTCAAGTACATTCGTAGCAAAAGGCCTGTGAGAGAGTCAATTGGACCATTAGATGATAGAGGGGTAAAAGGGGCAGTAAAAGGAGACAAGGCTATAGTGGAGAGACTGAATGAATTCTTTCCTTCAGTCTTTACTGAGGAAGATGTAGGGATGTTACCCAAGACTGAAGTGGTATTTAAAGGTGATACTGCAGAGGAATTGAGAGAAATATCGCTACACCGGGAAGATGTAATACAACTATTTGATAAACTGAATAGTAGCAAATCACCTGTACCGGATGGTATACATCCAAGAGTGTTGAAAGAACTGAAATATGAGATTGCAGACCTGCTATTAGTAATCTGTGAACTTTCATTACAATCATCTGTAATACCTGAAGATTGGAGGATCGCCAATGTAATGCCAGTTTTTAAAAAGGGTTCCAGGGGTGATCCGGGAAATTACAGACCGGTGAGCCTGACATCAGTACCGGGGAAAATGGTAGAAACCATCATAAAGAACAAAATTACACAGCATGTAGATAGTCATGGCCTAATGAGACACAGCCAACATGGCTTTAGACAAGGAAGATCTTGTCTTACTAATCTGATATGTTTTTTTTGAAGGTGTGAATAAACAGGTAGACAAAGGTGAGTCGGTTGATATAGTGTATCTAGACTTTCAGAAAGCCTTTGACAAGGTCCCTCATCAGAGACTTTTGGCAAAACTAAAAAGTCATGGGATAGGAGGCAGTGTACTATTGTGGCTCGGGAACTGGTTAAAAGATAGAAAGCAGTGGGTTGGGCTAAATGGCCAATTTTCCCAATGGAAAAAGGTGAATAGTGAAGTACCCCAGGGATCTGTACTGGGTCCGCTACTTTTTGACATATTCATAAATGACCTGGAAAAGGGAATAACTAGGGAGGTTATCAAATTTGCAGACGACACAAAACTGTTTAAAGTTATTAAAACCCAAGAGGACTGTGGAAAACTGCAGGAGGATCTGGATAAATTGGAAGACTGGGCATACAAATGACAGATGAAATTTAATGTGGACAAGTGCAGTTATGCACCTAGGAAAGAACAACCCACACTATGGTTACACAATGAAAGGTTCCACATTGAGAACCACCACCCAGGAAAAAGATTTAGGAGTCATCGTGGATAACATGTTAAAACCCTCCGCCCAGTGTGCAGCGGCGGCCAAGAAAGCAAATAGAATGCTAGTTATCATAAGGAAAGGAATTGAAAATAAAACAAAGGATATTATAATGCCTCTGTATCATTCCATGGTACGACCGCACCTTGAATATTGTGTGCAGTTCTGGTCGCCGTATCTTAAAAAAGATATAGCGTTATTAGAAAAGATACAGAGAAGAGCCACCAAAATGGTAAAGGGGATGGAAGGCTACTCCTATGAAGAGAGGCTACAAAGGTGAGGGCTCTTCAACCTGGAAAAGAGACGGCTGAGGGAAGATATGATAGAGGTCTATAAATTAATGAATGGAGTGGAACGGGTAAACGTAAATCAATTGTTTACGCTATCAGAATATAGAAAGACTAGGGGACATGCAATGAAGCTACAGGGTAAACTATTTAAGACAAATAAGAGAAAATATTTTTTCACTCAACGTGTAATCAAACTCTGGAATTTGTTACCGGAGGATGTAGTAAGAGCTGTTAGTGTAGCTGGGTTTAAAAAAGGTTTGGACAAGTTCCTGGAGGAAAGGTCCATAAACCATTATTAAAAAGGGACCCAGGATATCAATGCTTGACCCAATACAAGCATTGTGGAACCTTTGTATTTTGGGGATACTGCTAGGTACGTATGACCTAGATTGGCCACTGTTGGAAACAGGATACTGGGCTTGATGGACCTTAGTCTGTCCCAGTATGGCATATCTTATGTTCTTATGACCATTGGAGCTTCCATTCGTTTATACCGTATTCTACTCTCATGTTCCTTTATTCTAACTTTTAAAGAGCGTATGGTTTTCCCAATGTACAGGAGATCACAGGGACAACGAATAGCATATACTACAAAAGTGGATTCACAGGTCGTAATGTGTTTCAACCGATATTTAATACCTTTGTGAATGAATTCTGATATGTCCAAAAAAAGATCCCGGGTCTGTCTCGTGAATGAACACTAAAGAATATCAATCACTCTATTCATTCATAAATACTCTAGAATCCAATAATCCACTATTGTCTGCCACAGGTCTCAGATAAACGATTAATGCACTTGACCTCTGGGTACTTTGTCTTCCCAGTATTGTGCTCGTTCACATCAATGACCCATGAACAATCTTTTCTTAAAAATGAAATTATTCATATAGTTCCATATTTACTCATATGGTTTCAATTGCATAAATAGTTTTCCTTTTCTTTTTTTGTCTCTAGCCCCAACAAAAAACAACACTTTTCTTCCAAATTTGCTGTCTTGTTCAAAAGCCCCAACGCCACAATATCTAGGCGCCCTCGCGTTTCTGCTGTCGGGTTTCTCAAGGGGACTATATTTCCCAAAGGGACTGGTTTGACTTGTTTTCTGTAAAAATGACAATAAAACGGTAATTGAACTCAATACTTATCATCATATGAAAAATATCTCTATGTTACTGTTGTAACAAACTTAAAAATATCATCACGGCACTGCTGCCCACATTATTCGCTCCAAAAAGCTTCTTTGCTACTATCTTCAACTCAGCAAAAAAAAGTCACGCATGCGGGTCGGCTTCCTCAACGCCGTATTTAAATACCCACAGCTGACAAAAACACTCCGTTCTATTAAAACAGTACTGAATCTCAGACACAGACTGACCAATCCAGACTGACATTTAACCCATCAGGCTGAACCGTCTTAAGTTTATATATCCACCATTGTTCTCTATATAGCAACGTTTGTTCCTGCGATCGCCCATGAGAGCCGCAGGTCACTTCTTCAATACACCAGCATCTCAATGATTGAAAATTGTGACTCAATGTGACCCTACCCACCACACGCTGCATCTCGGCAGCCATCCACTGAATGGAACCTGCCAGCCACTGGATGGTGTGGTCCTGGGCCCACAGGTGTTGCACTGTGCCTTCCATTGCCACATACAGGTCCTGGACGCACCTGCCACCACAAACACACAAGGTGACAGGTGTCTGTGTGGTGGCATGTGCGTGGGACCTGTCTGTGGCAATGGGTGGCGTAGCTACACCCAGACGGGCACCATCGCCACACACATGCGGAGGCTGGCAGGGCCCCACAGTGCCCTGTGCTGTCCTGTGTTCCCTCCCACCCTCCCACCCTCCTCCTCCCCCCCTGGCACCTCCCACCCACCCTCGCCACCCTCCATGCTCCCCTCCTCCTCCTCACCCCCCAAAACATCAGACACACTCTCAACCTCCCCTCCCACCCCACCCTCTACCCCCTCCATGTCCCCATCATCCTATTCCGCCTGTGCCGCCTCTGCTGCCTCCTCCTCTGCCACCTCCTCCTCCTCCACCTCCTCCTCCTCCTCTGCCCCTCCTCCTCCTCCTCTGTTCAGTGTTGGGCAGTGGGGCATGTTGCTGTGTGCCCTGATGTGGAGGGGCCCTCGCCAGCAGGAGCATCCTCTGTGGGGGATGACAGTCATTATCCTTTGTTACAATTACCCGGTTTTCCAAGTTTTTCTTCCTGTTCCATGTAAAAACAGATATATGTATCTTATCTGATGTTTTGTAGTTCTATGTAAACCGCGCTGATAATAAATAGTGCGGTATATAAAAATGTTAAATAAATAAATAAATTAGCACACTATCATGTGAGTCACATACCACATGTACATAGTTTGGCCACGCACAGGCTGGTGGGCCACTGTGACATTCTTTACTGAGCTGCAGAGGCCGCAACACTCACCTCCACGTCGTGACATCACCCCCCTCTGGAGGTGGGCAAGGACCTCCGGGCAGTGCAGCCGCAATTCCCGACCCTTTTTCCATAGGTCCTCTACCTAGGGAGGGAAAGCAATGGGTGGGAGCATTAATGACCATATATCTCTGATGGGTGGCCAACACATATCACACATCTCTGTGCGCAGCATTGTGCTGCTCCTGCTCCTCTGGTCAGTGTGTCCTCTACTAACTGTTGCCAATGCCACCTGCATGTGTGGCTGTGGGTCTGGCCATGTGTGCAGTGACACCTATGTGTACTGTGCGTAACACCCTGGACACACCATATCCTGTTCCTACGCTCTTCTTGCATGACATTGCAGCACAATGCCATGTGTGATTTGGCCATGCTGGTGTCCAGGGGAGGTCCTCCCTAACCCCCTGTGTGGTCTGGCAAACACATGTGTGTTTGCCTGACCTGCACACATCATCCGACACACCCGCCATGGCACCATGATATCCTACCACGCATGGGTGATGTGTTCTGACATAGAGCGGAAGGTGGGTGGCACTGTGCACCTTGTCAGGCGCCAATACCATGACACTTGGCTTTATACTATACTTCTATGGTCATGACTAGGGCCTCCTGTGATTAGGGCAGTTGTGGCTGACTACAACAGGAGCATGGCCCAACACACCTAGCTGGCCTATTAATATCTGTGCTTCTGTCTGGGGTTATGGCAGAGCTGTGCAACCCCAACAGGTGCATGTACCCTTACACCAGCATCTATAATGTTCCTCTGCAATCAGGTATGGGACTCCTGGGGAATGGGCAGATGTGTGACCACAAACTGCGTACACTTCAATGATATATGGATTTGTTACAGACCTTCGTAATCAGGTCTCAGGGCTCCTGGGGGTGGGGTGGGGTGGTTTACAGCACATCCACAGCTGCACCTACCATACCATCAGGATCCATAACAGATGTGTGTAATGAGGTCTGGGCCTCCAGGGAATAGGGCAAATGTGTGACCTAACCCGGCATAACCTACCACAATATCTAGATGCCATACCCACCTTTGCAATCAGGTCTCAGGACTCCTGGGGGTAGGGTTTCTTAGCAAACTTCATCAGCAACATACACCATATCACCAGGATGACTGACAGAACACTTTAGCAGGTCTCAGGACTCCTGGGGGTAGGGTGAATTATAACACATCAACAGCAGCATGGACCATACCACCAGGGTGGCTGACAGACCACTTTGAGCAGGTCTCAGGCCTCCTGGGGGTAGGGTGGATTATAACACAGCAACAGCAACAGAAACCATACCAGTAGGGTGACTGACAGATCACTTTGATGGGGTCTTAGTACTCCTGGGGGTAGGGCAGATGTTTTAACCTGCAAATGCACACACAACCATACCAGCAGGGTGACTGACAGATCACTTTGATGGGGTCTCAGTACTCCTGGGGGTAGGGCAGATGTTTTAACCTGCAAATGCTCACACAACCATACCACCAGGGTGACTGACAGACCACTTTGATGGGGTCTCAGGACTCCTGGGGGTAGGGTGGATTATAACACAGCAACAGCAACAGAACCCATACCAGCAGGGTGACTGACAGACCACTTTGATGGGGTCTCAGGACTCCTGGGGGTAGGGTGGATTATAACACAGCAACAGCAACAGAAACCATACCAGCAGGGTGACTGACAGACCACTTTGATGGGGTCTTAGTACTCCTGGGGGTAGGGCAGATGTTTTAACCTGCAAATGCACACACAACCATACCAGCAGGGTGACTGACAGACCACTTTGATGGGGACTCAGTACTCCTGGGGGTAGGGCAGATGTTTTAACCTGCAAATGCACACACAACCATACCAGCAGGGTGACTGACAGACCACTTTGATGGGGTCTCAGTACTCCTGGGGGTAGGGCAGATGTTTTAACCTGCAAATGCACACACAACCATACCAGCAGGGTGACTGACAGACCACTTTGATGGGGTCTCAGGACTCCTGGGGGTAGGGCAGATCTTTTAACCTGCAAATGCACACACAACCATATCACCAGGGTGATTGACAGACCATTTTGAACAGGTCTCAGAACCACTAGGGGGAGGACAGATGTGTGATCCTGCAACTGCGTAACCTACCATATCAGCATGCTGTTTACCATACCTCTTTAAGGCAGATCTAAGGGCTCCTTGTGTTAGGGTGTATGTTAACACATCAACAGCAGCAGCTGCCATAACACCAGGCTGACATCTGGACCTCTGTGGTCAGGTCCTTAGCCTCCTGGGAATAGGGCAAACCACTTTGATGTGATAACTAGGCAGTATATCACGTGGGTTTAACTAAGAAACATAAATGGTCTAGAATGCCTACACACAGCAGCATACACAGCTACAATCAACACTGGATATGTATATGGATATTCTGACCTGTCCCCATACACTTACCTCACGTGGGTAGTCAGCAAGACGATTATAATGTCTGGTGACGCGGTCCCAGGCCCTCCTTAAGAGCCCCGAGGTCCTGCCGCTTGGAGGAGCCAGGGAATAGTTTTCTCTGCCTAGTGCAGATCAGCCCTGCAAGGTGGCACAGCTCCCGGCAGGTAAAAGCAGGCTTTCTTGACCGAGTAGCCATTTTCAGCAATGCCTTGCTCACGCACGTACGCACGTTGCATATGCACACCTCCGCACATCATTAAGGCGCGCTAGCAACGTGTTTGTGCCTGTGCCGCGGCCGGTACACAGCAGACGGTGGCATTGTCCATATATATAAAGATCTGTGCTGCAGACACACATTGCAGTGCTGTGTCTGACATTTCATAACACAATTTGCTTATTATGCATTTATCTTGGTGTTGGCACACTGGGGTCTCAAACCCATCACCACTGGCTGTGAGGGCATTGTATTAACTGGTATGCTATGCCTTTTCACATAGCAATAGCTGGCTACACAGTTACACCAGGTCATCTACATACACTTTCTACTCTGCTTACCAGGCTAGTGTACGGACATAGCTAGGGCACTTTAGAGGGCACCTTGGTTTGGCCAACTGAGCTGCAGGTGTTTTGGGATGTGCACACGGATTTCAGATCTATGTCAGACTGCTAGATGCATAGACAGCCATATCCTCTGACAGTTATACTGACGGACGCACTTTGTATGCAGCTCACCAGCTGATCTGGCAACCTGCAGCCCACGCCACTCTTCCAGACATAGTCCTTCCTGAATCGAGTTCAACAGGAAGAACAACTCAAATTATAGTCATGATGCAAGATTCCACATTAGGAATCATCACCTGGAAAAGGATCTAAGCATCATCATGGATAATACCTTGAAAACCTCTGCTCGATGTGCAGTAATTGCCCAGAAAGCAAGTAGAATGCCAGGAAACATAAGGAAAGGAATGGAGAATAAAGCCAAGGATATTATAATACCTCCGTATCGTTCCATAGTGTGACTTTGAATGTCATGTGCAATTCTGGTTGAAATATCTAAAAAAGGATATAGCAAAATTAGAAAAGGTACAGAAAATAGTGACCAACATGATAAACAGGATGAAAGGATACCCCTATGAGGAAAGGCTTAAAAAGTTAGCACTCCTCAACTTGGAAAAATGACAGCTGAGGGGTATAAAATAAATAATGAGTGGAGTGGAATGGATAAATGTACAGTAGATTGGTTGTTTGCTCCTTCAAAAAGCAGAAAGATAAGGGGACACGCAATGAAGAGTAATCAGAGAAAATATTTTTCACTTAATGCGTAATCAAACGCTGGGATCGTTACCAGAAGATGTAGTAAAAGCTATTAGTGTAGCTGAGTTTAAAAGAGGTTTGGACAAGTTTCTGGAAGAAAAATCCATAAACCATTATTAAAGTGGACTGAGGAAATCAGCTTCTTACCCCTGGGATAAGCAGTATGGAATCTGTCTACTTTCTGGGAACTTGACAGGTACTTGTGACCTGGATTGGCCACTGCTGGAAACAGGATACTGGGTTCGATGGACCTTTGGTCTGATCCACTATAGAATTTCCTACGTTCTTATGCCAGACTTTATGCCTTGGAGTGCTGTTGCTTCTGTGGCAAATGCCTACCAGTGAATTTTTAGCAAATTCCATTGAAAATGGACCAGTCTCACTGTTATACAGAATTGTTAGCGCTATTGACTCTAGTGGAAACAAATGAAATGAATAATCCAAAAAATTTGAAATCTGAAAATGAACTGAATGGTGTTGATTGATCCAAAAAACAAATTTGAACAATATTTTTTTCTGTGCACATCCCTAGAAATCACTTTTCCCGGGTTCACTTTGGTTTCCATAAGGCAAGCAAGCCTGAAGGCTAGTTGAGGAAAGTACTAAGGGGTATGTTTACTAAACCGTCTTAATGTGCGCCCGGCGATAGTGTGCAGGCTGCCATAAAAGGAGTGGGCGTTTCAGTCTTAAAGTAGCAAAACGGGATTATCGCGCGATAACGCGCGCTGCTGCGCACATTAACAGGCTAAGCGCGTTAACGCGCGGTAATCTTAGGTAGGCGCCCAGACATGCAAACACAGAAACAGAGGTACAATGGTTAATACACTGACTGATGATACAGGGGTCATGAGTTTGATCCCCCAGTGTGCCTAATGCATAAGGCTGGCTGAGGCATCAGCTTTAACATGTAAGTATTGTTTCTTGAGGCATTTTATTTGTATTTTAATTATTTCTGCCAGCAAACACACCCTCACGTGCCATAACCTAAGGTGCCACATAAGGCACCCTATAAGGCACTCCATAGGGCACATTATAAAGTGCACTGTCTGCCACGGCACCCTATAATGTCCCCTATAGGGCACCCTATAAGGCGCTCCATAGGACAACTTATAAGGCACCTTATATGGACTGTAACCATAAGGTGCCTCAGAAGGCGCTTCTATAAAGCGCCTTCTGAGGCACCTTATGGTTACAGTACTCTGAGGGTGTTTTTGCTGGCAGCACTAATGTACATTAAAAATTGACAATGCTCCGGATAGCCCTATCAAATAACCCCACTGTGTATTTGAACCCATGACCTCTGGCTCCACAGGCAGTGAAGTAACCAGTGGGCTACAGCTATGAAGAAGCCCCTGACTGGCTACAGAAGGACTGCATGTCACCACACAAACAGTCTGCTGTGGTTACCAGGATAGGGTTAACCCACCCGTACCCATGATGCACTGCACATGCAAATCAGCAGTCTACAGATGATCACAAGATGGGGTATGCACCCCCACAGCACCTCGGCCTGGTAGGGGGAACTGACCGTGTGCACCCCCCACAGCACCTCAGCCTGGTAGGGGGTACTGACCGTGTATGTTACTGGCACAGAGTAGCTATAGACCATCACATTGTGTGGGTACTGTGCTCACCCTGAGGGTGAGGTGGGGCACCCAGCACCAGGTCCACAGCACCTTTCATGGCTGAAATAGGCTATGCTGCAGATCCCCATCAGTGCTAGTGTGTGTGATAGGTAGTTCCTGCAGACACATCTGTATATCTCAGTCATGTCTAGCCCTTATGGGCTATGATGCACCCAAAATAGTGCATATCCTGTGTTGGTACCATGGTCACATGATGTAGGTGAAGGGGGGGGTATTTCGACCCATAGGTGGATTATGTACCACCACCCAACCAACCCACTCTTTGTGGCTCAGGGTGGTAAACAGGATCTCCCACCAACAGAGCCAAACTCTACTTCCCCACAATGGTGGCAGTAGAGAGGACCATCAACCCCAGTCCTGCTGGGGAACCTACACCATACAGGGCAGGCAATGCAGATCTGTACACATCCATAAGGCAAGGCAGACAGAAAGCCTGGAAATGCGCAGCTGCACCCCAACCACTATCTGACATTCTCCAGCAACAAGCCTCCAGCTGCTGCACCCTGCAAGATGTTCCATCCAGACACATACTAGCTGCAGATAGTCTGCTAGCTAGTCCATAGTGCATGTTTCTGGAGGAGATGCATGTACCCAGAACTGGGATGTCAGCATACACACCAAGCAGATAAGTCAGTGATTGGGCCCCAAAAGGGAACCATAAACATCACGAGAAAAACACTAGATAGCACTATGGGGGAACCTAGCCATGCCGTGGTCACTGCTCAGTCAGGGTGAGAGTGACCTCCCAGCAGGACATGCTGTGGCCACCCTGTCCGTGCAGGTGGTTGTCAGGCACTACAATATCCGAGCCATTGCCCTATGCCCTGTGAAGATGCATCCTGGCCAGGCCACCCTGTCCAGGCTATACCCATGGTACCTTGCTCCTCATTATGCACATTGGCAGGCTTACACTGGCAACAGTGTGGGCTGAGGAAGGTGTTGGCAGACTCCATACACTGGATAGACAAACACATGCTCCCACACCTATGCCAGCATTGTGCAAATATAGAGGCTCTTGGCAGCCCTGGCCACCGCACCAGTCCTGGGCACAGTGCAGGCATGGCTATGGTACGCAATACTGTTGGGATCACTCCCCAGGGTGGTAAACACTGTCAGACATCAGACCTGAAGCACACTCCACAGACAGCAGAAAGGTTGCTATGATGCAGCTCAATCAGCAAATTGTGCTTAACTTAGGAATTGCTATCTGCCAGTAATCATAGCAACCGTTTGATAGGTGTGTACAATATTCCCAGGTTTAGGGTGGCATTGCTAAGGTATGCAAGTGCTAGTATTGGAAGATGCACGCAGGGCCCAACATCCTGCCTCTCCAGGAGGCTTTGGATAATGGAGCATGTGGGTGAGGGTGTGTCTGCCCCTGTTGGCCGCTGCTCTAGGGAAGAGGTTCCCAACTCCAGTCCTGGTGGGCCAAACACTGTTCGGGTTTTCATGCTGTCCCTAATGAATATGCATGAGATACATCTGCATACCATGGGGGCGGTGCATAGACATGCAGCACAGCCGTGTTTATTAGAGGCAGCATGGAACCTGAATGGTGTTTGGCCCTCCAGGACTGCATTTGGGAGACTCTGCTCTAGGTAATGTGCATGTTTATGGTGACTGTGCTCTGTAGGGTAAAATGTAGGTTTATTGGGCCTGTTTCTGTTATCTGCAATAAAGGTTCTGTCTGTATTAGCACGTTTTAGTAGTGGGTAAAATATGGGGACTGGGTTGGCAGGAACCACAGCTGGGACTTGAACCCGTGACATTCTGCTCCTGAATACACTGGCTGTGTTCACTGCACCACTGTGTTGCCACAGAGATAGTGCATTCCCTGGAGATACCATGACTGTTTGTCAGACAGAGCCTGTCTGTTGCAGTGCACAGCACCCACCTAAACAGGGCTAGGCCATGGTCTGCTCTGGGCAGCTGCCACTGCCCCCTCCACCACCAGTACCCCCTCTGCCACCATGCTGACATGCCCTTCTGCTGGTGGTGCTGGTGCTGCGCAGTCTCAGGCCATCCAGTGTGTGGGTAGGCAGCTGCCTATGGTGCGGGTTCTGGGGTAGGGGTGCCTGCATAGCTGTCCACGCTTTCCCCCAGCACCGCCTGCCAATGTTCCGTGCCATTGGGGGTACCTGCTGAGTACTATTCCCTGTGACACCGTGGGAAGTACACTCTTGCCCATGTTGGGCCCTCAGCAGTTGCTGTCTGGCTGCTCTACTGTTTCAGCATTCCTATGGGCCAGCTAGGCATTACTCTAGTCCGCACTGTGCCCCAGCTGCACCACAGCATGTGCCGCCTGCAGCCCTCTGTGTCCCCTTTTCCAGCATCTGTCCAGTTGCCCATTCCAACATGCCCGCCCTGCTGTTGTGGAACATGTGCACACCATAGGAAACCTGTCCAATGGAGAGGAAAACCCTAATCAGCGCAATTTCACTGTGGGCTCATTCACCTTGTATGGGGACAGAGCATAGACCCTTCCAAAATTCATATCTTCTTTTTTGGAGCTTTCTTGGGGGTGTTTTTTTATGTTTCCCTTTGATATCACTATTGCCCAGCTTGGTTATGTTTTTTTTTACATTTTCTTCTGGTCGTTTTCACTGTTTTTTTGCCCTTTTGTTCCGTGCACATGTATCACACTTATCACTTTTTTGTAGGTTTCCCTGGTTTTGCTGTACATTGCTGACGGAAATGGTTTCTTTTCCCTTTAAATCAGCTCTAACGCCAGGGTTTCACTGGCGTTAGTTTTCAGCCTCGGATTTCACAGCGTTAGTGTGCAGGGAGCCTCTCCCCTCCCACTCTCCGCCCATTGACCCTCTTTCTCCGCCCCTGGGGAGCCTTCCTCCGCCCTCCGGGAGCCTTTCTCTGCCTTCAGCGCTTGTTTGCGCCTTAGCGCGCGATAAGGCGCCTTAGCGCGCGATAAGGCGCCTTATCGTGCGATAATGTGGGAGAGCGCACGTTAAGACGGTTTAGTAAACATACCCCTAAAAAGGGAAGTTTCCATCTCTTATTTCTGCAAGTATAAAGTCTCTCTCTAATAATATCATTGTTAGAGTAGTTTATGAACTCCATCATATTAGGGTTTGGACTCCTTTTTTCCAGGCTCCCACTGAATTTTACTTCAGATAACAGAATTCCATGGTAAGTCTGAATTGTTAAACAAAGCAAACATGAATCAGGTCAATACTTGATGGAAGATGGGATTTGCAGGAGAAATATACCAACCAGTTTGTCAGTCTACTTGGAAAAGAAGACAAAGGATCAAATTTAATCATGCATTAACGCCATATCTCTCTCCACCCCACTGGGGTATCTATAAAATTATATGGCTAATTAAATTATTCAAGAACATTTGTAAACTTCACTGTGACACTCCAGCAAGCTTTGCAGTAAAGCACCAAATGTTTTCAGGTGTTGGAGAACATTTGGTGCTTTACTGTAAAGGCAGATTTAACATATTAAAGTCATCAAGCAGAGTTTTGGAAACATTTTGAAGTGCACAGCTGCCAACTCATATTGTAATCTTATGTACAAAAGCCAGTGGAAACATATTGCTGCCAATCTCCTAAGGATGATGTAGCCCCAAAATACTGTGTGGAATGAAGAAACTGAGAGTCCGTGAATCTCAGTAACACAGTCGATGGCATCAGATAAAGACTGAAGTGGCCCGTCCAGTGGGGTGAGTGGGGTTGTTAACTGCTGCTTTGCGCGGGTTACCCCGTCCTTCCACATCTACTTAAGAAGTGCAAACATCATTTCATTGCTGTTTTAAAGCTGAGATGTTCAATGCCTGGTTCCCATCCTTTTCTCTTTTTAGGGATCATCTGTGTATACCTGACTCTTTTTGAATTCATCACCTTTTTTATCTCCACCACCTTCTCTGGGAGGGCATTCCAGGCATCCATGAAGTAAAATTGCTATTTCTTTAATCCTTCCAACTGTATGCCAATCGATTATATGCCTTTCTAATATTCCATTTGATGGAAGACATATAAAGGGAGTCTGCCCATCCATAGTAATAGTAACTCCTCCCAGTGAGAAACTTTTGGAGCTGTAGAATTTTGACTGTCACTCCACTGCAAAAGCCTCTCTCACCATTCCAGAAATTTACCCCAAAGCAACCTCAGAAGACAGATTTAGAGAAAATAACTGAAGTAACTGGTGACAGATGGGACCAAAATATTACTTTCAAAGTCACCATCAGCACACATCCAAAGTCGCACATACTCCCACACCCTCAAGCCCCTACATCACCCCTCACACCAATAGACATACAGTATATCCCCTTTCATGCCTCCACATCTGTTTTCATACCCCTATACTCACCTCTCATAAATTCCTACAGTTCTACATCCACACACATACACCCCTACAAAGTCCACATACACAATCACAGACCCACAGCCAACCCCCATGACATACACCCTCTCTATAAACTCACAGCCTAATTTTTTATTATTCCCTAATCACCTGCCACATACAGACAGATCCATGCCCCCCATAAACAGCACACATACACACACACAGAGTCATACCACAATATACATCCACCAATTTCCCCTAGCCCTTCCACACACATGTACACTTCACAGATGGTTACATATGATGTTGGATTGCTCTCCGAGCTTGATAGTTTGATTGCAGATGTTTCATCACCATTCAAGGGGACATCATCAGTGCAGGGTTCCAGATGGTAATGTGCTTGAATGCTTACATTTGTACTTATATTGAGGTTGGTGGTAATGCAGCACTTTGGTCCACAGGGATTGATTGGTTGGTTTCCCTAAGGATTGTTGGAGTGTGCTTACAGTTTCTGAGCCTTGTTGGTGAGGACTGAGCTCTTTGGTCCACAGGAAATGATTGGTAGCTTTCTCTGAGGATTGCCAGGGTATGGTTGCTGTTCCCAGGCATTGTTGGTGGTGCCTCAGTCTTTGGTCCATTATTAAAGGGGATCCAGGATATCCATTGCTTGCCCCCATACAAACATTGTGGAGCCTGTTTCTTTTGGGGAAACAGCTAGGTACTTGTGACCTAGATTGGCCACTGTTAGAAACAGGATAGTGGGCTTGATGGGCCTTGGTCTGACCCAGTATGGCATATCTTATGTTCCTATGTTCTTACCAGGAGATCCTCATGTCCACCAGCTATCCAGTTATCTACATGCCTAATAATCGAATCTCCAGCTATAACTGCTGTCCTAACACTTCCTTCATGGGCACATAGCCCTGGAGAAACCTCCTTGGTTCAAGAGGGTTTTACATCACCTAGAGGACAGGTCCTGGGGTGGGTGGGAAGGAAAGAAGACTTAAGTAAAGCTAGCTTTGCAAAGCTTCTAAGGAATGTCTTAACAGTTTCCTGGGTGATTCACACAGCCCTTGGTTTGATAGAGGGAGCCTTTCAAATTGCCCTTTTGGTCTGTCACTTGGTTTTAAAACCTATTTAAGACAACTTCACTGATTGTTTGCCTCCTAACTGGAAGGCCTCTTTGTAAAGGTCTCTAGAAACAAAAAGTTCTTTCTGCTCAGAGACTTTTTACTCTGTTCTACTTTGTATGCTAAGCTATAGTTTGATTTAAATAAAAAGCCCTCTAGAAGCAATTTCTTTCTTTCTACTCAGAGGCTATTTATTATATTTTTTTATGCTAAGATTTGATTTGATTTGATTTGATTTGATATAAATAAAAAGCTCTCTAGAAACAAATGTCTTTCTTTCTACTCAAGAAACATAGAAACATGATGGCAGAAAAAGACCACATAGCCTATCTAGTCTGCCTTTCCATATCAACCACTATAACAGTTCCCTTTTTTTCTTTAGAGATTCTCTGTGCCATGCTTTTTTTAAAACTCAGATATTGTCCTCATCTCTACCACCTCCACTGAAAGACTATTTTACGCATCTAGCACTCTTTCCATTATGAAATATTTCTGCATATTACTCCTGAATCTATCCCCTTTCACCCTCATCCTATGTCCGCTCTTAGCAGAGCTTGCTTTCAATCAAAAGAGGCTCTCCTCCTGTGCATTTATGCCATGGAGGTATTTAAACACCTCAATCATATTATCATTTTAATAGCCATATCACTTCAATCATATCACCATTTTAGTAGCCACTCTCTGCACCGACTTCAACCTGCTTATATCCTTTTGAAGGTGCAGTCTCCAGAACTGCATACAATATTCAAAATGAGGTCTCAACAAGGACTTATAAAGAGGCATTATCACCTCCCTTCTCCTGCTGGCCATTGCTCTCCCTATGCATTCGAGCATCCTTCTAGCTTTCGCCATCACCTTTTCTATCTTTTTAGCTACTTTAAGATCATCAGATACAATCACGCCTAGACCCTGCTTTTCTTTTGTGGACAGAAGTACTTTATCTCTTATACCATATCACTCCCTGGGATTGCTGCAGACCAGATGCATGACCCTGAATTTTTTAACATTAAATCACAGCTGACATATTCTAGGCCATTCCTCAAGCTTAGCTAAATCTCTCCTCATGTTATCTACTCCTTCCTAGGTGTCTACTCTATTACAGATTTTAATAATATCCGCAAAGAGGAAAACCTTATCCAACAGTCCTTCTGCAATATCACTAACAAAGATGTTAAAAAAAATCAGACCAAGGACAGATCCCTGCGGCACACCACTGGTAACGTCCTTCTCAAAGTGAGCTCCATTTACCTGTACCCTTTGTCGCCTCCACTCAATCAATTTCTAACCCACTCAGTCACTTTACTCACTTCCCAGACTCATCCTCTCTCATCAACAACCAAAGTCTATTCCCGCATCTTCCCTCTGCCCTCGGACCCTCAACAGTGCCTATCATCTTCCTTTCAGCCCCTTCTCCCCTTCCCTGCCTGCTGCTGCTGCTGCCACCTTCCCTGTGGCAGGGCCTCTGAAGCTGAGACTTGAAAAAAAAAAAAAAGCTTGGGCCTGTGCATCATTCTGCTCCTGTGGGTGATCCGGCTTGTCCCGCCCCCTCTGATGTCACATCAAGGGGTGGGGCCGGCCAGGCTGCCCTTTGGAGTGGAATGATGCACAAGCTTAAGTTTTTATTTTTTTCTTAAGTCTCAGCTTTTGAGGCCCTGCCACTGCTGCTGCTGGCGGTGACACAAGAAAAGTCACAGCGGCGGCGGCAGCAGCAGCAGGGCGGAGTTGCCGCCTAATCGCTGATCTTCTGTGTTTTTTTTTTACATAGGCAGCAAGAACCACCCCTGAGCTGCCCCTCAAGTCACAAAACGTCTGTGGATAACACTCTACTCCTCCCTGCCAGCTCTGTCGGCATCCGGCCTGGCCATATAAAAGCCGGCCAGATGGAACCCTAACCAGAACAGACGATTCTCTACTGTCCAACGATAAGGAACTCCTTTCTTTACCAGAACCATCAAGGGTGACACTACATGCACCCCCCCTCCCCCTCGCAGCCATCACTCTACTGCTACTTATCATTTATATAGTGCTACAAGTCATACATGGTGCTGTACAGAGACATGTAAGAGACAGTCTGTGATCCTAAGAGCTTAGGGGCCGATATTCAAAATCATTAACTTGGTTTATAGACTAGTAAACCATGTAAATAACTAATATGGGGATATTCAACAGCACCTACCCAGTTAGTGCCATTGAATATCCCCATCTATGTTCCCTATACGCCCTGATGCTATCTGGTTAGCACTAGGGCGTGTTGGGGGCATTCCAGAGTGGAGTGGAGGCAGAGTATGGTGCCAACCAGGCAAAAGTGATATTGGATGCTGCTTGGTTAGCGATCTGTGTTTTATTTATTTATCATTTATTTATTTACTTATTTTATTTAGACAGTTTTGTATACCGCCTTATCCTTCAATCAAAGCGGTCACAACACAATTGGGGGATACATTTAACACGCGGGGATATGAGACACATACACTAATACTTACAGGGAACATGGGCAATGGAGGGTTAAGTGGCTTGCCCAAGACCACAAGGAGCATCTGTGGGACGAGAAACCCCAGTCCTTCCGTCCCAAGGTTGCTGTCCTCTAGTGGGATTTGAACCCCCGACCTTCCAGCCTGAAGTACCTTGCCCCAATCACTAGGCTACTCCTCACCTATCTTTAAGGCACAGGAGCTAACCGGGCAGCATCCAATATCGCTGCTGCCCGGTTAGCTTTGGCGGCATTCATCGGATATTCAATGCCATCACTGCGGCATTGAATATCCGGTCTAGAGGTCCGTGGGGAGGGCTATGCGCCAATGGGCGCATAGCCCTTCAAAGATTCGGGCAGCTGAATATCGGGTCCTTATAGTCTAGTCAAGACAGACAATGCAACTAACGATGAGGATATATATCTAGGAGAATGGTAAAGAAACACATAGGAGATGAACAGGAGACTAGGGAGATCAGGATTGAAACACAGTCTCAAAGAAGTGATTGTTTTTAGCCTGGATTTGAACAGAACCACAGATGGAGCCCGGCGCACTGACTTGGATAGTTTGTTATAGGCATAAGGAGCAGCAAGGTAGAAAGATCGAAGTCTGGAGTTGGCAGTGCAAAAGAAGAGCATAGATAGAAGGTATCTGCTAGAAGAGTAGAGTTCCTGAGGAGGAGTGTAGGCAGAGATAAGAGAGGAAAAGTAGTGAAGAGCAGCTGAATCAAGGCACTTATACTTCAGTAGTAGAACTTCGAACTGGATGCGGAAATGGATAGGAAGCCAATGAAGTTACTTGAAAAGAGGGGTGACATGAGCATAGCGACACTGGCAGAAGACTAGCCCTGCAGCTGAGTTTTCAACAGATTGAAATGAGGAGAAATGATTCAGAGGAAGACCAAAGAAGAGGAGGTTGCAATAGTCTAGATGGGAGGTGACTAGAGAATGGATAAGGGTCTTAAAGTTGTGTTCAGAAAGAAAAGGACAAATTTTACCAATATTATAAAGAAAGAAACGGCAGGATTTAGCTATCTGTTGGATGTATGTGGAGCAGGAGAGGGAGGAGTCAAAGATGACCCCAAGGTTGTGAGCCGAGGAAATAGGGATGAGTAGAGTGTTATCCACAGGAATAAAGAAAAGAGGAAGTAGGGACGTGGGCTTAGGGGGAAAGATAAGGAGCTCAGTTTTGGCCATGTTCAATTTCAGATGTGGTGAGACATCCAGACAGTAATGTCAGATAAGTAGACAGAGATCTAGGCCTGGATTCTCAGAGAGATTTCAGGTACAGAGAAGTAGATCTGAGAGTCATCAGAGTAGAAATGATACTGAAAACCATGGGAGGAGATGAATGCACCAAGGAACTGAGTGTAGAGAGAAAAAAGGAGAGGTCTCAAGACAGAGCCCTTGGGAACACCGTCTGAAAGCAGGATAGCAGTAGAGGAGGATCCACCAGAACATACATTAAAAGTGGAGTAGGAGAGATAGGAAGAAAACCAGTAGAGGATAGAACCCCTAAATTCAAGTGAGGACAGGGTATCAAGGAGAAGGTGGTGATCAACAATGTCATAAGAACATAAGATATGCCATACTGGGTCAGACCAAGGTCCATCAAGCCCAGCATTCTGTTTCCAACAGTGGCCAATATAGGTCATACGTACCTAGCAGTTTCCCCAAGGGACACAGGTTCCACAATGCTTGTACTGGTTCAAGCATTGATATCCTGGGTCCCTTCTTAATAACGGTTTATGGACCTTTCCTCCAGGAACTTGTCCAAACCTTTTTTAAACCCAGCTACACTAACAGCCTTTACTACATCCTCCGGTAACAAATTCCAGAGTTTGATTACACGTTGAGTGAAAAAATATTTTCTTTTATTAGTCTTAAATAGTTTACCCTGTAGCTTCATTGCATGTCCCCTAGTCTTTCCATATTCTGATAAGGTAAACAATCGATCTACGTTTACCCGTTCCACTCCGTTCATTAATTTATAGACTTCTATCATATCTCCCCTCAGCCGTCTCTTCTCCAGGCTAAAGAGCCCCAACCTTTTTAGCCTTTCTTCATAGGAGTAGCCTTCCATCCCCTTTACCATTTTGGTGGCTCTTCTCTGAACCTTTTCTAAAATCGCTATATCCTTTTTAAGATACGGCGACCAGAATTGCACACAATATTCAAGGTGCGGTCTCACCATGGAACGATATAGAGGCATTATAATATCTTTTGTTTTATTTTCCATTCCTTTCCTTATCATACCTAGCATTCTATTTGCTCTCTTGGCCGCCGCTGCACACTGGCCCGAGGGTTTTAACAAGGTATCCACAATGACGCCTAAATCTTTTTCCTGGGTGGTGGTTCCTAATGTGGAACCTTGCATCGTGTAACCATAGTTTGGGTTGTTCTTCCTTAGGTGCATAACCTTGCACTTCTCCACATTAAATTTCATCTGCCATTTTGATGCCCAGTCTTCCAATTTATCAAGATCCTCTTGCAATTTTCCACAATCCTCCTGGGTTTTAACAACTTTAAATAGTTTTGTGTCATCTGCAAATTTGATAACCTCACTTGTTATTCCACTTTCCAGGTCATTTATGAATATGTCAAAAAGCAGCGGACCCAGCACAGATCCCTGGGGTACACCACTATTCACCTTTCTCCATTGGGAAAATTGGCCATTTAGCCCTACCCTCTGCTTTCTATCTTTTAACCAGTTCCTGATCCACAGTAGTACACTGCCTCCTATCCCATGACTCTTTAGTTTTGCCAAAAGTCTCTCAAAGGCTTTCTGAAAGTCCAGATACACAATATCAACCGACTCACCTTTGTCCACCTGTTTATTCACTCCTTCAAAAAAAACATAACAGATTAGTAAGACAAGATCTTCCTTGTCTAAAGCCATGTTGGCTGTCTCCCATTAGGTCGTGACTATCTACATGCTGAGTAATTTTATTCTTTATGATGGTTTCTACCATTTTTCCCGGTACTGATGTCAGGCTCACTGGTCTGTAGTTTCCCGGATCACCCCTCGAACCCTTTTTAAAAATTGGTGTTACATTGGCGATCCTCCAATCCTCATGTATTAGAGGTGATTTTAATGATAGTTCACAGATTACTGATAGCAGGTCTGCAATCTCAAATTTCAGTTCTTTCAACACCCTTGGATGTATACCATCCAGCCCAGGTGATTTGCTACTCTTCAGTTTATCTAATAGTTGTAAGACATCTTCCCGATGTATCGATATTTCCTTCAATTCTTCCACACCTTTAAATACCACTTCAGTCATGGGTAACATCCCTACATCTTCCTCAGTAAAGACCGAAGCAAAGAATTCATTCAGTCTTTCCGCTATCGCCTTGTCGCCTCTTAGTGCTCCTTTAACCCCTTTATCATCTAATGGACCAACTGACTCTCTCACAGGTTTTTTGCTATGAATGTACTTGAAAAGGTCTTTATTTCGCGTTTTTGCTTCCGCAGCAAGCTTCTTCTCAAATTCTCTCTTTGCCTGCCTTATCAATGCCTTGCATTTGACTTGCCAGTGCTTGTGCTGTTTCCAGGTTTCATCGTTTGGCTCTTTTTTCCATTTCCTGAAAGATGCTTTTTTGGCAACAACAGCCTCTCTGACCTCACCTTTAAACCATGCTGGCAGTTTTTTGGACTTCCTTCCACTTTTCTTAAAGCGTGGAATACAGCTGGTCTGGGCTTCCAAGATAGTATTTTTCAACAACACCCAAGCTTGATGTACGTCTTTAACCTTTGCAACTGCTCCTTTTAGTTTTTCTTAACTGTTTTCCTCATTTTATCATAGTCTCCCTTTCGAAAGTTAAAGGGTAGTACTGTGGATTTCCTTACTATCCCTCCTCCACTAATTAAATCAAAGGTGATCATGCTATGATCACTATTGCCAAGTGGCCCCAACACCCTTATCTCTTGCACTACATCTGGTGTTCCACTAAGGACTAGGTCTAATATTGCTTCCCCTCTGGTTGGTTCATGAACCAGCTGCTCCAAGAAGCAGTCATTTATTTCATCTAGGAACTTTATCTCCCTAGCATGTCCTGTTGTGACACTGACCCAGTCGATGCCGGGGTAATTGAAATCACCCATTATTATTACTGCACTGTAACTTTTGCTAGCATTTCATCATCCATTTGTTCATTCTGGCCAGGCGGACGATAGTACACCCCCACTGCCATCGCCTTCCCCTTTTTACATGGAATTTCAATCCATAGAGATTCTACAGCAAATTTTGTTTCTTGCAAAACTTTAATCCTTTCTGACTCAATGCCCTCTCTAACATAGGCGCAACCCCTCCACCAATTTGGTCAACTCTATCATTACGATATAGTTTGTACCCAGGTATCACAGTGTCCCACTGGTTGTCCTCCTTCCACCATGTCTCTGATATTCCAATCATATCTAACCTCTCGTTTAGTGCTATATATTCTAACTCTCCCATCTTGTTTTGTAGACTTCTAGCATTTGCATACAAGCATTTTAGAGACTGTATTTTATTCATATTAATTTGGCTATTGGTAGACATGGGTAATTTGGGATCTTTAAGTTCTGTCTGCTCCATACTCGAGGGCATTTGGGCTACTTTACTCTTTTTTGGAACCTCTCTGCTTTTTGTAGTATCCTTCAAGGATACATTCTTCCGAACCATGCGCTCTTGGGCGACTGTCGGCTTTCCCCTATTATCTAGTTTAAAAGCTGCTCTATCTCCTTTTTAAAGGTTAATGCCAGCAGCCTGGTTCCATCCTGGTTAAGGTGAAGCCCATCCCTTCGGAAGAGCCCCTCCTTTCCCCAGAATGTTCCCCAGTTCCTAACAAATCCGAACCCCTCATCTCTGCATCATTGTCTCATCCACGCATTGAGACTCCGGAGCTCTGCCTGCCTTTTGGGTCCTGCGCGTGGAACGGGAAGCATTTCGGAGAACGCTACCCTGGAAGTTCTGGATTTCAACTTCCTACCTAAAAGCCTAAATTTAGCTTCCAGAACCTCCCTACCACATTTTCCTATGTCATTGGTACCGACATGTACCAAGACAGCAGACTCCTCCCCAGCACTATCTAAGACCTTATCTAGGTGGCGTGTGAGGTCCGCTACCTTCGCACCAGGCAGGCATGTTACCAGGCGATCCTCACGTCCACCAGCCACCCAACTATCTACATGCCTAATGATCGAATCACCAACTATAACTGCTGTCCTAACCCTTCCCTCATGGGCACTTGGCCCTGGAGAAACCTCCTCGGTGCGAGAGGGGTTTACATCACCTGGAGGACAGGTCCTAGTTACAGGATCACTTCCTGCCACACCAGGGTGATGCTCTCCTGTCACGTGACCTCTCTCCTCCATGGCAACAGGGATGCTGCCAGACTGGAGGTGGGACTTCAGGACTATATCCCTGTAGGTCTCGTCTATGTACCTCTCTGTCTGTCTTATGTTTTCCAAGTCTGCTACTCTAGCCTCTAGAGAACGGACTCGTTCCCTGAGAGCAGAGAGCTCCTTGCACCTAGTGCACACGTAAGACCTCTCACCAGCTGGGAGAAAATCATACATGTGACACTCAATGCAAAAGACTGGAAAGCCCATATCCCGCTGCTGGACTGCTGTCTGCATCTTAGTTTTAAGTTTGTGTTTAGATCTTTAAGTTCTTTATGTACTAAAGGGTGCTATGGATATTTATACCACTAAAACTGTACCTAAGAAGTTTAATATACCTTGTTCACCTGAAGCTTAATTAATCTCAGGTCCTTAGTGTATGACTGATTTGGGTAATGAGCTTCACCTGAGAGCACCTCCTGTCTTTTAAGTTGTGCAAGTACCTATAACGCTGTGATTATCCCAGGGGAGGTTGGGTGTGGGGAGGGAGGGAGGGATAGAACACTTATTAAAAAAGGGCTGCTACACAGTACCTTGTCCTGTGCCGCTGAGGTAAGCTATATTCTGATTTGATTTAAATTATAGCTCTTTGCTGCTACTAGGCTCTAACCTATTAAGAAATTTAAACTACAAGCTCTCTGCTGGATTCTAAATTTAACCAGAAAGCTTTCTTCTGTGTTTTAATTTGAAACTAAAAGTACTTTGCTGATGCTAGGCCCTGAGTGACTATGAAATTTAAACTACAGCTGTCTACTGGGTATGAAAGCTAACCAGAAAGTTCTCTTCTGTGTTTTAAATTGAATCTTAAACTGTTGCTACTAGGCCCTGACTGATTTAACAAAAAAATAGTGGGTTCACAGATTAATTAGCTTTAAAAGAAAAAAAATTCCTTTCAGAAAAATTCCCAGAAGTATATACTCACAATTTCAGATTTCTCTCCAGAAGTAACAGCCCCCCTTTCTAGTCCTTTCTAGTCAAAAGCAGCAGAAAGATCAAGAAGGATGAGGACTGAGTAAAGGCTAGGGTTGCCAACTGGCCGGTTTTCAGCAGGCCTGGCCGGTTTTTCCACGGCCAGGCCGGCTGCCGGCGCAGAGGCAAAACCGGCCCTTTAAAAGCCGGTTTTTTTGCTCTGGCCGCAAGATCGGCAGCGGCCTGAGCAAAAAAACCGGCTTTTCTCCGCTTCAGAGGGAGCCGGGGAAGCCCGCGCGAGGCCCCGGCTCCCTCTGAACAGCCACCAGCGTGAAGAGCCTTTACCTTCACGCTGGCGGCTGTTCCTGTGAAGCCGCGAATGCTGGGAAAGGTTAAAGGGCAACCTTTAACCTTTCCCAGCATTCGCGGCTTCACAGGAACAGCCGCCAGCGTGAAGGTAAAGGCTCTTCACGCTGGTGGCTGTTCAGAGGGAGACGGGGCCTCACGCGGGCTTCCCCGGCTCCCTCTGAAGCCTCAGACAGCCGCGATGCTGGTCCGGGGGGGGGGGGGCAAGGACTGCATGGGCTGTGATGGGGGGACCTGGACTGGAAAAGGGCTAAGGGGGGGGGGGACTTGGACTGGAAAAGGGCTAAGGGGGGGGGGACATGGACAGAAAAAAGGCAAAGGGGGGGGGGGACTTGGACTTGAAAAGGGCAAAGGGGGGGGGGACTTGGACTGGAAAAGGGCTAAAGGGGGGGACTTGGACTGGAAAAGGGCTAAAGGGGGGGACTTGGACTGGAAAAGGGCTAAGGGGGGGGACTTGGACTGGAAAAGGGCTAAAGGGGGGGACAAGGACTGGAAAAGGGCTAAGGGGGGGGGGACGTGGACTGGAAAAGGGCAAAAGGGGGGGACGTGGACAGGAAAAGTGCTAAGGGGGGGGGACTTGGACTGGAAAAGGGCTAAAGGGGGGGACCTGGACTGGAAAAGGGCTAAGGGGGGGGGGGGACGTGGACTGGAAATGGGTTGTGATGGGGGTGGAGGGGACCTGGACCAGAAAAGGGCTATGGGGGGGGGGAACTTGGACTAGAAATAGGCTGTGATGGGGGGGGGGACCTGGACTGTAAAAGGGTTATGGGGGTGGGGACATAGACTGGAAATGGGTTGTGATGGGGGTGGAGGGGACCTGGACTGGAAAAGGGCTATGGGGGGGGGGGGAACTTGGACTGGAAATGGGCTATGGTGGAGGAAGGGGGATCTTGGACTGGAAATAGGCTGTGATTAGGGGGGCTAGGACTGCAAATGGGCTGTGATGGTGCGGGGGGACTCGGACTGCAAATGGGCTGTGATGGTGCGGGGGGACTCGGACTGCAAATGGGATGTGATGGTGGGGGGGGCCTAGGACTGGAAATAGGCTGTGATGGGGGACTTGGACTGGAAATGGGCTGTGATTGGGGGGGGGGAGCTAGGACTGGAAATGGCCTGTGATGTGAGGGCTAGCACTGGAAATGGGCTGATGAAGAGCTGGAATAGGACTGGAAATGGGCTGATGTGGGGCATGGGAGAATGGGACTAGAAGGGAGTGGATGCTGGGTGGGTCTAGAACTATAAGGGAACTGATTTGGGGGGAGGACTAGAATGGATGGGGAATGAGAATAGAGAGGGGAAAAAATATTTTGTGTGGAAGAAAGTCTATGATGGGCCGGTATTGGGAGAGTAAGAGGGGCTTGAGAATGGAAGGGTGAAATTTAAACGGATGATAAAGGAATAAGGAAAGAATTGGGGGAAAGAGCAAAAGGGAAACAATCAGTATGTTAAAGCAGAAATAGAGAGAGAATGGAAAACATCTGAAAGAGAAGAAAGGACAAATGGATAGCTCGCAGAAGACACGAAGAAACCAGAAGAAAGTGACTGGAGCAATTGCAACTGAAAAATAAAACGCCCAAACAGAAGGTAGAAAAATACTTTTTATTTTGAATTTATTAACTGGAATATGTCTGGTCTGGGAAGTGTGTATTGCTAACATCTTTGCGTTTTTGTTTAGTGCAAGAGGAAATTACTTTATAGTTTTATTTCTCCAGTGTTGTACATTTTATGTTTGGATTTTGGGGTTCCCAGTTTAATTATTATCTGACCAAGGAAGTTAGCCTACACGTATCCTCGGTAATTTTTGTGGGTGGGGCTGGGGGCGGGGCAGGGGTGGGACTAGGGGCGGAGAATGGGTGGAGCATGGCGAGCCACAGGTGTCGGGTTTTTCTCGGTGAAAAAGTTGGCAACCCTAGTAAAGGCCCTTGAATTTGGCAAAGATCAAGTCATTGGAGACTTTGGCAAGAGCCGTCTAAGTGAGAATGTAGCATAGGCATTGGAAAGGGGTGTGCTACAGGAGCTCTGGCCCCACCAAAACTTTGCTGCTGCAATCAGCACCTTCCCTATTTTGGCCCTTGGGGATCCAATCTCCTGTGGGCAGAAGTAGGGGAAGGCTGGCAATCGTTACCCAGTAAGCAGCAGGTTGCCCACAGGGATCCCATCACCCTGCGAGCAGAAGGCACAGATCCTTCCTGCCTGCCTGCCATAGGAGATTGGATCCCCGTAGGCAGACAGGAGGGGAAGGCTGGCAATTGCAGCCGCATGGAGTTCAACTGGCTCAGTGTCAGAGCTGAGCCCCCCCTTGGAAAATGGTGTTGCAACACTTCTGGAATGTAGAGTGTAAAAGCCAGATTTCAATGGATACAGAAGGGATTGAGAGGAAAGTCAAGACTGTGGTGGTGGATCACACATTTAAGTAGTTTAGAAATAAAGGGGAAGAGAGAGATGGGTCGATAATTAGAAGAACGGATAGGATCAAGGGATGGTTTCTTGAGGAGAGGTGTAACCACAGCATACTTGAAGGCTGCAGGAACAGTTGCAGTGCAAAGCATCTGATATGCAGCGTGCGCATGGACTTCAAAGCCCTGCGTGCAATGTGTAGCTTCCTGTCCATTGCAAAGGAAAGTTAACAAGATATTGAATGCTGGGGGGGGGGGGGGGGGAGGGGGGAATGAAATTACAGAGAGAATATCATCCAGGTGATGGCTGCGGCAGCAGCGGCAGGCAAAGAATGAGGGAGAGACATTGGCTGATAGTTGCAGGGGGCCGAGGAGAGAGAGAATGGTCGATGGCTGCAGAAAAAACAGCTTTTCCAGTGCCGGTTTGAAGGGTCTGTTGGCAGCTGGCCTGACCATATAAAAACCAGCAAGTTGGCAACCCAAGGTGCAACTAGAAGTAAATTGTCAGGTCTTCCTTCCATGCAGTGGATTTACAGCCCCAGTATTCCAAGGTAGTCTCCCATCCAAGTACAGACTCAACTCTGCTTAGCTTCAGAGATCAGCTGAAAGCAGGTGCATGCAGGACAGCTGAAGATCAAAAAAGAGATTTAAGTAACTTGCCCAAGGCCACAAGCAGGATTCAAACTCTGATATTTCTGGTATCAAGGCAGCTGCTGCTCTAACCACTAAGATACTCCTTCGCTACATTTATAAAACAATCTCACAAAAACAGCCAAAACCATGGTTGAAATGCAACTGCAGGAGCCGGTATAAATGACCGCAAATGAAATATACATATAGATGATGCATACTTCATGACTCCGACGAAACTATTCCCCTACCCTCGGGTCACAAGCATTTGCACCTTCTTGTCATACATGGGGAAATTTTATAAGCTGTCTTTTTCATGCATACAGCATTGTTTACATTGAAAAATCCTTTATAAAATTACCCCAATAAAGTATTGAATAGATTTCAATTTCTTTTGAATTTGTCACTGTCCTAATTCCATGTTTGCTGGTGGGTGTGCTAATGGCCAGAATTTGTACAGAACACACAAGAACATGCATAGATTACAGAATAATAGAATTTATACGCAGTCTTGAAAAATCTAGGTGTGGACATTTATACCAGCACTAGGGCTAGGGTAAAATATCCACACTTTAACTTAAGGCACAATTTCTGTCACTTAGCTTAGTATTAGCTTAGCTCCCAAGATGGACAGGTCTCAGCTGAGGTGCCAGACCAAGACAAACCACCCATCTAGGCAGCAGCAGAATGGGATAGTGTTGATGGCGGAGGATCACATTTTTGTGACAACTGCAACACCACCAAACTTAAACTGCGAGGAAGAAAGGCCCGGTAATCTACGTCTGTATCTTGCCATGAAAACCCAATGGATAGTTACAACAAAACAAATTGTGCTATGGTGCACGAAGATGAGACCCCCAGGTCGGAAGACACTCAACTAGCTACTGGGGAAGAGCTGAAGACTTTTCAGAGTAAAGCCAGCATTTATGATGTGGTTGGATCAAAGCCCTTGGGAAGTCTGACTGCTGATGTAGCTACGGATGAAATGATAGTCAGAAGCTGTAAAGATGTCTTACACATTGGAACATGGAACATACGAAGCATGAACCAAGGGAAGTTGGAGGTGGTCAAGAATGAAATGGAACGTGTACAACTTGATCTGCTGGGTGTCAGCGAACTGAAATGGACTGGCATCGGGCACTTTGCATCAGATGATCACATGGTCTACTATGCTGGAAACGAAAGACAAAGAAGAAATGGTGTTGCATTTATAATAAAGAAGAAATTTGCAAGAACTGTAATGAAATACAATGCAGTCAGCGAACGCTTAATCTCTATTCGTCTACAAGGATTGCCTATCAACACAACTATAATTCAAGTATATGCCCCAACAACAGCTGCAGAAGAGAAAGAAATTGAAGAGTTCTATGAACAAGTACAAGCTGAAATTGACAGAACATGCAAACAGGATATCCTGATAGTCATGGGTGACTGGAACGCAAAGGTTGGCAACAAAGAAGAAGGCAAAGTAGTTGGAAAATATGGACTTGGCAACAGAAATGAAGCTGGAGAAAGAATGACAGAATTCTGCAAGACCAATGATCTATTCATCTCAAACACCTTCTTCCAGCAACACAAGCGGCGACTGTACACATGGACTAATGGATTGTATAAAAATCAAATTGACTACATCTGTGGAAGTCAACGATGGAAAAGCTCTATAACATCAACAAAGACAAAACCAGGAACTGACTGTGGTACAGATCATCAACTACTAGTATGCAAACTCAAGCTAAAGTTGAAAAAGAGCAAACCACTCATGAATGCAGCAAAATATGACCTTGAGAATATACCACTGGAATTTAAAGACTGCCTGCAAAATCGATTTGCTGCTTTAGATACAAATGACAGAGCTCCGGAAGAGTTATGGAATGACATCAAGAAGGTTGTGTTGGAAGAAAGCGAGAAGTCTCTACAAAAGGTGAAAAAGCAAAAACGGCCAAAATGGATGACGGAAGAAACTCTGAAAATTGCCCAGAAACGCAGAGAAGCTAAAGCCAGAGGAGAAAGAAAGACAATAACAGAACTCAACAAAGATTTCCAACGTGCAGCAAGACAGGACAAGGAAAAGTACTACAATGACACTTGCATGGAAATAGAAGCAGAAACTATTAGAGGAAGAACAAGATCGGCTTTCCTAAAGCTACGAGAGTTAAAGAAAAAGTTCCAGCCTCGAATTGGAATGTTACAAGATGCTCAAGGTTCTATGTTGAATGATGCTGAGAAGATCAAGAAAAGGTGGAAGGAATATACAGAGTTTTTATATGATAAAGATCAAGTGGACCAACAGCCGTTTCAACCTGTACCTTATGATCAGGAACCATTGGTGATGAAAGAAGAAGTTGAAGCAGCATTTAAAGCCTTATCAAAGAACAAAGCACCCGGCATTGATAGCATTCCTATAGAAGTATTGCAGCAATCTGATGCAGCTGTTACCATACTTACAAGGCTCTGCCAAGAAATATGGAAGACAATATCATGGCCAACTGATTGGAAAAGATCTGTGTTTATACCAATACTAAAGAAAGATGATCCAACTGACTGTGGAAATTATCGAACAATCGCTCTGATCCCACATGCCAGCAAGATTCTAATGAAGATTATTCAAAAGAGACTACAACCATACCTGGAACAAGAACTACCTGAAGTGCAAGCAGGGTTCAGGAAAGGGCGAGGAACGAGAGACATCATTGCGGATGTGAGATGGATCCTTGAAAAGACTAAAGAATACCAAAAGGATATCTATTTGTGCTTTATCGACTATAGCAAGGCTTTTGACTGTGTAAACCATGAGAAACTCTGGGCCACATTAAGAAGCATGGGTATACCAGAGCACCTGATCGTTCTCTTGCGCAATCTGTACATTGATCAAGAAGCAACAGTTTGAACAGAACAAGGAGAAACAGAATGGTTTAAAATAAGCAAAGGTGTAAGACAAGGCTGCATACTTTCCCCCTACCTGTTTAATTTATATGCAGAACAAATCATCAGAGAAGCATGATTGTATGAAGACAACAGAGGTGTGAAGATTGGTGGAAGACTCATCAACAACCTTCGCTATGCTGATGATACTACATTACTGCCTGAAAGTGAAGATGATCTGAAACATTTGCTTCTCACAATCAAAGAACATAGTCTCAAAATGGGCCTGCACCTTAATGTAAAGAAGACAAAGATCATGACAACTGGCATAATCAACAGGTTCATCGTTGAAGGAGAAGAAATTGAAATTGTGAACAACTTTAACCTACTTGGATCAACTATCAATAAAGAAGCAACAAGCAGTCAAGAAATCAAACGATACATTACTCTTGGCAGAATGGCTATGAAAGACCTAGATAAGATTCTCAAGAGCAGAGATGTCTCCTTCCATACAAAGATTCGACTTGTTCAAGCCATGGTATTTTCAATAACATCATATGGATGTGAAAGCTGGACAGTGAAAAAAGACAGACAGGAAGAAAATCGATGCCTTTGAATTATGGTGCTGGCGGCGAATACTGTGTATACCATGGACTGCCCGAAGAACAAACCAGTCGGTACTAGAGGAGATCAAACCTAAGCTTTCTTTAGAAGTTCAGATGACAAGACTTCGACTTTCATACTTTGGACACATCATGCGAAGAGAGAGATCATTAGAGAAAGACATCATGCTTGGCAAGATAGAAGGTCAACGCAAAAGAGGAAGGCCAGCAATGAGATGGATCGATATAATAACAGCAGCTACGGGTACCAGTCTGTCAACAATGAGCCGCCTTACTGAAGACCGAACACAATTTAGGATAGCTATCCAGAGGGTCGCCATGAGTCGACTCCGACTCGACGGCACTTAACAACAACAACAGACACCTCCTCATAAAATTACTTTCATAGCATGGGCTAATTCTATAACCAGCCTTTAGGAGAGGCCTTCTTCGAGTGAATTAATAATTCCCACTAATTCTACTGAGTTGGGAGCAAAACTGATAGCATTGAGAAAGTTGTTATTAACTCATGAGGAGAATAAAGAATAAGTACTTTGTTCAGGTTATTTCAGTACTTGTACAAGGGACAGGCAGGGGACTTGGAGAGACTGGAGGGACACTTTGCAAGGACCAAGCTCTCTAACCGCTTATTCATCATATCAAATCAGACGCATGCAGACCCTGTCAGATTGACTTTATTCTTAGCCTGGTTATTTATAATAATAACAATTATGGAAAAAAGTAAAGAGAACATCATCGAGAGAGATGAAAAAGAGAAATAAAAAAGCCAATCATACCAGACAGCTGTATAATGAGAAGTGACTGCATGACACCATCTGTAATACCAATAATCATTTAGCCCATTGTACACCAAGAATCAAAACATTTTTGAAGCTAGTTTATTTTCATTTGACGTAACAGTAAGGCTTCCCATGCAATGGCATACTTTCTTTTCCTTAAGGTTTGATATTTATTCCTCAGGACTTAAGCTTTATAATATTTGTGACAGGCAGCCAGAAGACAGCAGCACCCATATTAGGATATGCTTTTATCCTGATAGCAACTAACTCTGGTTAAAGGCTAATGGAGCAATCTTATAAAACATTTTCTGAATGCGACATGCAAAATTGTTCAGTTATAGACGCAGGTATGGATTCTGATAAGAGCACACAGGCTTCTATGCAATCTGTGCAGAGTCATCCTCATGGCATAGTCTGGGTGGAGTTGCAATGTACACGCATACATCATAAAATATGTGCGCCTACACACTGGGCTGGCCTGTCCACTAGGTGGTCTAGGCATCCAGATAGGATAGCAGATGCAGGGGAAGACTCGCAGCACCTCCACCATGCCTCAAAGCAGCAGCAGAGCAAGCCACTTAGACACCACAGTGGACCTTGATACCCTCACCTTCACACACTCATGGCCTGCCACCCATGTTCCCTTCAAAAAGAAGTTTATTTCAGAGGGGGTAGGAGCTGCAGGCCATGAGTGCGCATGAGCTTCAAGGCCCACTGAGGTGTCAAAGAGGCTTGCTCTGCTACTGCTTTGAAGCATGGTTGAGGGACTGCAATGCCCTCCCCACCTCAGTTGAGGGAGAAGGGAAGGGGAGATGATGGATGCCTGAGCAGGAGGATAGGACCTGGGCTGCCGGGGGGGGGGGGGGGGGGGGGGAGGGGGGGAGAAGGTAGTGGTGGCACCACAGGATTGAGGGTTCATCTAGGGTAGCAGGTACCCTTGGACCGGTCCTGCATAGAGTAGCACATTTACACTTGCCTTGTATCAAGTGTAAATTTGTGTGAGTGTATTTGTATGTTATTGGGGATTATTGTAGGAGCCTATTTTATAAAAGGCAAATAAGTGCCTATGTTGCCCTCAAAACAGCTATGTTCTTGAGAATATTTTGTTATGTTATAAAATTAAGCCTAAGTCAAGGTACTCTGAAAAGAATATGTGAGGCCCTAAAAGCTTACAATCATATCATGTACTACTTTGTTCCATTTGGTATCCGTCATACCAGCTTCCAAATAACTTCCTTCCCCTGGGACCATCACATCAACCATTTTAATCCATTCCCTTAATGGCATATTTTCTATAAAGCTTTAAATATCTTACCTGCATTAGAATAATTTTCACATTCAAAGCTTTTAAAAACTACTTTCATGGTTTTTGCTAAATTCTTACACATGGATAGAAATGTTGTCATCTCTCTCTAAAACTGAAATGCTAATGCAAGGAAAACGGTACATTGAGAATAAAGGCACCACACATCTGCTCCTGAGGCTAGAACAGCAAATTGTACCTTTTTCATCTGGTGCAATTGAAGCAGGCATGCAAAAGTTTAGTTCTGGATATTTATTTTAGTTCTTCAGGTTGATTTTTCTCTCTTCTTCTCTTGCTACTGCTTGTGATGTCCTGGACTTTCTGGTAGAATTCTTATGACTATGATAACATGAGGAAAATAGCTAAAAAAAAAAAACTAAAAGGAGCAGTTGCAAAGGTTAAAGATTTACATCAAGCAGGGGTGGTGTTTAAAAATACTATTTTGGAAACCCAGACCAACTGTATTCCATGCTTTAAGAAAAGTGGAAGGAAGTCCAAAAAACTGCCAGCATAGTTTAAAAGTGAGGTCAGAGAGGCTGTTTTTGCGAAAAAAGAATCTTTCAGGAAATGGAAAAAGGAGCCAAATGATGAAAACTGGAAACAACATAAGCACTGGTAAGTTAGATACAAGGCATTGATAAGGCAGACAAAGAGAGAACTTGAGAAGAAGCTTGCTGTGGAAGCAAAAACACATAATAAAGAATTTTGCAAGTACATTCATAGCAAAAAACCTGTGATAGAGTCAGTTGGACTAGGGGACAAGACCATAGCAGAGAGACTGAAGAAAGTCTTTGCTTCAGTCTTTACTGAGGAAGATGTAGAGATGTTACCCATTACTGAAAGAGTATTTAAAGCTGATTCCACAGAAGAACCAAAAGAAATATTGATATATCGGGAAGAAGTATTACAACTATTTGATAAACTGAAGAGTAGCAAATCACCTGGACCGGATGGTATACCTCCAAGGGTGTTGAAAGAACTGAAATATGAGATAACAGACCTGCTATTAGTAATCTGTTTACTATCCTAAAATCATCTGTAATACCTAAAGATTGGAGGATGGCCAATGTAACACCAATTTTTAAAAAGGATTCCAGGGGTGATCTGGGAAACTACAGACCAGTGAGCCTGACATCAATACCGGGAAAAATGGTAGAAACCATTAGAAAGAACAAAATTACTGAACATTGTGACGTAGAAGCCTCTCATGAAGCTATGGAAACAGACAGAGATCTGGTGGAGAAAACCGGTACTGCAAGAGAATGCAGGATTTTCTCTTCAGAGAGAAAAAAACATGTTGCTAATCAGGAACCACACCTCACCTTAGGGGAGGAGAGAAGCCAAGTCCCTGATTGGGCACGCCCAAGCAGGAGACGGGCAGTGCAACACACAGACAGCTTGTTAAACAGTCAGAAACAGAGTTAGGAGACGCAGTAAGAGCAAGAGAAGGAGAAGAGGAAGAAGGAGGGTTCGAAGGACAAGAGGAACAGGAAGAGTTGGAGAGAGAGCAACTAGGCAGCTGTGATCCACAGAGAAGCAGGTTGGACTCACGAAGCAAGTACCTGGGAGACTCAGGGGCAGTGAGAGACTTCTGAGAGCAGAAGGATTCAAGAGCACTGAGAGACCCAAGGATACAACCCAGGCTTCCAGAGAACCAAGCTGGACCTCGGAGCAGAAAGCAAAGGGACAAAGAATTCTCCTGGAGAAAGCCTCAGCACAAGGTACAAAGGGGAGTTGAAGCAGCTAGCAGCTATAACAGTGGGAAGCCAGAAAGAGTGAAGGCTAACTTTAAAAGCCAGAATAAAGTCAGACAATATGTTGGCAGTTGGGGGCAGCCTGAAAAGTATTTAAGCAGCCCAAGATACTCTCATAAGCCAGCTGAAGACTATAGCTTAGAAGCTAGTAGAAAGAAAGCTAATGAGTCTTATTGCAGAGAAGTGAGCCCAGAGAAACCTGATGGTTCTACTTTTAAAACCCTGTTAAGAAACTCTCCAGACTCAGCTGAAGTTTTAAACCCAGCACTTACGTTCAGAGATAAGTGGGGGAAGGGTTCTTCTAACACTCTGAACTGTTGTCCTAACAAAAGCAGCATTCCTAATTATCATGAGATAAAGATCTTAAACAAACATTTACCTGAAGGAGAAGGAAAATACCAGCTTAGCCCAGGAAAGACGCAGGCTGAATTACTTCTCAAAGACTTCAGGGAATTCCTTGAGAGCAAGGCAGTTTCTCCCTATAATTCAGCACAGGCTACAAACAGCTGTGAAGAGGAGATGCCTCTAGATTCTTCTCTGCCGTCCACAGAACAAGACTGTGCAATGGATTGCTCAACATGTTATTGAGAAGGAGATTAATTAAATGCTTTAAAAGGTTATATGAAGAAATATAACAAGAAGTTACCTTACTGATTGTCTTGCTGAGAAGCTTATGAGAAGTGAATAAGTTAAAAAGCATATTTGTCTGGATATCAAGAGCTTTGCTGTTATGCCAGAGTTTGTTTCAGTTAAGGAGAAGTCACATGACAAATGAATGTGAATCCTGAAGCGTATGGACATTTAGCCCAGCAGTGCAAGCCTTGTATAAGTTTGGTTTCTTACTCTTGTTTTGTGCCTTAAAACTTCTTTTGCATCTGTTTGCACTTGAACTGCAAAGCGGGAAATAAACCTCACAAAAGAAATTTCTTTGCCTGCCTTAACTACTTGAGCACACACAACTACAATCTCAACCCTGAAGGGCACCAAAGGCCACCTCCTACTGAAACCCTCAAGGTCTAGGTAATGGGTGGGTGGCAACATGTAGATAATCATGGATTAATGGGAGACAGCCAACATGGTTTTAGCCAAGGAAGGTCTTGTCTTACTAATCTGTTATGTTTTTTTGAAGATGTGAATAAACAGGTAGACAAAGGTGAGTCGGTTGATACAGTGTATCTGGATTTTCATAAAGCTTTTGACAAAGTACCTCATGAGACTCATGGTGTAATTAAAAAGTCATGGGATAGGAGGTAGTGTACTATTGCAGATCAGGAACTGGTTAAAAGATAGAAAGCAGAGGGTAGGGCTAAATGGCCAATTTTCCCAATGGAAAAAGGTGAATAGTGGAGTCCCCATGTATCTATGCTGGGTCCGTTGCTATTTAACATATTCGCAAATGACCTGGAAATGGGAATAACGAATGAGGTAATCAAGTTTGCAAATGATATAAAATTATTCAAAGTTGTTAAAACCCAAGAGGATTGTGAAAAATTGCAAGACCACCTTCATAAATTGGAAGACTGAATGTTCAAATGGCAGATGAATTTAATGTGGACAAGTGCAAAGTTATGGACCTAGAAAAGAACAACCCAACCTATGGTTACACGATGCAAGGTTCCACATTTGGAATCACCACTCAGGAAAAAGATTTAGGTGTCATCGTGGGTAACATGTTGAAACCCTTTGCCCAATGTGCAGCAGCGGCCAACAAAGCAAACAGAATGCTAGGAATCATAAGGAAAGAAATGGAGAATAAAACAAAGGATATTATAATGCCTCTGTATCGTTCCATGGTGCGACTGCATCTTGAATATTGTGTGCAATTCTAGTTACTGTGCCTTAAAAAAGATATAGCGTTATTAGTAAAGGTACAGAGAAGTACAACCAAAATGGTAAAGGGCATGGAAGGATACCTCTATGAGGAGAGGCTAAAAAGGTTAGGGCTCTTCAACCAGGAAAAAAGATGGCTGATGTGATAGACTGAGATAAGATAGAGGTCTATAAATTAATGAATGGATTGGAACGGGTAAACATAGATAGATTCTTTACACCATCAAAATATGGGACATTCAATGAAATTACAGTGTAACCTATTTAAGACTAATACGAGAAAATATTTTTTCACTCAACACGTATTCATACTCTGGAATTAATTACCGGAAGATGTAGTAAAAGCTGTTAATGTAACTGGGGTTAAAAAAACTTTGGACAAGTTCCTGGAGGAAAGGTCCATAAGCATCACTAAAGGGGACCTGGGAAATCCACTACTTGCCCCAATACAAGCACTGTGTAGCCTGTGTCTTTTGGGGAAACTGCTAGGTTCTTGTGACCTAGATTGACCATTGTTGGAAACAGGATACTGGGCTTGATGGATCTTGGTCTGACCCAGTATGGCATATCTTATGTTCTTATGTCTGACTATGATACCCATGGTTTTTACTGTCAGAGAACACTGAATTGGCAGAAAGTTGCAGCTCTTGCTTGTTCTATACTGCCTCTTTGTAAAGCTTACTGAAACAACATTTCTATGCAGCTCCCAATCGGGTCAGGCCTACAACCGGGGGGGCCTAAACCCTCCCAATCGCCAACCCTAGCCAATCGGAGCTTCTCAGCCACCACCATCTGTGCCAAGGAACCAATAGGAACTGCTTTCTCGGCTGCTGCACAGGCTCAAAAGAACCGCACCGCAGGGCGCACTCATGGGCCCTTTGGGGGTGACCCTTTGGAGGGGGACCTGAGGTGGTCGAGGCGGAAGACTGTCTCCATTGAACCAGGACATGCCCAGAGATCTCTAATTTAATCCTCACAGCATAGATATACATCGGCAAGGAATTTGCCCTGAGTCACCTAACCACTGCTTGCTAAAGCCCTTAGGTGGCATTGCAAGGATGCTGCCCAGCATACTTCAGCTCCCCTGATCAGGGGTAGAATTCAGCAGTGGGAACAACAGGATCTCCTTATCTCTCCGCTCTTGGCCCTTTGAAGGAGCTCTCTGGAACCTTCTCCAAGCAAACACCATTGTGCTGCTCCCCCAAGTGGAGCCCTGCAGCAGGAACACCAAGCTCCGCCTACCCAAGGACCCTAGCCCTATCAGGGGCTCCACTGAACTGTTTTAAAAGCAAGCGCCTTCAGGCGGGCCCTTTGGCTTGGCCCTTGGATGTGGACCTACTTGGACACATCACAAGCACAGGACCATCTGAAACCCTATCAACCCTTTCAGCCTTAAAACCTCAAGCTACCTTCTCATCTTTTGTTTACCAAGATCATTTCTAAAACACTGTTCTTGTATAATTGCCACAAACACATCCAGGCATTACTCCATCATTACTACTGTTATTTTATTGGTCTGCTCTTAGATCCCTTGTAACACCCCAACCTACACCATCTGTTCTAACTCTGCATTGCTACATACATGAGCCTACACTCACTCATACAACCAGACAACAGCACAAGACCGAGAAGAAGAGGACATCCAACTGTGTCAACACACCTAAAGATATCAACAGGGTATGCAAGGACACCGAAAAACGAGCCTTATCAAAGGCGGCACCAACAATCTGGAATGCCCTCCCCGACGAACTGCGTTCAACAACAGACCTTAAGGAGTTCAGGAAACTACTGAAGACAACCCTCTTCATAGAACACTACAGTGACATTACTTAAACCATGCAACAGACACCTCAACTCCCCCCACGTCACTATAATTGTAATTAAGCAAGGAACTGATACCCATAGCATTGTAAATAGCGCACGCTGTAAATAGCACCACAAGAATCAACGTCCAGACACACTCACACGCATACACTACTCACTGCATGTGCACACTATACACTGTATCTTATTGATTGTTTGCTGTTCAGACCGCCTTGATTGCAGGATAAGGAGGTATAGAAATACATTTAAATAAATAAATAACTGTATTGATTTTAGCACCAGCTGTATCACTGTATTTTACTGGCATACTGTCTATACTGTCATACTGCTGTTTTTTTGCCATACGCTTCTGATCTATCTACTAATATTAACAGTGCTCCCTCTAATTCAATCCTTCGAGGTTACCCTTTATCCCACCCATCAACCACCACCCCAACATGGCTACTTCTCAGCCTTGGCTCCTGACTATTGGCACATACATCCTAATTTCAATCCTAATCTCAGCTCTTCTAATTAGCGCACTACAAGTGAAACATAAGAATCCCAATAATTTACTCCCACAGACATCTGCCCACCTCCAGCCAACCACCCCACATCTATGTACATCACAAACCCTGGAAAATGCAGACTAACTAGAATAAACATCAACCCTACCGTATCTTACCCACTCACACCAAAACCCTACCACCCCCAAACATGCCTTAATCAACACCAGTTCTGACAGGAACAAGATCCCCCTACTTGCTGATCTAATATCTGATTACAACTTAGACATTCTTTGCCTCACAGAAACATGGATCCAGGATACAGACTCTATACTCATGAACCAGCTATGCCCCCCCTACCCACAGCTGCAATCACATATCTAGCAGATGTGGAGGAATTTGTATTATTTCAAAAAAACAACAAAACCTTTCTACCATTAAAACGGCCTCCATCTCAGGTATGGATTCTCTTAAATCCTCCAATTATGCACTCTCACTGTGTCTTATACCGAGCACCACAATCAAAGGCTCAAGACCTTTCTACAATCCTTGAATCAGCATGTACCACCCAAACATCTTCTCACCCCCTCATCCTCCTAGGAGATCTTAACCTCTCCTCACTTAATCAGAAAAAGGCCTCATCTTTCCTAGATGCCATGGATGTGTCAAACCAATACATAAGTTGTTCTGTATATATTGCTGTAAATAACGCTGTAGATATGTTATTCCCTGTTGAATCCAAGTTTTAACCCTTGTTTAATGTAAATTCTATGTGGCCCGTCCGCATAGTAATATGATGTTTTATTGTAAACTGCACTGATATGTAATAGCGTGGTATATAAGAGAAGTTAAATAAATAAATAAAATAAAATAAATGTGTTTTTAGGATTTCACTCAAATCCTAAAAACTCCAACCAACACCAAAGGTAATACTCTTGATCTAATATTCATGTCTCAGTCCATCATACATAACAGCCAACCCTCCCACTCTATTTTCCCAGTGCCCTGGTCTGATCATTCACTGATCCTCTTCTCCATCCCTTGCAGACACAATCAAACTCAGTCACCCACACCAACCCAGATGACCCGCAAATTCAAGCAATTTGATACTAACGTGTTCCTCAAGCAGGTTACCCCCCACTTAGATCTTCTCAATAGTAGCCACTCAAATCTCACTGCTCAAATCGAAGGATGGAACAAAATCCTGGCCTCTGAAGCCCCCCCCCCCCAAGACCTTCTTATAACAAACCAGCACAAACAAGATCCTTGGTTTTCCACATTTCTACATAATCTGAAGAAGGACCTTAGACTATTGGAACGCAGCTGGAGACGTTCAAGAGATCCCTCTATCTATAACTCATACTCTGAAAAGCTCCAGGCCTACCACGCTGAAACCCTAAAACATAAAAGAAAATACAACGAGAATATCATCATGCACTCTATATATAACCCCAGGAAATTATTTTCAATAGCTAAATCACTCTTAAATGAACCAAACAAACAGGTGGCTGAAGATAAGATAACCCCACAGTCTATAGTTGATCACCTTTGATCTAAATTCCTCATAATCTAACATGTATCAACCCAGTACATTGACCACTCTCTTACCAATATCACCACTAAAGTAACTTGGGATAAGTTTGACTTGTCTTCCTTCCCTAGACAACATAATTACCACCATAACAAATCTCAATGCCTCTACCTCAGCACTAGATCCCTGTCCAGTCTCATGGGTAAAAAGCACCACGTAAACTCTCACTCCATACATATACAACATAGTACAAGCTTCCCTCTGCACCGGTATCATGCCAACCCCCCTGAAGATGATCTCTATCCGACCCATACTAAAAGGATCCAAGCTTGACTCTGCCACCCCTACATCATACAGACTTATATTAATCATCCCCCTACTTGCAAAGATAACAGAAAAGATCATCCAAACACAACTCCAGAACTTCATTGATGACCATGCTCCTCTTGACCCTTTTCAACATGGTTTTAAAAGGAACCACGGTGTGGAAATCTTATTCACCTCCCTCCTAGATACAGAAATCCCATATATCCAAAAGCCTACCCAGGGATGTCTTCTAATTTTTCTAGATATATCATTAGCCTTTGACTCTCTTCCTCACAACCAACTCCTTGACAGACTCCATGACATCGATCTTAGAGGTACTACTCTCAACTGGTTCTGTTCATACTTAGACCACAAAACCCAGCAGGTAAGAATTGGTGAAAAAAACCTCCCAGTCATTCACTCAATCCCAAGGCATTCCTCAGGGTTCCAGCCTATCTGCACTCTTTATTTATTTATTTAAAGTATTTTCTATACCGCACTCTTTAAAATCAGCTCGGTTTACAATCAACAGCAGATTTGTACAGTGCAGGTAGCGCCCATACTGTACTTACAGAGAACAGGTTTTGCAACTTGGATTAACTGGGGAAACTATGTACAGGCTACACAGTAGCTTGGCTTTTTCAACATCTTTCTCCAACTTGTATGTAACATTTTCCAAGATTACATTATCCAATATCAACTCTACATGGATGACATCATGTTCTTCACTCCATTTACCATTACAAAGCCCGACTTCAGCAATTGCTTCAAGAAAATCAGACACTGATCCAGCAATATAATCTTTTCATCAATCTAGCCAAAACAGAAGCCCTTCACCTATTCGCTGATCCATCTTACACCCCCCCCCACCTCACTTGTCCTAGACGATTTTACGATCTCCATAAAAAATGAAGTCAAATACCTTGGCTTAATAATCAACCAGAATCTCACCTTCCAAGAACACATACGAAGAACTCACTTCATATACTCCAAGGTCAGGAATCTAAGAAACCTTCACCCTTTATTAAACCCAGACTCTTTCCATACCATTTGTCAAGCCCTACCTCTACTCTCAATTACTGCAACCTCATATACCATGGCCTCTCAAAGCAAAGTATCCATCTGCTCCAACTGGCCCATAACACAATAGCATATCTAATTTCAAGATTTCCAAAAGAGCCCACATTGCACCCATACTGCAAAACCTCCACTGGCTCCCTATCCTGTCCAGAATAAAATTGAAAACTCTCACACTAATCCATAAAGTTATCCATTTTGAATCTGCTCCTTGCCTTTGCTCCCTCCTCTCCAAGCCCACTAGCTCCAGATCTCACAGGACCAACTCCGCAAACCTGCTACACATCCCAGCACAAAAACTAAAAAGCAAACAAGCTACCTGCAATTGTGTTTTCTCCCTCTAGACCCCTACAGAATGTAGCACCCTCCCACCTGACCTTCACGGTTGCCCTGATCATGCAGAGTTCCTTAAAAAACATAAAACATTCCTTTTCCAAGAATCCTGCATGGCTCCACCCCCCAAAGCACTATCCAATCAAGTGCTTCCTAGATTTATCTAATCTCTTACTCTACAATCAATATATCCCATTTCCCATTTCCCCTTGCATCCTTGCCCCCCTCCCTCCCATTCAATGTACACAGTTGCCTCATCTGGCATTATACAAGACTAATACCAGCTTAGCCGCCGGGCCCCGGTCCTGCGGCTGCCTGGTAACCGGGTTCCCGGGGCCCGGCCACGAGGCAGGCCACTTCTTGGGGGGGGGGGGGGGGGTGAGGTGCAGCCAGGCATGCGCCCTGCGGGCCCCATGCGTTCCTGTGGGAGCCCAACGATTGGCCGCTCGGCGATCGCGGGGCGGAGTCAGCGCGAGCAAGGAGGGAACGCTGGCCGGCAATTCTCCCCTTTTCCTCCTTGCTCGCGGCCAAAAAGGTTTCCCTCCCTCCCTTTGTTTTCGGTGGGGTAGGGGGAGGTGGGGATATTGTCGCAGCTGGTGGGGGGGGGGGCGATAGGGTGGGTTCTTCGGGCCTTACGAGCGGGGTGGCGAGCTGGTGCTCGTTGACCCGGCGGCTCATTTCAGCTGGAGGCCGCTTTCATGTGAGCGGCACGGCTATGCGGGTTGGGGGAGACGTCCCGGTTGGGGTCTCTACCCGGAATTAGACAACCCCTTCAGCCGGCCTTTGCTAACATGGCGAGGCGGGCCTGAAGGGGTAACTGGGGGGGGGGGGGGGGGTTGGATGGTGCTCCACTTTGCTATATGGCTGGTGGGGGGCATCATCCGGATGACGGGTGGATGGGGGGTCTCTTCTCTGTTATGGTTTGCATTACTGAGTTGGCCCATGTTGGGCCGGTGTTCTTACTGTTAATAAAAGCTGCGACCATGCTTTAACACCAATACTCGACGTCCGTGTGCTTTGTCAATGGTTGGGGGGGGCGGGGTGATGAAAGGGGGGGGGGATGGACCCATGCCGAGTAGGGCATCCGGATACCACGGTTATTACCTTTATTAGTTGACCTTAGATAAGTTCTTTCTAATTATTGTTCGATTTACAACAGCTGTAAGTCCACTGCTATTGTTGGGTTCCATGTAAACCGTCTTGAATTGTAGGAGGACGGTATATAAAAACTTTAAATAAATACATAAATGTATTTTTTGATAAGCATGCATATAACTTGAGGAGATACACCTATTTTATGAACTGTATGGCTTCTTATGTACAGTTTATAAAATGCAGGCACACATTCAGGTGGTCCATTTTTCACATTTCTTTGCTTATTCAACCAATATTTTTTATTTATTTACATTCTCTTATATACCGTGCTATTCTGCATCAGTGTGGTTTACATTGAACAAACTGAAATTACATTGAACAGGGCATTATAACTTGGAGATAACTATTTTACAGGGAACATGGGCTATGGAGGGTTAAGTGGCTTGCCCAAGACCACCTGTGGGACTAGAAACCCCAGTCCTTCTGGCCCAAAGTTGCTATCCTCTAGTGGGATTTGAACCCCCGACCTTCTGGCCTGAAGTACCTTGCCCCAACCACTAGGCCCCTCCTCCACTCCCATATAAAATGATCCCCTAAATGTTAACATGCCATCATGTATTAAACAGATACACGTAAGAGGTCATTTTAAAAGGCTTAGTCATGATGTAGGATGTCTGAAGATGTGCACATGGATGTCAAAATCATGGAGACATCTCTACAGTCATTCCAAAAATTATATTTACAGACGTCTCCAGTGCAGGGACATCCAAGTAGGCGAGTGGGTGTGGTGGAGGCATGTCCAGGGAGGTGCAATGGACTTACATATCTCAGCTTGCTTTCAGGAAGGACAGGGATGTTTGTAGTCACGTCTATGTTTATACCTGCCAAAGGCACAAATAGGCATCATGAAAGTGTATGTTTTGGCCTTAAAACATGCAGAGAGTGTAGAGAAGATGGAGAGTTAAGGGATTAGTCTAAAATCACAAAAGACCCACACTGGGATTTGAACCCTGACCACCCTGCTCCCAACCCACCACTTTTACTATTATGCTGTTAGGCGTCCACGTTCCAAGATGTTACTGCAGGGATGTCTATGTAGATGTCTCTATAGATGTCCATATCAGGCATGTCCACGTTTCTGAAATTGTGCCCGAACTTGCATGTCCTTGTGTTTTTTTTCAGGCATTCTGGTTTAGACATCCCAGATTGCACTAGACAATCCCATTGTAAAATGTGCCTTCACGTATATTAATGACCTATTCACAACCATGCTACTGATCTAGTCTATTGTTCCTCATACAAATGTATATAGTTAATCAGATAACTATGTACATTTGTAAGAAAACAGTTAACTGTTTAATGTAAATGAATATGTACCATTCCTGTACAATTCAAGTTCGTGTTCCCTGTAAACCGCATTTGATCTATTGGAAAATGCAGTATAAAACTTTCAATAAAAAAATTAATCTGTAGAGCTTTGGAGGAGCATTGCATGGATCTTTCTGGCTAAATTGTTTTTTATTATTGTCTTCTGCTTGCTTAGAATTAGTTCTAGCTGCTGTACTTTATGTCTTTCTGAATTCATTGTCCTGCTACATTTACTGCCTGTGCTTAGCATTGCTCCCTTTTGAAAATTGCATAAGTCAATTTAGGTTTCTTTAGCCTTAGAGAAACGTTTGGTGCAATATGAGAATTACCTAAAAACAAAACAAAACAAAACAAAACAAAGTAAGAAATAAATTTCCAGCCTGTTCTCCAAAACATAGCTTTAAAGGAAGATCTCTGGCCTGTATAGCAGTTACGAGCCTATAGTTAGCAGCTCCCAGCAGTGGTCTCTGGCTCAGGAAGTCAAACAAAAGATAGGCCAGTAAGCCTTACTTCAGTAGTTGGAAAAGTAATAGAGACACTGCTGAAAGAAAGGACAGTGATTTTTCTGGAAGCAAATGGGTTGCGAGATCCGAGGCAACATGGATTTACCAAAGGAAGATTGTGCCAAACAAACTGGATCGATTTCTTTGACTGGGTGACCAGAGAACTAGATCAAGGGAATGCGATGGATATGGTCTACTTAGATTTCAGCAAAGTCTTTGATACTGTTCCTCATAGGAGGCTTGTGAATAAACTGGACAGCCTGGGGATGGATCCAAAGGTAGGGAAGTGGATCAAGAACTGGTTGGCAGAGACTATTGAGGGAAATGGTGAATGGTGGACTCTGAAGAAAGGAAGGTGAATAGTGGACTGCCTCAGAGATCAGGGTCCTGGGACCGCTACTGTTCAATGTCTTTGTGGGTGATACTGCCAAAGGGTTAAAAGATAAAGGTTGCCTTTTTGCAGATGATACAAAGATATGCAACAGAGTAGACACTTTGAAGGGAGTAGACAACACAAGAAAAGAGCTACAAAAATTAGAAGAATGGTCAAATGCTTGGCCATTGAGATTTAATGCAAAAACGTGCCGAGTGGCACTTGGAATGCAGAAACCCAAGGAACTGTATGTGATTGGGGAAGAGAGGCTGGTATGTACGGACTAAGAGAGAGACATCAGGGTTGTAGTATCTGATGATCTCAAGGTGGTGAAACAGTGTGACAAGGAAGTGACCAAAGCCAGAAGGATATTGCTATATACAGAGAGGAATAACCAACAGGAAGGTTAGTGCCCCTGTACAAGTTGTTGTTGAGGCCTCACTTAGAGAATTGTGTTCAGTTTCAGAAACCGTACTTTACAAAAGATACAAAAAGACTTAAAATAGTTCAGGGGAAGATGACCAAGATGATTTGGGGTCTGTGCCAGAAGGAATATGAAAAAAGACTTTAATACTGGCGAGGCCGCGTGGCCCGCGTGCACGCGGCCGACGGTAACTGGGGGGCAGCTGTCGCGCCCACCCCTCTTGACGGCGGCATGGGGCCGTGGGGGCGGGATGCAATTCGTCCCGCGGACTCATTGGCTCCCGTGGATGGATGGAAGGCACGGGAGCCAACGAGGGGAAGAAGGAGTCCTGGCGGGGGAGGGGGGGGGGCTGAGCGGGGACACGGTGTAGCTCCGGCCTTCTTGGGGTCGGAGCTGGAGGCACCGGACGTGTTTTTTCGAGCTGCAGGCTGGTGGAAGACGGGCTCGGCGCACGTGGCAAGGTTGGGGTGCAGCAGGCAAGTGGGGCAGATGGCCCTTTTCGGTGGTCGGAGAGATTAACTAAAAGCTCTTAAAAACAAACAAACCAAAAAAAAAAAAAAAGAATTAACATAAACTAAAAATAAATCAATAACAAACAAATCAAGCGGGAAAAAGAACGACAGAAGTAAACCGTGATGCATCCCCACAGAGGGGAGGGGAGGGATCTGGGTAGGGGGAAAGGGGCAAGCAGGGGGAGAAGGGCTGGAAGGGAGGTGCGGGGGGAGGACCTTTTGGTGTCAGCTCCTAGCGTGGAGCAGGCGGCCAGAGGGAGCACGGGGCGCGGGGCCAGGCCTCAGGGGGTGATTGCAAAGGGGGAAAGGGGCAAGGCGGGGGTAGGGGCAGAGCAGCTAGCAGGGTATGGGCATACGTGGGGGCAGTAGGGCGTGGGCAGCACGGGAGCAGAGCGGGGTAGCGGGAGAGGTGTGTGGGGGCGAGCTGGTTGGGGAAGGCCGGGGGCGGGGTAGGAGGACCAGTAAGGTGAGCTACAGGGCGGGGGGAGATGCGGGGTTCTGATGGTCGCCCGAGCTTGGGGTCTGTTCCTCCAGAAGGGGCAGTGCACACGACGGGAGATATGGTGGGAGGAGACTGGCCTGGGTTGGCGGATACGGCTAGCTGGCAGGGGGTAGCGGGAGGCGGGTCTCCGACAGCTTGGGAGCATTGGCGGGGCGGGGGTCAAGGCTCCTCGCGGGTGGAGTGGCTGGGGGTGTGGCAGCCACCTTGTGCACTGGAGGGCGCCTCTTCGCTTTTGTTGTCTTTTCTCCGCAGGTACCCCCCCCCGGCTGGCAGTACACGAAAGTCCCTGGATGAGGGGTATGGGACAATGGGATTGCACGACTGTCTGCATGGCCGGAGGTCACGAGGCAGGAGGAACTGCGGGAGTGCCAGCAGCAGCGCCTATGACAGTGACGGAGCGGCAGGGGACCTGTACGACTACGGAAGAGACGTTGGGTGTGGCAGGTGAGTTGGTAGCTCAATCGGGTGCAGACGTGGGGGGGGGACAGGGGTGACCGGAGGGGGGGGGGAAGAAGGCATGAAGGAAGAGGAGGCATTCTTGTCGACGGCGTCGGAAGTCAGGGTCCTCTTCCACTTCGTCCACTGATTCGTCGTCACGTTCGTCTATGATGGAGGAGAGTGTGGGTAGGGATGGGGGTGGGGGCGGAGCGATGCCTACGGTGGCGGCGTTCTCTGAGTTATGGGAAGGGGTGCCGCGGAATTTGTGGCGGAAAATTTGGAAGAGGGGGTGTATTGACATTTTCTGGTTGTTGGAAGGTAGGAAACGGTCGGAGGACAGTAGAAGGACGAGGAAGGAGGATGAGAAGGCGGGTAGGGCTCGGAGAGTAGCGCGGAACGTAGTAAATTGGACACGGGCCTTTTTTTTGCGTCTTGCTAGTGTATGGGGGCACCTGCATCCGGATCAGTATGGAATGCTGTTGGCTTAGGCGGACTCCATCTTAAAGGCGTTGTAAACGCATGACGGTTGGGCATGGCTCAACTTTGCTGAGAAGTTCCGCGATAAGATGGAAGGAAATCAGCCTTTGTCTTGGACACAGGATATCAATTTATGGTTAACGCAGATGGCGGTCCAACCGAGCGGAGGGGTGGCGAGCGGCCTACGGAGTGGGTAGCCACTACATTGGGTGCGGGGCGGCCCTTTCGGATGGCAAGTTCCGGCATGCCTGTTCAGTCTGCAATGGGGGGCATTCTGCCCTTAAATGTGTAACGTAAGGAATGGTCGGTGCCACGGCCCCACTCCCCAAGCAGTAGGAGCTGGCAGAGCTTAGCTCCGACTAAGATCGAAGCGATGCAAACGTGGTTGAGGAGGTATCCCAGGTGGAGGGACAGAGTTGTTTTGGAAGAGGGATTTCGGGGGGGGGGGGGGGGTTTCAGATTCCAGTGGTGGGCAAGGTGGCCTTGAGCAAAGCCAGGAATTCACCCTCGGTTAGATGGTTTGCCCATATTGTGCGGGATCAGTTGGCTGTTGCGATTGGGTTGGGTAGGGTGGCAGCCCCCCCCCCTTTGCGGAGCAGCCATTTGAGGACTTTGTCGTCTCCCCGTTGGGGATAATACCTAAAAAAGAGCTGGGGAAGTACTGGTTAATTCATAACTGGTCCTTCCCCTTGGGTTCCTCTGTTAATGACCATATCCCAAAGGACTTGTGTGCGGTGCGCTATGCATCGTTCGATGAGGCAGTGGAGCTGGTGAGACACTGTGGACCTGGGTGCTTGATGGTGAAGGTGGATATTGAATTAGCGTTCTGTTTGTTGCCGGTGCACCCGTTGGTATTTCATTTGTTGGGTTTTTGCTTTGAGGGTAACAGTTATTTTGATAGGTGCATGCCAATGGCCTGCTCGATATCCTGTGCATATTTTGTGGGGGCAGCGCGGTCGGGACACTTCAAGAAGTTACTGGAGGGATTTGTACAGTTGGCTCAGGCGTGGGGTGTCCCGTTGGCGGCCAGGAAGACAGAGGCGACGAGTATTACTTTGTTGGGGGGTGGAGCTGGATACGGTAGTCATGGTATCAAGGTTGCCAGCAGACCAGGTAACGAAGCTGAGGGTTTTGGTGGGGAATGTGATGGCCTCAAGTAAGCTGACGTTAGGGGGGATGCAGGCACTTATAGGTTCCCTCAATTTTGCAGGTGGGTGTTTTTACAGCGGCTGGCGGCAGCTACAGTTGGGGTTAAGAAACCTCATCATCGGATCAGGGTTTCGCAGAGTATGCGGGCCGACTTAGGGGTTTGGGATGAGTTTCTGAGGAATTTCAACGGTACTACGGTATTGAGGGAGTCGGCGATGTCCAGTTGGGAGTTGCAATTGTTTACCGATGCGGCTGGGGGGTGGGGTCTGGGGGTTACTTCGGGGGCTCTTGGTGTGCGGCATGGTGGCCATAGGTGTGGTGGGACGCAGGCATTACCAGTAATATCACCTTCCTGGAGTTTTTTCCGATTCTAGTGGTTTCGGAATTGTGGCCGGACAGACTTCGGAATCGTAAGGTGGTGTGGTGGTGTGACAATGTGCCGGTAGTCAGCGTGATACATAATTATGCCCCGCGATGCAGGACGGTAGCCGATTTAATGCGGCCAGTGGTGTTGGCTTGCCTGCGATTGCATGTGGTGGTGAGGGCTCGTCATATTCCTGGGTGTACTAACAAAATTGCCGATTCTCTTTCCCGTTTTAAGTGGGAGCTGTTTCGAACCTTGGCGCCGGAGGCAGAAGAGGTGAGGCATCGGTCCCAGAGCACTTATGGCAGCTTGGCTTCGGGAAATGACAGACCTGCTGAAGAGTTCAGTATCGGCGGCGACATGGGCCGCATATCAAGGGGGCTGCAGCAGTGTGGTGACGTTCCTGGCGGATCAGGGATGGCGGTGGGGCCTGGTATCGGATCAGCTATTGGGTCAGTATGTTTTGGCGGCAAAGGCTGCGGGATTATCACGGGCAATGGTGTGGATGCAGTTGGCGGGGTTCTCAGTTTTCTCAAAGGCGGTTGGGTGGGGGGCTGCTGTGGGGGATTTTTAACGCGGAGGCTGCTGCAGGGCTGGGAGCGGTCCTTTCCTTCGCCGGGTGATGGGAGGCGGCTGAAAGAGAAAATACTGAGGTTTCTGGGGTCCAGCGGATTACAGGATCCGAGGCAGCATGGATTCACCAGAGGCAGGTCTTGTCAGACAAACCTGATTGATTTCTTTGACTGGGTGACCAGGGAGTTGGACCGAGGGAGAGCTCTAGATGTGGTGTATTTGGATTTCAGTAAAGCCTTTGACACTGTTCCTCACAGGCGACTTATAAACAAACTGAGCACCCTAGGGATGGACCCTAAAGTTACTGCTTGGGTTAGAAATTGGTTGGGTGGGAGGCGACAGAGTACAGGTAAATGGAGCTCACTCTGAGGAGAAGGATGTTACCAGTGGTGTGCCCCAGGGATCTGTCCTTGGTCCGATTCTTTTTAACATCTTTGTTAGTGATATAGCGGAAGGACTGTCGGGTAAGGTTTGCCTCTTTGTGGATGATACCAAAATCTGCAATAGACACCCAGGAAGGTGTAGATAACATGAGGAGGGATCTAGCTAAGCTTGAAGAATGGTCTAGAATTTGGCAGCTGGGATTTAATGTTAAAAAATGTAAGGTCATGCATTTGGGCTACAGCAATCCAAGGGAGCAATACAGTATAGGAGGTGAAGTACATTTGTCTACTAAAGAAGAGCAGGACCTAGGCGTGGTTGTGTCTGATGATCTTAAAGTAGCTAAATAGGTAGAAAAGGCAACGGCAAAAGCTAGAAGGATGCTTGGGTGCATACGGAGAGGAATGGCTAGCAGAAAAAAGGAGGTGATAATGCCTCTGTATAAGTCTTTGGTGCGACCTCATTTGGAGTATAGTGTGCAATTCTGGAGACCACACCTTCAAAAGGATGTGAACAGGATGGAGTCGGTGCAGAGGGTGGCTATTAAAATGATTAGTGGGCTTCATTATAAAGCATATGAGGACAGACTTAAGGATCTTAATATGTACACCTTAGAGGAAAGGCGGGATAGAGGTGATATGATTGAGATATTTAAATACCTCCGTGGCATAAATGTTCAGGGAGAGAGCCTCTTTCAATTGAAAGCAAGTTCTGCTACGAGGGGACATGGGATGAGGGTGAAGGGAGATAGATTCAGGAGTGATATGCGGAAATATTTCTTTACGGAAAGAGTAGTGGATCCGTGGAATAGTCTCCCAGTGAAGGTGGTAGAGATGAGGACAGTAACTGAATTCAAAAAAGCATGGGACCAACACAGAGGATCTCTAAAGGTAAAAAGTGGACTGTTGTAGTTGTTGATATGGAAGGACAGACTAGATAGGCCATGTGGTCTTTTTCTGTCATCATGTTTCTATGTTTCTATTACGCATGACCTGCTGATGCGTTTGTGTCTAGCGTTAACTCAGTTGGTATCGTCCCCATATGAAGGCACGCTCTTTCGGGCGTTTTTTGCGGTAGCAATTTTTGGCGCTTTTCGGGTGGGGGAGTTGGTGGGGGAGTCTGGTCAGATGAAGGGGGCAGGGGTTTGCAATTGCAGCAGGTGAAGCTGGCAGAGTGCGCGGTTCGTATCCGCTTAACGCGTTCCACGACGGATCCGATGGGGAAAGGAACTTGGGTAGTTTTGAGAGCAGTGGATGGGGCACCTACGTGCCCGGTTATGCTGCTGAAGTCGTACTTGCGAGTGCAGCGGGGTGGCGTACGCAGTCTTGTTATCCACGGGGACGCACGGGTGATTATGCAATTTCAGTTTACAGCGGTATTGCAGCTGGCGTGGCGGTGGATTGGTGAAGATCCACTCTTTACGCATCGGGGCAGCTACCAGTGCAGCGGCGGAAGGGCTGCCTGAGCGGGAAATGCAGCGGATTGGTAGATGGAAGTCACCAGCGTTCCGGAGCTCTGTGCATTTATAGGGGATATGGGGGTTTCTAACTGTACAATTTCTTTCCTTTGTAGAAGTGGGGCAAGGCTCGTGTTGCTGTTGGGTGATTGGCCACTCGTGTACTGGGCTGGTAGGCGAGCAGCAACACGGCCGGTAGGGCCGAATATTGGACTGGAGGCTTCGGGGGTGACCGTCTCATGGCTGGGCGAGCGCGGACTACGGTGGTTCCGGCTTTTATCTTTGCTGCGGCACCACCAGCGTGTAAGAGGGGCGCCAGACATCTTGTTGCTACACCTGGGAGGCAACGACCTGGTTTCATGGACTTGGCAGCAGTTAATTCGTGCAGTTCACAAGGACTTGGAGGAGGTGTTATCAATGTTCAAAGGCATAGTTCTCGTTTGGTCGGATATCATTCCAAGGCCTGCTTGCTGGGATCAGCGGCGATGGTTGAGGGGCCTAGCCAAAATTAATCGCCAGAGTGGCAGATGGGTGGGGGAGCATGGAGGGTGCCAGATTTTGCACCCATGGGCCGAAGTTGATTGTGCGGGTTTATATAGGCAGGATGGAGTGCATCTATCCCTGGTTGGGATGGATTTGCTCCTGAACGATTGGCAGGAGGCCTTGGGAAGGTATTATGCAAGGGAGGACGGCTGGTCGCAGCTTAGCCTTGGGGGGGGGGGGGGCGGCTCAGGACAGGTGTACTGAGCCGGTGGCGGGATCCCGGAGGTTTCCGGGGGCCGGAGCCGGAGGCAATCATTAGGGCGGGGGTGGGGTACCGGTTCAAATCCCAAAAAGGTGTGGTGTGTAGCATTGGAAAGGATGGGGGGGGGGGGAGAAGGGGTGAGGGGAGTCATGAGGGGGGCGGGAGGTGACGGGTCCGCCGTACCCTGTTATGGCGAGGCTGATGGTAACCGGGGGGGGGGGGGGCGGCTGTCGCACCCGCCCCTCTTGACGGCGGCATGGGGCCGTGGGGGCAGGACGCAATTCGTCCCGCGGACTCATTGGCTCCCGCAGATGGATGGAAGGCGCAGGAGCCAATGAGGGGAAGGAGTCGTCCTGGTGGGGGGGGGGGCTGAGCGGGGACACGGCGTAGCTCCGGCCTTCTTGGGGTCGGAGCTGGAGGCGCCGGACGTCCCGCCCGCCCTCCCTAGCATGGGGATTATCAAAGGTTTTTGGGGGGTGTTGGAGCTGGTGGGGGTTGGTGGGATCCCAGAGGTTTCTGGGGTCCGGAGCCGGAGGCAATCATTAGGGCGGGGGTGGGGTACCCCCGACCCGGACAATCCCTCAGGTTTTTGCTAATAATATGGCGAAGCCGGAAGAGGGAGGGCTATGCAAAATAGTTGGGGCCTGGACCCGGCGGAAGCGGAAATGGCGTCACCTTGCTACTCACATGGCTGGTGAGGGGTCGATCTGCTGGGGGGGGGGCAATTTTAATGTGGTTTGGAATTTATTTTGGTTGTTAAAAGGTTAATAAAGCTGCGACCCGTTCAAATCCCAAAAAGGTGTGGTGTGTATCATTGAAAAGGATGGGGGGGGGGGGAGAAGGGGTGAGGGGAGTCATAAGGGGGGAGGGGGCGGGAGGCGATGGGTCCGCCGTACCCGGTTACTAAGTATGTATACCTTAGAAGAGAGGAGAGACGGGAGATATGATACAGATGTTTAAATTCTTAAAAAAGGGTATTAATGAACAAACAAACCTTTTTCAAAGAAGAGGGAAGCTGTAGAACTAGAGGACACAAAATGAAGTGGCAAGGAGGTAAATTTAAAAGCTACATCAGGAAATACTTTTTCACAGAAAGGATGGTAGATGCTTGGCATGCCCTCCCAAAAGAGGTGATGGAAGCAAAAAGTGTGACAGAATTCAAAAAGGCATGGGACAGACAGAGAATCACTAACTAGCAAGAGGATGGAATCAGAACAAATGTAAATAACTTCTACTGTAAAATGGAGGGGTAACCTGCATGGAGCAGCACATTTAATCCTACAATTCTGGCACCATACTGGGCAGACTAGATGGACCATGCTGGTCTTTTTCTGCCGTCACTTACTATGTTACTAAGACCCTTGAGAAAAAGTTTAACTTAAAAGCTCTTTTAGTACTTGAAATTCAGTTTCTGTCAAGTAAATGGCTAGCATGCAGATAATTCTTAGGACATATCTTTGGTACATTCTTTTACCTAGGTCCCTAAACTAACTAATCCACCACTAGAATTTCCGATTGCATGATCAGAAAATATTTTTCTCCTTTTGAACAAGTTATCAGAGATCTTCCATATCCTGTCATCTCATCCTTCAGAATTCTTTGACAGCAATATACTTCCAAATGCATGCAGGAACCAAGTGTGAGCTGGAAAGTTTTGGGGAAAATAAGGACATGGACTTGCACTGACTGAGAGTAATGTTGTGAAAATAGCATAATATACTCTACTGAATATACATTTATGATAAAACACAGTTCTGATAGATTTTCAGTACAGACAATACAGGTTTGGACCACTTTCTTCATCTTGATTAAACACTTGTTACTGTAACACAAAGCCAACAACGGATGCAAGAGACACGATCATATTGAAGCTCAAATTTAAAACAGCTTTATGTCTGAGCTATCAAGGCATAAAGGTGCATACGCTGCATGTACATTAGAAATGCAACATATGTGCCTTTATAAAATTACCCCACAAATGCACACGTACACATGCTCTAAGGCAGGTTTAATTACGTGTGTATGTGCTAGAAAGAATCAACGTGTGTGTGTATTTTATAAGATATACACATATGTGCCATTCTCGCTCCCTGATCTGCCTTTCTGTGCTTCTGGGAATGTCTAAGTGTACTGCCTACTGCATAAATATAACCAGAGCACTTAAAATGCAATTTTACATAGTCAAGCCATTATAAAATTACCTCCTTTGTTAAGGCAACACCTTACATGAGGCAAATTATGGCTTTCACTGTGCGATAACACAAAGTTTCAAATCCAAGAGCGTACCATGATCAGAATACATATAAAAGAGGTTAAGACTAACCCAGACTTGAAACCTATAACTGCTAATCTATTTTTTAAAAAAAGCATGTCAAAATACAACAGCAGTGAGGAACAACTTTTTTACAATTTTATACATAGAACAAAATGCATAATTCAGTTTAACTTATACAATTCATAACTATATGATTAAATTTATTTTTTTTATAAAAAATGTATTCATATAAACCATGTTGACAATTTTAGTAACACCTCATAGTTTATGACATACCCCAACAGAAATAATTTTATAAACAAAACATTTTAGAGGCTTCCTACACGAGTTGCTCTTTGACAGCAATATTAATTGTATTACTTATGCAGTCCTTAGCAAGCATTCCATATACATGGAATAGAAAAACCGACAGCAGCTGAATGGTATTTTAATGAACTTGCATATAAGTTAATGAAAAGATGTTGGGGAACTGTATGACATCACAAAGTATTGGAAAGTACCAACAGATTAAATCCATTAACTTGAAGATTATTAAATGATACTTTTTTAGTATATCACACACAGCAGCAACTATTCATTATCCTATTTTCCCACTGAATGATGGCCGCTTCCCCTAGCCAGACCTCAAAGATTAGCTTATGGAAGATGTGCGTTAGAACACCAGAGACACCTTTTCATGCGCTTCACTAAAGCCTAGTGTTTTGGTTGGGTCAGCTCACAGGCACTAATTTAAACATCAATCAGCTTCTTGCCCTTCTACTGGCTTAATTATGTAAATTGTTATGTTTATTAAATTAAGCAGGTTGCTTTAGAAGCACCTCCACGTGTAAGTAGTGTTTTTTAAATGGGTAGAACTCCTATATGTGCAAACAGCAATTTTTGAAAGCTGCTATTAACACGTGGTGATCTACATCACGTATAAATTGCACGAAGGCATGGTTAGGCCTTGTACAAATTTCAAGGAGGCGTGCAGAAAAAATGGTTTGGGTGGGCCTAAGATAGACATGTATTCCCTACTTTACAAGGGGAATCCATGTTGATAAAAAAATTCTAGACATCTGCAATTATGCCGGCTCTGAGGCAGGCATAAGGGTAGCTTCCACATCACCCCCCAGCTCCCCCGATGGTATTAGGGGCCTCTGGTAGTCTAGTTGAAGCAGGAATAATCTCACGTTGCTCCTGCTGATGCTGGCCCTGGGTTCCAATATGGTACCCAAGGCCCTCTAGCAATAATCTTGCCATAATACCGCTAGGGTAAAACAGCGTTTTGTCCTTATCTGGTAGTCTGACCCTAACAGTAGTACTGCAAGAATCCCGCTAGGAGTCATGGGTGCAGTTCTGAAACCCAGGGAAGGGAGGTCTGTCCTGGGGGCCCTAAGGTAGCTCTCTTGATGCCAGAGGGAGGTGAGAAGGGGGGGGGGGGGGGAGGTATGGAATGGATTGGGGGTGACGGTGCTGTGGCTGGACCAGATCATGAATGCATGAATATCAGGAGCAGTAAGTTTAAAAAGTTGCTCCCATGCACATTTGGTATAAAGTTATACACTGTTCCCTTCCACATGCAGCTTTTTAAAATCGCAGCCCTTGATAGATGTGAACTCCTGCACGTCCTTGTAAAATACAGTAAGAATTTTCCATGTTTCGACCTGTAAGTCTCAATTCCTCTTTCCACTTCTTATCTAAAATTGGCCATCGTACGTAACATATTTTGTTATTTCATGTTTGTTAAAGTAAACACATATTATTCTCCAAGTTTATTTTAAGTGTGTGCTTTACCACACTGGCAAAAGCTGCATTTTAATGAATGAGTATTCAAAGAAACAGAGCAGGGAACCAGCTGTGCATTCCGGCTGATTGATTCTTCATGTGCATAGCTGCTCTGTTGTTACAGGGAATTACTGGGCTCCGTTATGGGATACCTTTCATTCCAGTTTTTCCAGTCTTATTGATTCTCATTATATACACATGTGAGAGCTATTTTTTTCTCTTAGGAAGAATTATTTTTTTACTTTTTCAATGCTGCTCACATTTTACCAATCTTAAGGCAATAGTCACATAGTACAACCTGATTTATTTTCTTTGCTTGAATTAAAAACCATTGGTTCTTTCTGAGGATCAGTAATATTCTTAAAGCTGGAAATGCTAACATGAGAAATTAAAAATATAACATACTATATTGATCTCAGCTCAGAAATTTACAGGCAATGTATTTGTTTAACAATTCATGATGCTTCAGATTACACTTGATAAGCAATCTGGATGCAGTCCATACTCACTGTATTAAAAAAACAACCCCCCTAAAAACCTCCCAAACATGAAAAACAGTGTTGTCAATATGAGAGATCAACATCATCTTTACCACAGCTGTTTCCTGAATATTGAGAGGTGTAGAATGGTGTATGTCAAATAACTAAATCAAAGAAAGGGGCATGGTTGAAAAAGATTGAGTTTCTTTTTCATTTGGTTCCACACTAGATTCATCTACTTTTCCAAGTCCTGCACAACCAGTAGGATGCAGAAAGGCTTTAAAGCGACCTGGAAATGTAGAGTTTGATATCTGAAGGCTTTCCATACAATGCAAAGTATTGATGTGTTTGAAAGCTCCAGAACATTGCTTACTAAAAATATAAAAATTAGTATTTTATGAATTTAGAAAAATATTCTAGCTTGGTTTAGACTATACCAAAGATTTAACCCCAAAGTGTCCATCTTTAGATTTCTTGTGCATTTTGTGCCACTGTTTGCCCTTCTACAGGCTGCATGGCTTCTTGTACATATACTATAAATTCAGAGGCTTCTTCTCCCTGAGTGTAGACGGTCACAGTCTCTATTCCCTCTACTTCGTCTGATGAGACCACCAGGTGATGCTCTTCCCCCAGCCCCAAAGAAGCCTGCTGCAAAGCTTCCTGGATCATCACTGTGTGGTCAGCTGTCTGCTCTTCTCGTGTCACCTATAAAAATATAATGAAATTAGAAATTAAGCAAGATCCAATAAAGAACATTAGGAGACAGATAATAGATAATGAAGAAAGGGGGATGGAATAAGATCTCATGAGTGGCCTTCAAGTTAAGCTATCAGGAAAGAGAAATCTAGGTGGCTTTTCATTTTTGGAAACCATAAACTGCCAGGTCGATAGCTGTGAACTGTGGTGAATTCTACTTGTTATAAGATGAGCCACTTTGCCATATGTATCTTGACTATACCATATAAAAAAATGTTGAGGCCCATCAGGAGATATCTGTGATGTGGTGCACTGTTGACAAAACCCATCCTTCACTCATCAAGAATCTATAGTAACAGTAAAATATTTTACTGTTAAAAACATGTAAAAGCATAACATGGTATCAAAAACTTACAGCAACAAGAGAAACACAATATTTTGTGCCAAATGGCACCTTATCAAGGTGTAACTGAATCCAGTACTCCATGTAATCAAATTAAAAAAAATTAACTATTTACACCCCCTGAGACAGCATCTCACTTACATTTTCAGCAATAATGCAATAACTATTTTATTAAATAGGGGAATAAATTTAATTTTCTAAGCCCCAATGATATAAGAGCCTCTACTTATAAACTCAGAAAATCTCTAATACAATAAAGAATTCAAACTTTCACCACCCAAGCAACTAGTTTGATCTTCTTAATTAGCACAAAATAAAAAGAAATTACTCACATCATCTTCGTAGAACATATTAGAATGACATGCACTAAAGTGTCTAAGGTCATTTCACTCCCTCGGAGCTGTACCAAGAGCTATGCGAGCAGTGCGGCCGCACAGGACGCAAGTACGGAAGGGGCACAAATGTCATCAGAGGGCTTCCAGAAAGCCCAAGAGAAGCATTCTTTTGTGCATAGAGGAGTGTTAGGGAGGACACCAAGTTTATGAATCATACAGGGTGCACGTCTAGATTAGTGCGGTCCTGCATTCCCTGACAATAAATGCTCCTGGAAGTGAATTTTCAGTTTTCTCTATTCAAAATCTCACTGTGCGCAAACCACTAAATGAGAAACTACAAATGCTGCCAATAGCAATGAGATAATTTTAACCTTCAAATGTTGTCTGCAATCCACCGACACTTCTGGGTCAATACGCTCCACAAAAAGGTGGCTTGCAGACAATGCATTTTCCATTGCTTCTCAAGGCCAGGCATCTGGCACTGGACACTACTTATATCTCAGGGACTGTTGTCTGGAATCAGTCTGGCCAGTACCATTCCAGCTACAATATATGCAAAGTGAAATGTGACACATAATTATGTGAAATGTGAAAACTCAGTGATAGAAAGCATTATTGCTCATCTGTAACAGGTGTTTTCCAGAGAAACCAAGCTTGATTGGGCACAGAAGTAGGTCATTCATTGCGTATTGCTAGGATGGAACAGCTCTCCCAGAGCTCACAACGGTGTAGTGCAGAGGTTTCCCCATTTCCGCGTTAGTTCTAGAAGTTATGCAACTCTTGGGGAAATGGGAGGGATTGAGTGCCTAATCAGTTCTGTCATCTAGGGAAAATACCTGTTACAAGTAAGCATAAAAACAGTTTGAGGGATGCAACATCATACAAGCAGATAGGCCAGCATAACTCAAACAAATACACTGTCTCGATTGTGAACTGGTCCATGCAGCACTGTAAAGTAAAGGTATAAAGTGAGGAGCTGGTCACTGCTTTACAAATAATATCCAATGATGCAGACTTCTGGAAAGCCTTAGTGGCTATAGTGGCTGTTCTTGAGATTATACTTTAGTGTTTAGAAAAGCACATGTTGATCATAACAGAACTGGTTGCGGGATGATAGCTAATTTGATACAGTTTGTTTGTTGTCTGAAATGCAAATTTTGCTGGGGTCAAAGGAGACAAAGCTGCACAGATTTCCTGATGGATTCAGTTCTTTTGAAGTACAGTAGTAAAAGCATGTTTACAGTCTAGAGTACTCTTGTGTGGATACTCATGAGAGAACGGCTACTAGAACAGTCCTTTCCAGGTGATATGTTAAGAACATAAGATATGCCATACTAGGTCTGACCAAGGTCCATCAAGCCCAGCATTCTGTTTTCAGTAGTGGCCAATCTAGATAACAAGTATCTAGCAGTTTCCCCAAAAGACACAGGTTACACAATGCTTGTATTAGGGCAAGCAGTGGATATCCTGGGTCCCCTTTAATAATGTTTTATGGACCTTTCCTCCTGGAACTTGTCTAAACCTTTTTTAAACCCGGCTACATTAACAGCTTTTACTACATCCTCCACTGACTTAAATGGTGGCTTCATAACTGACGTTAGGGCTAAATTAAAGTTCCATAGCACGGGAGGCTTCTGCAGTGGTGGCTTGACATGCAGTCCTTTCTTAAATCAAGAAATGATAGGCTTCCCGCTTTCCAATGTCCTATCAGCTAGTGTGTGATACGCAGACAGAACATCAAAATGCATTCTGACAGGGGATGTTTAGAGTCCCAGATTACAAAGATAGTATAATTAGAGGGGGGCGGAGCCTGATGTCCAGCGGGTAGGACGCTTTGCGTTGAAGCTCCCGAGAGGCCTACTTAGAATCCTGACTTAATACCTATACAAATTTACTATTTCGCTCTGAGCTGACCGGGGCACCTCGGGGGGAATGGCGGCCCATAAACCAGCGCGCTTGGACTTCGGGTCTCCTTCTTCTTCTCACGGAAAACGCTCCAAAACAGAGGTGTCCTCCCCACAGAAGATGGTTCCATTTCGTGAAAACCCCGAGATGCACCTGGAGATTTTGGAAGAAATACGCGGCGTGAAGGAATTGGTGCAGTCCAATGGAGAAGCGCTTCGAGCCATGCGAGAAGACTTTGGAGTGCTCCAGGACCGACTTGAAAGTCTTTCATTACGGCAGGACAACATGGCGGGGGTCCTCGACTCGCACGAGGTGCGCTTGGGCAAACTGGACGAGGCTGAGCGCCAGATACAGAATCTTCAAAAGGAGTTAGAAGATAGCAATAATCGAGCCCGTCGCAACAATGTGAGGCTCCTCGGAGTGCCGGAGGGGGTGGAAGCAGGAGATATAAGAGAATTCTTGCTCAAAACTCTTCCCTCCTTGCTGAAGATCACCTTTCATAAAGAACTGGAAATCGATCGTGCACACCGTGTTCCTGCCCACATGGCGCTCAACCGCACGACCCCCCGGCCTATTGTCTTTAGCTTGCTACGATATCAACAAGTGGAACAAATTTTACATGCTGCCCGAGCGAATCATCATATGGAATTTGAAGGTCGTAAGGTCTCCTTCTTTCCTGATTTGGCAAAGTCTACCGTTGACCGTCGGAAGAAACTCCTTGCTCTTCGCCCTCGACTTCAACAGCTACAGGCTCGCTTTGGCCTGTTGTATCCAGCGAAGCTCCGAGTGACTCTCCACAACCAAACCAGGACGTTCGAAGATCCTGATCTGCTATCAACATTTTTAGACTCCAAAGAAGCAGAGCAGATGCGCTAATCCCAAAGTTTGGACTCTTATTTGCCGGCTCTATCCGCCATTTTGAAGGGCCCGATGCGGCGGTCATAGCCAAGCACAGAAATAGCCTGGACTTTCTTTCTTTCTCTATATGACTTTTGTTTTTTGGTCTCCTATCCCTTCATGATGTGTGCCTCGGTCGGATTCGGAGCACGCACAGTCCTACAGGTTATGTGTTTTTTCAATTTCGGCCTTCTCTGGGGTTTCTCCCCGCAGACACATGGTCGCCAGTAATTTTGGGGTTTTGCTTCTCCTCTACCGTACTGCGGTTTTCTTTGTTAATGTGGGGCGCTTCATTGTATTATATTAGTTCTTTTTCCTATGTCATGTGTACAGCCAGATACAGTCAGTTTGAGGGACATAGTGAAATTATGTGTGCTATCATGCTCAGAATTTTTAACTTTTCTGTATGGCCTTATGTAAAATCCTATCATTCACCGTCAAAGGCATTAATGGTCCACTCAAAGGAAAGAAAATCCTTAGCTATCTTAGCCATGAGCATGTTGATTTCGTGTTTCTTCAGGAAACGCATTTAAACTCTGCTGAAACACTGAAACTCAATGCTAAGCCTCACATGGTAGCTGCCTATTCTCCCACCGTATTCAAATGGTACGGGATAGCCACTTTGGTTAAGAAGTCTTAGTACGCTACTGTACCTGATATTAGCGCTGACAAGAAGGGTAGATGGGCCCGTGTACACCTTGAGGTTGGAGATAGTGAATTCACGTGTATTTGCATTATGCCCCGAATGTGGACAACCCTGCTTACTATGCAAGTATTGCGCAGTTGGCCTCGGCCTCTGCCAATGCTCCATTAATACTTGGTGGCGATTTTACTCAAGTGTTCCCTCAATCTTTTCTTCTCAAACAAGGTGCTCGTTGGTTGGAAGAGCCAGTACCGAGTAGACCTGTGTGGCTGGATACAGAAGCGGGCCTTTGCAAACCGATTCCTCTTACCTTTCTCCCTGGTATGACTCTCCCATCAGACTCCCACTATCCACCAATGCTTTTAGACACTTTAGGTGCCTTTAATACTCTTATGCAATCTTTAGACTCCCGATTCTGGTTAGTGCAACTTCAGCATCGCCTTCGGCCCACTAGAGTACTCCCGCCATCGGCATTCTCTATATAAGGTTGATTGGAGACTTTCCGATCTCTCGGTAATTCACCGGGTGTAGCATCCAATTTTACTAAACCTTCTGTAATGCTATACCTAGAGATACCCCTATAGCGCAGAAAGTATGGGAGAGAGAATTTCATGTGACTTTGATCTCGGAGCAATAGAGCCTTATCAGGAGTAGAGGGACACGGGTTCCCGATCCGCCTCACTCATTCAGACCCTCTTCTTTCTAGCCCACCGGTGTTTTTACACTTCTCACAGATTAGATAAATGGAACACTACTCAGGGCAATGGTTGCTGGACACGTCCTGCGGCCACTGGTTCATTGCCTCATGTTATGCATGAATATCCCGCACTACAGTATTACTGGCGTCGGGTCTGGGGTTGTATTTAGTCTATCTCGCACTCTCAGGAGCCCCTTTCTTGGAGGATAGTGGGACTTCGCCCAGTTGCGGGGATCCCCTCTCTCCCAAAAATGGCTTATCTCCTTTCGAACTTTATGCTTGGCATTGCTATTTCCCTAATTAAGTAATACTGGAAAATTAGCTCCCATTTGAGCCCCAATGAATGGTGGAATCATGCCTGTCTTTACAGTAAATATGAACAAATACCTCGTCTGTTCGCTTCCTCCGTTCAGACTCCTTCTCATTGGTCTCAATGGAAGATGCTCAATGACTATGTACATTTTGCTAAATGCTCTCATTTGACTGTCTAACTTTGTATATATCTTTGTCCCATGATCATGCTGTATTGTGGATACTCTTTTGATCGTTTGATGTATAATCACTGTTAATTGAAAGCGCTCACATGCTGATATAATCGGGTAGAGAAGAAGCATTGGGGTGGGGGGTAATGGGTTTACTTTTCCTTATTGTATACTTGTTTTGTCTCTTTTGGTGTGTTGTTTCTTTTGTTTGTTGCAAAATGAAAATAAAAGTTTAAAAAAAAAAAAAAAGATAGTATAATTAGTGGAAGATGCGACAGGCAGAGAGTGAATGGGTTTATGGTCACTCATGACACACCAGATGGAAACCCTTTTCTATTCAAAAGCATAGATATGTCTGGTAGATGCCCTGAATAGACTCCAGTTGTCATAGAATGGAGACTGTTGCTGCTCAGTTTCCATGCCTTGAGGGCTATGACTACATTGGAGAAAGCAGTCCTCATTTTGAGTGATTATTTTTATTTATTTATTTAAGTGTATTTATATACTGCCTTTTGCCGGTTCAAGGCGGTTTACACAGAATGTATGTGGTAATACAATAAACAGCATCATGAAATCTATTTACAGCCACGCAACAGTAACAGGGATCATAACTATAACTATATACATACAATTAGGAGGTATATATGACAGTGGGAAATCAGCCAGTCCAGTTTGCTCCCATTGAAGGGGACGGATTAGGTGATAAGGTTGAAATGTTCTGAGAATAAATGAGTTTTCAGATGTTTCCTGAAGATCTTGAGGTCTGTTGTATTTCTGAGCTGGTCTGATAGATTGCTCCATGTGGATGGAGCGTAAAGTTGAAAAGCTCTTTTGCATGAACATAAGAACATAAGATATGCCATACTGGGTGAGATGAAGATCCATCAAGCCCCGTATCCTCTTTCCAACAGTGGCCAATCTAGGTCATAAGTAACTAGCAGTTTCCACAAAAGACACAGGTTCCACAATGCTTGTATTGGGTCAAGCAGTGATATCCCGGGCCCCTTTAATAATGGTTTATGGACCTTTCCTCCAAGAACTTATCCAAACCTTTTTTAAACCCAGCTACACTAACAGCTTTTACTACATCCACCGGTAACAAATTCCAGAGTTTGATTACACATTGAGTGAAAACATATTTTCTCTTATTAGTCTTAAATAGGTTACCCTGTAGCTTCATTGTATGTCCCCTAGTCTTTCTCTATTCTGATGGTGTAAATAATCGATCTACATTTACCTGTTCCACTCATTCATTAATTTATAGACCTCTATCATATCTCCCTTCAGCCATCTCTTTTCCAGGTTGAAGAGCTCTAACAATTTTTCCATCTCTTCATAGGGGTATCCTTCCATCCCCTTTATCAATTTGGTGGCTCTTCTCTGTACCTTTTCTAATAACGCTATATCCTTTTTAAGATATGGCGACCAGAATTACACATAATATTCAAGGTGCGGTCGCACCATGGAACAATACAGAGGCATTATAATATCCTTTGTTTTATTTTCCATTCCTTTCCTTATGATACCTAGCATTCTATTTGCTCTCTTGGCCACTGCTGCACACTGGGAGGAGGGTTTTAACATGTTATCCACAATGACGTCTAAATCTTTTTCCTGGGTGGTGGTTCCTAATATGGAACCTTGCATCGTGTAACCATAGTTTGGGTTGTTCTTTCCTAGGTGCATAACTGTGCACTTGTCCACAATAAATTTCATCTGCCATTTGGATGCCCAGTCTTCCAATTTATCAAGATCCTCTTGCAATTTTCCACAATCCTCATTGGCTTTAACAACTTTAAATAGCTTTGTGTCATCTGCAAATTTGATAACTTAACTCGTTATTCCCATTTTTATGTCATTTATGAATATGCTAAAAAGCAGCGGATCCAGCACAGACCCCTGGGGTACTCCACTATTCACCTTTCTCCACTGGGAAAACTTGCCATTTAGTCCTACTCTCTGCTTTCTATCTTTTAACCAGTTCCTGATCCACAATAGTACACTGCCTCCTATCCCATGACTTTTTAGTTTTGCCAAAAGTCTCTGATGAGGGACCTTGTCAATGGCTCGCTGAAAATCCAGATACACTATATCAATTGACTCACCTTTGTCTAACTGTTTATTCACACCTTCAAAAAAACATAACAGATTAGTAAGACAAGATAAAATCTTGCTTGTCTAAAGCCATGTTGGCTGTCTCCCATTAAGTCATCAACAACAATGTATGTTAAGGCTCTGTATTACAACTAGAAAGTAGTATTAGTTCTAATTTAGACTGTAGAAACTAAATGATATAGAACTTTCACAACCAAATTTATTATCAGGAGCTAACGTGGTCTCAGTATTCATGGACAAGAATTAGAAACTTCTGATTCACTGTCCCCACTTTCACATCAATGACCACGGTACTGTAGCTGCCACTTTTTTATATTATCTTAAAAAAATCTCCATCAGGAGAAAAAATCAAAATCGCTTAGCTTATAGGCAATCGAGCTTAAACTTCGATCAGCTTCCATTTCATGAAATACAACACTAATGGAAGCTGATCGAAGTTTAAGCTCGATTGCCTATAAGCTAAGCGATTTTGATTTTTTCTCCTGATGGAGATTTTTTTAAGATAATATAAAAAAGTGGCAGCTACAGTACCGTGGTCATTGATGTGAAAGTGGGGACAGTGAATCAGAAGTTTCTAATTCTTGTCCATGAATACTGAGACCACGTTAGCTCCTGATAATAAATTTGGTTGTGAAAGTTCTATATCATTTAGTTTCTACAGTCTAAATTAGAACTAATACTACTTTCTAGTTGTAATACAGAGCCTTAACATACATTGTTGCTATATACTCTGTGAAAAGTTGACCAACGGGAGTGAATTGTGATCCCATTAAGTCATGACTATCACATGTTCAGTAATTTTGTTCTTTATGATGGTTTCTACCATTTTTCCCCGGTACCGACATCAGGCTCACCGGTCTGTAGTTTCCTGGATCACCCCTGGAACCCTTTTTAAAAATTGGCGCTACATTGGCCATCCTCCAATCTTCAGGTATTAAAGATGATTTTAATGATAGTTCAGATTACTAATAGCAGGTCTGCAATCTCATATTTCAGTTCTTTCAACACCCTTGGTTGCATACCATCTGGTCGCGGTGATTTGCTACTCTTCAGTTTATCAAATAGTTGTAATACATCCTCCCGGTGTATCGATATTTCTTTCAATTCTTCTGCAGTATCACCTTTAAATACCACTTCAGTTATGGGCAACATCCCTACATCTTCCTCAGTAAAAACCAAAGCAAAGAACTCATTCAGTCTCTCCGCTATGGCCTTGTCCCCTCTTAGTGCCCCTTTTGCTGGTTGAATTCCGTTTTGATATGGGGAATTGTGAGGGTGTTCATTGTGGATGTGTGCCTGGATCTTTGGAGTTGGGAGGTCTGGAGTAGCATGCGGAGGTGTGTGGGGGAGGTCAGAGTGCAGTGCTTTGTGTGTTAGGATGATGGATTTGAATTTTATGCGGCTCTGTAGTCGGAGCCAGTGGAGCTGTTTGAGTATAGTTGTAATGGGGTCGTGTCTCACTGCAGCTTGTAGGGTTCTGGCTGTTGAGTGCAGTGCTGTTTGGAGGGGCATGAGTGTGGATTGAGATAGACCATGGTATATAACATTGCAATAGCCCAGGTGAGGTACTGCGGAGGCTTGCAGGATGGTACGGAAGTCTTAAGGTTCCAGAAGTGAGCAATGGGGCTGAAGTGTCTGTTTTGTAAAAAATTGTCTTGGCGATCTTGCTGATGTGGGATTTGAATGTGAGGTGTTGATCGAATGTTATTCCGAGGTATTTAACTTCAGTCTGGGTGTTAATTGTTATGTTCTTCAATGTTATTGAAGTTGGGGGGACGAAGGTGGTATGTTTCATTATGGAGAATGCTTCTGTTTTATTGTAATTGATCTGGAGGTTGTTGTCTTTTAGCTAGTTAGTTACTTCAGCGAAACATTCTTGATGAGCAGACAGATTGGGCTGGTTTATGTCGATTGGTGCATACATCATATCATCATCAGCATAGATGTGGACTTTGAGGCCATGTGATCACATGACTGAGCAGAGTGGTAGGAGACAGAGGTTGAAGATTATGGCAGAGAAGGTAGATCCTTGAGGGACTCCTTGTGTTTGTTTGAATGGAGGTGTTTTATCCAACCTTTATTTGCTAGTGTTTGTCTGTGAGATAGGATGTGAACCATTTGAGAACTATCGAACACGAAAGCACGAATCCACGTGCAACCAACACACCCAGTCCAAAAACGTGGATAGCAGAGGAAGGTAACTTTTATTGAACACCTATCAGGTCCTGCTATAATAGGATTCGGGGGTCTGAAGCATAACCTGAGTGAAGATACACAGCAGCAGATTATAAGAGAAACTTTCCATTTAGTTTCAAAACGTGATGAGAATGTTTGCAATTTCCTAGAAGGTGGCTTAAAATACAGATGGCATTGAATTTAAAAACAGAATACACAGCCAGATAAGCCCCTGATGAGGGCATAGCGAAACACAGCCTGTGTCGGGCCTTGGCTAATAGGTGTTCAATAAAAGTTACCTTCCTCTACTATCCACGTTTTTGGACTGGGTGTGTCCATTTGAGAACTATTCCTTTAATTCCATTGGTGCATAGATATCATAGGAGAATTTGGTAGTTTACAGTGTCAAAGGCAGACGAGATGTCTAAGAAGATAAGAAAGAAGGCTTGGTTGATTCGTTGCATTCCTTGAATTAGAGTATCTATCAGGGTGGTTAGCAGTGTTTCCATGCCGTCATAAGGGCAGAATCCGTGTTGCTGAGGATCCAGTAAGTTGTTATTGTCTATGTGGGCTTGAAGTTGGTGATGTACGGCTTTCTCTATGATCTTGGCTATGAATGATAGGCTGGCGATGGGTCTGTGTGATGATGGGTTTGAGGAATCTAGGACAGGTTTTTTTTTAGCATTGGGTATCTGGAGGAGTTCTTCAAGGATGTGGGCATGATGCCTTGCTATAGAGTATGGCCTGTGTGATTTTGGTGAGTGTTCTGCTGAGTTCCTTTTTGGTTTCCTTAATCCACGAGACAGGACATGAGTCAAGGGGAGAGGTTGTTGTGTTTAGGGATGTAATGATGTTTTCGATTTGACTTTTTGTGAGGAGGTATTGGGATAGAGTAGTTACTCACCTGTAACAGGTGTTCTCCAGGAGCAGCAGGAATCAGTCCTCACATATGGGTGACGTCGGCGCCGACGGAGCCCTCGTGCGGAGCATTACCCCAGCTTTCAAAGAAAGCCTTTGGGAATTGCAGCGTGCATGCGCGGTCCCCTTCCCGCCTAAGGGTGCCATCTTGCTCAGTCTGATGACATAGCTAAAAGACAGCAAAAAATTAGCAAAAATAAATCATATGACTGCAACTCCAAGGGGAGGAGGGAGGGTTGTGAGGACTGATTCCTGCTGCTCCTGGAGAACACCTGTTACAGGTGAGTAACTACTCTTTCTCCAGGACCAAGCAGGAAGTCAGTCCTCACATATGGGACTCCCCAGCTTAAGGCTACCGGAGACTTCAAGCGGAAAAAATGAGCTCCCTCTAGCTCGTCAGCATGTAAGGAAGGAATCTTCTCTGAGAACGCCCCCGACCGGTAGCCCAACACCAGGGCCAGAGGGTAGGAGTTGCCTAAACCCCAAAGAGATTATGGAGTACTGCCTGTCCGAAAGCACTGTCCCTGCGGGACTCCCTCTCAAGGCAGTAATGGGCCGCAAAAGTCTGGCTTGAAGACCAAGTAGTGGCCCGGCAGATGTCTGCCAACGGAACAGAGCGGAGATGAGCCACTGACGCAGCCTTCGCCCTGACATGATGAGCCATGACTCGACCCTCCAACGAGAGGCCGGCTGCCCCATAAGCCCAGGCGAAACAGTCAGCGACCCATATGGACAACGTACGCTTGGAGACAGGGAGCCCCAACTTATTGGGGTCAAAAGAAACGAAAAGCTGAACAGCCTTCCGATGCTCCCGCGTACGGTCAAGGTAGAAGGATAACGCCCTCCTACAGTCCAGGGTATGCAAGACCATCTCAGCCCGATTGGCATGCGGCCTGGGAAAGAAGGTCGGAAGAACCACCTCCTGATTGAGGTGAAAAGGTGAGACAACTTTAGGAAGAAACTTAGGGTGAGTCCATAAGACTACCCTATTCCAGTAGAACCTAGTGTAAGGAGGATCAGACACTAGTGCCTGCAGTTCACTCACTCGCCTAGCAGAGGTGAGAGCTACCAGAAATAAAGTTTTCCAGGAGAGAAAACGGAGAGGGCAGGTAGCCATAGGTTCAAAAGGTGGACAAGTAAGTCGCTGTAAGACCACATTCAGATCCCACTCAGGGGCCGGTGGACGCAAAGGAGGCTTAAGCAGAAGGAGGCCTCTGAGGAAACGAACCACAAAAGGGTGGTTGGAAAGAGGCCTACCGTCCACCGGCGAGTGGTGTGCTGAGAGAGCACTAAGGTGAACTCTGACAGAGTTAGACTTAAGGCCCAGATTGGAGAGGTAGAGCAAATATTGCAATACTACCGCTACCAAGCACGAGAAGGGATTCTCGCTGTTTTGAGCACACCATGCGGAGAATCTACGCCACTTAAGAGCGTAGGATTTCCTGGTGGATTGACACCGAGAGGCCAAGACTACATCTTCCACCTCTCGAGGCAGTAGTAGGGGAGCTAGGACTACCCTTTCAGCAGCCAGGCCATCAGATGAAGGGACTGGAGGTTGGGGTGCAAGAGAGTCCCCTGATCCTGAGACAGGAGATGATGTTGAAACCCCAGAGGAATAGGTGTGTCCACCGCCAGCTGTAGGAAAAGCGGGAACCACGGTTGCCTCGGCCACCTGGGGGCTATGAGAATCAATGATGCCCCGTCCTTGAGGACTTTGAACAGCGTTCTGGACATTAGTGGTGTGGGAGGAAACGCATACAGTAGGCCTGTGGATCACGAGATCAGAAACGCATCCGCTGCTACTCTGAGAGGATGCGGTTGTCTGGAGCAAAATCTCAGGAGTTGCTGGTTCAGAGGACTGGCGAAAAGATCCATGGTGGAGAGTCCCCACTTGAGAAAGACCTGCTGAACCACCAATGGGTTCAATCTCCATTCGTGTGGTTGCAGGATCCTGCTCAGTCTGTCTGCCAGGTAATTTTCCTGACCTGGGAGGTAGACAGCCTTGAGAAGGATTCCGTGATTGACAGCCCAAGAGCACAGACGTTGTGCCTCCTGACAAAGAAGGAAGGAGCCTGTGCCTCCTTGTTTGTTCACATAGAACATGGCAACTTGATTGTCCGTCTGGACTAGTACAGACTGGTGAGAGGCGCGGTGGGAGAAGGCTCTCAGAGCTAGGCGTATCGCCCGTAGTTCCAGGAAGTTTATCTGTTGAGTAGCCTCCCAAGGGGTCCAGAGACCCTGAGTACATGTCCCTTGGCAATGTGCTCCCCAACCGAGAAGAGAAACATCTGTTGTCAGCACTTGAGAATGCGGAGGGGATTGAAAAACCACTCCGAGCACCAGATTCGGAAGATGAAGCCACCATTGCAGAGAGGAGACCAGGAGGTCGGATATCTTTACTGAGTCTGCTAGGCTCCCTGTGGCTTGATGCCACTGAGTGCGAAGGCTCCACTGAGCAGGCCGCATGTGCAGGCGGGCATTGGGGGTGACAAGAACCGTGGAAGCCATATGGCCGAGTAGTCTCAGGAATTGCCTGGCAGAGACCAGGGAATTGCTGCAAAACTGGCTGGCCAGATCAATTAGGCTGTGGGCCCTGTCCAGAGGCAGAAAAGCCTTTGCTTGAAGAGTGTCTAGCCTGGCCCCTATGAACTCTAAGTTCTGGGACGAGAGCAAAGTGGACTTTGCGAAGTTTATGACAAACCCCAAGTGCTGAAGCAGAGCCACCGTGTGAAGGGTGGCCTGGTTGGCCTCTTGGGAAGATTGGCCCCTTATGAGCCAGTCGTCCAGGTACGGAAACACAAAAAGACCCTGAAGTCTCAGGTAGGCCGTCACCACTGCCAGGCACTTGGTGAACACCCTGGGAGCGGAGGACAGGCCAAAGGATAGTACTCTGTACTGATAGTGGTTTCCTCCCACAACAAACCTGAGATATTGTCTGTGGTCTGGATGAATAAGGATGTGAGTATAAGCATCCTTTAGATCTAAGGAGCATAGCCAGTCTCCCTGCTGGAGGTAGGGCAGCAGGATTCCAAGGGTAAGCATCTTGAACTTTTCCCTCTCCAGGAACTTGTTGAGGTTTCGCAAGTCTAGGATGGGTCTGAGGCCTCCTGTTCTTTTTGGTACCAGAAAGTACCTGGAATAAAAGCCGTGACCTCTCAGGTGGTGGGGCACCGGTTCCAAGCCTGATCCTTTAGCAGGCTTGCTAACTCCTGAAGGAGTAGGTCCCTGTGCAGAGGGGGTCTTGGAGGCTCCCCTGGAAAGTAGGAGGGAGGTACCTGGTGAAAATGGAGAAAATAGCCCTTTTGGACTATATGAAGAACCCAGGTATCTGATGTGACGGCTGACCACCTGTGGGCAAAGTGGGCCAGCCGGCCTCCTGTGCTGAGAGAAGCCAGCTGAGGAGAAGAGGCTATGCTTTTTGAGTCAAAACCCCCACCCTGCTGAGCAGGGGCCGGTGTTGGTGGCTTGGGGGCCTTCTGCCTACGGGGCCCTTGACCCTGCCCCTTGGCCTGCTGACCCTGTTGGGGAGCTGCAGAGGCCTGATAATGAGGGTATTGTTTATAGGCAGATGACTTCCTCGGGTAAAAGGTCTTTTTTCCTGAGCCCTTCTTTTTCTGAGAAGGGGCAGAGGTTTTCCTGGAAAGCCTAGTCCTGGTCAGAGTCTCGGTCTCGAGTTCTGCAGCCTTTTTAGCCATGGGCTTGCCAAAGAGGTTTTCACCTCGGCAGGGGACATCGACCAATTTGTCCTGGACCCATGGCTCGAGGTCGGATGACTGTAGCCAAGCCTGTCGGCGGGCACCGATGCCGGCCCTGGCTACTCGGGCCGAAGCCTCAAAGCCATCGTAGGCTGCTCGAGAGATAAACTTCGAACACTCTCGAATACCGGTGGACAAGGCCTGGAACCTCTGCAAAGGTTCCTCGGAGAGACCAGCAGAGAACCCGGCAATCTCCTTTGCCAGGTCTCGGAGGTACATGCCCATGTAGAGCTGGTAAGTCTGGACACGGCAAGCAAGCATAGAGCCCTGGAAGCACTTCTTACCGAGGGCATCCAGGTTCCGGGCCTCCCGGCCGGGAGGCACCGAAGAGTGCATCTTCTGACTTTTCAGTCGATGCATGGCCAATTCCACAACCATGGAGTGGTGCGGTAATTGTGCCTTTTGGAACCCGGGGCTCTTGCGGACTCGATAGATGGAATCGACCCGCTTGCTTAACACCGGCGTCGAGGCCGGGGTCTCCCACATGCGGAAGAGCAGCCGCTCCAGCATTGGAGGAACCGGAACAGTAAAGGCCTCCTTCGGGGGAGAGTCATACTGGAGGGCCTCAAGCTCCTCGGCTCGAGGCTCCTCCTCGGGATCCGCGGGGAAGGCCAAGGCCTTGGCCATATCCCACACGAAGTCCGAGAACCGGGTATCCTCCGGTGGGGACCGTCTCCGAGGTTCGGACTCGGGCGAGTCCGATGGGACACACCGAGTCCGATGAGTGTCGGGTGACTCTTCGTCCTCCGTCTCCCAGCCCGACTCCTCGGAGGAGGAATCGAGCGGCTCCGGTCGGGCGGGCACCGATGCCCTCCGCCCCGACGCCGAGGGTATCGGCGTCGACGACCTCGGCCCCGAACGGGAGGTCGAGGGAGACCGTGGCCGAGGATTGACTCGAGCCGGCATGGACTCGAGGATCGGCTCAGCCTCCGGGGTCGACTTGGATGTCGAGGTCCCGGTGGTTGGGGCAGATGCACTGGTGAGACCAGCGATCAATGCCCGCTGCTGTTCCATGAAAGCAGTGAAGCTGCTCTCCAAGGCCCTCAACCTGAGTCCGAGCTCAGGAGACCCAGCAGCCCCCGACTCGGGTCCCGACGGTGTCGGGCCCGACGTCGGCTCCCTCGGAGGAGAGTCAACGAGGACAACAGCACTTACGTGTCCAGGAGACTCCATCTCGACATGAGGATGCTTGGCAGGCCTCTCCAACTCCGAAGACCCGGGACGGCTATCGGGGCTATGCGACCTGGCCCTTGAGGAACCAGGAGCGTCCACCGATGCCGCCCTCGCGGGTTTCTTCTTCCTGCGATGTTCCCGCGAAGGAGACCCCCGCTCAGAGAAACCCCGACGCTGCTCGGGGCCAGAGTCCCGAGACGTCGAGGCCTCTGACGAGGTCCGGGCCCGGCCGGACGCGGAATCAGAAAAAATCCTATCCTTTTGGTGCTGCCGACTCCTCAACGCCTTCGAGGACATTTTGCCACACGGACCACAGATCATCGGGTCATGATCGGGTCCGAGGCAACGGAGGCAGCAGTCATGTGTGTCGGTTAGAGACATAAGTTTCTTACACCGATCACATTTCTTAAACCCGCTGGTAGCTATCGGGGGAAAAAGGGCCCCTGCAAGGTCAAAAGACCGGGCTGCCAGGGAAAAAAGAAAAAAGGAGCGAACGCCAGTCACAAAGGACAAAAACTGAAAAAGAGAGAAAAGGACTCGATACCGGCGTATCGGTCTGAGCGGGAAAAGGATCCGGTGTCGAACCGGAGAAAAAAGAGAAAAGCAGGGAAAATCAACTTTTTCCTTGGGGAAAAACGAACTACGTCCGTCGTGCTCCGCGGAAAAAAGACGACTGAGCAAGATGGCACCCTTGGGCGGGAAGGGGACCGTGCATGTGCGCTGCAATTCCCAAAGGCTTTCTTTGAAAGCTGGGGAAATGCTCCGCACGAGGGCTCCGTCAGCGCCGACGTCACCCATATGTGAGGACTGACTTCCTGCTTGGTCCTGGAGAAATGGGTGTTCCTCGTCTTCAGTAGGTGGTAGGTGAGGGTTATCTGGTTGAGGACTGAGTTTTTGTATTGTAATGCTAGTTGTTCAGGGGTGAGCTTGATTTCTTAGTTTTCGATGGTTGGCATTTTTGTCAGTTGTTTATTATGTTAAATAGGTCCCTTGGTTGGATGATTATAGAGTTGAGTATTTTATTGTGGTGTTTGCGTCTAACTTTGTCTGCAGCTATTTGGAATTCATTCAGAAGTTGTAGGTAATGTATTCTTTCTTCATTTCTGTTGAGTTTTTCACCATTTCCTTTCTTGCTTGCAGAGCTGTCACTTTTATCTGCGGATGGCTGGGGTGTATCAGTCAGTTTTAGATTACTTTGTATGCAGGTGTGTGGAGAGGTTTGTTGCCATGGCTGCTTGTCTGGAACTGTTGTTCCAATTCTCAGTGAGGATAACGGGGTCTGTGGAGTTTTCAATTAGTTGTGCGAGGGTGTCTTTAATGAAACTGTTTTTGTCAGTTTGAATCTTCTTGTTGATGGTTGCAGGTTATGATTCTTCTTGATGGGGTTTTGTGGGAGGGAGAAGTTTATTTGTTTGTGATCAGACCATAGGACTGGGTAATTTGAAATGCTTGAGGGGGGCCCATCTGGGTTGAATGCTTACTGTAGAAAATTAGGTCCAGGGTGTTGCCTTTGGTGTGTGTGAAGGTCTTGATGAGTTAGGTCCATTGCTGACATTACCTGGATGAAGGACTGCGTGTGGTTCTTTTGTAGTGAGGGGAGGTTGAAGTCCTTTCCAGTAGTTGCTGCATTTATCACTCTGTCCAGGATGAAGGATAGGTCGTTGCCATTGGTGGTAGGAGTCCTGTAGATAAGGCAAATGGTTGTTTGTTTGTTGGTGATGGAGTCAGCCTCATAGATGCTTATGCTTGTGTGGTTTCGAAAGTTAAGGTTACTTCTAGTAATGATCATTATGCCACTTTCTTTCCTATGAGATCTTGGGCATTGGTAGGTGCTGTTATCCACTTGGCGTTAGTTTGTTTAATAATACAGTATCAGTATCTGAGATCCATATCTCTGTTATAAATAGTATGCTTATGTTTTGGGATAGTATCATGTCTGTTATGATCTGGATTTTGTTTTGGACAGAGTATGAGTTGTTTAATGTAAAGTGTAGAGTGTGGGTGTGAAGGGGATTGGATGTGGCCGTGGGGATATTTGTACATGTATTATGCATCTGGGGCTTTTGTATGCAGTGTGTGCATATAGTATATATGTAGTTATATTGGGATGGGTATGGTATCATGGTTGTGTGGTGGGGTTTAGGTTCAATGTGTGTGCTTTGGAAAGCAGGAGGATTGTTAGTTTTATAAGCAGAATTGGGTGTATTGTCAGCATGTTTTGCTGTGGGAGGATTCTAGTGCTGGAGGCTGTAGGGTATTGGGAGGAGGTTACCTTCTGAGTGCTGGTTAGGTTGGATTTCTTGTCCGGAGAGCTTTCCTCGATGTTAGGTCTGTGTCTTTGGGGGTTTCTTTATGGGCAGCGTTTGTTGATGTGTCTTTCTGCCCGTGATTATTGTGTGAGATTTTCGATTGGTGGTAGAATTACAGTGCTTGGTGTGGTCCTCACTTAAGGGCCATGCTAAAGGGTCTCTGGCGAGGCCCTCAGGTACGGGAACGCCTGGAGGCACATCTTTTTAAAAGTTGCTGAGTCCAGGGGTTCTGGTGGGCCTGATTGGCCTTGTGGAAACTATCGGAGAGGGGCATTCCTTCCCGTTCTCATCCCCAACGCCGATCAGGTTGTTGGCGGCTGGAGTGGCAGTGAGGAGCGCCTGGAGGTGCTTCTTTTTCAAAGTTGCTGAGTCCAGGGGTTCCGGTGGGCCTGAATGGCCTTGTGGAAGTGACCGGGGAGGGGCTTTCCTTCCTGCTTGCATCCCCAATGCCGATCAGGCTGTTGGCAGCTGGAGCAGCAGTGAGCAGCGCTTGGAGGCGCTTCTTTTTAAAAGTTGCTGAGTCCGGGGGTTCCGGTGGGCCTGATTGGCCTTATGTAAACTATTGGAGAGGGACTTTCTTTCTTGCTCACCTCCCTGACGCCAATCAGACTGTTGGTGACTGGAGTGGCAGTGAGCAGTGCCTGGAGGCGCTTCTTTTTAAAGGTTTGCTGAGTTTGGGGGTTCTGGTGGGCCTGATTGGCCTTGTGGAAACGATTGGGGAGGGGCTTTCCTTCCCCGATGCCGATCAGGCTGTTGGCAGCTGGAGCGGATATTTCAGATGATCCATACTTATCTTGTATGCAACTTACTTCATCAGTCTACTCTGACTTCGTCACAGGCAGCATTTCACTAGAGCTATGCCAGGGAGTATATTCCCTGAGCCTCAGTCTAGCCACATTACCTTCTTGGTAGTCCTAGCTACAGCTGAGAGGAGCCAGTCATTCTCCATCCTTAAACTTGGAAAAGTGTTCCACCGAACAGAAGGAATGAGTGAGAATCTGAGCAGTAGCAGTATTATTGCTGCTATGTCAGCCGTGTGTTAGCTGAAAACGCTCCACCTCCTCCCTCATGCACTTCCACGGCTCAGAATACTCCCTGATTAACAATGGAAATAATATTAGGGAGACAGAATTACAAGCCTTTTTAACACAGGGAACCAGATCTTCTGAGGTCAATATGACACCAGGAGTATCATGTTGCTGAATATCTACTGAAACTCGCACAGGGTTTTTGCTACAAGTAGGATGGAAGAACAAGCATAAAGGCCAAGTTCAGGAGATTGCTAGGGGATTCCTTCACCAGCCAATTTGAGGATGGGAGTATCAAACAGAATGGCAGATTTGCATTTTTTCTGCTGGCAAAGAGGTCCAGTTGAGAGTTTCCCCAATTCTTAAATATACTTTGCAGAATACAGGGACTATTTGTGTGGTTGAAGAACTCTGCTGAACCGGTTTTGAATGCCAGTGAGATAATCAGCCTGTATATGGATGCGAATGGCAATGTCAAAGTCCCCAAATATTTGCTGCTTCCCCAGAGGCAGTGGGATCTTGTGTCTCCCTGTTTGTTGCTATAAAATATGACAACTGATTTAAAAATGAGGTGCCTCAGAGATAGACAAAACTTAAAGGCTTGACACTCCAAGTGATTGATGTGAAGATGTCTTTTGGACTTCAGCTATATGCCCTGGGTGAGATGAGAGTCCAACTGAGCTCTCCACCAAGTACTGGAAGCATCTGTTAAGACGGATTGATATTCCAGTGAAGCAAAAGGGACCACCTGCAGCATAGTTCAAGGCAGAACTGAGGGATGAAGCATGGTGGGAAGAGGTTGAGTATGCTGATTCTCCTGGAACTTGAGATCCCTTTAAAGCCTTTTCAGTTTCATTGGAGCAAGAACTACTACATGGATGGCAGCAGCCATATGGCCCAGCATTTGTAAGTAGACCCTGGCTATGACTGTCATATAAGTTTGAATGCTGTAGACATGAAACATCAGTACTGGAATATCTTCAAGATAAAAATAATTTAATTTTATTACTTTAAATCCACCAAACTCCGAAGAGTTCAAGGCAGAATATAAACAAGTTAGATAACTTACAAGGTTATCAAACTAGCAAAGACAAAATTACAGATAAAGTAAAAAATGGTTAACACCAACATACTGTGCACTGCAAAAGTATTCATCCCCTCTGTGTTTGTCCTGTTTTGTTGAATTACAACCTGGAATTAAAATGGAGTTTTGTGGGTTAGCACCATGTGACATATGCAATATGCCTATGACTTTGAAGGTGCAAAAAACCCTTTATTGTGACACAAACAATAATTAAGACAAAAAAAAACCCCTGAAAGCAGGAGTGTGCATATGTATTCACCCCCCCCCCCCTCCAAAGTCAATACGTTGTAGAGCTACCTTTTACTGCAATTACAGCTGCAAGTCTCATGGGGTATGTCTCTACTAGCTTAGCATATCTAGCAACTGGGATTTCATCCATTCCTTAAGGCAACCTCCAACTCCTTCAAGTTAGAAGGGTTCTGTTGGTGTACAGCAATCTTCAAGTAATGCCACAGATTCTCAATTGGATTGAGGTTTGGGCTTTGACTAGGCCATTCCAAGACATTTAAATGTTTCCCTTTAAAACAGCTTTAGCAGTATGTTTAGGGTCATTGTCCTGCTGGAAGGTGAACCTTTGTCTCAGTCTCAAATCTCTGGCAGACTGAAACAGGTTTTCCTCAAGAATTGCCCTGTATTTAGTACCATCCATCGTTCCTTCAATCGTGACCAGTTTTTCTATCCCTGTCAATAAAAAACATCCCCGTAGCATGATGCTGTCACCACCATGTTTCACTGTGGAAATGGTGTTCCCAGGGTGATGGGAAGTATTGGGTTTGCGCCACACATGGCGTTTCCCATGATGGCCAAAAAGTTCAGTTTTCGTCTCATCTAATCAGAGAACCTTCTTCCATGTGTTGGGGGGGGGGGGGGGGTCCGCTACATGCTGTTGTGCAAACTCCAAATGTGTTTTCTTATTTCTTTCTTTAAACAATGGTTTTTTTCTGGCCACTCTTCTATAAAGCCCCACTCTGTGGAGTGTATGGCTTAAAGTGGTCCTATGGACAGATATTCCCATCTCCGCTGTGGAGCTTTGCAGCTCCTTCACTGTTATCCTTGGTGTCTTTGTAGCATCTCTGATTAATGCTCTCCTTGCCCGGTCTGTGAATTTTGGTGGGCGGCCTTCTCTTGTCAGGTTTGTAGTGGTGCCATATTCTATTTTGTTATAACTTATTTATTTAACATTTTTTATATACCGTCTTTCTACTATTCAAGGCGGTTTACATAGAACATGAGGTAACAGTGTTGACACAGCTGTTTTTCAGAGAACATCACTATTTGATTACAACGGTGAAACAATTTCAATGGAACCTTTTACATATTTACAGTGAGAAGTGGTTGGATAAGGGGGACAATGAAGGGGAGCGAGGAATGAGGAGGGAAGGGTCAAGGGGGAAGAGCTGGAAATTGGTTTTAGTTAGATTAGGGGGGCTAAGGTTTATGGGGGCAAGGCAAAGCATTCCCTTAAGAGGAAGGTTTTGAGCCTTTTGCAGAATTCAAAGTGGTCAGAGTATCCTCTTGGGTCTGGTGGAAGGGTGTTCCATACGGAGGGAGCAAAGAGGGAGAAGGCTTGGTTACATGTGGATTGTTTGCTCTTTTTCTTCTGCGAGGATATGTATAGGATGTTTGCAGTGTTTAGTCTATGTGATCTGGTGCTGTTTGGTTTAGAGAGGAGGGAGAGTAGTCAGCGGGCGGATTCATTGTGTATTACTGTGTATATTGGTGTGATGGTTTTGAATTTTATTCTGGCCTGCATAGATAGGCAGTGGAGTTCCTGGAGGACAGGACTGAAGTGGACTTGTCTAAATGTGTTGGTTATTAGGCACACTATTGTATTCTGAGCCATTTGGAGGAGGTGGATGCTATATTTTGGGAGACCATGGATTTAATGGTGCTCCGTGGGATATTCAGAATTTGGGATATCTTTTTATAATGCAACCCTGCTCTATACTTCTCCACAACGTTGTCTCTGATCTATTTGGAGTGCTCCTTGGTCTTCATGTGGCTAGCTTAGTGGTGTTGCAGAGTCAGGGGCCTTTCAGAACAGGTATATTTATACAGGCATCATGTGACAGATCATGTGATGCTGACTGCACACGGGTGGACCCTAATAAACTAATTATGTGATTTCTGAGGTGAATTGGTTGGACCAGATCTTATTTAGGAGTTTTCTAGCAAAAGAGATAAATACATATGCACTCACAACTTTTCAGTTTTTACTTGTTTTTTTATATATACAAGGGGTGATCCGGGAAACTACAGACCGGTGAGCCTCACGTCAGTACTGAGAAAAATGGTAGAAACCATCATAAAGAATAAAATTACTCAGCATGTGGATAGTCATGGCCTAATGGGAGACAGCCAACATGGCTTTAGACAAGGAAGATCTTGTCTTACTAATCTGTTATGTTTTTTTGAAAGTGTGAATAAACAGGTGGACAAAGGTGAGTCAGTTGATATAGTGTATCTGGACTTTCAGAAAGCCTTTGACAAGGTCCCTCATCAGAGACTTTTGGCAAAACTAAAGAGTCATGGGATAGGAGGCAGTGTACTACTGTGGATCAAGAACTGGTTAAGAGATAGAAAGCAGAGGGTTGGGCTAAATGGCCAATTTTCCCAATGGAGAAAGGTGAATAGTGGTGTACCCCAGGGATCTGTGCTGGGTCCCCTGCTTTTTGACATATTCATAAATGACCTGGAAAGTGGAATAACGAGTGAGGTTATCAAATTTGCAGATGACACAAAACTATTTAAAGTTGTTAAAACCCAAGAGGATTGTGGAAAATTGCAAGAGGATCTTGATAAATTAGAAGACTGGGCATCAAAATGGCAGATGAAATTTAATGTGGACAAGTGCAAAGTTATGCACCTAGGGAAGAACAACCCAAACTATGGTTACACAATGCAAGGTTCCACATTAGGAACCACCACCCAGGAAAAAGATTTAGGCGTCATTGTGGATAACATGTTAAAACCCTCGGCCCAGTGTGCAGCGGCAGGCAGCTAAGAGAGCAAATAGAATGCTAGGTATCATAAGGAAAGGAATGGAAAATAAAACAAAAGATATTATAATGCCTCTATATCGTTCCATGGTGAGACCGCACCTTGAATATTGTGTGCAATTCTGGTCGCCGTATCTTAAAAAGGATATAGAGTTATTAGAAAAGATTCAGAGAAGAGCCACCAAAATGGTAAAGGGGATGGAAGGATACTCCTATGAAGAAAGGCTAAAAAGGTTAGGGCTCTTTAACCTGGAAAAGAGACGGCTGAGGGGAGATATGATAGAAGTCTATAAATTAATGAACGGAGTGGAACGGGTAAACGTAGATAGATTGTTTACGTTATCAGAATATAGAAAGACTAGGGGACATGCAATGAAGCTACAGGGTAAACTATTTAAAACTAATAAAAGAAAATATTTTTTCACTCAGCGTGTAATCAAACTCTGGAATTTGTTACCGGAGGATGTAGTAAAGGCTGTTAGTGTAGCTGGATTTAAAAAAGGCTTGGACAAGTTCCTGGAGGAAAGGTCCATAAACCATTATTAAGAAGGGACCCAGGATATCAATGCTTGACCCAGTACAAGCATTGCGGAACCTGTCTCTTTTGGGGAAACTGCTAGGTACGTATGACCTAGATTGGCCACTGTTGGAAACAGGATACTGGGCTTGATGGACCTTGGTCTGACCCAGTATGGCATATCTTATGTTCTTATTTTATTGTCATTTCACTTCATCAGTTTGGACTATATTATTAGGTCCATTACCTAACATCCGTACGTAATGTGACAAAACAGGACAAAAACCAAGGGGATGAATACTTTCGCAAGGCACTGTACATCCTCCATGAATCAATACCACATTTCTTTATACATCCTCAAATTCTTTCCTAAATAGCCACAATTTTATATTGCATCTAAAACTTTTATAATTTTCTTCCTTTCTTATTTCTTCAGGAAGATGATTCCATATACTTGGAATTCTAAAGTTAGTTGACTTCTCCAAAGTATATTTTAAATGGTATTCTTTTGGAAAAGGTAAGCTAATTTTACTGGAGTGAGTTGATCTTTCTGGCTGATTATCATAATGCAAAAACCACAAACCTTTCATTAGAGAGGAATTTCTAGAATAAGAGGGATATTTACTAAGATGCATTAGGCTTTTACCGCTACTGCGGGGCGTTAGTGCAGAAAGCGCCACATTAGCTGTAAAAGCTGTGCGTTGGGGGCGTGCACAGCATTTCCTCAGCAGATAACACAGCAAAAGCACAGGGATCATGGTACACCAGCATTGCCGATGCCACTAATGCCACCCACTGAAGTGACATAGCCGCACCCACGATGTTTGCAACATGTTTGATCACCACGTGCTATAAATGGCCATTGTAACCACACATTACAGGCATACCCACTCTCCATTCAATCGTGCTGCTAGTGCACAAAATGCAGATAGCACAAAGAATTTTCTGCACTATCTGCTTTAGGCCCGCATTAACTGTTACCGTGGCACACGTTTCCTGCATTATTGCAGCATTAACAGCTAACACACTTTAGTAAACATGTCCCTAAGTCATCGTATGAGGCTGTAAAAGAGTAGACTCAAACATAACATCAGTAAATATGATTTAACGGAATGGGTGGAGATGCATAAAATAGTCTTCTAGAGGTGGTGATGGAGGCTAAAACAGTACAGGAATTCAAGCAAGCATGAGATAAGCAAAAAGTAGGAAGAAGTTTCTAAGAAATGAACAGAAAGATATACTGTGGTTTCAGCATTGTACAAAGAAAAAAATCTGGGTAAACTATATGGGCCTTATGGTTCTTATCTGCTGTAATATTCTATTCTTCTTACATCCATAAGTCAGCAGGTTGTTGAAAAATGGTTCTTTTCCTTTTTCTTTGGGAACTATTATACTGACTCCTATACCAAAAGTTGTAACTAAAAATTTAGACGCTCTAGATAATTATACACCTATAGCTACAGTAGTTTGCCAATTTTGACCAAATTATGTAAGAGGATAGTATCTCTCAACACAAAATACTTGGATGATGATGTTACATAGCTCCCAATCAGACTTCCACAGCACAGCACCGAGACTGTTTTCTTATCTGAGCTACAACAGATAGTAGGTAAGGGTGGTCACGTCATACTAATGCAAATTGATCTATCAGCAGCATTCGATCTGCTAGATCATGACCAGGGCTGGCCCTAGAGTTGTTTAAAATGACCACATTCTCCCACTATTCCATTTTCACAATGGTGAAGACAAGAGAGCTACCTGAGACTATCAGAAAAGCCATTACACCAAACATCAAAGGTCATCTCCAAAGACCTTGGGATTTCTGTGTACTACAGTTCAAATGGAAGCCAATTCTATTCTGCATGTCCTGCTCCTGTACGACCTGATAGAATCAGGGTGTGAAGCGGTAGCAACCGATTCTGATCCCGCAGGGGCTAGACGTGCCTGCAAGATAAGAATTTGGTCTACTAGCTTGAACGTGCAGGACAGGCCCCGATTCTGTCAGGCTGGACACCCAGCAGATTCCCGGCTAGCCCAGCCAGGCTCCTGAATGGAGCAGCGGTGGCATGGCATTCTTTTGCCATGCCACTGCTGTTCCATTCAGGAACTGCAATTACTGGCCGATAGAAGAACATGTGTTTCCCCACAGCCCGACCCCCAATCGGGCCTTCCAAGACCAGGGTCGGGCTGCGGGGAACCCCCTGCATCCCCTCACCTTGTCCTCAGGGTCCTGCGCTGCCATTCCCTGTCGTCCAGGGGGACTTATTCCACCTCCGAGGTGGAATAAGTCCCCTGTCTACATTGCAAGCCCCAGACATACAGGGCCGACCTCTGAATTGCCCCAGTACATCCGGAGTTAGGCGCTGCCCCCAGCCTACCTCCTCCCGCCCACAAACAGAGCTCCCCACACAACTACACTATACATACAGGGAGCTCTGTCCCCGGCAGTATGATCCGGGTGTTTAGCGGATCTGGATGTCTGGATCAGACTCCAGACCCACTAAATGAGGCTCAGAATGACCCTCCAATGTTAAGAGGTTTTCTGCTCATGGAACTGTCAAGAACCTCCCAGGATGTGGTGGGAAGAGGAAAATGAATCCTAGTCATCTTCAAAGGTTAGTGAGAACTGTTGGAAAACATCACATACAACATTCAAAGAGCTTAAGGCTGACCTAGGGCAATCTGTTGTGGTGGTTTCACCCTGCACCATACACCATGCAATATAAAAAGGGTGAAGGGTGGGAGCCGCTTCAGCGGGGCATAAAAGCGGCGTCCCTGCTCAGAGGAACGCCGCTGCTGGGACACTACCACCTCCCCTCCTTAGCTCCTGCCCAATCGGGGCAGTGGGAGCCGGATTAGCTCCTGCCCAATCGGAGCAGTGGGAGCCACTTCAGCGGGGCATAAAAGCGGCGTCCCTGCTCAGAGGAACGCCGCTGCTGGGACACTACCACCTCCCCTCCTTAGCTCCTGCCCAATCGGGGCAGTGGGAGCCGGATTAGCTCCTGCCCAATCGGGGCAGTGGGAGCCGCTTCAGCAGGGCATAAAAGCAGCGTCCCTGCAGGGCGCGCCCGAGGGCCTCGCCAGAGGGCCCTTAGGCGCGGCACAGAGGCGCACACAAAGGAACCAAACCGACCAACCAGTCCTTACTCGACCGGACCTCATCAGCGAAAACCGGCGAAAGGAACATAGCAGCAACCTCCGCAACGACAGAAAACACTAAGACCTGCTACAGTCGCAACGATACAACAACAGCAACCAAAGACCTCTCCACTCCAAGGAAGCATCACCATAACCCAGCTTGGTCCCCAAACACCAGGTACTCACACAGACTATGCCACCTTTCGTAGCCCCCATCTACCTCCTTACCCCCCTCCTGACCCTCTACCACCCCCCCCTCCAAGCACACTCAATAACCTGCCTTGGCCGACTTTCCCAGCAGCACAACCCACACACACCTTCAAACCAAAACAAAACCACTCCCACCCACAGCACACACCAATCCATATCCCCAACCCCCCGACCCATTACCACATCACCATCTCACTTATCAATGCCCGCTCCGTTAGAAATAAATACCACATGCTCCGAGACCTCATCACAAATGAGCAGATAGACCTCCTATGTGTGACAGAAACCTGGCTGACAGATACTGACACGGTGCTAATGAACCAACTAACCCCAGAAGGATATACCCTCCATCACTGCTCCCGGGCACACACCAAAGGAGGAGGTGTTGCCATCATCGCAAAAACCTACCTCCACCTCAGGATCCTTTCTTCAGAATCCACGAATGAAGCTGACCTCCTCACCCTCACCAATAAACACCTCTCAGTATGCCTGGTCTACCGGGCACCTACCAAGACCACTAACCTACCAAGGATGTTGTTGTTGTTAAGTGCCGTCGAGTCGGAGTCGACTCATGGCGACCCTCTGGATAGCTATCCTAAATTGTGTTCGGTCTTCAGTCAGGCGGCTCATTGCTGACAGGCTGGTACCCGTAGCTGCTGTTATTGTAGCGATCCATCTCATTGCTGGCCTTCCTCTTTTGCGTTGACCTTCTATCTTGCCAAGCATGATGTCTTTCTCTAATGATCTCTCTCTTCGCATGATGTGTCCGAAGTATGAAAGTCGAAGTCTTGTCATCTGAGCTTCTAAAGAAAGCTTAGGTTTGATCTCCTCTAGTACCGACTGGTTTGTTCTTCGGGCAGTCCATGGTATACACAGTATTCGCCGCCAGCACCATAATTCAAAGGCATCAATTTTCTTCCTGTCTGTCTTTTTCACTGTCCAGCTTTCACATCCATATGATGTTATTGAAAATACCATGGCCTGAACAAGTCGAATCTTTGTATGGAGAGAGACATCTCTGCTCTTGAGAATCTTATCTAGGTCTTTCATAGCCATTCTGCCAAGAGCAATGCGTCGTATGATTTCTTGACTGCTTGTTGCTTCTTTATTGATAGTTGATCCAAGTAGGTTAAAGTTGTTCACGATTTCAATTTCTTCTCCTTCAACGATGAACCTGTTGATTTTGCCAGTTGTCATGATCTTTGTCTTCTTTACATTAAGGTGCAGGCCCATTTTGAGACTATGTTCTTTGATTGTGAGAAGCAAATGTTTCAGATCATCTTCACTTTCAGCCAGTAATGTGGTATCATCAGCATAGCGAAGGTTGTTGATGAGTCTTCCACCAATCTTCACACCTCTGTTGTCTTCATACAGTCCTGCTTCTCTGATGATTTGTTCTGCATATAAATTAAACAGGCAGGGGGAAAGTATGCAGCCTTGTCTTACACCCTTGCTTATTTTAAACCAAGGATACTGCAATTCATATCAGAGAGCACCTGTTCAGCAAAGGAACAAATCATCCTAGGAGACTTCAACCTCCCATCACTGCAAGAAGAACAAGCAACAACCTTCCACACCGCCATGACTGCGATGAGTCTGGTACAGATCATACAGGAACCCACCCATGAAAAAGGCAACACTCTAGACCTCGTATTCCTAAGCTCCACAATCGCCGCCTCAGGAAAGAACCCACAGATTTTGCCAGTACCCTGGTCTGACCACCACCTCATCACCATATCCTACACTCACCAACATAAGACCAACAAGGAAGATGGAAACCACATATGAAGATTTAAAACATTTAACAAAGAGGACTTCTTAGCACAAACTCTACCCAATCTACAAGCAAACTCCAGTAACATCAATGATCTAGTACACAACTGGAATACCACGATCTCCGCAGCAGCCGAAGCATCAACAAACAAAGCCATCACCAGACCTCCTTCCACAAAAAGCCAGATGGTTTACTCCAGTCTCCGGAAGCTAAAAACAAAACTCAGAAGAACCGAAAGAAAATGGAGAAAAACCAAAGATGAAAATGACAAAACAAAATACTTAAATGAACTCAATGCATATCACCACGAGACCGACAAAGCAAAGAAAATCTACCACATGAAAATCATAAATGCCTCCATAAACAAACCTCGTGAACTCTTTCGGATTGTCAAACAACTGACAAAAGCACCCCAGAACTCGGACCAACTACCGAAGATCCCACCAGAGCTACTGGCCCGTCAATACAAACAACTACAACGTCCGCAGAACTCACAGCTAAACATAGAGACAACTACAACAGACCTCCACCCTAACTTACACAGTGACTGGACCACATTCAAAGAAATTTCACCAGACAAAATATCAACCACCATCTCCTGCCTCAACACCACCACTTCCCCGCTAGACCCCTGCCCCACTGACTGGATAAAGAAATCCAAAAACGAACTGAGCAAGCCATTAGCCCATATCGTCAAGGAATCCTTCTCCCAAGGACACATGCCAGATGCCCTCAAAACTACAATCATCCGACCATCATTAAAAAAGCAAAACCTAGATCCCCTAGACCCGGCATCCTACAGACCCATAGCAAGCCTACCCTTCACTGCCAAGATAATCGAGAAGATCGTCCAGCAGCAACTACAGGAACACCTGGATCTCAACAACATACTTGACCCACAACAACACGGCTTCTGCCCTCTACATGGAGTTGAGACCCTCATGACCACACTGATGAACACCCTCCTCATAGGAACGCAAGAAAAACACTCTGGATATGCCATGATCTTCCTTGACATATCCGCAGCTTTCGACACCATCTCCCACAACATCCTCATACACAGACTACGGACAATTGGGATCAAAGACACTGTACTAAAGTGGTTCCAATCATACCTAACAGAGAGCAATTAATCCGTACCAACACCTCGACATCCCCCCCATTCCAGCAACACCAAGGAGTTCCCCAAGGATCCACACTGTCAGCCATGCTCTTCAACATTTACCTTCAACCACTCTGCTCAGTCATACGCACTCACAACATCAGCTTCCACATATACGCTGACGATATCATGCTCTATGCCCCCATTACAACCACGAACCCAACAAACACCCATCTATCAACATGCTTCACCGAGGTGTCCAACTGGCTACAAGCAAACAACTTACCATCAACAAGCCCTCATAGTCACAAAAGACCCGGACTTCACACCACCTACACACCTCAACATAGGTACCACAAGCATTCAAATACAACCACAAATAAGATACCTGGGCATTATTATTGACCAAGCCCTCACCTTAAAGCAGCAAATCACCAAAACCTCCGGAACTATATTCCACAAGGCAAGAACAGTGCAACGTCTCAGACTCCTTCTTGAACATCAAGACTTCCGAACTGTGATGCAAGCCATGATGCTCCCACATCTGGACTACTGTAACATAATATACCATGGCCTTCCAGCAAAGCAGACCAACCCCCTCCGAACAGCACTGAACACCACAGCGAGAATCATTCAGAGAGCAAAGAAAACCGACCACATCACCCCAATTCTGAAAGACCTACACATACTCCCCCTCGAAGCAAGGACTAAATACAAAGCCATCCTACTCACCCACAAAGCCATCCATCAAACACAGAACTCCCAACTTCACACCCTACTGTCTCGACCAGCCCACGGCAGAACTACCAGACAAGCCTCCAGCAATGCCCTTACCGTCCCTCACAAAAGAACCAAATGCTCGCAACGGACCTGCAATCGAGCCTTTGAACTTTATGCTCCATCCTTATGGAACTCTCTACCGAATTGTCTAAGAAATAATGCCGATCTACTATCTTTCAGAAAACAGCTGAAAACCATCCTGTTCCAGGAATACCTTAACACGACCCCCACCAAAAAAGCGCACTAACCTTTGATCTCGCCCACCATGACCCCCCAACTCAAACCTGTACTAACCTGATCATGTCCAAAGTCTGTCCATGTCCAAAGTCTATCCTATGTTGAAATCATCAATGTCGTCTCCCCGGTGATGGCCCCGCCCTTATACTTAAATTCCCCCCCCCCCACACTTTTTTATGTAACGCCGCTTTGACCCGGTGAAAAGTGGGATATAAATACAGCTAAATAAATAAATAAATAAAGGTCAAGGAGGATCCCATTGCTCAAAGACAGACATAAAAAGGCATGCCTGATCTTTGCCCAGATCCACCATGAGAAACCATAATCCTTCTGGGAAAATATTCTGTGGACAGATGAAACCAAACTTGAGCTCTTTGGCAATGCAGACCAGAGATAAATTTGCAGACAAAGAAATGAAACTTATAAGGAAAAAGAAACACTCTTCCTACATTTAAATATGGTGGAGGCTCCATAATGTTGTAGAGCTATTTTGCTGCTTCTGGAACTGGAAACCTAGAATGTATTAAAGGAATCATGAAGTCAGAGGACTACAAAGGTCTTCTGGAGCAAAATGTGCTACCAAGTGATAGAAAACTAGGTCTGGGTCGAAGGTCATGGGTCCTCCGGCAGGACAATGACTAAAAACATATATCCAAAAGTACAAAAGCATAGTTAAAAAGGAACAAATGGACTGTTTTAAACTGGCCAGCAATGAGTCTCGATCTCAATCCAGTCGAGAACCTTTGGAAAGAGTTGAAATCTGACATTGGTAAAAGGAATCCTGGAAACATTCATGAGCTGGAACAAATTGCAGTTAAAGAGTGGGAGAACCTACCAGCAGACAAATGTAAGAAACTTATAGATGGCTACAAGAAACGTTTGGAGACTGTCATCATGCCAAGAGTTGTGCAACAAAATATTAGTGAAGGGTATCATTAATCCTGTCCAGGTCATATTTTGGTTTTTTTTTTCTCAGAATTTGCTATGTCTAAGTTGCACAGACATCTTTTTTTTGTTGTATACCTTTGAACATACTATTAAAATATTATGATGACATACAGTTTGAAAATTTCCAATTATTTCTCAAGATATTGTACACAACATACCTAAAATGCAAGTGTGCCAATAATGTTGACCACAACTGTAGGTCTTTGTAACTGTATGGTTCTGATTCACTGATTTCACTTTGTATTTCTTTAATCCACTTAGAACTGTCTAGGCGGACTATAAATGGCTGAATTATATTAAATTATGTTGTCTAAAATGCCAAATTTTAATCAAACTTTACACAGTGCAACATTACTTTCTTGACTGCAGATCTTATCAGTTTTCCTTATTCATGAGAAAAATACTACTATATGCCCATTTCTCCAGTATAGCAAGACAACTTTCATTCCTACCATAACCTCCCCCATCTCATAAAACCACCCAGAAACAATTAATGTGAGAGTTCTTATTTTATTTACTGATTACTGCTCTGCAGCAACTCACAGTTCAAACAAAACTGCAGGATACAAAATTTGTATTTCTTTTCCATCACATATTTCTCAATATTTACCTCTCATCACCATCACCCTAAACAGCATGCCCAGATACTGTAGGAAAGGTAATCATGCTGGCTTGATGGTTGGAGGGATGTTTCTTTTAGCACAACTCTATGACTGTTACGGGCTGCTATACTGTATTAGCAGCAGCAATTTTCCCCTTTCTTCCTATGTCTGAGAAAAAATGTATTTGTGCATTCCTATTCCCACTGAACTTCGAAGAAATGGAGGTAACCTAATTTCAGAATTTAAAAAAAAAAGAAATGAAGACAATTTTCAAAAGGACTTATGTCTACTGTTGACCAGTAAATGTTTCAGTCCACTATCTGTCAATTTTAATCTCTATACAAGTGTTTCTCAACCCAGTCCTCGGGACACACCTAGCCAGTCAGGTTTTCAGGATAACCACAATGAATATGCATGAGAGAGATGTGTATACAATGGAGGCAGTGCATGCAAATCTATCTCAGGCATATTCATTGTGGTTATCCTGAAAACCTGGTTGGCTATGAATGTCCCCAGGAACCAGGATGAGAACCCCTGTCCTATAGTGCCAGTGACCTACCAGTGCCAAAAGTGCCAGTGACCTACCACCATGAAAATTAAGTTTCAAATTAGTTTCAAATTAAATTTTAACCCAATAAAGTTGGAAGATTCCCCCCCCCCCACCATTTTTAATGAACCTTCTGTCATTTACTTGGATGTGATCAGCTGTTAAGCAAATTAAGCAAAAACAAAACAGAGAGACGAAGATCCAGTAAGAACTGTGAGGGGAAATGTAAAGTACATTTTTTCTTAAAGTTTTATTGAGCAATAGCTTTCTTTAATTGTCTTAATAACTTTCTTTAACTTTTATTGAGTAATTTGTGTTAAATTTAGGTTGAGTATTGTATCCAGGCTGATCTTGCACAATCTTTAATATTTCGCTCTTGCTCATTAGTGAGATGTCTGAACCTGCATTTCATCCACCAGCTTTTTAAAGTTGGGTGAATATTGCGTGAGGGTCCGTCTCAGGGAATCCTGGAGATGTTCATCTGTCATGTTGGAACGTTGTGTACTCTTTTTCATTTTCAGATGGGAAAACACAGATTCACACAAATAAGTTGAACCGAAACAGGAGTGTACAGCTTCACTGCATCATCTCAAGTTGGGAAATTTGTCTCTAGGCACTAGCTTCCAAAACAATTCTTGCTCAGCATGGGTCTTGAGAAAAATGTCATTTTTAAGAGCTAATATTTCGTTCTCAAAAGATGGCTTGTTCAATGAGTAATTTTTACTGATAGGAGCTGCAGTTTCTTTAATCTCCACATCTACTTTGAATGGGTATGACAAGTACTACACAACTGTTCCAATTTTTTGGAAGTCACAGAATCTATTTTCGAATTCCTGGATAACAGAACAGATTTCTGTCACATACTTCTCGTTCTGAAAAACAAAATTTGGATATTGTCCCAGATGGTCCTGCGTATTAGGAAAATGATCAAAAGTGTTGTTTGCAAGGTCAGTCATCATTAGCTCAAATTTTCTCTTGTAGGATAAAACTGTACTCATCATCTCGCCAATGCATTTGTTTTTACCTTGTAGTTCAAGGTTCATATCACTTAGTTCGCCTGTAAAGTCAGCGAGAAATGCCAGATCACATAACCACTCCTCATCTTCCAACTTTGCTTGGTCATCTCCCCTCTCCTTCAAAAAACTTCTTATTTCATTCAGCAAATCACAAAATCTTTGCAGAAATTTGTGCCTACTTAGCCACCTTACATCTGTGTGCAAAATGATTTCCGCTGTCCCTTCATCAAGAGTAAGATCGAAAAGCCGTCTTTGAAGTGATCTTCCACGAACTGAATTTACAATTTTGAAAGTGATGTCCATGTCAGTCTTTGTTATTGAGTCTCTTGCTTGCCAAAACTTGTTGGCGAAAGATGCATTGGTAAGAAAGGAAATCTGGGAAGTCGTCATGCTGTCTACAGAGGGCTATGAAACCGTTAACCTCACCTGCCATTGCTCTTGCTCCATCAGTAGTGATGGAAACAAGTCTATGCAATGGAAGATTACACTTTGTTACAAAAGAATGGAAAGAACTGAATATTTCCTGACCGGTAGTTCTCCCTTTTAAAGAAATCATTCCCAGTAGTTCTTCTTTAACACTGAAGTCTTCAAAAACCATCCGGATAAAGACTAGTAACTGGGCTATGTCTCTTATGTCTGTAGATTCATCCAGTTGGAGTGAGAAAGCAACACAATTTGAAACATCCTCCAACAATTGTTCAGTTGTGTCTCCACACATCTTTTCTATTCACCGCACGACGGTGTTTGACAGACAACTTGAATAGCAGCTATGATTTCTTTCTTATTTTTAAATCCTTCAAAAAGATTGTCAGCTGCTTCAAGAAAATAATCTTTTACAAATTCCCCTTCAGTGAAATGTTTGCATTTCTTTGCGATCAGGTTGCTGACCTTGAAGGATGCTATGGTTGCATTGGCCAAATGTGACTTTGGCTTCGCCATCAACTGTTGCCGAGTAGCCAATTTCGATTTAAGTTCTTTGAGCTTCAGTTTACAAATTTCACTTTTGGGTGAAAAATCCGCATCAAACTTATTGCTATGCAGAGCCTTATAATGATGTTCCAGATTACCCTTTTTGGGCAAGGATACTGGGGCATTACAAATTAGACAACAACACTTGTCTTTCACCATGATAAAGTAGTAGTACATTTCCCATTCATCATGAAAGTGGTAGGTTTTGCTCTTCTTTGGAACACTCATCTTCGTTATACTGAGGTGGCTGGATGAAAGAAGGCCAAATCTGCTAAGTTAGTATAAACACTGGCTGAATCTGGTCCAAAACTGTCACTGTCCCAAAGTATTAAAGATCAACAAGAACTGAAGACCTCTGGATGATGTGCAATACAAGGACTGGAGATGCAAAACCCACACATGCAGTTCTAAAAGTAAAAATAAGAATTAATCATACTGGCACCAATAATCAAATACCACCAAACAATCATCAAAAAAAACCACAACACCTGTCCAGCAAACCAGATAAAATCAAATACCGACAAACAAGTTCAAATACCACCACACGCGATTTAATAAATTCTGCACACAGTGTAGAATCAACACAAAGGTTAGGTAAAATAAAATTGCAGAGGCAAGCAAAAGTCACAGTGGTTTGAACCAATTTGAAGGCAAGGCATAGGCAAGTTAGAACAAAATTGGAAAAGCCCACCAAAATCACCAAATTCTTGACACTTTGTTGTGTCTGCCCGAAAACGTTTAATGAAAGCGAACTATAAAGCGACCAACGACCAGCACATGACATAACTAATACGGTAAGTGTATTCAGGTAAAGCCCAGGAATATGGATATCGCCCGGTATATAACACACTTCTAAGGGGTGTTGGGGCGAGGGCAGGAATGGGTGATTCTGAGAGGCAGGAGGCCGGGTACGACACCGGGCCTGTGGCGTCTCATCACGGGGTGCGGGCGGTGGCCCCCTGGGGTACCCACAAACTATTGGCATGAAAACAACAAGCACCCCCAATACACCCGCAGGCAGGGAAAAAAGACAGGCAAAGGATCAGCAGCGGCGGCAAGCCCTCGGCAGACGACCTGCCGGCATGAGCTCTCTCCTAGCGACAGGGCGAGCTGCTGGCGAGATGGCGCCAAGTGGGCTGGCGATCTACCTCTGACCCTTCCGCAATCTACAGGTAGATCGCGATCTACCTGTTGGACATGCCTGGCTTAAACTAAATAGAGTGTTAGCAGTGTTCAGCAGCAAATACACTAGGCATGTGCATGCCAAAGAATTTCGGGCTTGTTTTTGTTCACCACAATATACCTATTCGGTTAGTATTCGGGAACCAAAGCATTTGTTTGTCTGTCCCATTCCTCCCCATTAAAGTCTATGGGGAAAGCTCTTTTACAATGGAAGTCAGGCTTGCCATCTATAGTTTTTGGTTTATTTGTTTCTTGATATACTGCCTTTCCATAAAAAATCAAAATGGTTCACAATAATAATAATGCAAATATTACTAGATGAATAAAAAGAACTCTGTTACATAAAATAGAAAAGCAGGAATAGACAGTAAAGATAAGAAAAGAATAGAGGGGAGGCAGAGAGGGTCAGAGAGCAGTCAGTCTCTCCCTACATTGCCACTACAGAGGCTCAAAGGCCTTCTCCAAAAGATAGGATTTGAGAGAGGCCCGATATTGGCGTCAAGATTGTTCCAATCGAAGATATGGTGGTAGGCTATTCTATAGTAAAGGAGGCTTGATAAAGGTGGCAGACTGCCGGGTGGGGGTATGTGTAAATGGTTTCCATGAAGAGAGCAGTGGCGAGCAGGGTAATGCATGACGAGAGACATTTGGGAATACTAATATGAAGGGCTATGTGCATCAGGGTCAGGAGCTTGAAAGAGATCCTGGGAGGGGATAGGGAGTCAGCGATGTTGAACAAAGAGCAGAGCAATGTGATCCTGTAACCAGGACCTGCTCTCCAGGGGATGCAGTATCCTCTTGCACCGAAAACATGTCTCTGGTGCGTTTTAACATATTTATAAATGATCTGGAATTTGAAACAATAAGCAAGATGATTAAATTTGCAGATGACACCAAATAATTAGAGCTGTTAAACCGAATGTGGATTGTGAGAAACTGCAAGAGGACCTTGTAAGACGACAAGACTGGGCATCCAAATGGCAGATGAAATTGAATGTGTACAAGTGCAAAGTGATACACGTACGGAAAACTAACCCAAACCATTGATACACAAAGCTAGGTTCCACATTAGGAGTTGCTATCCAAGAAAAGGATCGTGGAATGATCATAGACAATACATAATAGTCTATTCAGTTTGCGAAGGTGGCCAAAAAAGCAAACAGAATATTAGGAACCATTAGGAAAGGAATAGAAAATAAAACAAAGAATATCGTAATGCTTCTGTATCATTTCATGGTGCGATTGCATCTTGAGTATTGTGTGCAATTCTGGTCTCTGCATCTCAAAAAATATAAAGTGGCATTAAAAAAAAGGTACAGAGAAGGATGACCAAAATGATAAAGGGGACGGAACAATTTTCCTATGAAGAAAGGCAAAAAGGTTAGGGCTCTTCGGCCTGGATTAGAGACGGATGAGGTGAGACATGGTAGAGGTTTATAAAATCCTGAGGAGTGGAACGGGTAGACGAGAGTTTTACTCCATGCAGATACAAAGTAGTATATTTAAAACAGGAGAAAATATTTTTTCTCTCAAAGTATAGTCTTTGGAGCTCATTGCCGGTGCATGCAGTAAAAGCAGGCAGCGTAGCTGAATTTAAAATAGTTTGGACAAATTCCTGGATGAAAAGTCCATAAACCATTATTAAGGAAGTCCAAGAGAAAGCCAGTGCTTATGCCTAGGAATAAGCAGCATGGAACTGACTACATTTGGGTTTGTCAGACATGATTGACCTGGATTGGTTACTGCTGGAAACAGGATGCTGGACTTGATGGACTTTTGGTCTGTTTCAGTATGGCATGTTCTTATGACCTTCCATAATATCACTTCCAAAACCTTTAAAAAGAATAGGACCAAGGACTGATCACAGAAGCACACCACTGGTAACACCCCTATCTTCGGAGTGAACTCCATTTACTACTACCCTCTGGAGCCTCCATCTCAACAAGTTTCTTACCTGATCAATCTCTTTAGGGGCCATCCCAAGAGCACTCAGTTAATTTATAATTCACTGATGTTGAGTGCTGCCAAAGGCCTTGCTAAAATCTAAGTATACTATATCTAACACTTTCCCAGATCCAATTCTCTGGTCACCAAGTCAAAGAAATTAATCAGATTTGTCTGACAAGACCTATCTTTATTAAAGCTAGGCTGTCTCAGATCCTGTAATCCTTTGGATTCCAGAAACCACACTATCTTCTGTTTAGCAGTGTTTCCATTAATTTACTTAGACTAACCGGTCAGTTGTTACCAACCTCCTTCCTTACTTCCACTTTTGTGGACAGAAACATCATTCACTCATCTCCAATCCTCTGGGATCACTCCCAACTCTAAAGAAGCATCAAAAATTCAGCCTGAGCAGCCACCAGTATTTTCCTAAGTTCTTTCCATAACTAAAATGTTAAAATCAAAGTTTCTTCTAGAGAGCATTTTGATTCTCATTCAAAATTGCTGATTTGATTTTTTTTTCGGTCCATGGTACTCATAGTAATCTTCTCCAACACCATGGGAAAAGCTTACTAATGTGCATGCTGGTAGTGCACGATTGTGCCACCAAATTAACATGGAGGTCTGCACAAATTTTGGTGTGTGTGTATCCATCCTCCTCCTGACAGTGTGCTGCTAATGTGCAGCACTACGCAAACTGTCATATGGATGCATTTAATGTCACCTATTGAGTTGGTATTAAGTGCTACAGGCACTATTAGCACACACTCAAAATGCCTACACTAACTGCAATGTGCTATCAACACCCACATTACGTACATCCCTAACCCCACACAGTCACACACAGGATTTTAGCATGGGGCCCCATGCTATTAGCATAGTGCTCTTAGCTCGCGTTAAACCTCCTCACTAATGGTTAGTACACTTTAGGAAATATGCCTCTATGATTCAAAGGCATCAATCTTTTTTCCGTCTTGATTCTTCACTGTCCAGCTTTCAAAGTCATATGTGTTTAATGACACATCTTTGCATCTGAATATCTTGACCATGTCTTTCACAGCTGTCTATAAATATTTATTTAGCAAATACTGGATGTATTAACAGGTTTAATATGCAGAACAGTGTGCTATATATGCATAAATATACAATTTAACATTATTATAGCCCACATTATATCAAACAATCTAGCATTTCAGTATAGTTCTATTTTTTCATTTACTGTATAGTTTGCATAAAAAGTTAAACTGTTAAAGCACTAGTATCTTACTCATATCAGTTACAGCAACCTTTTTTAATCAATCTTATCCTTTTACAATGAAAATGACCAATACAAAAATAGTTTGTTTTTCTCCTCAGCTGTATTTATCTGCTTATTATTACTGCTCTTGCCATGCACAACACAGATTAATGGCCTTGCCTATGAATGTTTAGCACTTCTGCTATGTCTCCTTCAAATGACCATTCATAGTCCCTATTTTCCAGTTTGATCATTCTTCTTCTTCTTAAGACATTGACGTTTCAAATCAATTTGGTGTGTGTGCTTTCTCTTGGTTCCTATTAAGCTGAACAATTTAAGCATAATTCTTCTCAAAATTCTAATTTACATTTTGCAGCAACCAAAATAAATAGGAATGTCAATTTCATTTCTTATTAGTAACATGAAATGCCATCCAATTTGGATGGAAAACACAACAGAAAGCAAAATGCAGGACATATCACACTTATAGACAATGCTGAATAAATTTAAATCTTGATGGAGAGCTATTAGAAGAAACTGCATCTTCTGGTGGATGAGCTGGTCTTAAACAGAGCTTTAAAAGACGGAGAAAGTTTAATTGTGGCTGCATAGGGTGAAAGTGTTTGCTGGGTGACATAAGGTGAAATTTGTCCTTACCTGCTAATTTCCTTTGCTTGAGTCCTGCTAGAGCAGTCCAGACCAGTGCGTTGTGTTCCCATCCAGCAGATGGAGACAGAGAACACAAAGTTCCAGTGGTGCCATCACTCCTTTAAGGACTGGGTACAGCCCTGGAAATTGCCAGAATCCTTCTGAGCAAACATATAACTAAAATGGACCTCCCTGGATCTAACCAAAGAGAGAGAAAGAAAAAAAACCCCAAAACAAAAAAGCAACAAAGACAATGCAGGCTCAACTGATAATCACTGATACTGTATGAAGCCAGTTCCTAATCCACAATAGTACACTGCCTCCTATCCCATGAGGGACCTTCTTAAAGGCTTTCTGAAAATCCAGATATACTATATCAACCAGCTGACCTTTATCTCCCTGTTTATTCACACATTCAAAAAAATATAACAGATTAGAGGGACAAGACTTTCCTTTGCTAAATCCATGTTGGCTTTCTCCCATTAAGCCATGATTATCTACATGTTCAGTAATTTTATTTTTTATAATGGTTTCTACCATTCTGCCTGGTACTGATATCAGGTTCACTGGTCTGTAATTTCCCAAATCACCCCTGGAATCCTTTCTAAAAATCAGCGTTACACTGGCCACTCTCTAATCTTCAGGTATTACAGACGATTTTAAAGATTGCAGACTTGCTATTAGTAATCTGTGAACTATCTCATATTTCAGTTCTTTTAGCACCCTGGGATGTATAACATCTGGTCCATGTGATTTGCTACTCTTTAGTTTATCAAATAGCTGTATTACATCTTCCTGGTTTATTGAAATGTGCTTCAATTCCTCTGATATATCACTTTTAAATATCAATTCAAGCATGAATAGCATCCCTACATCTTCTTCAGTAAAGACCAAAGCAAAGAACTCATTCACAGTAACATACATAATAACATAGTATATGATGACAGATAAAGACCATCATGGTCTATCTAGTCTTCCCAGCAAGGTGGCAAGAGTAGGTGCACCTGCTGATCTGTGCAGGTTACCCCTCCCTATGTTTTTGTTTAGTCTCTCCGCTATGGTCTTGTCCTCCCTTAGTGTCCTTTTTGTCCCTCCATCATTTAATGGCTTAACTGACTCACAGGTTTCTTGCTATGAATATGCTTGAAAAAATTTTATTATGCGTTTTTGCTTCCACCACAAGCTTCTTTTTAAATTCTCTCTTTGCCTTCCTTATCAATGCCTTGCACTTAATTTGCCAATGCTTATGTTGTTTCCTGTTTTCATCATTTGGCTTCTTTTTCCATTTCCTGAAAGATGCTTTTTTTCACTACAACAGCCTCTCTGACCTTTAAATCATGCCGGCAGTCGTTTGGCCTTCCCTGCACTGTTCTTAAAGTGTGGAATACATCTGGTCTTGGCTTCCAAGATACTATTTTTAAATAACGTCCATACTTGATGTAAAGCTTTTGCAGCTGCTCCTTTTAGTTTTTTTCTTAACCACTTTCCTCATTTTATCATAGTTTCCACTTTGAAAGTTAAATGTTAGTGCTGTGGATTTCCTTGCAGTCCTCCCTCCATTTAACAAATCAAATGTGATTATGTTATGATCACTTTTGCCAGGTACACTATATCTTTCTTAGGATCTCTTTCCTCTTTTCCCCAAAATGCTCATCAGGATAATGCAGTGGCATAGGTCTCAGGTTCTTGAGGACAGTAAATATCCAAATGAATCTGATTCTTGGATCATATTCATGTAACTCATTAATGTGCACTGTGGATACCATAAAAACAGACCCAATTGGATTTGAGCTGTGCACCCCTAATCTAAGTTTTGCATGCAAACACACCAGGCTCCCCTTCCACGGGGACAGGCTCCCCTCCCACGGGGACAGGCTCCCCTTCCACGGGGACAGGCTCCCCTCCCACGGGGACAGGCTCCCCTTCCACGGGGACAGGCTCCCCTCCCACGGGGACAGGCTCCCCTCCCACGGGGACAGGCTCCCCTTCCACGGGGACAGGCCCCTGCTCCAAGTTTAGCTCTCCCCAATCGGGGGATTGGAGCGGCAACAAGGGCACAGCCAGACAGCGGCAGAGTGCCGCCCAATCGGGGCAGACTCAAGGCCGTACAAGGAACAGCGCGGCAAGAGGGAGCACAAAGGGAGAATCACAGCCACACATACAACAGAACACCAGAGGAAAAACAACAGCAAAGCAAGCAACAGACGAAGACTTAAGAAAAAAGGCATCACCCTAACAGAACATCACAAAAGACCAAAATGCACGTCACATACTTCCTCCCACTCTACCTACTCGTCACTCAACTCCTCCCACCAACCACACACCTACACTACCCACAAGCAAACACAACGCGGTACCCACCAACAGCATTGCCATATTTAGAAACACAGCACACACACAAACACTCAGAACTGCCCAGACAAAAAGACCAAACAGACACAAATCAAACTCCCAATCCTGCACAAAGGAAGCACATGTAACAGCAACCTACTCAACAAAGGTAACAACGATTGAGCTCATAAACGCCAGATCAGTATGCAACAAGATATACACTCTTGTAGACCACATAGAGGAGCGACAGCCCGACATAATATGCTTCACAGAAACGTGGCTCAACCCTACCGACAATGTACTACTCAACCAACTCGTACCGGACAACTACTCAGCGTACAACTGCCCACGAACCCACAAGCGTGGAGGAGGAGTCCTAATAATAGCAAAGACAAAACTAAAATTCAAGACACACAGCTTCTCCAATACTCAGCAATGTAACACAATCAGCATCACTAACAAAAACATTGCAATCTGCCTAACCTACAGAGCACCCAGAGCTCCACCCGACGAATTAGCCTTCATACTCGAAGAAGCCTGTGCCATAACAACAAACAACAAACCAGCACTACTGATTGGAGACTTCAACCTCAAGTCCACCAACGCCAAAGACGCAGAGGCCTTCCTGCAAGCAATGACCTCACTTCAATTCACACAGATAATCAACGCTCCAACGCACAGACATGGATCTTCTCCAGACCTCATCTTCGCATCCAATTACATAACTTCAAGAGACCTAATCTCTCCACCCACCATTACCCCAGTGCCATGGTCTGACCATTACTTAATTGAGACAAAGATACGATCTCAAGAGGACCAGACAAACGAAAGAACAAACAACTCACACACACAAAGACGATTCAAGAATTTCGACAGGGACGAATTCATACAGAACACAACACAACAACTGAACATTCCTACAGATGACCTGGAGGAACAAGTTTCCAGATGGAACAGCATCTTAGCTAACGCCGCCAAACCATCCGGTGGAGGGCACGAGAAACACCAACACAACAGGAGACAAAACAAACCTTGGTACTCAGCAAAAATACGTCAGGAAAAGAGGGAGCTCAGGAAGATTGAACGGAGATGGAGAAAAAACAAAACAGCAGCCGACCAACATCTCTACCTAACAAAACAAAAACAATACAATGAATGCATCAACCAATCAAAGAGGGAATTCCACACAAACTTGATAAATACTTCCATCAACAAGCCCAGAGAGCTCTTTGAAATAGTCAAGATCCTCACAAAAGAGCAAACAACAGAAGGGGAAGTACAAGTGGACCCACAGGAATTCGCCGACCACATCAAAGACAAATTCCACTCCACAGAGCGTACAACACCCAGTGGGACCACCTGGACAGACATACACAACAAAACCTGGGGCACATTCTACTCACCCTCAACAGAGCAGATATCCCACATCATCTCTACAATCAACACAAGCACTGCTCCTACAGACCCATGCCCAGTATCATGGGTCAAAGCCACCAAATCAAACTTCATTCACACCATACACAAAATAGTACACAACTCACTCACTCAAGGACTCATGCCAAAGCAACTAAAGCTTGCCTCAGTAAGACCAATAACAAAGAAAACAACACTCGACAAAAAGGATCCAGCAGCATACCGACCGATCTCCAGCATACCCTTCCTGGCAAAAATCATCGAAAAAACGGTACAACTACAACTCCAGGAACACATCGACAAACATGAAACACTCGACGACAACCAACACGGCTTTCGTCCCAACCACGGAGTCGAAACGCTACTGATCTACCTCTTCGACAGCATCCTAAGAATAATTGACAACAACAGGAAGGGAATCATAATGATCTTCATCGACATCTCCTCAGCCTTCGACACAGTGGACCACAACACGCTCCTGGAAAGGCTAAAGAACACTGGTATACATGGTATCACTTTGAAATGGTTCCACTCATACCTAACCGAAAGACAGCTACAGGTCAAGGTGGGACACAACACCTCCCGACCCATAAATGTCCGCCAAGGAGTACCTCAAGGATCCGCACTTTCAGCCCTCCTATTTAACATCTACATCCAACCGATATGCGACATCATGAAAGAGAACAACATTCAATACACAATATATGCAGACGACATCATGATATACACCCCGATAGAAATCGACAACCCGGATTTCTCCAAGATAACAGACTGCCTTACCCAAATGACAAGCTGGTGTCAAAACAACAACCTCGCAATAAACTACAACAAGACTGAAGCTCTAATAATCACTCGGGACCAAAGCTTCATACACCCGCCAAACATCAAGATACAAAACACTACTATTCCAATAAAATCAGAAGTGAGATACCTTGGAGTTACTCTGGACAACAAGCTAAACCTCAAGCCACACATAGACAAAACAATACAAAAAGTCTACTACAAGATGCGAATCATCAGGAGACTGAAACCACTCCTTGCCCCAGAACACTTTCGTACCGTCCTCCAAGCACTGATAACCCCAATACTGGACTTCTGCAATCCGATATACTTGGGACTACCGAAACAAGCCCTCAAACCACTCCAGCTAGCACAAAACACTGCAGCACGAATAATATCCGGTACTGCAAGACAGGACCACATCACACCCACCTTAAAAGACTTACACTGGCTCCCAATCGGTGCACGCATCAGATACAAAACTATCATAAACCTATTTAAGATAAATCAGCACACATCAGCCAACAGCCTACACACCCTCATTCAACCAGACAACAGCACTCGTCCTAGAAGAAAACAAACACGCAACCGAGTCAGCACCCCAGGTGAATTCAAACACACACGCAAGGACACAACAGACAGAGCTCTCTCCATGGCTGCTCCAACTATATGGAACAAACTACCAGACGAATTGAGGACAACTACAGACCTCAAAGACTTTAGAAAACAGCTAAAAACCATGCTGTTCATAGAACACTATGGACACATCACATAACCTAAGAGAATGCATAACAGCACATATTGCTGCCTGTACAGATAATGTTTTACAGCACCACTGTATATAGCCCACACTGTACATAGCTCAAACCATTCTAGCACGCAACACACCACACCTTGTACATAGCTCACCCCAATCTAGCACACGATACAACACACACTCAACTAAATGGCACCCTCACTGCATGATTAACACACTCACTTTACCCGATTGTTTGCTGTGATACCACCTTGATTAATAAGATAAGGCGGTTTAAAAATACTGTTAGATAAATAAATAAATAAAATAAATTGATGGCTAAAGTGGCTGAAATCACTTTCAGGACATACTGCTATTTTATTACAGCCATAAAGCACTACTGCAGCATGATTCAGATTCCTCCTTCCTTCCCCCGGAAACCATGGTGATTATTTTATCTAATATGATCCTCTCTATTGTTCAGAGATATTAGATTCGGCTATGTACCAGGAAATCCTGCAATATAAGTTTATTTAAAAATCAGCACTATTCACATTGATACATATTGATGAGCTTTTGCTTTTTAGAATATAGAAAATAATGTGATGTCAATGAAGTCAATACATAAATGATCGGCAACACTTGAACAAACAACAGATTATACATTTTTTGCAGAAAGAATTGACAGAGGTGGCAAAGAAGAATGTCAAGATGCAGAAAACCATGACAGAACTGGCTGTAGTCCCTAAATGTTTCCAAGTCAGGGAAAATGCTGTTAAATTTCTTCCTGGTAGTCACACTAATCTTACTTAATGCATTTTCTCTTTTCATGTGTGACCACTTTTAATAACGTAGTAATAGATTTGCAATATCAAATGGCACCCTTAGTTTGTTTCTCACATCAAATGTTTTTGCATTCCCAGGCCTATTTTTAATTTGGTAAACTGAAATTAAGGGCATAGAAGGAATAAATATTAGAATATATAAAGTTACAGTTATGTAAAGGAATGAATGAAGATAATATATTTGGATGTATGATGATACAAAGGATTAAGTTAAATTCTGCTCTATTTGGAATACTGTTAAACGATAACTACTCAGTAAGAGTCGTTGCTCACAAAGTGAAAAAAGGGGCCAGCAATGGTACCATAACCTGAAAGTGTGCTTAGAACTAATGGGCTCGACATTCAAAAGGTATTTATTTTCATGTTTACAGCCCTGTAAACCGAGTAAATGCCGCTATCTGGGATATTCAATGGCACTAAGATGGTTAGTGCTGCTGAATATCCCCTTTCCTCTCCCTTAGATGTTCCAATGCTAACCGCTTAGCATCGGGGCATGTCGGGGGCATTCTGGGCAGGAGCGGAGGTGATGACAACCAATAACTGAACAGCAGCGATATTGCATGTGGCCTTCGGGTCACTTTTAAAAATGGATTAAAAAAGGACTGCCTGCTCTTTGAGAGTGATTTGTCACCCTTATGCCAGGCAATCCGACAAAAACATTTTTCTTGATAAAATCCTGTTCACTAAGTTTATCAGGTTTAGGAAGGTTTTTTCATGTTGGTTACTATACACCTTTTATTTAGGATTCACATTGCGGTGTTATAGCTGGGTTTAGATTCCGTTGCATAAAAAATAGGTGAGGCAAAAGCTTGCTTATCTTTAAGAGCAGGAGCTAACTGGGCAGCATACAATATCGCTGCTGTCTGATTTGACTGCAGCTGAGAGGCAGTGCGGTGATGCTGGATATTCAATGCCCAGGCTGCATACGACCCTGGCACTGAATATCCGTGGTTAGAGGTCGGCAAGGAGGGCTATGCGCCAAAGGGGCATATAGCCTTCCTAACCATATTGGGCTCAATATGCCCAAACTAAGCACATTACAGACTTAGGAGCTGTCCATCTCTTCTTTAAGATGGAAGATCACAACCTGGGAAGTGCTTGAATACCCAACCTAGCAGCAGGCATAAAAAGCTCAAATCATCATCAGTCAGTCACCCTGACCCCACCCATATTATCTTGCTTAGTAGTGGGAGAGCAGATAGGTAATGGTTACTGTTGGGCAGAAGCCTAACATAATCCCCAATCCACTGGTAGGATTTTTCCCATCTTGTCCATTTCTGATGAACCAGTACCAGGGGAAAGGGTGGAAGGTGGACACTACAGCTAATTTGTTTGTAGCTGACCTTTGCTTCTCCATTTTCAGCAACTTTTCCCCCTACACATTCCACTCGGCACCTGGATGGCAGCTGAGTTGTCTTTGGGACGGGAGAATAGGCGGGTGAAACAACCTTAACTGCAGCACAGTGATGTGAGGTTGGCCATGTCTGAGGCACACAACAAGTGATGTTTTGAGTCACAGTGGGAAGTATGAGAAGAAAACCCATGTTGAAAGACAAAATGTTTGGAATGAACGGCTGCAAGATGGTGGGCAAGCAGTGGCTTTCATGGACAGTATGAGCTTATCCTCCACTGCAAGTTGGCTCGTGGGCAAGAGGGATCTCACTCCTGCTCTTCATGGAGTGGAGTGGCAACTTACAAACAAGTAATTCTTCACAACAATTAAAAAGAAGATTGCAAGAAAATGTCAGGGGCAAGGCTTGCATGGTCAATTGTATCCTTGGCAACTGCTAAATATTAGATGTATGTCTTAGTCCTTAGAGCAGGATGTTGCATTCGTGAAAAATAAACCATAGTATTGATCTTGTGAGCCGGGTGTTCCAGCAATGATGTGGACCATTCCTTTAAGTGAGCAACAGTAGTTATGATTAATATGCTATGGAGTTCAATGTTCAATAAGCCATCCACATATAAAGAATAATCTCTCAAATAGATTGTCTGTGCCTAGTTCTTGGACTGGGGGAGAGGGGAGGGGTCCCAGGAAAGTGGGAGGATAGGGCAAACATTGGCCCCGAAGCCAAATGTGGCCTGCCACCCAGTGTTAATTTTTGGAGGCAATATAGCCCACCAACATCTATTCAATATCATCATCCGGGTCCTTGACAAACACAAGCATGTCATAAAAGATGGACATTCAAGGCTCACACTGCTGATACAGGCAGAGTGACTGGCTTGTTCTTGTCTTATCTTGACTCATTGTGGCAGTGGGTTGTGGGGGAGGGGGGAAGGGGGTAGGGGGAGGGGAGGAACCATCAATAAATTACAAATTCAGACTTGTCCTAACCAGCACCGGCACCACCCATGGCATTTGCAACCTGGCATAAGGTATAAAAAGGGCAACTGCAACAGCCTTTGTTTTTTACCTTTATTCTAGAAAGGAAAATAAGATGGTATTTTTTTTCTGGCAGAATATCATAATGGCACACACCAAAAAAAGAAAAGAAAGGTAGATAGCAAGTGACATTTCCAGAGTGATGGCTAGATGATTTTTTTTTATAAGATACAGAGAAAAATCTGTGTGATATATCAGAAAACAGTAGCAGTGATGAAGGAATTCAACATCACGACACTAGAAAACGAAGCCCTACACTGGAGCAGAGAGGATGCAAAAGGCAAAAGAGCTGAAGGTCGGCTTCTGCACACACCAGAGGAAGTTATGATATTTTCACTGCTGATTGTACAACATTTGCTAATGATAAATTCATAAAGGAGTGTGTCTGTTGAATTGTGGACATTGTAGGGATAATTCTATAAAACGTTAAAGGCTAGTAATGCACATAAGTCCCTATTCTAAAGACTTTTACGTGCTTTAGGCAGTTGCTATTCTGTAAACATGTGCATATGCTATCCTGTGTATTTTTGGTATGAGTGGGCACAGGGGAGGAGCTCGGGCAGATTGTAGGCAGGACCTAAATTTCTGGACAATCTAGGTGCATGAATTGACATCAAGTCTAGGCCTGGTGTTAAGTGATCGTGCCTAGATTTGGAACACATATCTCATCACATACGCCCCTATTCCATAAAGTAAAGTTTGCATGTACTTTTCTTTATGGAATAGGTGCCAAATATGCACATGACAATGCATGTTAAACTAGGTGACCTTCACAGAATTACCCTCCATGTATTCAAAAAAGAAACAAAGAGTTTCAGAATGTTAGTCTCTAATGGAATACAGTATATTGGAGGGCTGAATAAATGGCAAGCAACATATGAAGTGGAATTTTACAAATGATGTCCAAGTGCAATCTGGAATGTCCGAGCCAGAATATCTGGAGGAAAAAAAAGTAGACATGTCCAAGCTCATGCACCATTTTACAACGTGGATGTGTCCAACCATGGACATTTAGGTATAGCCTAATGGTTACAGTAGTGGGCTAGGACCAGAGAAGTCAGGTTTCAAATTCTACTGATGCTATCCTTATAATTGTGCATAGTATTGGGGATGGTTGAGTGACATCTCCCCTACATCCTTTTGATGTTTTTATAGCCAAAACAAGCACTTTTCCAATGCCTATTTGAGCCTGGAGCAGGTATAACCTTAGGCACGGCTCTGGACATCTATGCTGTTTCTGAGATCAGGCAATGACATCCAGGTTTATAGGAATTCCCTGGTCATGCCCCCATTCAGACTTGGATGCTCTCATGCTGGGCATGTCCACAGACCCGACTTGTAAAATGTCTCTGGAGATGTCTCCATGCTTTGGATATCTCTGTGCCCATTTTCAGATGTCCAGAGGATGTAGGGAGGAGTGGTCTAGTGGTTAGGACAAGGTACTTCAGGCCGGAGGGCCGGGGGTTCAAGTCCCACCTGGGGACAGCAATCTCAGGCCAGAGGGACTGGGATTTCTAGTCCTATAGGCACTCCTTGTGGTTTTGGGCAAGCCACTTAACCCTCCATTGCCCATGTTCCCTGTAAGTATTAGCGTATGTGTCTCATATCCCCTTGTGTTAAATGTATCCCCCAATTGACCGCTTTGACCCGGTGAAAAGCGGGATATAAATACAGCTAAATAAAATAAATTAAATAAATAAATAAAGATGAATAGAGCTTCCAAAATAACCCCCATAGAGGCAGTTATTTTTAACAGGAGGCAGTTTGAATTTTATTTGATTGCTTGCGACGAAAGCACAGACAAGTAAGTTTTATTCTTATGGATTTTCAACTAATTTTCTCTTGCAAGTGAACAGCAACAGATGTTTTTCAATTTATGAGATACCCTGAAGCAGTGCCAGTGTGAAACAATAGCATTTTATTCTTCGTTTTAGTTTTCAAGCAAGACAAGTTTCTTTTTTCCTTATAATTTAGAGATGTTGTATATGTAAGTTTGCAAAAAGTGTATGTGGGATCAAATGTAAATTTATTTATTATATAAATATACATATTTAATAGACACATCTATCAGTTGGACTGAAAATGGGAGGTTTTTGACCAGTGAAAGATAAGAGATTGGAGATGGTTGGTTGTTTCTAAAGACAGACAATTAGAAATCTATGCTTCCCGTTTATCTAATATCCTTTTCACCATCCTCTAGGCATGTGTATTTAAATTTTGAGTGTGTTTTTTTTTGCCATAGGAACAATTTTGTTTTTTAAATTAGCATACAGTACACAGTGGCAGAATTTTTGTTTGTTTGTTTGTTTTCAGAGACATGTATTCCATCATCTATACATTTTTTGGTTTTGAAAGCATAGACAGCATTGACACTCCTTATCCTCTCTTTTTTCATGTGGCATTGCTATATAATTTGTGTCAGAGAAGAATTCCGTGATGTGAGGAGTCTTGTGATTAACAAGGGAATCCAACGTCTTCCAAGCAATATCTGCCACGATTCAAAAGTTTAATTTGTCATGTGAGAAGTTATATGACATGATGACTGATTTTTCAGCAACAACAGGAGAATAAAATAGGTAGCTGCATAGGTTTTCAGCAAAGTGTCAGAAAATAGTGGAGAAGCTGTTTAACTGTACTGCGTGATTGACCAATAGATATATGCAAAGTGATCAAACTGGAAAACATAATGAGTACTGAAGTAAAGATGATTATATTCAGTTGAGAGTAATCATAGGTAGCCTTGGTATGTCCTTATTGAAGCAGATGCAGAATATGGTGACACTTTTTTTCCTTTGTTCAGAAATTGCACATTGTTTAGAAGAGAAGGGAGAGCCTCTCATAGACTTCAATGACCATCAATGGTTAGCCAACGTAGAGTTTAGAGTCAATACTATTGAGCATCTTAATGTAATGAACATTAGACTCCACAGAAGAAGTGCTATAATTTCTAAAATGCATTCAACAGTGAAGCTATTCCAGTTGAAGTTCCGCCTATTTGAAACACACAAAAGGGAAAACAGTTTTGTGTACTTTCCATTACTGAACTCTGTATTAGACCATTTAGTCCAGATAAAGATCACAGAAACAATGGTGAAATACGTGTCTGTCATATGATCCCTTCATGAGTTGACAGTAGAATCCTCTTATCCCAAAAGCAAAGCTTCTCTTAAGGCTTATTTTTTTGTTCAGCTTTCAATTAAATTGGGTTATTTCTTCTGTCCTGAAATGGGTATTTAATCCCAAGCTGGTCACAGGGTCGGCCCAAGGGGGGCTGCGGGGCCATGTGCGGAGACTAATTGCAGGGCCTCATTTGCATAAATATTTGCATAATGCTAACATGAACTAACTTTTAATAACATGCCTCTTAATGAGTGTATGGATAAAGAAAGACTACCAGATTTCTATATTACTATACTCCAGTGCCAACCTACAGGCACATTAGGAAGTACTACAAACACTGCCCATTTAGAACCCATAGCAAACCCACCGCATCATAACAGCACTACCAGGACTCACAAAGCACCATACCCTAACTATCAAAAGGCAATTCTGCAAATATTAAACCAATACATTGCCTACTGGGGAAAGAGAACAAGTGGCACTGTCAAACAGAAACTACATGAACAGAATACCTCAGCTCGGTTACATATGCAGAACATAGACCATCACCAAACAAAGAACAAGGGATCACAATTTAGAAACAGGAAGACAATAATTAAACTGGGAACCCCAAAAGCCAAACTTGGAATGTGCAACAACACTGGAGAAATAAAACTATAAATTAATTTCCTCTTGTACTAAACGCAGACGTTAACGATACACATTTCCCAGAGTGACATATTCCTGTTAATAAATTCAAAATAAAAAAGTATTTTTTTTTACCTTTTGTTTGCGCATTTTATTTTTCAGTTGCAATTGCTCTAGTCACTTTCTTCTGGTTTCTTTGTGTCTTCTGCTAACTCTCCAGTCTGCTGTCCATTTGTCCTTTCTTCTCTCTCCTAGTTTTTTTCCATTCTCTCTCTGCATCTGCTTTAACATTCTGATCTTTCTCCTTTTGCTCTTTCCTCCATTCCTTTCTTTATTCTTTTTCATCCACTCAAATTTTACCCCTCCATCCCCAATTCCCACTTATTCTCCCAATACCGGGCCAATTGTAGATTTTTCTTCCCTCCCCCACAAAATATATTTTCATCTCTCCATCCTCCCTCCCCCAGCCCCATCCCATTCTAGTCCTCCCCCAACTTCAGCTCCCTACGCTACATTCCCATCCAGCATCCGCTCCCTTCAAGTCCCATTTTCCCATCCCCCCGCATCAGTCCATTTCCAGTCCTAGCCTCTCTCAGCCCATTTCCAATCCTAGTCCCCCCCCATCAGCCCTTTTCAGTACTATCCTAGCCCCACATCAGCCCATTTCCAGTCCTACCTCCCCCATCAGCCCTTTCCAGTTCTATCTTAGCCCCTCCATCAGTCCATTTCCAATCCAAGCCCCCCCATCAGCCCATTTCCAATCCTAGCCCCCCATCAGCCCATTTCCAGTCCTATCCTAGACCCTCCATCAGTACATTTCCAATCCAAGCCCCTCCATCAACCCATATCCAGTCCTAGCTCCCCCATCCATCTCCAGTCCTATCCCGGCCTCTCCATCAGCCCATTTCCAGTCCTAACTCCCCCCATTTCCAGTCCAAGCCCCCCTCCCCATCAGCTATTTCCAGTCCAAGCCCCCTTCCCCATCAGCTATTTCCAGTCTTAGCCCCCCCCTGAAGAGCCTCACTGCTGTCCAATGTTTTTAGAGGGAGTCAGAGATGCCCCAGCTCACCTCTGACAGCAGGCAAAGTGAAGAGCACCTTTTTTCTTCACTTCGGCAGCTGTATTACAGTATAGGACGCTGGCGTGCTCCGTGCCAGGAAACAGGTAGTGTCCTATATGGTAATACAACTGCCGAAGTGAAGAAAAAGGCGCTCTTCACTTTGGCGGCTGTCAGAGGTGAACCGGGGCCTCTCCGGCTCCCTGTAAAGCTGCCCTGCCTGCCGGTGCTGAATGCGAGATGTTATTGGCGTGAGGCCCCCTGAATCGCAGGGCTCTGTGTGAACAACATTCTCGCACATTGGTCGGGCCGACCCTGGCTGGTCATAGAGCATTTCTGGATTTTCTGGATTTTTCAGACAATGCTGTTGACCTTATCTCGTTTCTCTCCTGCTTTTCCTTCCCTTGTTGATTTTTAGCTTTTGTTTTTGTTCTTTACATACCTATTCTTTCTTGTCATATATAGTTTCTCAATTCTTCTGATTTTTTCTTGTTTTTAAGTGTTTTAATCTGTTCTTATTTAAAGACGTTTCCCTATTGTACACCATCTTATGTGTTTCTTCGAAGGGCAGTTAATCAAATTCAAATAAACATGTCATAAGAATATAAAGAAAGGTTATGACGAGTCAGGCCAAAGCCCATCAAGACCAGCATCCTGTCTCCAACACTGGCCAGTCCTGATCACAAGTACCCACCAGATCCCAAAAAGTAGATCAGTTTCTCATAGCTCATTTTCAGGGATGAACAAGAGCTCTCCTAAGTCTACCTAACTAATCATTTTTTAAATGGACTTTTCCTCCAGGAATTTGTCAAACCTCCTTTGAACCCTGCTATTTTAGTCTAAACAACATCCTCCAGGACAATAGAATCCACAGCTTAATTTTATGCACAGAATAAAGGTGAAAGGGGATAGACTCGGGAATGATTTGAGGAAATATTTCTTTACAGAAAGAGTGATAGATGCATGGAATAGTCTCCCAATGGAGGTGGTAGAGACAAAGACTGTATCTGAATTCAAGAAAGCATGAGACAAACATGGAGGATCTCTAAAGGAAAAAAAAAAGGACTGTAAAGCTTAGGGGTTGGAATAGAAGGGCAGACTGGATAGACCGTATGTGTTTATCTGCCGTTATTTTTCTACGTTTCTATGCTGCATGAAAAAAAGCATACTTACTGACCTGTAGCAGATGTTCTCCATGAACAACAGGAAAACGTCCTCACATAAGGGTGATGCCACAGACGGAGCCCCGCAAGGAACGCTCCATAGTTTCTAAAGGAAGTCTTTGGGAGGTACACTGCGCATACGTACCTGCCTTATCACCTGCCACGCACCATCTTCTCTAGTCTAGTAACATAGTAGGAGCTAAAAAGGCAACTCCCAGGGAGGGTTGTGAGGACTTATTCCTGCTGTTCACAGAGAACACCTGCTACAGATGAGTAACTCTGCTTTCTCTGTGAACAAGCAGTGGAACCTGAGGAGATCAACAGCCCAACAGGGGCAACGAAACTGGAGAAGCCAGAAAGAACAGAAAGGTAGTCCCACTGAAGGACTCATCTGATTCAGCATCCTCAGCAGACATCGACATGAAGGGTTTTGGCATATAGCCTGGATGGACAGAAGAGCCGGTGGGCAGAAGTTGACTCTAAGACCCAAAGAGATGCATGAGCATGGCCTGGCCAAAATTGCTGTCCCGTTGGGAATCCCTATCCAGATAGTAATGGGCTGCAAAGATATGGACCAAAGATCATGTTGCAGGCCTGCAGATTTCCTCTGCAGGAATAGAGTGGAGGCTGGCCACCAATGCAACCATCGCACGGACATTGCGAGTTGTGACATGACCCTCAAGGCTAAACCCAGCCTAGGAATATGCGTAAGCAAGGCTGTCCGCTAGCTGAAGGGGAAGCATGTGATTTGAGACAGAAGCACCCAGCTTCCTGGGGTTGAAGGAAATGAACAGCTGGGTGGACTGGCAGTGCGCTTTCATGCACTCCAGGTAGAAGGCTAGTGCTCGTGTGCAGTCCAATGAATGCAATGCCGCCTCTCCCCGATTAGGGTGAGTGTGGGGGAAGAAAGTCAGTAAGACTATTGACTGGTTGAGGTGGCATGCAGAGACCACCTTTGGCAGAAGGCTGGAGGATGCGAGCGGATGAAACCAGATATACGGAGGGTGGGCAACCAAAGCACGGAGTTTGCTGATGTGTCATGCTGATGTTACCGCCACCAGAAAGAGAACCTTCTAAGTCAGGAACTTTAGGAGGCATGAGTCCAGTGGCTCAAATGGGGCCCACATCAGCTGGGAGAGCAACACGTTTTGATTCCAAGACACTGTCGGGGGCTTCAGTGGGGGCTTAGAGAGGAGCAGACCCTTCATGAATCAAGTCACAAGCAGCTGGGCCTAAATGGGCTTCCCCCCAGAGCCACGATGGTACACCCTCTATCACGCTGAGATGAACTTGCACTGAATTAGACTTCAGGTCGGAGTTGGAGAGGTGCAGAAGGTACTCGAGCAGCTGGTCCATGGTGCAGAAGAAGAGGTCCAGTGCCCTGCCCACGCACCAGGCGGCAAACCTCCACTACTTTAGTGCATAGGCCTTGCATATTCAGTCCTTGTAGCATGCCAGAAGGATGTTGGTAACACCTTCTGGAAGACTGAGCTTGGAGAGGACTACCCGCTCAGCATCCATGCTGTGAGGGCCAATGAGTGGACATTGGGTTGCAGCAAAGTTCCGCCTTACTGCAAGATAAGGTCCAGAGTGGAATTCCGATGGAGAGGCTCCCTCTGCGAAAGCTGCAGCAGTGGTGGGAGCCACAACTGCTGAGGCCAATAAGGAGCAACGAGGATCATTGAGCCCTTATTGGCCTGTAGATTTGTCACGAGTGGTATCGCCGGGGGGGGGGGGGGGGTTATGCATACAGCAAGCCCTCCCACCAGTGGAAGAGGAAGGCATCTGAGGCCAGGCAGTTGCTGGCCAGCCTCTGAGAGCAGACCCAAGCCACCTGGGCATTGTGTGCCATGGCAATGAGATCCACCACAGGAGTGCCCCACTCCCAAAAGATCCGGTTCATCACCTCCCTCTTGAGGGTCCACTAGTGGCTGAAGGACTCTGCTGAGTTGGTCTGCCAGGCCGTTGAGCTCGCTGGGTAGATAAGTCATTTGGAGGCCATGCCATGGTGCAGGGAAAACTTTCACAATTGAACAGCCTCCCAGCAGAGGAGGCGTGAGCCTGAGTCCCCCTGCTTGTTCACATTGAATATCGCCACCTGGTTATCCATTTCGATCAATACTACCTGATTGGCCAGGTGCACTCGGAAAGCGTGGAAGTCACTGACTATCGCTCGAAGCTCAAGAAAGTTGATCTGGAGCAGGCTCTCCTGTTTGGACCACAGCGCTGGGTGCACAGGCAGTCCAGATATGCTCCCCAGCTGAACTTAGACACGTCCACTGTGAGCATCTTGCCGGGGACTGCTGTTTGGAAGGGAGGCCTTTCAGCAAATTGCCCAGTTCGAGCAACCAGTTGAGGGACTGCACTAGGGCAGTGGAGACCACGATGCTGCCTGGAGGCAGCCTGTCTCCTGCTTCCATTGTGTGCTTAGGGACCACTGGGCCTGCCGCATGTAGAGATGACCCGAGGCGCCATGGCAGCCCTGTGACCAAGAACTCCCATGGGCTGTTGTGTGGCACTGGTGCTACACATTGCCCACCACTTTGACTTCTGGTAGAATGTCCCATGCCTGAGTGGTATTGAGGAGGACCCGATTCATGCTGATATCAGACAGGTGTATACCAGCTGCGCAACACATGCCAGGGCAACTTATATCGATGAGGTCATGCCCGATGCACTCCCCCCCCCTCAATTGCCTCCATGAAGCGAGACAACCATCCGTTTGCCTTTTGTCTCATTTTCTCCACTGCCCAATGTGACCTTTTTGCCTTTTCAGACCCTACGTTGTACGATATGGGACCACACCACCCGAATCACAGAGAAAATGTTGGCCAGCTGCATCTTCCAGTTAATTCGACACTTCGGGTATTGGCCAATTGTTCCCCCTCCAGATGCACTACTAAGACCCAAGGGCTCCTGGCTGCCCTCCTTCTGTGCATAAGGGATGGAAGGGATGGAACCAGCAGGTCCCATATCATTCCCCGCAACCCCATACTGACGATCCACACCTCTGCAGGATTCAGGCCCAAATTAAAGTCCTGTGGTCTGCTCCAGGTTCTCCTTTGCACCCAGTGGACATATGGATGGCCTCATATCCACTAGATTGTAAGCTCTGATGAGCAGGGACTGTCTCTTACATGTCTGTGCAGCGCTGCGTACGACTTGTAGCGCTATATAAATGCTCAGTAGTAGTGAACCGGAAGCGAGATAGGGGTGCTCCGCCTGCATGGACCAACACTATTTGCCTCCCATTGGGCATAATCATCTGTAATCCTCAAAATACCACACCGGACACATGTTGTTTCCAGGCAGGGGTGACCATGACAATTTGAACTCCCTTTTCGTGGGATCCATCTTAGAGCTACAGGTCTGCGGTCAGATGTGCAGCGATGCTCGGCTGACCATCCATTCATTATTCTTGCAATGACGAAATCTGCCGAAGGGCTCTGTTCTCCCATTGCTTTGGCAAAAGGGTGATGGCTGTTAAGCGCATTCTTACCGCGGATTTACTCCTGCCCCTGTAGCAGAAGATCCAGCAAAGAATGATGCTGGCCTTAAAGCTGTCACCCTCCCTGATACAGTCCTGCACACAAAAGTCTCTGAAGTGATCCCGGGCCTTCAAGTATGTCGGCCTGGTATGCTCTGCCAGGAAACCCATCAAACTTCGGCAGGCCAAATGCCCAGACTGCCTCTGGAATGGATGTCTTCATTGCATCTGCACCAGGAGCACAGGCTCTGAATGCTGACATCTTAAAACGAGAAAGGGCATCGGCAATCATGTTATTGAACCAGGAACATGAGAAAGAAAGCAGCTCTCCTACCCTGAGCACCCTGGAGAACGTTAAGGAGAAGATGCATCTGAAGACGGGTCTCAAAGGAGTCCTAGCAGACCGCCATCCGTGACAGTGAGAAGCTTCCTTAACACCTTGTGGGCGATCGGACGCCTGCGGTCCAAAGCACGGCAATAGTCAGCCACCCCGCCCATCATCCTTTAGCAATGATGAAATCAGCCAAAGGGTTCTTTTTCCCCATTGCCCAGGTGAAGAAAGTGACCGCCACCAGGTGCATCTGTACCGCAGATTTCATCATACTGCTGCCCTTGCACTGGAGAGTGGAGCCTGTCGCGCATCAATCACCGTCCCTGATCCCGTTAAGGCTACAGAACTCCCAGGTTTCCAAAATATTTCCAGCTGGTGCGTTCGGCCAAGGAAATCCGTCGATAGCTCCCGCACTTTGGCGGGCCAAATAGCCAGACTGCTGCTGGAATGGACATTCTGATAGCACGGAACAAGGAGAAAAGGCATCAGCAATGTTATTGTAGAATCCTGCAATATGCTGTGCATTAAAGGTGATATTATGTAGAATGCAGAATATAATTTCCCGGGGCAGCACCACCACCCTTAGCGATCTGGCATACATCCCATGTACTGCCTGGACCACCGCCAAATTATTGGTGCAGAATGTAATCACCCTGTTAGTCAATTGAGAGGCCAAGAAAGAGAGGACTGCCATCATGGGAAATAACTCCAGGGAAGTGATATCCTCGTTAGCGCTGAAGGACTGCCACTTGAGTGGCCAAGACTCAGAGCACCAGGCCCCCCTGAAGTATATCCCAAACCTGGCACCCCTGACGTATCCGTGAGCAATTCTAGGTCACAGTTTCAACAGGGAGGGGGGGGGGGGTGTCCTGCCAGAAGGCTAAGACATTAAAGGTCTTCAGAAAATGTTCCCCAGACTCGTAGGTCTTCATGTATGCTCTTATCAATCCTGATGCAGTGCTGCCTCTACTTGACCCACTTTGTCACAAGAGCCAGTCGGCAACAGAAAACCCTCCCCATTGAGATCACCGTACAGGTGAAACATAATAAACTGAGCAGAGATTGAAAATGCTGTAATTTATATTTCTGCTCTGATCTAGCTTTTTGCAAGCTCTCATTCGCCCCTGCCCTCTTGTGCCTGGCAGGTGATAATCCAGCCAGCCAGGTCTGAACATGTAGATAGCCATGGTTTAATAGAAGAAAGCCAACATGGATTTAGCCAAAGAAAGTCTTTTCTTACTAAGCTGTTATATTTTTTTGAAGGTGTGAATAAACAGATGGACAAAAGTGAGCCGGTTGATAAAGTATATCTGGATTTTCAGAAAGCCTTTGACAAGGTCCCTCATGAGAGACTTGGTGAAATTAAAAAGTCATGGGATTGGAAGCAGTATACTATTGTGGATAAGGAACTGGTGAAAAGATAGAAAACATTGAGTAGGGATAAATGGCCAATTTTCTCAATGGAGAAGGATGAATAGTAGAGTACCCCGGGGATCTGTGCTGGGTCCGCTGCTTTTTAACATATTCATAAATGATCTGGAAATAGGAATAACGAGCGAGGTGATCAGATTTGCAGATGACACAAAATTATTCAAAGTTGTTAAAACACAAAAGGATTGTGAAAATTGCAAGAGGACCTTGAAAATTTGGAATACTGGATGTCCAAATGGCAGATGAAATTCAATGTGGACAAGTGCAAAGTTATGCACCCAGGAAAGAACAACCTAATGGTTACAAAATGCAAGGCACCACCTTAGAAACCACCACCCAGGAAAAAGATTTAGGCGTCACTGTGGATAATACGTTGAAACTCTCCACCCAGTGTGCAGCAGCGGCCAAGAAAGGAAATAGAATTCAAGGAATCATAAAGAAAGGAATGGAGATTAAACCAAAGGATATCATACCTATGTATCGTTCCATGGTACAACCACACCATGAATATGCCTTATCTTAAAAAGGATACTGCTGAATTACAAAAGGCACAAAAAAGAGTGATAAAAATGATAAAGGAAATGGAAGGATACCCTATGAGGAGAGGCTTAAAGGTTGGGGCTCTTCAACTTGGAAAAGAGATGGCTGAGGGGGGATAGGATAGAGGTCTATAAATTAATGAATGGAGTAGAACGGATAAATGTAAATCAGTTGTTTACGCCATCAAAAAGTAGAAAGACTAGAGGACATGCAACGAAGCTACAATGCAACCCATTTAAGACTGATAAGAGAAAATATTTTTTTTACTCAAGATATAATCAAACTCTGAAATTCATTACCAGATTGAAGTAAAAGCTGTTAGTGTAGCTGGGTTTAAAAAAGGTTTGGACCAATTCCTGGAGGAAAGGTCTGTAAACCATTATTAAAGAACCCGGGAAATCCATCGCTTGCTGCGGGACAAGCATTGTGAAACCTGTATGTCTCTTTGGGAACCTTCTAGGTACTTGTGACCTGGATCAGCCACTGTTGGAGACAGGATACTGGGCTTGATGGTCTGACCCAGTAAGGCATTTCTTATGTTCTTATGTTTTTCCAGGTCCTCAGCTTTCTCCTCCATGGGCTTGCTGATGAGGTTCTCGCCCCAGCAAGGGACACTGGCGATCCTGTTCTGGACCCATTGCTCCATGTCTGAGGACCGTAACCATGCCATCTGGCAGGGGAGATGCCCACCGCCGCCACTCTGCTAACAGATTCAAAGGCATCGTAGGAACCGCACACCACGTACTTTGAGACATCCTTCCCATGAGCCACTAAGGTCTGAAAGGACTCGTGTCGGTCCTCAGGAACGAGGGTGGCAAAGTTCTCCAGGACCTGCCTGACATCTTTGAGAAGCATGCTCATATAGGTCTGGTAGGCCAGGATCTAGGTAATCAGCATAGACCCTTGGAAGCTCTTTCTCCCGAAGGAGTCCAAGGTCCAGGCCTCACCACTCGGCAGGAAAGGAGAGTGTGTTTTATCACTCTTCACACATTTCAGGGCTTCCTCAATTGTGATAGAATTGTGGGGTAACTGTAGCTTTTCAAACTCTGGGGTCTTCTGGACCCAGTATAGGGAACTGAGCTGATGGCTAATGACAAGCAGAATAAGCGGCGCCTCCCAGAGCTGCATCAGCAACCACTGCAGGACATGGTGGACAGGAACAATCACCGCTTCCTGGGGGACCGAGGGGTACTGGAGGAGTTCCAGTTCTTCCACTCTTGGGTCCTCCTCCAACTTCAGGGAGAATGGAAAGAGTAGTTACTCACCTGTAACAGGTGTTCTCCAGGAGCAGCAGGAATCAGTCCTCACATATGGGTGACATCGATGTTGATGAAACCCTTGAGGAGCATTTCCCCAGCTTTCCATGAAAGCCTTTGGGAAAGCAGGCAGGCATGCGCAGTTCCCTTCCCGCCTAAAGGTGCCATCTTGCTCAGTCAAATGACATAGCTAAAAACAGCACACAAAAATGTAAAAATGAACGATGTACAACTGCAACTCCCAGGGGAGGAGGGAGGGTTGTGAGGACTGATTCCTGCTGCTTCTGGAGAACACCTGTTACAGGTAACTACTCTTTCTCCAGGACCAAGCAGGAAGTCAGTCCTCACATATGGGTGACTCCCTAGCTCTGGGCTACCAGGAACCCAGGCTGAACAAGAGAACTCCCTCTAGTCCCAGCATCAAAGAAAGGCTTTTCACTGACAAAACCTCCACCGGTAGCCCAACAGAGGGCAGGAGGGCAGGAGTTGCCTAAACCTCAAAGAGATTCCAGAGTACTGCCTGGCCAAAAGCACTGTCCCTACGGGACTCCATTTCCAGACAGTAATGGGCCGCAAATGTCTGGCTTGAGGACCAAGTTGCAGCCCTGCAGAAGTCCACCAACGGTACAGAGTGGAGGGGTGAGCCACTGAGGCAGCCATTGCCCTGACACGATGGGCCGTGACCCGACCCTGCAAAGGAAGGTCAGCCGCCTTGTAAGCCCAGGTGATACAGTCAGCCACCCAGATGGACAAGGTATGCTTGGACACAGCTAACCCCAAATTATTAGGGTCAAAAGATATGAAGAGCTGAGTAGCCCTTCTGTACCCCTGCGTACGGTCAAGGTAGAAGGATAAGGCTCTCCTACAGTCCAGGGTATGCAGAACTGCTTCAGCCTGGCTTGCGTGAGGCCTAGGGAAGAATGTTTGAAGAACCACCTCTTGGTTAAGGTGGAAGGAGGAGACAACTTTTGGGAGGAACTTTGGATGAGTCCTAAGGACTACCCTGTTCCTATAGAAGCGGGTGTAAGGCCTGTCACAGACCAGGGCCTGAAGCTCACTTACTCGCCTGGCCGAGGTCAGGGCTATCAAGAAGAGTGTCTTCCAGGATAGGAAGTGTAGAGGGCAAGTAGCCATCGGCTCAAAAGGTGGGCAAGTCAGTTGCTGCAAGACCACATTCAACTCCCACTCAGGAGCAGGACGACGGATTGGAGGCTTGAGCAAAAGCAAGCCTCTGAGAAACCAGGACACCAAGGGGTGAACCGACAGAGAATGTCCTTCCACCAGTGAGTGGTGAGCTGCTAGAGCTGAGAGGTGGACCCGAACAGAATTGGACTTAAGTCCCTGATTTGATAAGTGCAGTAAGTACTGAAGCACTACTGGTACAGTACAGGAGAAAGGATCCTCTGTACATAGCTGACACCACACAGAAAACCCTTTCCATTTGAGAGCATAGGTTTTCCTAGTGGACCGTTTCCTAGAGGCTAGGACAACCTCCTCAACTTCCTGAGGTAGGCCCCAGGGAGCCAAAACTACCCTTGCAGCCTCCAGGCCATCAAATTGAGAGCTTTGAGATTGGGGTGCAGAAGGGAACCCTGATCCTGAGAGAGAAGGTCGGGTTGCAACCCCAGAGGCAGTGGAGGATCCACCGCCAGCTGAAGTAGAAGTGGGAACCAAGGCTGTCTCGGCCACTTGGGAGCTACCAGCAGGACCGAGGCCTTATCCTGAAGAATCTTGAACAGAGTCCGGGCCACCAAGGGCGTGGGAGGAAACGCATACAGGAGGCCCTGAGACCATGGAATCAGAAAAGCATCTGCTGCTATCTGCAGAGGATGCGGTTGCCTGGAGCAGAACTTTGGCAGCTGTTTGTTCAGTGGACTGGCAAATAGATCTATGGATGGAAGTCCCCATTTCAGGAAAATCTTCTGAACCACCAAAGGATGGAGCTGCCACTCATGGGGTTGTAGAATCCTGCTCAACCTGTCGGCCAGGTAGTTTTCCTGGCCAGGGAGATACACAGCCTTGAGGAGCATATTGTGCCTGAGAGCAAACAAGCAAAGGTCCTGTGCCTCCTGACAAAGGAGCCTGGACCCAGTTCCGCCCTGCTTGTTCACATAGAACATTGCTACCTGGTTGTCTGTTTGAACTAGGACAGACTGATGAGCCAGGGCTGGAGAGAAAGTTTTGAGGGCTAACCGAATAGCCCTGAGTTCCAATAGATTGATTTGCTGTGCGGCTTCCCAGGGAGACCACAGGCCCTGGGTGCACTTACCTAGACAATGAGCTCCCCAGCCCTGCAGGGAGGCATCCGTGGTCAACACCACTGTGAACCCAGGAATCTGAACAGGCACCCCTTGTAGCAGATTGGGTGGGTGCAGCCACCAGCTGAGGGAGTTCAGAAATTGTCTGGACACCCTTATCCTGTCTCTGAGGCTGCCTGTGGCCTGTGACCACTGAGTCCGAAGGCACCACTGTGCAGGCCTCATATGGAGCCTGGCATTGGGGGTCACATGTACTGTCGAAGCCATGTGGCCAAGAAGCCTCAGGCAGAGTCTGGCGGAGACCAGTGACCTGCTGAGAAACTGGCTTGCCAGGTTTATCTGTCTTTGGGCTCTGTCCTCTGGCAAGAATGCCTTTGCCAGCTGAGAGTCCAACCTTGCCCCTATGAACTCCAAGTTCTGGGATGGGAGCAAAGTGGACTTTGCGAAGTTTATGACAAACCCCAGGCTTTGAAGAAGAGCAATAGTTCTGAGGGTGGCTTGTCTGGCCTCCTGGCATGTCTGACCCCTGATGAGCCAATCGTCCAGATAGGGGAAGACAAAGATTACCTGATTTCTCAGGTAGGCCGCCACCACTGCCAGGCATTTGGTAAAGACCCTGGGAGCGGAGGTGAGGCCAAAAGGTAGTACTCTGTACTGATAATGGTTTCCTCCCACAATGAACCTGAGGTACTTTCTGTGGTCTGGATGAATGAGGATGTGAGTATACGCATCCTTTAGATCCAAGGAGCATAGCCAATCTCCCTGCTGGAGGTAGGGCAGAAGGGTTCCAAGAGTAAGCATCCTGAACTTTTCCTTCTCCAGGAACTTGTTAAGGTTTCAGAGATCTAGAATAGGTCGAAGGCCACCGGTTCTTTTGGGTACCAGGAAATACCTGGAGTAGAACCCTCGACCTTGTAAGTGGGGAGGCACAGGCTCCACTGCCCTGTCCACCAACAGACCGTGTAGCTCCTGAAGGAGAAGATCTGTGTGCAGGGGAGGCCTTGGAGGCTCCCCTGGAAAGTATGGAGGAGGCAGTTGCTGGAAGTGTAGTGCATAGCCCTTGTGGACTATTCTAAACACCCAACTGTCTCCAGTGATGAGTGGCCACTGGTGGGAAAACAGAGCGAGGCGACCTCCTGTGCAGGGTTGGGAGAGCAGGGACGGAGAGGCTATGCCTAAGGAGTCAAAAAAACTCACCCTGCTGAGTGGGAGCAGGGGCCATAGGCTTGAGGGTCCTCTGCCTACGGGGCCCATTACCCTGCCCCTTGGCTTGCTGACCCTGAGGGGCAGCTTGGGCAGCCTGATACTGTGGGTACTGTTTGTAGGCAGTGCCCTTCCTCGGGTAAAAGGGCTTTTTATCCGAGCCCTTCTTCTTGTGAGAAGGGGCAGAAGTCTTTCTAGACAGCCTTGTCCTTGTGAGGTGCTCGGTCTCGAGCTGTGCGGCCTTCTCGGTCATGGGCTTGCCAAAAAGGTTCTCAGCTCGGCAAGGGACATCGACCAACTTGTCCTGAACCCATGGTTCGAGGTCCGATGACTGCAGCCATGCCTGGCGTCGAGCTGCGATGCCGGCTGCCGCAACATGGGCCGAAGCCTCGAAGCCATCGTAGGCAGCGCGGTACATAAACTTGGAGCATTCCCGGATCCCCGAGGACAAGGATTTGAACCTCTGCAAGGGTTCCCTGGAGAGACCAGCAGAGAACCCGGCCAGCTCCTTGGCCAGGTCTCGCAAGTACATGCCCATGTACAGCTGGTAAAACTGGAAACGGCAAGCAAGCATCGAGCCCTGGAAGCACTTTCTACCAAAACAATCGAGGTTTCTGGCCTCCCTGCCAGGGGGCACCGCGGAGTGCATCTTCTGACTTTTCAGGCGATGCATGGCCGATTCCACCACCATGGAATGGTGTGGTGTGGTAGCTGCGCCTTCTGAAAGCCAGGACTCTTACGGAGTCGATAGATCGAATCGACCCACTTGCTTAAAACCGGCACAGAGGCTGGTGCCTCCCACAACCGGAAGAGGAGCCGTTCCAGCATCGGAAGAACCGGGACAGTAAAGGCCTCCTTCGGAGGAGAGTCGTACTGCAGGGCCTCGAGCTCCTCGGCTCGAGGCTCCTCCTCGGGGTCCGCAGGGATAGCCAATGCAGAGGCTATATCCCGAATGAACTCCGAGAACCGAGTATCCTCCGGAGGGGATCTACTCCGGGGTTCAGACTGCGATGAGTCCGATGGAATGCACCGAGTCTTCAAGGTGTCGGGGGACTCCTCGTCCTCCGTCTCCCATGCGGACTCATCCGATGAGGAATCGGGGTCCGACCTCGCGGGGCCTGCGAGCACCCGCCCCGATGCTGAAGGCACCGGTGTCGACGCCCTCGGTCCCAAACGGGAGGTCGAGGGAGACCGCGACCGAGGTCGACCTCGAGCCTTCATGGCCTCGAGTATCGGCTCGGTCTCCGGGGTCGACTTCAATGTCCCGGTGGTCGGGGCAGATGCCCCAGACAGGCTGGCCATCAGTGCCCGTTGCTGTTCCATGAAGGCAGACAGTCTGCTCTCCAAGGCTGTCAACCTGAGACCCAGCTTAGGAGACACAGCAGCTCCCAACTCGGGCCCCGGCGGTGCCGGGCCCTACATCGGCTCCCTGGGAGGAGAGTCCACGAGGACTACAGGGCTTACGTGTCCAGCAGACTCCGGCTCCAGTCGAGGGACTTTGGAAGGCTTCTCCTGTTCCACAGGCCCGGGGCAACGGTCGGGGGTCTGAGACCTAGCTCTCGAGGAGCCACGGACCTCTTCCGACGACGTCCTCACGAGCCGCTTCTTCTTCTTGCGTTCCCGGTCAGGGGACCCCCTGTCCGAGGAGCCACGACGGTGCTCGGGATCCGACTCCCGAGATGTCGAGGCCTCAGATGAGGTTCGGGCCCAGCCGGAGGCCAAGTCAGAAAAAAACCTTTCCTTTTGGTGCTGACGACTTTGCAGTGCCTTGGAAGACATTTTCCCACATGGTCCACACGTCTTAGGGTCGTGATCAGGACCGAGGCACCGAAGGCAGCAGTCGTGTGTGTCAGTGAGAGACCTCAGTTTCTTGACCCGATCACACTTCTTAAAACCGCTGGAAGCCATCGGGGGAAAAAAAGAGTCCCCGCGAGGTCAAAGGACCGGCCTTCCAGGGAAAATGAAAAAAAGGGCGCGAACGCCAGCCACTAAGGGCAAAAACTGAAAAAAGAAGATCGGGCTCGATACCGGTGTACCGAACCTGGCGGGAGGGGAACCGGCGTCGAACCGGAGAAGAAAAAATAGCAAAGAATTGCAAAAAATCAAACAATTTTCCGGGATGACTAGGACACACGTCCGGTGGGCTTCACAGAAAACGAGAGACTGAGCAAGATGGCACCTTTAGGCGGGAAGGGAACCGCGCATGCGTGCCTGCTTTCCCAAAGGCTTTCATGGAAAGCTGGGGAAATGCTCCACAAGGGCTTCATCGACATTGATGTCACCCATATGTGAGGACTGACTTCCTGCTTGGTCCTGGAGAAGGACCTTGGCCATATCCCAAACAAAGTCCTGGAAGAACATTTCTTCTGGAGGCGATGGATCAGTCGTAAGGTCCGGAGACCGAATGCCTTGATACCATCGATTCCACCTCAGTCTCACATTCTGATTCGGATTTTGAGAGAAAGTCAAAATAGTGTTGAGTCTCCTTGTCCTGCCTGTTCTGCAGCTTGGGGGAGGAAGGGCATCAATGATTCTCACCCTACCCAGCATGCCGATGGTGAAGCCCCTGGGCTTCTAACTCCACAACACTGGAGAGGGAGAGGGCTCCAGCGACTGGGATCAATACCAACCTCCCACCCAATGTCCTAGCCTCTGTAGGCAGGGCTAGGGTCTCCAGGATAGGTTGGAGGCAGTGTACTATTGTGGATCAGGAACTGGTTAAAAGATAGAAAGCAGAGGGTAGGGCTAAATGGCCAATTTTCCCAATGGAGAAAGGTGAATAGTGGTGTACCCCAGGGATCTGTGCTTGGTCCGCTGCTTTTTGACATATTCATAAATGACCTGGAAAGTGGAATAACGAGTGAAGTTATCAAATTTGCAGATGACACAAAACTATTTAAAGTTGTTAAAACCCAAGAGGATTGTGAAAAATTGCAAGAGCATCTTGATAAATTGGAAGACTGGGCATCAAAATGGCAGATGAAATTTAATGTGGACAAGTGCAAGGTTATGCACCTAGGGAAGAACAACCCAAACTATGGTTACACGATGCAAGGTTCCACATTAGGAACCACCACCCAGGAAAAAGATTTAGGCGTCATTGTGGATACCATGTTAAAACCCTCGGCCCAGTGTGCAGCGGCGGCCAAGAGAGCAAATAGAATGCTAGGTATGATAAGGAAAGGAATAGAAAATAAAACAAAAGATATTATAATGCCTCTATATCGTTCCATGTTGAGACCGCACCTTGAATATTGTGTGCAATTCTGGTCGCCGTATCTTAAAAAGGATATAGCGATTTTAGAAAAGGTACAGAGAAGAGCCACCAAAATGGTAAAGGGGATGGAAGGATACTCCTATGAAGAAAGGCTAAAAAGGTTAGGGCTCTTTAACCTGGAAAAGAGACGGCTGAGGGGAGATATGATAGAAGTCTATAAATTAATGAACGGAGTGGAACGGGTAAACGTAGATCGATTGTTTACGTTATCAGAATATAGAAAGACTAGGGGGCATGCAATGAAGCTACAGGGTAAACTATTTAAGACTAATAAAAGAAAATATTTTTTCACTCAACGTGTAATCAAACTCTGGAATTTGTTACCGGAGGATGTAGTAAAGGCTGTTAGTGTAGCTGGGTTTAAAAAAGGTTTGGACAAGTTCCTGGAGGAAAGGTCCATAAACCATTATTAAGAAGTGACCGAAGATATCAATGCTTGACCCAGTACAACATTGTGGAACTTGTGTCTCTTGGGGAAACTGCTAGGTACATATGACCTAGATTGGCCACTGTTGGAAACAGAATACTGGGCTTGATGGACCTTGGTCTGACCCAGTATGGCATATCTTATGTTCTTATGTTGGAAGGAGTGCGGTGATGATACATTTTGTGCCGCGAAGCCTGTGTTTCACAAGGCTTCCACCGCCATCAAGTGAGCTTCCAAGGCTAGAAGGCATTACCCCAGAACCACCACCTGCGGGGCAGCCGATGTCACAGTTAAAGACATTGACAATTTCACCTCAGGTGGAGACTCCATGATGACAGGAGCATTAAGAGAAATCTGGCTGCCCTCCTGGGCGCTGGAAATGGACTCCGCTATTCTGAGCAGGTCTTTCCACTGGGGAAGCTTGGTCAGCTGTTCCTGGCCATTGCTGTCTGCATCTCGTGGAGGAGGACTGGGGGGGGCTGTACGTAGAACTTTTCCCAGTGGAACGTCCATAGGGTCTCTGCAGGGAGCTTCCTTTCACCACTCAGACCCTTCAGCTCCGACTGAGCACCCTGCGCCCTCCCCTTGGCCGCCTCCAAACCTTTTGCAGGTGTAGATGAGGGGATCGGGGCTGAGGATTCTGAATCAGATGAGCTGAAGAGGGACTCCTTATGCTTTTCCCAAATGTTCACCCCTCCATGCATAATCTGCAAGCAGAGCTCGCAAGACGCTGGCTTGTGATCAGAACCAAGGTATTGTAAGCAACAATTATGATGGTCTGTGACAGAGATAATTTTGCCATACTTGGTGCCTTTTTTAAAGTCACTAGCTGCTTAGACATGCCGAAAAAGACTGCCTCGACAAAATCAAACTGAAAAACCGCCATGGGCGGGAAACCACTCCTAAGAGGGAAAAAAAACACGCAAAAGTATTGAAAAACACAAAAATAAATCTTAAAAGGGAAAGAAAAAAAACAGCTAAGGGTAATAAGTGAAAAAATCTCATGCACGAAAACCTTTCTCCGGACTGCAGGAACATGTCCTAGGGGCTCCATAGAAAAAAAGAAGACTGGAGAATATGGTGCATGGCAGGCGGGAAGGCATGCATGCATGCGCAGTGTACCTCCCAAAAGCTTCCTTTAGAAGCTGGGGAACATTATGTACAGGGATCCATCGGTGATGTCACCCTATAAATGAGGACTTATTTCCTGCATGCTGATGGAGAAAATCAAAATAAAATTAACTATCTTTTATACTTCAACAAATAAAAGGGGGTTGTGACCTGCACAGAGCAGCGGGTACAACTACTACTGGAAGGGCAGAGGACAGCTGTAGGACTGCTGTTTTTCCCGAGTCTGTAAGAAAAGGAAGAGCTTGTAGTAAGGGGCAGGAAAAGTCATAGGAAACAATGAACATTAAGTATGGGCTACAATGAAAAAGAAATACCATAAGCACAGGCTGCTTTTGTACAAGTGTCTCACATACCATTTCTATCACTAAACTCTTGAAAGTAACATCTTAAGGGCTATCCTGATGGCTCACTAATACTGCTGTATGTTATTTTGCAAAAGATCAGAGTTTGATTTTCAAATCTAGCCTCGGCTACCTGTAGTGACTCATCACAATGGGTGCCTGTTCTATAAGTGCTCTCTTTGAAGGTCAGAAAATCACTGTGTAGCTTTATACATTTAATCTGGTACAGACTGTCATGCTGAGGCACTCCTACACTCAGGGTCTGGCATGGAAAGGCTGCCCCAGTACTGTAACTACTTTTGGACTGAGTCTGCATTGTCAGTTTCAGTGAGAACAAAATTCACTTCTACACATCATTAAAAAAAGTTCACAGAAAGGTTTATATGCAAATGATTAGTAGTAGTAGGTAGTAGTAGCGCTATGCAAATGATCAGTAGTAGTAGGTTTCCTCCTTTGGTTGCAAACGGCAGCCCCCTACTAAGCACGGCTGTCTCAGCAAGCCTGCAGTTTATGGCAAACCCCTACTCCCCCCACCCCGCCCTTTCAAATGCTAGATTCAGCTTTGCAACGTTCCAGCACAAGTATTCTGGGTTCCAAATATGATCAGCCGAATTTACTGACACACTTCCTGAATGATAAGGCAAAGGAATTTAATTCATTCAGTCCACTGTCCCTCTACTGCTTTAACCTTACAGTCCTCTGGCACCTCCTTGGGCTTTCCAGTTTAGTGTGCTGCTTTCAGCTACAGCATTACCCAGGACTCGGGTAAAAAGAAAATGATGCCTTTAAGCTAAGCCAGGCTGGCCCACAGGTTTGTGTACTCAGCAGTCTGTTCCACATTGTCTTTTAAAAGTAAGGTTCCTCTGTTGGAAAGATATTGCTTGGTCTTGCCCTCAAGTAGAGGGGAATTTTATCGTTCCCTTCCTGTTTGCAACTGTCCCGGCAAACTAGTACACATTCACTTTTCTTCATGCACATAGGCTAATACACCTCTCCCAATCTATGGCCGTGCCTGAAAAGTACGGAAGGAATGGAGGAGTAACCTAGTGCCGTGGTTCCCAACTTTGGAGTCCATGGTACCATCCAGGGGTCACCAGAAGGCAGTCAACCAAAGTGCAGCTGCTAATAAAAAGAGCATGTTAACCTCTGCTCTAAGGCTTCTATTACTGATTCAACACTGCCCACAAGAGAGGAAGATTATGATCTCAAGGAACCAAAACTCATGTGGAGAGGGGAAGGAGAAAACTGCTGCTGAAGCTGCAAAGAGGTGGCACAGAAGAGTGCTGCTGATTACCGCCATCTGGAAAACAATTAGGAATGTAGAGAAGATGGGGGAGAGTGGGGCTGGCTGCCATCTCCAAAAGCCTGAATGGTATGGACAGAAGGGGGGGGGGGGGAAAGAGTATGGCTGATCCCTACCACTAGAAGCCGGAACTGTACCAAGAGGAAGAAGGGAAGTGCACTATTACCAACATCTTTAGCTGTTACACCATGTGATGACAGGAAGAGATGCGTAAGCATTTCCCAGATCCTGTTCCATATGCTCTGGCTGCTTGACTCACTGAAAGTGAAGAAGATGATAGTACTATGGCCATGGGAAATTAGGTGAAGAAGGGTAGGAGGGGCCACAAGAGGCAAATGGCAATAGAGAGGAAGGAGCACAGAAAGGAATACACTCTGGAAGTGGCTTTGAGGAGGTGGCGGGGGCATAGCCATGGCTTCGGTGTGCTGTGGCCTCACCACTTTACAGTCCAGCTTATCCAGTCAACAGAAGCAGCACAGGTAAATAAGAGATGGTGTAAACATCTGTACTGTCTAGTCATACGGGGCTGTCTCCTCTAGATTCTCTTCTACTCCTTCCTCTGTATGGTGTGAATGCTCTTTTCAATAAGAACTTGTAATAAATAAATAAATAAATAAATAAACCTCCAAAGGAAGCTTTTGGGAGGTACACTGTGCATGTGTGCCTGCCTTCCCGCCTGCCGTGGCACCATACTCTTGAGTACAATAATATAGCAGAAGCCAAAAAATCAACTCCGTGGGGAGGTGGGAGGCATGTGAGGACTTATTTATGCTGTTCACAGAGAGTATCTGCTACAGGTGATTAACTACGCTTTTTCCGTGAACAAACAGGAAATACTCGTAAGTCCTCACATATGGGACTCCCAAGCTACAGGCTACCAGAAATCGAGGAGATAAGCAGCACAACCAGGCAACTAGAACTGGAAAAGTCAGGAAGGCCAGATAGGTAACTCTGCCGAGGAACTCATCTGATTCAGTATCCTCAGCAGACATCAACCTGGGGAGATTCTGAGCAGGTAGCCTGGGCAAATAGAAGAGTTGGTGGGCAGGAGTTGATTCTAAGACTCTAAGAGATGATGGGGCATGGCCTGGCCCAAATTGCTGTCCCGTCGGGAATCTCCATCGAGACAGTAATGTGCCTTGAAGGTATGGACTGAAGACCATGTCGCAGTCCTGCAGATTTCCTCTGCAGACATCAAATGGTTGGCCACTGATGTAAATCTCACACAAACAAAACCACCGAAAGGGTATAGGTAAACCACACTTAACAGCACCACCCTTTCACACTTCTTATCTCACCCTTTTTTTCTTCAATACGTTAAGTTGATAAATATTAATTAATTAACTAAAAGGTTCAAAAGGCCTCAGTTAACGCTCTTACCATTCATCGGTGAACAGGGTCACCATAGGACCGAGCTGAAAGACTTCCACATCATAGGCCTAGCCCTACCTACCTACACCTTTAATTAACAGTTTAATTCAAATTATTTAATTTAAATTATGTAATTTAAAATTATATCCTAAAAAGTACTTTTAAAGGATTCATTCAATCGTATATAAATATATTCAAAAATTAAAGTATATCTGTTACTTGGAAATACAACTCTTTTCGAAGAGGAAACAACTCCTTCACATTAAAAATGTGAAGATATCTCTTACAGAGACCGGCAAGCATCTGGAAAAATAAAGAGAAGAGAAACACATTGGATGACTAATCTCAGTCTCTTAAGTTGTGATAACACTATTCCACTTATCTTGACACTTTGCTCCCGATGTAATTTCTACAAAAATTCTTCAGAGAAAAATCAAACGCTTCACGGTTCGTCGCCACAGATAATCAAATCACTGGTCAAACAACACCATGAGCAGCCTGGGCAGCAAATACGTTCCAGATCCGACAAAAGCTTCTGTTTCACCCTACCGGGCTTCCTCAGGGATCAAACGTCATGCCCAAATAACCGTTACACCATTAGACGAGAGCGATCAGAGCGCTTCAGCAACTAAAACAGCGTCTGACATCACTGCCCTTAAATACAATCAGAAGCTAACTACTACCAGGTTGATACGCTGCCGAAAGCTATAACGTCATCCCCTTCTTAATCCGCTCAACTTTATTAAGCAACGTACACAACCCTACTCACAAAGAGCATTGTATAGGGTAACCTAACCAGATATTTCATTATTTAAATACACCTTTACCTAACTAAACGCCAAACGCCAACTACATTACCACTAAACTAATTTCACCTACCCTCAATTACCTAAACATTTAAAAAGTCAAAAAGAATCAAAAGAAAACTCAGATCAGGAACTCACATAGAAGCCAACCATAGAAGCTGAAAAAATCATCAATTATATTGTTGAAATTTGTATATTAAATACACAATGACCATTCGATCTTTTCGTTCAAACCCCTAGGGGTAAGAGTCTGGAGAGTAAAAATCCAATATTGTTCTCTTTGTAGAAGTAAACGGCCCTTGTCACCTCTGCGGATAATCAGGGAGAACTTGTTGAATAACAGTACATTGTAAGTCTTGGAACTTATGACTCAGACACAGTGCTCATGAACCAACTAACAACTGATGGATATAGTCTTTACAACTATTCCCAAGCTCATACCAGAGGAGGGGGAGTAGCCATACTAGCAAAATCCAACCTCCACTTCTGGAACTATGCAACAGAAACCACGGAGGAAGCAGACAATCACAATCACCAACACATGCCTCTCAATGTGCCTGGTATATCGAGTAAACCCAGACCTATCAGATATTCTCAAGCAAGTGACAGACAGTACCAACACCATGAAAGAACAGATAATCCTTGGTGATTTCAACCTCCCATCAATACAAGAGAAACAAGCCTATGCTTTCCTTGAGGCGATGGAAGCAATGGAACTGACACAAATCATCCATGATCCAACTCATCAGAAGGGAAACACCTTCAACCTCATATTCCTCGACTCTCGAAATGCCATCACAAACAAAAACCCAAGGATCACAGCTGTCCCATGGTCCGACCACCATCTTATCACCTTCACCAGCTCATATCAACTTGCACCCATCAAGGAAAAAGACCAACTGAGAAGAAGATTCAAGCCATTTAACAAAGATGACTTCCTAAGGCAAGTACTCCCAAACATACAACCAGAAATAACTGAGATTGAAACCCTAACCAACAATTGGAACACCGTAATTGCCTCAGCAGCATAAACAACAACAATTCACAGATCAACAACAGCACGCTGGTTCACACCCGCCTTGCAGAAATTTAAGACGCAACTCAGAAGAACCGAGATGAAATGGAGAAAGACAAAGAATGAAACGGACAGAGCTAGATACATAAGTGAGCTGGACAACTATCGCACTGAAACAGATGATGCAAAGAGAACCTACCACTCAAATCTTATAAATACATCCATCAACAGAACTTGCGAGCTCTTTGACATTGTCAAGAAGTTAACGAAGACCCCTCGCCATGAGAACCAACTCCCAAACTTACCACCACAACAACTGGCAGCACAATATAAGCAGCTTCAACAACAACCCAACTCACTACCCATAACAGTAAGAGTTGGCCATATTACTGCCCCTGGCAGAATGGGGGACATCTGAAACAATCTCCAAAGAAAGGATCGAAACCACCATATCAGGTCTAAACACCACCACCTCCCCACTCGATCCCTGCCCAGTGGAATGGATAAAAAAGACAAAACAGGACTTAAGTTCTGCACTAGCAAACATAGTAAATGTATCATTCAAACAAGGCCGAATGCCTGACAGCCTAAAGACATCCATCACCTGACCAACCTTCAAGAAGCCTGATCTTGACCCCCTGGAACCCACATCATTCAGACCAATAGCAAGCCTACCATTCACTGTAAAGATAATTGAGAAGATAGTTCAACAGCAACTGCAAGATCACCTAGAAAAAAACAACACACTTGACCCGCAGCAACACGGATTCCGCCCCTCTCATGGGGTTAAAACCCTTATGATCTCTCCACTAAACACCCTAATCAAAGAAATACAGGCCAAACAGGCTGGATACGCCTTGATTTTTCTGGATATTTCTGCAGTGTTCGACACAGTCTCACACAACATCCTCCTAAGCAGATTACAGGAGACATACACGACAAAGTACTACAATGATTCCAGTCTTATCTAACCAACAGATTTCAACTAATCCGAACCAGCACCACAATCTCCTTTCCTTTTCAACAAATTCAAGGAATACCACAAGGCTCCATGCTCTCAGCCATGCTCTTTAATATCTACCTTCAAATCTCTGCCCAATAATGTGGTCCCACAATATCAACTTCCACCTGTACGTGGATGACATTATGCTGTGTGGACCCATCACAGCTACCAATCCAACAAACCCACATCTAATAGGCTACTTCAATGATGTATCCAGATGGCTCCAAGAAATCAATCTCACCATAAACCTTAAAAAAACAACAGAAGCCTTATTTGTTACCAAAGATCAAACCTTCACCCCCACCCCACCACACCTCACCCTGGGAGCAACCCAAATAAAAGTTCAATCGCAGGTAAAATACCTGGAAATCATCTTTGATCAAACCCTATCATTTAAGCAACAGATTGCAAAGACTGCAAGATCAATATTCTTCAAAGCAAAGATGATACAAAGCCTCAGAACGCTCATAGACCCACAGTATTTCAGAACGGTCATGCAAGCGATGATACTCCCCCACCTAGATTATTGTAATGCAATATACCAAGGACTCCTGACCACCACCATCAACCCACTACAGACAGCTCTCAACATAACGGCTAGAATCATCCAGAGGCTAAAGAAGCATGATCACATCACCCCAGTCCTGAGAGATCTCCACATCCTCCCACTGAAAGCATGGATAAAATATAAAACACTGGTACTGATCCATAAAGCACTTCACCAACAACCACCATCTCATTTACAAACCCTGCTTCCCTGGATGAACTCCTGAAGACCTACATGAAAGATCACAAACATAACACTCATTGTGCCGCATGATAGGACAAAGTTCAATCTCCAAACCTGTAACTGAGCATTTGATTGGTATGCCCCCTCACTTTGGAACTCTCTTCTGAAGCAACAAGGATCACTCCACATTTAGAAAACAGCTAAAAACCCATCTATTCCTGGAGCACCTAGAATTGGAAGAGAACAGCACCCACTGAAGACCACTAAGTAGATTGAGATGAAGAGAAAAAACAGAACTGTAAATAAGGCTATTAACCCTGATGCACACCAAATTCAGGAATGTAAATATGTTGAACCCCCCCTGGTGATAGTATCACCGCCCTCTGTAAATATGAATAGAGCTGTTTAATATATCCCCCTCTTGTTACTTGCAAACCCCTTTGACCCAGTGAAAAGCGTTATATAAGCATGGCTAAATAAAATTAATAAAATGGTGTGGTGACCACTACCCTCTCCTGAAGATAGCCCGAAGTCTGCTTCAATTGCGTGTACAAGGTCAACTGCACCTGTCAAATGGCGAGGTGGGACTGAGAAGTGACATGCACCATGGCCGTCATGTGTCTGAGGACTCTCAATAGCCCGTGAGCAGGTGGTTCACAGGCAGAAAGGCCCGCGCCGGAGTGGTATCAAGGAGGGCCCTGATAAACTCTAGCTGCTGTGTCAGTTGGAGTGGGACTTGGGCAGTTGACCATGAAGCCAAGGCTCTCGAGCACCTGAATTGTGAGTGCGGCGGACTGCCAAATGCCAGTTAGTGCAAGACCCTTGATGAGCCAGTTATCCAGGTACAGGAAGACAAACCCCCAGGGTCCGGAGGAAGGTGGCGACAACCACCAAACACTCTGTGAAGACCCTGGAGCCGTGGCCAGCCCAAAGGGAAGAACTCAGTACTGATAGTGCCAGCTGCGCAGCACGAACTGAAGGTATTGTCTGTGATGTGGGTGAATTGGAATATGCATATTTGCATCCTTCAGATCCAAGGAACATAGTCAATAGTCTTGCATGAGGTATGGGAGCAGCGTCCCTAACGAGACCATCTTTAACTTCTCTCGGACCAGGAATCAGTTGAGCTTTCGCAGATCCAGAATTGGACGGAACCTGCTGGTCTTTTTGGGGACCAGGAAGTACCTGGAGTAGAAGCCCTGATCTATCTGGCTCAATGGCGAGGACAGACAGCAGGGCCTCGACCTCGGACTGCAGCAGGCTCTGGTGCATGGGCATGTAAGGAGGCGGCAGCTAGGTGAAGTGCAGCCGATATCTATTTTGGACAATTTTCAGCAATTTGAGGTGATGAGGGGCCACTGGTGGGCAAACTGGACGAGCTGCCCCCGACCTGCAGGGGAACCTTGATGGACAACAGACAGCTGGCTATGCTCCTGAGGAACCTGTCAAAATCCTGCATCCAGCTTGGGCCTTTGAGGTCTTCACGTGCCGTTGTGGGTAAAGTTTGTACGGGGGCGGATAGAAGGTCTTCCTGGCATGATGTTTCTTCCACGTGGAATCTGTGGTCTTTCTAGAGAGCCTGGTGAGGGTCACCTGCTCCTTCTCCAGCTCCTTAGCTTTTTCTTCCATGGGTTTAATGAAGAGGTTCTCACCTCTTACTCTTGGCAATCCTGTCCTGGACCTACTGCTCCAGGTTTGGAGACTACAGCCATGCCATCTGGCAGGCAGCAATGTCCACAGCCACCACTCTGCCAGCAGATTCAAAGGCGTCATAGGTGCCCTGCACCATAAACTTCGAGCAATCCTTGCCGTGAGCCACTAGCCCCGAAAGAACTTGTGATGGTCCTCAGGAACAAAGGCGGCAAAGTCCTCCATGTCTAACATGACATCTTTGAGGAACAAGCTCATGTAGGTCTGGTAGGCCAGAATCCTGACAATCAGCATGGAACCCTGGAAACACTTCCTCCTGAAGGAGTCTAGGGTACAAGCCTTGCAACTCAGTAGAACTAAGAAATGCATCTTAGCACTCGTCAAGCGCTTTGAAGCCGACTCCATCACAATGGAATTGTGGGGCAATTGAGGCTTCTCAAACCCCGGGGCTGTCTGGACCCGGTACATAGAATCAAGTTGGCAGCTGACAACTGGAAGCATGAACGGCACCCCCCACAGACACAGCCGCTGCAGTTCATGGTGAATGGGAACCATCACAGCCTCCTGGGGGACCAAGGGATACTGGAGGAGTTCCAGTTTTTCTGACCTTGGTTCCACCTCTGACTCCAAGGAGAATGAAATGGCCTTGGCCATGTCCTGAATGACGTCCTAGAAGGATATGTCTTCCAGGGGCGACTTGCGCTGCTCAGAGAGGGGCGGGGGGATGTATTGGACGGAAGGTCTGGGGAACAAATATCTGATGCCGCTGATTCTGCCTTGGTCTCCCATTCCAATTCCGAGACAAAGTCAAAATAGTGACAAGTCTCCTCCTCCAGCAGGCTCTGCGGCTTGGGGGAGGGAGGACGCCATGGCTTTTGTGCCACCTGGGATGCTGATGGCGATGCCCCTGGGCCAGACTCTGATACCCTGGAGAGGGAGATGGTGCCAGGAACCAGAGTCGATACCGATCTCCCAACCGATGTACCCACCTCAAGGGCAGGGTAAGGGTATCCAGGATAGGCTGTAAGGAGCGCGGTGATGATGTGTTCCATGCCGTGAAGCCTGCGTTCCGCAAGTCTTCCACCACCAAGTGAGCTTCTAGGGCTTGAAGGCGTTCCTACAGAACTTCCACCTGCAAGGGAGCCATTGCTGCAGCTGCAGATATCAGCATCGACACCTCGGGTGGGGATGCCACAATTATAGGTGCATCGACAAACATCCAGCTGCCCTCTTGGGCACTGGGAGTGGACTTCGCCATTCGGGTTGGGCCTCCCCCCAGGAAAGCTTGGCTGACCGCTTCTGGCCATCGCTTTCCACATCGCATTGAGAGGGACTGAGATGACTGAGCACCAGGAACTTTTGCTGGTTCTCACCCTTCAATGTCGATGGAGTCTCTTCAGGGAGTTTCCCTTCACTGCCCAGGCCCCACTGCTCTGACTGAGCACACTGCTCCTTCCCCTTGGCTGCCTCCGGACCTTTCACAGGTGTAGACGAGAGGGTTGGGGCTGAGGATGCTGAATCAGATGAGCTGAAGAGGGACTCCTCCTGCTTTTCCTGACTCTTCAGCCCTCATAGTAACATATTATATGACAGCAGAAAAAGACTATCATGGTCCATCTAGTCTGCCCAGCAAGGTGGCAAGAGTACGTGTACCTGACACTCCATGCAGGTCACCCCTCCTCATGCCTTTGTTTAGGGGTGTACCTACCACTCTGTGCAGGTCACTCCTATTTGTTGAGACAGCAGGGACAGTTAAGGTTATTTTGATTTTATCCTGCTGCTATAAAGGGATCCACTATGTCTGTCCAATGCCATTTTGAATGATGTCACTGATTTGCCCCCACTGTTTCCATCGGGAGGGCATTCCAAGCATCCACCAACCTTTCAGTGAAAGCATAGTTACTCACTTGTAACAGGTGACCTCCGGGAACAGCAGAAATTTAGTCTTCACATATGGGTGACATCAGCACCGGTGGAGCCTGTGCGGGAACTCTCCCCATTGTCCAATTGGAAAGCCTTTGGGAGCACTCCACTGCACCTGCGTGACTGCTTTCCTGCCTTCCCAAATCCCTCTATTCAGCTTAGTTTGTAGCTGAGAAAAGAGAGTAAATGAAATCCTATAACTCCTAGGGGAGGAGGGCGAGTTGTGAAGATTAAATTCCTGCTGTTCCGGAAGATCACCTGTTACAGGTGAGTAACTACGCTATCTCCAGGAATAAGCAGGAATGTAGTCTTCACATATGGGACTTCCTAGCTCCCAGATGAAGTGACCTCAGAGCCGGTTGAGGTTCGCCTTGGAGCAGGCATGATGAGGTCATGGATCCCACATGGATCTCTGGTATCTTCAAAGTCCGGGGCGGAGGGTCGAAGTTGCATTTAAGTCTGAAAGAGGTGATTGAGTACAGCCTAACCAAACGTGGCATCCTGATGGGAGTCCTTGTCCAAACAATAATGGGCAGCAAAGGTATGGGCAGAAGACCAAGTTGCTGTTTTGTGAATTTCATCGATGACTACTGAGCGTAGGTTTACCACCGAGATGGCCATGGCACAAACATTGTGAGCAGTGACATGTCCTTCCAGAGAGAGCCCTGCTTTGTCATAGGCAAATGAAATGCAGTCTGCTATCCATCTGGAGAGCATATGCTTAGAGACAGGTAATCCCAGGTGACTGGGGTCAAAAGAGATGAACAACTGTGAGGCTTTACGATGGCCCTCAGTCCTTTGGAAGTAAAAAGCCAATGTACGTTTGCAGTCAAGAGTGTGCAGAGTTGTTTCAGCTCTAGACGCATGCAGCTTAGGAAAGAAAACTGGCAGGTGAATTGACTGGTTTAGATGGAAGGGAGATACCACCTTTGGCAGAAAGTGTGGGTGAGTCCAAAGGAATAGTTTGACATGCTGGAAGAGGGTATAGGGAAGATCCACCACCAAAGCCTGAAGCTCACAAATGCATCTAGCTGAAGTGACGGCAATTAGGAAGATCACCTTTCAGGAGAGGAACTTCAGTGAGGTCGTAGCTAAGGGTTCAAAGGGCGGCTTGAGGAGCCGCGCTAGAACAACACTGAGGTCCCAAGCTACCAGTAGTGGCTTGATAGGAGGTTTGGATAGCAGGCAATCTTACATGAAACGCGCCACTAGCGGTTGTGAGGAGATGGGCTGTCTGTCAACAGATGATGAGAAGTCACAATGGCACAAAGGTGGACTCTCATTTTAGGCCTGTCGAGGACAGGTGGAGGAGATACTGAAGGAGGGACTCCACTGGAGCAGAAACAGGATTGCGATCCTTCTGGGAACAACAGACTGAGAATCTATGACACTTAAAAGCGCATGAACATCTGGTGGAGGGCTTTCTAGAAGCTAAAAGAATCTCTTTAACCTCTTGAGAAAAGTCAAAGTCCTGTAAGGCTATGCTCTCAACAGCTAAGCTGTGAGGCGGAGCAACTATGGATTGGGATGGAGTAGTGAGCCATTATCCTGAGAGAGGAGATCTGGCACGTATCCCAATTGGAGGGGATGAGTCTGAGCCAGACGTATTAGCAATTGAAACCATGGTTGCCGCAGAGAGGGGCTCTGAGAATCATGGAACCCCTGTTGGACTGAAGCTTGAAAAGTGTCTTGGAAATAAGGGGTATGGGAGGGAATGTATAAAGCAGACCCTGACCCCAGTGCAGGTGAAAGGAATCCACCTGTTGGTTGGTGGATGTTGGAGTCCTTGTGCAGAAACGAGAAAGCTTGGCATTCTGCGGGTCACGTACAGGTCTATGTCTGGAGTTCCCCAGGTCTGGAAGATGTAGGTCACTGTGTATGGATGGAGAGACTATTTGTGGGGAAGAAGGATGTGACTCAATCTGTCTGTCAAGACATTGGATTCTACTGGTAGGTACACCACTCAGAGGTGTATCTGATGCGCAATGGCAAAGGACCAGAGATGGATCGCTTCCTCGCAGAGGGCCCAAGAGTCTGTCCCCCCCCTGCTTGTTCACATAGAAAATGGCAACCTGATTTTCCATCCTGATGAAGACTTGTTGCGCTGCGAGGTGGTGTTGGAATGCCTGGAGGGCATTGAAGATAGCCTGATGTTCCAGGAGATTGATCTGGAGTTGTGACTCCTGCACCGTCCAGAGTTCCTGTTCAGTCAGGTTGCCCAGATGGGCTCCCCAACCCCGCTTGGAGGCATCTGTCGTCAGGGTGCATTGACATGGAGGCATCCGAAAAAGTGGCCCTACATGCAGATTTTCTGGAGAGCACCAACCCTGAAGGGATGTGGTTAAGCAGGCAGTGACTTGGATCCAGTCCCTGAGATGGCCTGAGGCCTGCTTCCACTGGGAGGCCAGAGTCCACTGGGCTATCTGCATATGTAGTCGGGCTGTGGGATGATATGCACTGTAGAAGCCATGTGGCCCAGGAGCTGCAGCATCTCTCGGGCTGTCAGATGATCTCTTAGGAGCACCTCAGATGCTAGTTCTACTAGATGAGTACAACGGAGCTGGGGCAGAAATTCCCTGGACTGTTGGGTGTCTAGCAGTGCTTCGATGAACTCTAGCCTTTGGGTTGGAGTGAGATGGGATTTTGGGAAGTTTATGACAAATCCCAAGTATTCTAGTACTGTGATGGTACGATGCAAGGACAGCAACACCTCTTGGGAGGTGTGTCTGCCTTTATTAGCCAATTGTCTAAGTAGGGGAAGAAGACTATCCCCAGAGTTCTTAGATATGCGGCTATGACCACCATGCACTTTGTGAAGACTCTTGGGGCAAAGGTGAGTCCGAAGGGAAGGACTCTGTATTGATAATGTTTTCCCTGAAAGGTGAAGCGTAGATATCTCCTGTCTCCTGGATGGATGAGGATATGTGTATATGCTTCTTTTAGATCTGGAGAACGGAGGCAGTCCTGGTGCTGACTCTGGAGATAGTGAAGAAGAGTCCCAAGAGAGATCATTTTGAACTTTTCGTGGACTAGAAACTTGTTGAGGTTTCTGAGGTCCAGAATAGGTCTGTACCCTCCGGTTTTCTTTGGAATGAGAAAGTAGGGAGAGTAGAAGCCCACTCTCTGCTGGAACGTTGGGACCTCTTCTATGGAGCCCAGAGACAGAAGAGAGGACACCTCGTCTTGCAGGAGAGCAGTGAGAAGGGGTTGTGTTTGATAACTCCCCCTTGAATGTGGAGGGGGCAGAGCTTGCAGATGAAGTCTGTACCCCTCCTGAACTATGGTGAGTGTCCACTGCTGAGGTGACGAAGTGCCATCTGTGGGCATAGTGACACAGTTTGCCTGCTATATGGAGAGGCTGGGGATTCTCCAGAGGCAGGGTGGCAATGTTCTCTAGGAACGAGTCAAAAACCAAGTGCAGCCACCTGTGGCTTTTTCTGCTGCTAAGGAGGCTGTTGCCTCTTCAGTGGTGCCTGGTCCTAATACTGAGAAGCAGGGGGATAGGAAGTGAAGATTTTCTTCTTATTGTAAAAAGACTTCTTTGCAGGAGTCTTTTTCCTAGCAGAGTCAGCTGTTACTCTGGACAGTCTCTTTAGAGTACTATTTTCTGACTCTAATTGAGAGGCTTTATCATGCCAGTCTTTGCCAAAGAGATTTTCCCCTGTGCAAGGTATGTTACCCAGCTTATCTTGAACCCACTGTTCAAGACCTGGGTCCTGAAGCCATGCAATGTGATGTGCACCAATGCAAATTGCCGAAGCCCTGCTCGTGCACTCAAAAGCATCAAAGGTAGCCCTATCGATGAACTTTGATACGATTTGGCTAAGTTTAACTAGGGCTAGATAGTCTGCCCGTTTGCAATCTGGGAGGAAAAGAGCAAATGCTTTGAGATTCCTGGAGACGTCCTTTAAAAACATTTCCATATAAAGTATACAGGAATTGATCCTAGCTAAGAGCATGGAGGCCTGGAAGAATCGATGCCCAAAGGCATTGAGGGTTCTCGATTCCCTACTGGATAGGTTAGAGGAATCAGTCTCCGAGCTTTTGATTCGGCACATAGCCAATTCAACCACCATGGAATGGGAAGCTGTGCCTTTTGAAAGCCGGAACACTCTGGTACGCGGTACATGGTATCGAGATGTCCACTCTGGGGTGAGACCGTGAGAGGCATCTCCCACATACGGAACATAATGTCATGAAGGATGTGGTGCATCGTTAAGGTGGCTGCTTCCTTGGGTGCCATGGGTACTGGAGGATCTCCAGTTCCTCCGCCCTCGGCTCCTTCTCTGATGTCACTGTGAGAGAGAGACCCTTGCCTAGGTCTCTAATAAATTCCTGAAAGGACATGTCCTCTGGCAGCAACATGCGCCACTATTGAGATGGGGAAGGGACCGAAGGAAGGTCCTGGGGCCCCCATGAATTGAGTGACTCCGCATCGGAATCAGGAGAATCGGAATAGGAGTATTCAAAGTATGGATGGCTACGGTGCGAACTGGAAGATAGATGTCGGTACCGATGTTCCGATGTATTCGCCTTTGTGAGCTGTTTGGGCCTTGCACCAGTATTGGTAAGAGTTTCCAGGGAGGGCATGGGTGAGAACGATGTCACACCTGGAACTGGTGTCAGTGTAGGAACTGGTACCGATTGCCCGGTACCTGTAGCCAAGGGTTTTAAGAGCTACACGTACCAAACTACACTGGTCTATCAAGGTTGCTGATGCTTGGGTATCAGTGATAGGCATTTGCGACAAAGTCCCAGAGAATGGCACCAGAAGCTCTCCGGAGGTCGAGGCCTCAGGAGCATCCTGGAACCCTCAATGGCTTTAGAGGCAAAGGCCTCCTACCGGGGTTGTTTGGCAGGCTGATTCGCCTCTGAGGCAGTCCCCAAGGGATCTTGATGTTTAGAGCGAGATCTTTCTCTGGGGGTGCCTTCAGACTTCAATGAAGAGGCCCTCGACGAAGTGGACACCAACGATACTACGTCCAAGGCGAAGAGTGTACCTAATTTAGATGAACATAAGAACATAAGATGCCATACTGGGTCAGACCAAGGTCCATCAAGCCCAGTATTCTGTTTCCAACAGTGGCCAATCTAGGTCATATGTACCTAGCAGATTCCCCAAGAGACACAAGTTCACACAAAGATGCTCGGTTCTGTAGGCTTCTCCGGGTCATTTTCTGGCCAAGGGGACAGTCCTTTGACTGGTGGTCTGGACCGACGCATTTTAGAAACCAGTCATGTGCGTCAGTTGCCGAAATGGTGTTAGCACACTTAGTACATTTTTTTGAAACCACTAGTTGGCTTCTCCATACTCTCAGGGATGAAGAGTATGGGAGGCTTAAGGCCTAAAAGGGCATCGACACCCAAGTAGGTTTTTTTGTTTTTTTTAAAGAAATTAAGAAAGGAAAAAAAAAAGAAAGATAAAAGAATAAGGGAACAAGTAATGTCTTAGATAGTTTTTTCTGCGGTGACAGGATTTGCTTCCTGCTGACTCCATAGAAAATGAAGAACTGAAGAGAGGGAGTTGAGAAGGCAGTCATGCAAGCACAGAGGAGTGTTCCCAAAGGCTTACGAATTGGATGATAGGGACCATTCCCGCGTGGGCTCCATCAGTACCGTCACCCATATGTGAAGACTACAATCCTATTTATGCCTGGAGATAAAGTATTTCCTGACATTGCCTTTCAGTTTACCTCCTTACAGCTTCATGTTATGCCCTCTAGTTTTACAGCTCCCTTGTCTTTGAAAAAGGTTTGTCTGTTCATTTATACCCTGTAGGCATTTAAAAATCTGTATCATATCTCCCCTCTCCTCTAGAGTATACATATTTAGGTCTTCAAATCTCTTCTCATGTCTTCTGGTGCAGGCTCCAAATCATTTTGGTCACCTTCCTCTGAACCGTTTCCAGTCTTTTTATATACTTTGCGAGATATGGTCTCCAAAACTGAACACAATATTCCACGTGAGGCCTCACCAGCGACCTGTACAGTTGCATTAGTATGTCTTCCTTTCTGATGGTAATTCCTCTCTGTAAGTAACCCAGCATTCTTCTGGCTTTGGCCACCACCGTGTCACACTGTTTTGCCTCCTTGAGATCCTCATAAACAATCACCTTCTCCTGATTGGTGCACACCAATCTCTTGCCCCCTATTGCCTTGGATTTCTGCATCCCAAGTGCATGACACTGCACTTCTTCACATTAAATCTTAATTGCCAAGCATTAGACCATTCTTCCAGCTTTTGTAGATCTTTACTCATGTTATCCATTCCCTCAGGGGAGTCCACTCTGTTGCAAACTTTCATGTCATCTGCAAAAAGACAGACTTTTCCAGTCAGTCCTTCAGCAATATCACTCATAAATACGTTGGACAGTACCGGTCCCAGGACAGATCCCTGGGGCACACCACTAATTACCTTCCTTTCATCCAAGTGAGGACCGTTTACCATCACCTTCTGTCGTCTGTCAGTCAAACAATTTCTGATCCAGTTCACCACCTTGTGATCCATCCCCAGGCTGTTCAGTTTATTGATAAGCCTCCTATGATGAACAGTATCAAAGGCTTTGATGAAATCTAGGTAGATCACATCCATCCCCTTGATCGAGTTTTCTGGTCACCCAGTCAAAGAATTCAATCAGATTTGTTTGGCATGATCGTTCTTTGGTAAAACCATGTTGCCTTGGATCATGCAACCTACTGGTTTCGAGAAAGTCCACTCTTCTCTCTTTCAGGAGTGCCTCCATTACTTTTTCCACCACTGAGGTAAGGCTTACTGGCCTGTAGTTTGCCACTTCTTCCCTATTACCACTTTTGTGAAGAGTTACCACATCAGCCCTTCTCCAGTCCTGTGGAACTTCTCCTGTCTCCAAGGATCTATTAAAAACATCTTTTAAAGGCCCTGCAAGAACCTCTCTGAGCTCTTTCAGTATCTTGGGATGTATCCCATCCAGACCCATGGCTTTTTCCACGTTCAGTTTTGCAAGCTGTTCAAACACATCTTCTGTGAATGGTGTAGTATCTAATCCATTCTCATTTGTATATTTGTCAATCACAGGTGGTCCTTCTCCAGGATTTTCTTTAGCAAAAACAGAACATAAATATTTATTTAGCATTTTCGCTTTTTCAATGTCACTTTCCATGAATCCGTTCTTAGCACTTTTGAGTCTTACAATTCCACCTCTGATCCTCCTCCTGAATATACCTGAAAAATGTCTTGTCACCACAGTTCACATCTTTAGCCATCTTCTGCCTTTGATTTTGCTATCCTTATTTTTCTTTTAGTCTCTTTTAGTTTTATCCTGTATTCTTTTCTGTGTTCCTTTGTTTGCGAACTTCTGAAGTTTGTGAAAGCTCTGGTTTTTGCCTTTATTTATGAAGCCACTTCTTTAGAGAACCAATAGGTTTCCTTTTCCTCTTATTTTTATTTACTTTCCTTACATATGTATCTGTTGACACTTTTATTGCCTCCTTTAGTTTAGCCCATTGCAATTCCACTTCCCTTACCTCCTCCCACCCTGCCAATTCCTCCCTCAGGCACTTGGCCATTTACTGAAGTCAGCATTTTTGAAGTCTAGGACTTTGAGCTTGCTGCAACAACTGGACTCTACCTAGGCTTTTATCTCAAACCACATAGGTGTATCATCTGCAAGTAGAGCTCACAGGATGCCGGCTCGTAGTTGGGCCCAAGACATTGTAAGCACCAATTATGTCGGTCAGTGGCAGAAATGGTCTTGCCACACTTGGTGCATTTCTTAAAGCCACTAGCAAGCTTAAACATGCTGAAAAACACTGTTTCGGCAAAGTCAAACTGAAAACTGCCATGGATGGGAAACCACCCTGAAGGGGAAAACCCACACAAAAGCATTGAAAAACACACACAAGGAAACCCCTAAAAAGGAAAATGGCTAACCGATGACAGGAGGAAAAGAAATAAGGAGGAAAAAGCCGGCCACGAGGTCCAGTTTGAAATTTTTTTTTCCAGACTGCAGAACACATCCTAGGGGCTCCATGAAAAAAAGAAGACTGGAGAATATGGCGTCGTGGTGGTGGGAAGGCAGGCGTGCATGTGCAATGTACCTCCCAAAAGTTTCCTTTGGAAGATGGGGAGCATTCCGTGTGGAGCTCCGTTGATGACGTCACCTTACGTGAAGATTTATTTCCCCCTTGTTCATAGAGAAACATTTGTCCTAGTTATGGTCACTGGGAGGAGAATAACAAGGAGGAGAATTTTTAGGAGTTTCACAGATCAGGGTGGGAGTAAGAGAACAGGTGGTCAGAAAGGAGCTATGGAGGATGACACAAGGGAAAGACACTTGGGATGAGGTTATGAAGGAAGTACAAAATGTAGAAGTGCAGAAGGAAGAACACTCAGGAAAGTGCCGTGCACAGGTGGTGAGAGGAAACCAGAAAGGCACTATGGGAGGCAGGAGGGAGAGGATCAGGGAAGGTGGCCACAGGGAAGAGAGGGCAGGAAGGAAGGAAGGCACTCAGGAAGGTGCCATTATGGGAAGACAAAGAGGGAGATAATTGGCAAAAGAGATAGAGGGGGAATAGGTCAGGAGAGGAAGAGCTGGGATGTGAGAAAGACAGAGAAACATTAGGGATCATTTTAGTATCCCCACATTTAAAATCTGCAGGTACTAAAGTACCTGTGATGCGACCTGTTTCAAGTCTATGAAGAGTTAATCTGGGGATGCAAAATTGACTACTGTATGTGTATGGGGGAGTTGGAGGTGGAGGAGCTGAAAGAGAAAAAGACTGGTGTGCAGGGGTTGGGCAGAATAAGCAACAAAACTGATTAAAATTAGAATTTCACTAATCCAAAATGACATAGAATAAAGAAGTCCAGAAAAGAGAAGGAATGTTGTAATAAGGATACACCCAGGTTAAAGCATAGTTACTCACCTGTAACAGGTTATCTCCGGGAACAGCAGGAATTTAGTCTTCACATATGGGGTATTGTCGGTACTAACGGAGCCTGCGCGGGAATGCTCCCCAGCATCCAATAGGAAAGCTTTTGGGAGCATCCCACAGCGCCTGCGTGCTGCCTTCCCGCCTTTCCCAACTGTCCCTCTCCAGTTGAGTTTAAAACTGAGACAAAGAGAGAGGGAAAGAGAGAAACAAAGAGAGATACAACTCCTAGGGGAGGTGAGTGGGTTGTGAAGACTAAATTCCTGCTGTTCCCGGAAATCACCTGTTAGAGGTGAGTAACTATGCTATCTCAAGGAACAAGCAGGAATGTAGTCTTCACATATGGGGACTCCCTAGCTGCAGATGCCAGGGAGAAGGCCCCAGATGTTGTGTGCCCCTGTGAAAGGGCTGCACTTCCCCCCATGGATCTCTGGCATCCTACCAGGGATGGTGGGTAGGAGTTGATTAAGTATGGAACAGGTGTTGTAGAACAGCCTGACCAAACAAGGCATCCCAGCGGGAGTCCTTGTCAAAGCAGTAATGGGTTGTGAAGGTATGAACCGAAGCCCAAGTAGCTGCTCGACAGATGTCGTCGATAGACACAGAATGAAGATGAGCCATAGAGGCTGCCATGGCTCTCACATTGTGAGCAGTGACATGGCCTTCAAGAGAAAGGTTTTTACTCTCATAGGCAAAAGATATACACTGTGCAATCCAGCTGGACAGTGTTCTTTTGGAGACTGGAAGTCCCAAATGACTAGGATCAAAAGCAACAAAGAGTTAGGAGGACTTTCTATGTTGCTGTGTAATGTAAGTAAAAGGCCAAAGCCCTTTTACAGTCCAAAGTATGAAGATTCCTTTCTGCATTTGAGGCGTGAGGCCTTGGGAAGAATACAGGAAGGTAAATGAAAAGGTGACACCACCTTTGGCATAAAGTGTGGATGAGTCCTAAGGACTACCTTATCATGATGGAACCTTGTATAAGGAGGATGAGTAAATTAGACTTACCTGCTAATTGTTGTTTCTTACGGAACTCCAGTCTAGTCCCAACTTCTGGGTTCCGCACCTCTCACAGCAGCTTGGAGACTGAGACACTTCAACCTTTTGTGATGATGATGATGAGAGAGATATATCCTCCCAGGATCCGCCTCCTCAACTCCAGTAACCTATTGACAAAGCAGACTCCTCGGAGCAACAATTAAGTAGCAACTCACGTAAACCTGTGACTGTGGTTACTAAACTGAGACCCACTTATACAAAGGGAGAAATAGATACATGAGGCCTATCCTCACCCCCTCCGCTATTTTATTTATGGTTTTTTTTTTTTGGATAAAGGAAAGGCAACCGCAAGAATAACATCTGGCAGACTAAGACAACTACCCACGCTTACCTGTCAGTCCACTGTGTGGCATGCTCGGCACGGCCTGCCATTGGGGAGGGATATGGGACTAGACTGGAGTTCCGTAAGGAACAACAATTAGCAGGTAAGTCTAATTTACTTTTCCTTGACGTCTCTCAAGTCTAGTCCCAACTTCTGGGTCAGTAACAGAGCAGTGACGACAAATCATGGGGAGGGTCCTGTCAGGCCAGCCTGAAGTACCGCTGAACCGAAACAGGCATCTCTTCCCTCTTGAACATCCAACCTGTAATGCTTGACAAAGGTATTTAAAGATGACCAAGTAGCCGCCTTACAAATCTCCACCGCCGGGACGAAGCCTGCCTCTGCCCAAGAGGCCGCTTGTGCCCTTGTTGAATGAACTTTCAATCCTTCCGGTATCTCTTTGCCTTTCAGCATGTAAGCTGTCGCGATAGCCTCTTTAAGCCACCTGGCTATAGAAGCCTTCGAGGCTGCGAGTCCCTTCCTAGGACCGCCAAAGAGGACGAAAAGCCTATCAGACCTACGAAAATCCGCTGTCCGTCTGAGGTACATCTTCAACGCCCGCCGCATGTCCAGCCTGTGCAACTTTGCTTCTGGAACACGCGCGGAATCCTTCCGAAACACTGGTAGGGTGACCTCTTGATTAAGGTGGAACGCCGAGACTACTTTCGGTAAAAAGGAAGGCACGGTTTTCACCACCACTTTCGATTCATAGAAGGAGATAAAAAGCTTCCGACAAGACAACGCCTGCAACTTGGAAATTCTGCGAGCCGAACAAATTGCAATTAGGAACACGACCTTAAGGGTAAGATCTTTTAAGAATGCTTCTTCCAACGGTTCAAAAGGTTTCCCTTCCAGAGACTCCAACACCAAAGGAAGACTCCATCTAGGCACCAGCTGTCTACACGGTGGCCGAATAAGAGAAACAGCCCACAGGAAGCGTCTGACATCTGGGTGACTGCCTATAGAAACACCCCCTATCTTTCCCTGATAACAGGATAACGCTGCGACCTGTACCCTTAAGGATGCCGCCGCTAAACCCTTCTCCAGGCCGGCCTGCAAGAAGGTTAAGACCTGCGGAAGCGACGCCTGCAACGGTTCCAAACGATGTTCCTCACACCAAGTAGTTTCAAATATTCGCCAAATTCGAATAAACGCCAAGGAAGTAATTTAATTAATTTAATTTAATTTAATTTTAATTTTAATTTAATTTACAGATTTTTTATATACCGCTCCTTCCATTGATCAGGTGCGGTTTACATGGAACAACAATAAAACAGTGAACTGTTTTTACAGATAACAAGTTGTAACTTACATTTAACAATTTGTGAACTATGTACAGAGTAACAGAGTTAAAACTATATACAGGCTTAAATATTATTCGTTAGTCTTTGAATACATTGTTTTCGGGCTTTTCTTCGATTTCGGGCTTTTCTTCGATTTCGGGCTTTTCTTCGATTTCAACAAAGTAGTGATGAACGGAGACGAACAACCCCTGGCTCTCAACCTCGCCCTCTCAAGAGCCAGGCCATAAGTGAGAATCGATCCACCTGTGGCATGCGCAGCGGCCCTTGGGAAAGAAGATCTGCCCGCCGAGGCAGTCGCCAGGGCTCTGCCACCAGGAGCCTCCTTAGATCCGCATACCATGGCCTTCTTGGCCAATCTGGCGCTATCAAGATCACCTGCCCTCTGTCTGTTCGATGCATTGTATCACTCTTCTGATTAACACCCAAGGAGGAAAAACGTACAGCAGCTACTCCACGGGCCACTTCTGCATCAGCGCGTCCAGTCCTTCCGACATCCTCTCTCCTTCTGCTGAAGAACCACTCGAACTTTGCTGACTGAAACGTTGCCATGAGGTCCATTACCGGAGTCCCCCAACGATTCACCAGCAGGCCGAAGACGTCTGGATGAAGGACCCATTCGCCCGGGTCCACTTTTACGCGACTGAGAAAGTCGGCCTCCACATTGTCCACCCCCGCTACATGTGCCGTCGACAGAGCCTGAAGATTCACCTCAGCCCACTCGAATAACTGCTCTGCTTCCGCTTCCATGGGCACACTGACGGTACCGCCCTGCCGATTGACATATGCTATGGCCGTAGCATTGTCGGACAATACTCGGATGGCTGCACTGCCGATATAAGGTTGAAAAGCCAGTAATGCGAGCCGTACCGCCCTCAGCTCCAGCCTGTCGATCGACCAGGTCCTCTCGTGAACGGTCCACTGTCCCTGTGCGAACCTGCCTTGTAAGTGAGCTCCCCAGCCGAATAGACTTGCGTCCGTCATTAAGGGAATCCAGCTCGGTGCCTCCAGCGGCATGCCCATACTGATGAAGCTCGACGTCAACCACCAATGAAGGGCTCGCCGCATCCCCGACAGCCAAGGTAACCTCTGGGCCAGGGAATCGTTCTGGTACGACCACCGCCTGAGCAATGCCCTCTGTAAGGGTCGCATGTGCGCTCTTGCCCACAGAACCAGCTCGATCGTCGCCGCATGGTGCCAAGTACTTGCAAATAATGCCACGTCATGGGCTTGGTTCTGCCTAGAAACCGACACAGGAGAGCCCTTAATCCGTTCATCCGATTGCCCGGAAGAAAAACTCTCCCTGCCGCCGTATCGAAACGAGCTCCCAAGTACTCGAGGCTTTGAGACGGAACCAGCTTGCTCTTTGCCATGTTGACGACCCAACCAAGGCCATCACTCTTGCCATAGCAGACTCGCTTTCGCTCTTGGACTTTGCTCGAATCAACCGATCGTCGAGATAGGGATGCACGAAGACCCCTTCCTTCCTCAACGCCGTCGCCACCACTATCATTATCTTGGTAAAGACCCTGGGAGCCGTGGCCAACCCGAACAGCAACGCTCTGAAATGGAAGTGCCCCATGGGTACCGCAAACCTGAGATCTCTGATGGGCCTGCCGAATTGGAATATGCAGGTACGCTTCCGACAGATCTAGTGAAGTAAGAAACTCCCCCTTCCTGACTGCTACGATTACGGACCTGAGCGTCTCCATCCGAAAATGTGACACCTTCAGGGACCGAGGTCCAAAATGGGACGCAGGGTGCACTCCTTTTTTGGAACGACGAAGTAAATGGAGTATCGACCGGCACCGCACTCGTCCAGGGGGACTGGTATTATCGCCTTGAGGGCGAGAAGCCTTTCGATCATCTCTCGGACCACTCTGCGCTTGAGCATGGACTTGCACGGGGATCGTACAAAAAACTCCCTTATGGGGCGCTGAAACTCCAAAGCATATCCCTCTCGAATGACTTCCAGCACCCACTGGTTGGACGTTATCTCGGCACAGGCAGGGTAAAAATCCCGCAGCTGACCTCCGACGGGAATGAGGTCTGCCTGGGCTCTCCTGATCTCACTGTTGTTTCCGAAAGGTCAGGGAAGAGGAAGAGGCCCCAAACCATCTTCCCGCTCCTCGAAAGCCCCGAAACCCCTGGTTCCGGACAGGAAACCTCCCCGTTGCGATTGACCAAACCACGGAGACCGGAATCGCCGAAACTCTTTCTGCTGCCCCATGAAGCCGCTAGCAGAGCGTACCGGCCACTGCTTGTCCTCCGGCAGCCGACCCCCTTTCTATTCCCCCAGATCCTTTACAAGTTTCTCCAATTCCTCCCCAAAGAGTAACTTGTCCTTAAACGGCATCTTGCTCAGCCTGGATTTAGAGGGTCCATCTGCCGCCCAGTTGCATAACCACAGATAACGACGTGCTGCAACCACTGATGCCATGCTTTTCGACAAACCTCTAATAAGATCATAATGGACATCCGCCAAGTAAGCTGCGCCAGACTCCAGCCTGGCCGCTTCTGCCTCCATATCTGTCCCCGGTCCCCCTTGCACCCTCTGGGACCAACGCAGACAAGCTCTAGCCACCTAAGCCCCACAGATGGCTGCTTGGGCAGACAAAGCATTGACCTCAAAAACCTGACGTAGCAAGGTATCAAGCTTCCTGTGCTGGGTATCCTTAAGCGCAGTACTACCTTCGACCGGAATGGTAGTCTTTTTCGTTACTGCAGAGACAGCCGCATCCACCTTTGGAGGCTTGAACAACTCACAATCCTGTTCCACCAAGGGATATAACCTGTTCATGACTCTGGCCCATTTTAGGGCCGCCTCCGGCATGTCCCATTCTTCCTGAATCATTTCCTTGACTACCCTATGAATTGGGAAGGCCCTCTGCTTCTTCCTAAACACCTGCAGCAAAGGATCCTCCAAGGAAGCATCCTCTGCTGGCCCTGGTGACGGCATGTTGAGCGCCTTAAGCGACTCTGAGATGAGCGTGGGAAGCTCCTCTCTCCGAAACACTCTAACCACTCTCGCTTGATCCTCTCTGTCTGTGATCTCACCTTCTTCCAACTCCTCATCCAATTCCAACTCCGGATCTCCCTCATCTGATTGGACACCGTCGGAGTCCACAAAGTGCTCCTTCTGCTCCTTTTCCAATCTAGGTTTCTTTGCCGGCTGGGATAACTTCCCCATCTGCAAAGAAGTTCCCAGCCTCTTTTCGCCTTGAGATAAACCTAAAGAGCTGGTCTCTTGCTCACGTCCGCCGTGACCCAAGGCCTGCTGCAGCAGCGCTACAAAGTCTGGGGAGAAGATAGCTGCCAGCCCCCCTGGAAGTGCCAACTGAGGAGGAGAAGACAGGTCCGGGACTGAAGAGGGGCCGGCGACGGGTTCTGCAAGGGGCATGGACAAGGCAGTGGGGTCCTGTGACTTTACAGACTCCGCCTGGTCCCCCAATGCCCCCTCTATGCTGTGCTCCATGGCAGCCGCCTCTTGTGCACACCGCTTGCAAACTCCCGTTTCTGTCACAATAGCCCTTTTAGAACCACAGACTAGGCAATGCGGCCTAGACGACATCCCCCCCCTTAAAAGGTTGTTGTTTTTTTTTTTTTTAAATGAGACCGCTAACCGGTCCTAATCAAAAACGCCAAGCGTGCCCTGAAAACAAAAGAGAAAGCAAACGAGAAAGAAAAAGTTCCCGCGCAAAGCAGAACTACTGCCAGAAAAAGGAAACTTCCCGCTCAAACAGAAACCGCTATCGGGCCTGTGAACCGCCAGCAGTTTCCCGCTCTGACGCCACGCGAGCTGTCGCCTTACCTTTGTGGCATCTGCGCCATGCTCCTGCACTCGCTCTCCATTCAGCCAACAGACCCCCACACAGTGCCGGGAACCAGAGAATGAGGCGCCCAGAAGCGCTGCTCCCCCCTCAGCGCTCCTCCGAGCCTGCAGACTGAAAGCAATGCCGGCTTTCTATCTTACTGCCTGTGGCTGTCATTCCAAGCACCCGAATGAGCTGCTGACAGCGCCGGGGCCGAGACACCGCACTACTACTGCCGAGTGCCGCCAGAGCTGACAGGTCTTTACAGCGCAGCCAGGCAAGTCTTCTATAAGCGCTGAATAATCAGAGGGAAAAAATTCCACCGCGTCGTGTTCTCTGAGCCAAGTGCTTGCGCCAGAGATCCAGGGACCCCGACAACCCCTTCCTTCTATTAGAAAACTGTAAAAAAAGGGGGGGGGGAAGGGGAACAGGAGCAAATAGCCTTAAGAGAGGAGAAAAGACCTCAATACTCGTCTCTCCCCTACCCCGCAATTAGCCTTGTTTTTAGTGTATTTTATCTTTAATCCTACAGCTAAATCTCTCTCCTTAATTGTCTCTCAGTGGAGCCCTCCTGGCTCCGCTACTCTCCAGCTGATTGGAGACTGATTTACTGGAGTTGAGGAGGCGGATCCTGGGAGGATATCTCTCTCTCATCATCATGCATCACAAAATGTTGGTGTGTCTCAATCTCCAAGCTGCTGTGAGAGGTGCAGAACCCAGAGGTTGGGACTAGACTGGAGAGACGTCAAGGAACAGCTACCAATGCTTGCAATTCACTAATGCGACGTGCTGATGTGATTGCAATAAGAAAAATGACCTTCCAGGAAAGGAATTTCAAAGAGGTAGTGGCTAATGGTTCAAAGGGTGGTTTCATGAGCTGCCCAAGAACCAGATTTAAGTCCCATGCCACCGGTGGTGGCTTAATGGGAGGCTTAGTTAAAAGAAGACCTCTCATAAATCTCGCTATAAGAGGATGACAGGAAATAGGTTGTCCATTTAGAGGCTTGAAGGAAGCTGCAAAAGCACTCAAATGAACTCTCAATGAATTTGTCTTAAGCCCTGCATTTGATAAATGAAGGAGATACTCCAGTAATGATTCCAGGGGTATCGCAAGAGGGTTAAGACCCTTCTGCGAGCACCATATGGTAAACCTTTTCCACTTAAATGCATAAGAGCGTCTTGTGGAAGGCTTTATGGAAGCATAAAGGATATCCTTTACCTGCTGGGAAAGGTTAAGACCATGAAGTTCTAGGCTTTCAGCAACCAGGTCCTGAGATGCAGAGACTGGGAGATTTGGAGCAGATCCTAACTCCAGAGGCGGAGCTTGAGAGAGATGTAGGAGCAGAGGGTACCACATTTGCAGTGGCCAACGTGGAGCTATGAGAATCATATAACCTCTGTCTCTCTGAAGCTTGAATAGGGTTTTGGGAATTAGGGGAATGGGTGGAAAGGCATACAGGAAGCCCTGACCCCAATGGAGGAGGAAGCATCCCTGGCCTGACAACCCTGATCCGTAATTCTGGAACAGAACCGGGGAAGTTTGGCATTCTGCGGACTTGCAAATTGGTCTATGTCCGGGGTTCCCCAAATTTGAAAAGGTTTGTCCACCTGGTATGCATGGAGAGACAGACTCGACTGAGTCTGTCTGCCCAAGAGTTTTGAATGCCTGGAAGATACACCACAAGGAGTTGAATCTGATGCTCTCTGGCGAGGGCCCATAGTCGCAAAGCTTCGTTGCAGAGCGACAGAGAGCCTGTTCCGCCCTGCTTGTTCACATAGAACATGGCTACTTGATTGTCCGTTTGAACTAGGACTGTCTTGTAGCTGAGCTGGGTGTGGAATACTCGAAGAGCAAGCAAGATTGCTCTGAGTTCCAGGAGATTGATGTATAGATAGGCCTCCTGTGGAGTCCAGGTACCCTGGGTAGAGAGGCCTTGCAGGTAGGCTCCCCAACCCACTTGTGAAGCATCTGTTGTGAGAGTGGCTTGGGGTGGGGGTTGCTGAAAAGGAGACCCCACCAAAAGGTTTTGGGGTGACAGCCACCATTGGAGGGACAAAATAAGGCGATTTGAGTTTGCTATTTTGTCTGACAGGCAACCTGATGCCTGAGTCCACTGAGTGGATAAAGTCCACTGGGCTGCCCTCATATGGAGGCGAGCATAAGGAACCACATGCACGGTGGATGCCATGTGGCCTAGCAATTGTAACATCTCCCGAGCAGTGAGGTGAGGTTTTAGCATTGCTTGGGAAGCTAACTGCACAATGCGAAGGCAGCGGGGCTGTGGAAGGTAGGCCCTTGTCTGTCTGGTATCCAGCAGAGCTCCTATAAACTCTAGGGACTGAGTGGGAGCAAGGTTGGATTTTGGGAAGTTTATGACAAGTCCCAAATACTGAAGGATGCGCATTGTGCGAGACAGAGCAACCCTGGCCTGTGGCTCTGAAGGGGCTCGAATGAGCCAGTCTTCTAAGTAAGGGAAGACGAATATTCCTAGGGTGCGGAGAAATGCTGCCACCACAGCCATGCATTTTGTGAACACCCTTGGCGCAGAGGCCAGGCCAAAAGGAAGAAACCTGTATTGGTAGTGCTTCCCTTGAAACAGAAAGCGAAGGAACTTTCGGTGAGTTGGATGGATGAGAGCATGAGTGTACGCATCCTTAAGATCTAAAGCCAATCCTGACTCTGAAGGTATGGCAGCAGAGTTCCTAGAGAAATCATTTTGAACTTCTCTTTGAACAGGAATTTGTTCAATTCTCTGAAGTCTAAAATGGGTCTGTGTCCTCCGATTTTCTTTGGAATAAGGAAATAGGGGGAGTAAAACCCTGTACCCCATTGGGGAATGGGTACCTCTTCTACTGCCCCTTGGGCAAGAAGCACTGTGACCTCTTGACCTAACTGGTCGTTGAGAAAGGTCTGAGAATTGAACTGTCTTACCATTGTAGGAGGGGGCATGCTGAGGAAATGCAGCTTGTACCCCTCTCTTACAATAGACAGAGTCCAATTTTCTGCTGTTATCTGACCCCATCTAGGGGCAAAATGACATAACCTTCCTGGGATGGTGGAGGGTTCTGGGCTGTTCAGGGCCAGGAAGGCAAAGTTCTCTAGATAGAGGAGTCAAAGCCCCTGTGGAGGCTGAATCTGCTGAGTCGGTTGAGGCTTAGCTGCTTTTGTCTTTCTTTGCCTAGGTTGTTGCTGCTGTACCTTTTGGGAAGAATGACCTAAGCGATGCCCCTGTTGGGTATAGGAGGAATAAAACTTCTTCTTCTTACTGAAGAATGGTTTCTTAAAAGATTTTTTCCTTGCAGGATCAGCTGTAGATTTAGACAATCTATCCAAAGTGATATTGTCAGCATCTATCTCATTAGCTTTTTCCTGCCAATTCTTGCCAAAGAGATTCACTCCTGTGCAAGGAATATTCCCTAGTTTATCCTGTACCCAAATTTCCAAGTCAGATGCCTGGAGCCAGGCAATCCTACGTGCATCTATGGCAATAGCAGAGGTTCTGCTTATGCACACAAAGCAGTCAAAGGCTGCACGATTCACAAACTTGGAAACATTCTGAGCAAGTTTGACAAGGGCGAGGTAATCTTGCCTCTTATCATCAGGAAGGAGAGGGCTCATAAGCTCTAAATCTCCTGTGACCTCCTTAAGGAACATTCCCATATATAAGATATAGGAACTGATCCTAGCAGAAAGCACGGAAGCCTGGAAGGTTCGACGTCCAAAGGCGTCAAGAGTCCTACACTCATGTCCTGGAGGATTAGATGCATGCCTTTTTGCACTCTTTATCCTTCTCCTAGCTGATTCCACCACCATGGAATGGTGTGGTAACTGAGTCTTCTGAAACCCAGGACAAGGAGGAACTCGATACATGGTGTCGAGTCTTCGAGAGTGAGGAGATGTGGTTAGAGGTGTTTCCAACATCCTTAACATGAGATCATGCAAGATCTCATGAATAGGTAAGTAAGCTGCCTCCTTGGGAGTTTTAGGGTATTGTAGGATTTCTAATTCCTTTGCCCTAGGCTTCTCTTCAGGAGCCACTGTGATGGAAAGACCTCGGGCCACATCTCGGATAAAATCCTGAAAGGACATATCCTCTGGTGGAGACATCCTACGCTGAGGAGCAGAGGAATCCTCAGGAAGAAGTACTCTGGTATAGGCAGAGCTTTCAGAGTCTTCAGACTCATCCGAAGATTTGAAGTACCTCCGATCCGGGTGATCGTGCAAGGCACGGTACCGGTACCGATTGAAGTCGGCATCAGAGTGTTCTGGTACCGACTTGTCGATGCCGGATGGATGCGCATGACTCGGTCCTGGTAGAATACCTGCCGATGTCGATGCAGTCGGTGCCGGTACCGGTTGAATTGTCTGAAGCAGTTTCAGAGGCACCGAGACTGTGAGAAGAGCTGCCAGACTGCGCTCAATAGCCAAGAATCTCTGGTCTATCAATGCTGCCGATGCTTGGGTACCGGATGAAGAGGCTGGTACCCCAGTGCATGGTACCAGTAGTTCTGCCGAGGTTGAAGCCTCAAGAACATCCTGGAGCCCAGTTAGTGCTTTGGAAGCCGAAACCTCCCGCCGGGGCAATTTTGCCAGTGAAAGTCCCTCAAGGGCAACGGCAGAGGCATCTCGCTGTCTAGAAGATCTACCCTTTGAGGATCAGCTAGATTTATGTTTAGTTACCTGAGATCCATGGGAGGAAGACGAATCCCTGGAAGACGTCGATGCCACGGAGGCTGCATCAGAGGGAAAAATGGTGCTAAGTTTAGCAGCTCGGTTCTGCCGGCCCATTTTCGACATCATCCCACAGGCAACACACTCTGAAATAGAGTGGTCAGGACCTAAACATTTGAGGCACCACTCATGGGTGTCGGTGATGGAGATGGTACCGCCACACTTAGAACACTTTTCAAAACCCGAAGCGGGTTTTTCCATTCTGAAGAAAAAGTTGGGCCTAGTGGCCAAAATGACGCGTGGCACCTGAAGAGAAAAATTACTGGAAAGACTCCAGAAAAAAGTTTTTTTTGGTTTTTTTTTTAAGAAAAGAAAGAAGAACCGGAGGTACCAGTGTAGCGTAGAGGAAAGGCAGACGCGACCATAAAAAAGAAGAATAAGAAGGGAATTCTTTTCTGCGGTGACAGGATGTGCGACCTGTCGGCTCCGCGGAAAACGAAGAACTGGAGAGGGACAGTTGGGAAAGGCGGGAAGGCAGCATGCAGGCGCTGTGGGATGCTCCCAAAAGCTTTCCTATTGGACGCTGGGGAGCGTTCCCGCGCAGGCTCCGTTGGTACCAACGATACCCCATATGTGAAGACTACATTCCTGCGTGCTCCTGGAGATATTCTTTGTGAAATCTTAATAAAAATAAAGTTATCAAAAAAACATTAAATTTCAATATCTATAGTAAATAAATAAAAAGAAAAATAGACTGGTGGAAGGAAGCGAGAGAGATATCGACCCTAGTGAAGAGGGTCTCAGAGAGAGACACCAATGGTGCTTGATTGGGGGAGAGAGAGCAATATTGGTGGAGAGGGGCTGTTTAGGGAAGAGACAGGAAGGCTGGTAGGTTGGCAACTTGGGATAAGAAGGAGAGACTAATAAAGGAGGGGGGCTTATGAGAAAGATACTAGAGAGTAATTGACAATTAATCAATCAATACTTGTCAGTCAACTGTTAAAATAAAAATAATAATGATAATAAAAACACTACAAATTTTCAAGGAAAGCCTAACAAATTAAACAGCATACATTGAGGCCACACAAAAATTGTAGTGCTGTCCACATTACAGTGCAGAAATACTAAGCAGGTTGGTAATGATTCAAAGTTGGTCAGTTTGGTTTAGAATGTATTTATCGACACAAGACTATGGATATTATCTTCGATGTCAATGGAAATTCATCTAAGAATCACCTTAAATAGATCCATTTTAACATGTTTTTGTTCAGTAGATTCACGAGAATAGACTGAGAAGCATTTGTAAGAGAGGTCTGCTTGGAATTTTGAAAAAGGTTCTTTTTTTTTATTAAAAGCACTGAGCAATACTGATGTTTATGTTTATTGGGAACTTAATATACCGCCCATCACAATAGTGTCTGAGCGGTTTACAAAATACAAAAGGCTGCTTAGAAAATTAGGAAAGGAACACCATAGTGTGATAGGAAAGAATAGAGAAGAGTAAAAGGTTGAGGCTAGTTTATAGTAACAGAAACAAGGGAAAACAACATCAAGGGTCAAGGGGTGGTGAAAAGAGGCGCGCGGGGGGGGGGGGGGGGGAGAGAGGCCAAAAGCTAGACAGAAGAGATGGGTTTTTAGATTTGCCTTAAATGCTTTAAATGAGAGTTCCAAGCGGAGGTCTGTGGGGAGCAAGTTCCATAGGCGGGGACCAAGGAAGTAAAAGGCAGAGGAACGGGTGGTTTCTAGGTGGGCCTGGGATGGGGAGGGTAAGGTTATGCGGTTCATGTGATGGATAATGGTTGTTTGTTAGTTTTGGACAACACAAAAATAGGTTATCCAACTTCTTTATTGCAAGTAAGCTATTTAATGTTATTTATACAGCAAGAGGCCAGCGTATACACATACCAGGCCTGATTTTATAACACAACATCTATTTATTTATTTTCTCTTATTTATTTATTTTCTCTTATATACCGCGCTATTCTGCATCAGTGCGGTTTACATTGAACAAACTGAAATTACATTGAAAAGGGCATTATAACTTGGAGATAACTATTTTTACAGGGAACATGGGCTATGGAGGGTTAAGTGGCTTGCCCAAGACCACAAGGAGCACCTGTGGGACTAGAAACCCCAATCCTTCCGGCCCAAGGTTGCTGTCCTCTAGTGGGATTTGAACCCCCGACCTTCCGGCCTGAAGTACCTTGCCCCAACCACTAGGCCACTCCTCCACTCCTAGTAACAAGTCCTCCACTCCTAGTAACAAGTCCAACTATTTTATGCTTATTTAATGCAGGAGTCTTTTGTTGTGAGATATTCCATAAAGGCAACATAGGTGTCTACATAGCTTTATAAAATAGGCTCTTAAAACCAGCCCCCGTAGCACATAAATGCTGATAGAGATATTTATACCTGCCCTGAAATAGGTGTAAATGTGTGCATGTATGCTATGTTTGTACTCGTGGCTTTTTTATAAACTTCCATGTATTCCACAACTCTGCATTCTGAGAACGTCTACACATGGCATTCATATTAGTATTTGCATCTTGTCATCCCGTGTACACCAGTCACAGATTGATCCAACAGAGCACTAAGTCAAGCATATATCCGCACCATAACAAAATACATTTATATTTTTTTTTGTTTTTTTGTCGGTCAGTTTGTGGTGAGAATATTTCCTCAATCTGCAAATCGGTCCATTTACTCTTTTATTAAACAATCATGCAACATTAAAAAGTCTGCATTGTAGCTGCTTAAATAATTCACTTATCTAAGGTATGGCATTCATCAGGAGAGATCTGCAAAGAGATAGAACCACTGTCAAAACTGCTGTCATCAACGCAGTACCGCGTTTCAAGTTCAGTTCAGCGTCAGGATGCACTTATTGAAAGTCTCTCTCTCTCCAAGCACCCCAAAATTCTAAAAGGCTTTCAGTGCTATAAACCTGGCATCATGAAAGACATGGCGCTCTTCACTCAAAACGGCGTCCTGTACCGCAAAGCTTTCAAACCAATCTGCCTCTGTCTTCCTGGTAACTACTGGCCAATCGACAACAAGCTTGTTGCGGCCATAGTAACCAGCCTGGGAATAATCAAAAAAGCCCAAGTACACTGACATACAATTATATAAACCAGGCTTTAAATGCAGAAAAACCTTTAGAAAGTTATCATACAGTCGCATGCAAAGGTTTAGGGACCCCTGACCAATCTGTATGTTTTAATGAATCCCTAAATGAACAGAAGATAATACAACATCTACATGTCACTAAATATGGGGCCATAAGCACTGTCCACATCAAAAAATCACTTCTGAGATATCATATATCCAGGATTCCCGCCAGCCAGATTCATCAAAGAAGAGCACCATCAGGCGCGAGAAGCACCACCTGGCACCTCTCTCCAGCTCCACTGAGCGATCGGGGTGGAGAGGAGGCAGCGGCAGGATTCCCGCCAGCCAACTTCATCAAAGAAGAGCGCCATCAGGCGCGCCCACACCTGAGGGCCTCGCCAGAGGGCCCTTTGGCGTGGCCCTTAGGTGCGGTCCGAGAACTATCCCCCACGGCGCAGAAGAATACCGAAGCAGATCACGCTAAGTAAAACAAAACAAACTGCTAACTCTTTTACTACCTCATTGACTGAAAACACATGTGCTGACTAGTTTGCAAAGCACTGCATGACACTACAAGTGCTATATCAAATAGATCTACTACTACCTCATTGTCTGTTTGCTACTTCACTGTCTGTTGCTATCTCATTGAATACTTCACTGTCTGTTGCTACCTCATTGAATGTAAAAGCTAGCATGTACCGTAGCTACCTCATTGAATGTAAGAGCTAGCATGTACCGTAAACAAAATGTGCTAGTTAATATTATATAGATAATAGATAATAGATAATACATAATCTATAGTTCCCACTACTTGTGCATTGCTACATCACCACTAACCTCATTGTTCTAGGAAAAACACTAACCACATAACAAATTACCCCATTACTAACCTACACCTTGTGTACGTCTCCGGAGGCTGCAAAACAACAAACTACATACATCACAGACTATACAACTAGAGTAGAATCAAGTAAGAAGAGGAGAGAAACTACATCAAAAGAACAGGTAAAGAGTAGTTACTCACCTGTAACAGGTGTTCTCCAGGAGCAGCAGGAATCAGTCCTCACTTATGGGTGACGTCGGCGCCGACGGAGCCCTCGCAGAGCAATTTTCCCCAGCTTTCGAAGAAAGCCTTTGGGAATTGCAGCGTGCATGCACGGTCTCCTTCCCGCCCAAGGGTGCCATCTTGCTCAGTCTGATGACATAGCGAAAAGACAGCAAAAAAGTAGCAAAACATATAAGAAGAATGACTGCAACTCCAAGGGGAGGAGGGAGGGTAGTGAGGACTGATTCCTGCTGCTCCTGGAGAACACCTGTTACAGGTGAGTAACTACTCTTTCTCCAGGACCAAGCAGGAAGTCAGTCCTCACTTATGGGACTCCCGAGCTTAAGGCTACCGGAGACCTCAAGCCGAAAAATGAGCTCCCTCTAGCTCAACAGTACAGAAGGAAGGAAGCTTCTCTGAATACGAATCCGGCCGGTAACCCAACACCAGGGCCGGAGGGAGGAGTTGCCTAAACCTCAAAGAGATTGTGGAGGACTGCCTGTCCGAAAGCACTGTCCCTGCGGGACTCCCTCTCCAGGCAGTAATGAGCCGCAAAAGTCTGGCTTGAAGACCAAGTAGCGGCTCGGCAGATGTCTGCCAACGGAACAGAGCGGAGATGAGCCACTGACGCAGCCTTCGCCCTGACACGGTGAGCCGTGACTCAACTCTCTAAGGAGAGGCCAGCTGCCCCATAAGCCCAGGCGATACAGTCAGCTACCCAGATGGACAAAGTGCGCTTGGAGACAGGGACTCCCAACCGATTGGGGTCAAAAGACACGAAAAGCTGGATAGCCTTTCGATGCTTTTGCGTATGGTCAAGGTAGAAGGATAAGGCCCTCCTACAGTCCAGGGTATACAGAACTGTTTCAGCTCGGCTGGTATGCGGCCTGGGAAAGAAGGTTGGAAGAACCACCTCTTGATTGATATGAAAAGGGGAAACCACCTTTGGAAGAAACTTAGGGTGAGTCCGTAAGACTACCCTATTCTTGTAGAACCTAGTGTATGGGGGCTCCGACACTAGGGCCTGTAGTTCACTAACGCGCCTAGCGGAGGTAAAGGCTACCAAGAAGAGTTTTTTCCAGGAAAGGAAACGAAGGGGGCAGGTAGCCATGGGTTCAAAAGGCGGACAGGTAAGCCTTTGTAAGACCACATTGAGATCCCAGTCAGGGGCTGGAGGGCGCAAAGGAGGCTTAAGCAGAAGGAGGCCTCTGAGAAAACGCGCCACCAAGGGGTGCGAGGAAAGAGGCTGGCCCTCCACCGGTGAATGATGTGCAGAGAGAGCACTGAGGTGGACTCTGACAGAGTTGGACTTGAGGCCTAGATCGGAAAGGTGAAGCAAGTATTGCAGTACCACCGATACTAAGCATGAGAAGGGGTCCTCAGACCGCTGAGAACACCAGACAGAGAATCGACGCCATTTAAGGGCATAAGATTTCCGGGTGGAAGGTTGCCGAGACGCTAGGACGACAGCTTCCACCTCCGGAGGTAGTAGGAGCGGAGCTAGGACTACCCTTTCAGCAGCCAGGCCATCAGTTGAAGGGCCCGGAGGTTGGGGTGCAGGAGAGTACCCTGATCCTGGGTCAGGAGATCGGGCTGAAACCCCAGAGGAAGAGGGGTGTCCACCACCAGTTGTAGGAGGAGTGGGAACCAGGGCTGTCTCGGCCACCTGGGCGCTACCAGAATCACTGATGCCCTGTCCCGGAGAACTTTGAAGAGCGTCCGGGACACAAGCGGCATGGGAGGAAAGGCATACAGTAGGCCCGTGGACCATGAGATGAGGAAAGCATCCGGCGCTACTCTGAGAGGATGCGGGTGCCGGGAGCAGAACCTGGGAAGTTGCTGGTTCAGAGGACTGGCAAAGAGATCCATGGTGGGGAGGCCCCACCGGCGGAAGATCCGCTGAACAACCAAGGGGTTTAACCTCCATTCATGTGGTTGCAGAATCCTGCTCAGTTTGTCGGCCAGGCAATTTTCCTGCCCCGGCAGGTAAACTGTTTTGAGGAGGATGCCCTGGTCGACTGCCCAAGAGCACAGTCTCTGAGCTTCTTGACATAGGAGGAGGGAGCCCGTGCCCCCCTGTTTGTTCACGTAGAACATGGCAACCTGATTGTCCGTCTGTACTAGTACAGACTGATGAGAAGTGAGGTGAGAGAAGGTCCGCAGAGCCAGGCGGATCGCCCGGAGCTCTAGGAAGTTGATCTGTTGAGCAGCCTCCCAAGGGGTCCAAAGGCCCTGAGTACATGTCCCTTGGCAATGTGCTCCCCATCCCAGAAGAGAGGCATCTGTCGTCAGCACTTGGGAAGGTGGAGGAGATTGAAATGTCATGCCCTGTACCAGAATGGGCAGATGAAGCCACCATTGCAGAGAGGAGACCAGGCGGTCGGAGATCTGTATTAAGTCCGTAAGGCTCCCTGTGGCTTGATGCCATTGAGTGCGAAGGCTCCACTGAGCAGGCCTCATATGTAGACAGGCATTCGGAGTGACATGGACCGTGGAAGCCATATGGCCGAGCAGCTGTAGGAATTGCCTGGCAGAGACCAGGGAAGAGCTGCGAAACTTGCTGGCCAGAGCTTGGAGCCGGTTGGCTCGGTCCAGAGGCAAGAAGGCACGAGCCTGCAGAGTGTCCAACCGCGCTACTATGAATTCCAGATTCTGAGAGGGGAGCAAAGTGGACTTTGCGAAGTTTATTACAAACCCCAAGTGCTGAAGCAGAGCCACGGTGCGTTGAGTGGCCTGAGTGACCTCGAGGGAAGACTGCGCCCGGATGAGCCAGTCGTCTAGGTAGGGAAAGACAAAGAGGCCTTGAAGCCTCAGGAAGGCTGCCACCACTGCCAGGCATTTGGTGAACACCCTGGGAGCGGAGGATAGGCCAAAGGGCAGTACCCTGTACTGATAATGCCTTCCTGCCACAACAAATCTTAGATATTGTCGGTGGTCTGGATGGATAAGGATGTGAATGTAAGCATCCTTTAGATCCAAGGAGCATAGCCAATCTCCCTGCTGGAGGTAGGGCAGCAGGATTCCAAGGGTAAGCATCTTGAACTTTTCCCTCTGCAGAAACTTGTTGAGGTTGCGCAAGTCCAGGATGGGTCTGAGGCCTCCTGTTCTTTTCGGTATGAGAAAGTACCTGGAATAAAAGCCGTGATCCCTCTGGTGGTGGGGCACCGGTTCCACAGCCTGTTCCTGAAGAAGACTTGCCAACTCCTGAAGGAGTAAGTCCCTGTGCAGAGGGGGCCTTGGAGGCTCCCCTGGAAAGTAGGAGGGAGGTACCTGGTAAAAATGTAAAAGGTAGCCCCTTTTGGACTACCTGAAGCACCCAGGAATCGGATGTTATGGCTGACCACCTGTGGGCAAAGTGGGCCAGCCGGCCTCCCGTGCTGAGGGAATCCAGCGGAGGGGGAGAGGCTATGCTGACGGAGTCAAAAACCCCCACCCTGCTGAGCAGGGGCCTGTGTAGTGGGCTTGGGGGCCTTCTGCCTACGGGACCCATTACCCCGTCCCTTAGCCTGCTGACCCTGATGGGGAGCTGCTGAGGCTTGATATTGTGGGTGGTGTTGTTTATAGGCAGACACCTTCCTCGGGTAAAAGGGCTTTTTCCCCGAGCCCTTCCTCTTTTGTGAAGGGGCAGAGGTCTTTCTGGATAGGCGAGTCCTGGTTAGAGTCTCGGACTCGAGTTCCGCAGCCTTTTCAGCCATGGGCTTGCCAAAGAGGTTTTCACCTCTGCAGGGGACATCGACCAACTTGTCCTGCACCCATGGCTCGAGGTCGGATGACTGAAGCCAAGCCTGACGGCGAGCACCGATGCCGCTCCGGCTACTCGAGACGAGGCTTCGAAGGCATCGTAGGCTGCTCGAGAAATAAACTTCGAGCACTCTCGAATACCAGTGGACAAGGCCTGGAACCTCTGCAAAGGTTCCTCGGAGAGACCAGCAGAGAACCCGGCAATTTCCTTTGCCAGGTCTCGGAGATACATGCCCATATAGAGTTGGTATGTCTGGACTCGACAAGCAAGCATAGAGCCCTGGAAGCACTTCCTACCGAGGGCATCCAGGTTCCGGGCCTCCTTACCCGGAGGCACCGAGGAGTGCATCTTTTGACTCTTGAGTCGATGCATGGCCGATTCCACCACCATGGAATGGTGCGGTAGTTGTGCCTTCTGGAACCCGGGGCTCTTGCGGACTCGATACATGGAATCGACCCGCTTGCTTAACACCGGCGTCGAAGCCAGGCTCTCCCACATGCGAAAGAGAACTCTTTCCAGCATCGGAGGAACCGGTACAGTAAAGGCCTCCTTCGGGGGAGAGTCATACTGGAGGGCCTCAAGCTCTTCGGCTCTTCGGCTCCTCCTCCGGATCCGCGGGGAAGGCCAAAGCCTTGGCCATATCCCTCACGAAATCGGAGAACCGGGTGTCCTCTGGGTGGGATCGTCTCCGAGGCTCCGACTCGGGCGAGTCGGAGGGGACGCACCGAGTCTGAAAAGAACCGGGTGACTCGTCCTCCTCCGTGTCCCAGCCCGACTCCTCCGTGGAGGAATCGAGTGGCTCCGTGCGGGCGAGTGCCGAGGACCTCTGCCCCGACGCCGAGGCCGGAGTCGATGACCTCGGTCCCGAACGGGAGGCCAAGGGAGACCGTGGCCGAGGATCGACTCAAGCTCGTATGGACTCGAGGATCGGCTCGGCCTCCGGGGTCGACTTGGACGTCGACGTCCCGGTGGTCGGGGCAGATACACCGGCGAGGCCAGCGATCAATGCCCGCTGCTGGTCCATGAAGGCAACGAAACTGCTCTCAAGGCCGTCAAACTCAGAAGACCCAGCAGCCCCCGACTCGGGCCCCGACGGCGTCGGGCCCGACGTCGGCTCCTTCGGAGGCGAGTCCACGAGGACTACAGTACTCACGTGTCCAGGAGACTCCACCTCGAGACGAGGATGCTTGGAAGGCCTCTCCGCCTCCGAGGACCCGGGGCGGCTGACGGGGCTATGCGACCTGGCCCTCGAGGGACCAGGAGCGTCCTCCGACGCCGCCCTCGCGGGTTTCTTCTTCCGACTATGTTCGCGGGCGGGAGACCTCCGCTCAGAGGAACTCCGACGATGCTCGGGGCCGGAGTCACGAGACGTCGAAGCCTCTGACGAAGTCCGGGCCCGACCGGACGCGGAGTCAGAGAAGATTCGTTCCTTCTGAGACTGCCGACTCCTCAAGGCCTTCGAGGACATTTTGTTGCACGGACCACAAATCATCGGGTCATGATTCGGTCCGAGGCAACGGAGGCAGCAGTCGTGTGTGTCGGTAAGAGACATGAGTCTCGTACACCGATCACACTTCTTAAACCCACTGGCAGCCATCGGGGGAAAAAGGGCCCCGGCGAGGTCAAAAGACCGTGCTGCCAGAGAAAAAGAAAAAAGTGGCGGGAACGCCAGTCACGAAGGACAAAAACCGAAAAATAGAGAACGGACTCGATATCGGAGTACCAAGGCCGGGCGGGAAAAGGACACGGCGTCGAACCGAGAAAAAATAAAACGAAAAAAATCCACTTTTTCAGCGGCGATCACAAACTACGTCTGTAGGGCTCCGTGGAAAAAAGAAGACTGAGCAAGATGGCACCCTTGGGCAGGAAGGGGACCGCGCATGCGCGCTGCAATTCCCAAAGGCTTTCTTCGAAAGCTGGGGAAAATTGCTCCGCGAGGGCTCCGTCGGCGCCGACGTCACCCATAAGTGAGGACTGACTTCCTGCTTGGTCCTGGAGAAAGCATAGTTACTCACCTGTAACAGGTGATCTCCGGGAACAGCAGGAATTTAGTCCTCACATATGGGTATCGTCGGTACCGACGGAGCCTGCGCGGGAACACTCCCCAGCGTCCAATCAGAAAGCTTTTGGGAGCATCCCACAGCGCCTGCGTGCTGCCTTCCCGCCTTTCCCAACTGCCTCTCTCCAGTTGAGTTTTAAAGCTGAGACAAAGAGAGAGAGAGGGAAAGGAAAGAGATAGACAGAGAGATACAACTCCTAGGGGAGGTGGGTGGGTTGTGAGAACTAAATTCCTGCTGTTCCCGGAGATCACCTGTTACAGGTGAGTAACTATGCTATCTCCAGGAACAAGCAGGAATCTAGTCATCACATATGGGGACTCCCTAGCTTTAGGTGCCAGGGATAGACCCCAGAAGTTGTGTGTCCCTGAGAAGGGCTCCACTTCCCCCCATGGATCTCTGGCATCCTACCAGGGATGGTGGGTAGGAGTTGATTAGGTATGGAACAGGTGTTTGAAAACAGCCTGACCAAACAAGGCATCCCGGCGGGAGTCCTTGTCCAAGCAGTAATGGGCTGTGAAGGTATGAACAGAGGCCCAAGTGGCTGCTCGACAGATGTTGTCAATAGACACAGAGTTCAGATGAGCCATTGAGGCTGCCATGGCTCTCACGTTGTTAGCTGTGACATGGCCCTCCAGAGAAAGGTTCTTGCTCTGATAGTCGAAAGCAATCCAGTTAGAAAGTGTTCTCTTGGAGACTGGAAGTCCCAAATGAGAAGGGTCAAAAGCAACAAAGAGTTGAGAGGACTTTCTATGTTGCTGTGTCCTTTGTAAGTAAAAAGCTAGAGCTCTTTTACAGTCCAGGGTATGAAGATTCCTCTCTGCATTTGATGCATGAGGTCCTGGAAAAAAGACAGGTAGGTAGACCTCTTGGTTGAGATGAAAAGGCGAGACCACCTTAGGCATAAAGTGTGGATGAGTCCTAAGGACTACCTTGTCATGATGGAACCTTGTATAAGGTGGATTAGCTACTAGTGCTTGCAATTCACTAATGTGGCATGCTGATGTGATTGCAATGAGAAAGATAACCTTCCAAGAAAGGAATTTCAAGGAGGTGGTAGCTAAGGGTTCAAAAGGTGGCTTCATGAGCTGCCCAAGAAACAGGTTCAAGTCCCATGCCACCGGAGGTGGTCTAATGGGAGGCTTAGTTAGAAGGAGGCCTCTCATGAATCTTGCCATAAGAGGATGAGAGGAAATAGGTTGTCCATTTAGAGGTTTAAGAGAAGCTTCAATAGCACTCAAATGGACTCTTACTGAATTTGTCTTAAGGCCTGCATTAGACAAATGAAGGAGATACTCCAGTAATGATTCCAGAGGTATAGCAAGGGGGTTAAGACCCTTTTCTGAACACCAAATAGTGAACCTTTTCCACTTGAAAGCATAAGAACGTCTAGTGGAAGTTTTTCTGGAAGCACAAAGAACATCTTTCACTTGCTGAGAAAGATGAAGATCTTGGAGATCTAGGCCTTCAGCAACCAAGCCCTGAGATGCAGGGACTGGGGATTGGGATTCCATAACATCCCGTACTCCTGAGATAGGAGATCTGGAGCAGACCCTAACTCCAGGGAGGGAGCTTGAGAGAGATGTAGAAGCAGAGGGTACCACACTTGCCATGGCCAATGTGGAGCTATGAGAATCATATGGCCTCTGTCTCTCTGAAGCTTGAACAGGGTTTTGGGAATAAGGGGAATGGGTGGAAAGGCATACAGGAAGTCTTGACCCCAGTGAAGGAGGAAAGCATCCTTTGCCTAAGCTCCCTTAGCCAGAGTTCTGGAACAGAACCGGGGAAGTTTGGCATTCCACGGACTTGCAAAGAGGTCTATGTCCGGGGTTCCCCAAAGTTGAAAAATCCTGGCCACCTGGTCTGCATGCAGAGACCACTCGTGTGGAAGGAGAACTCGACTGAGTCTGTCTGCCCGAGAGTTCTGAACGCCTGGAAGATACACTGACAGAAGATGAATCTGATGCTCTCTGGCGAAGGCCCACAGTCACAAAGCTGCGTTGCAAAGCGACAGAGAGCCTGTTCCCCCTGCTTGTACACGAAGAACATAGCTACTTAATTGTCCATATGAATAAGGACTGTCTTGTAGCTGAGCAGGGTGTGGAACACTCGCAGAGCAAGGAAGATTGCTCTGAGCTCCAAGAGACTGATATGTAGACAACTCTCTTTTGGAGTCCAGGTTCCTTGGGTGGAGAGGTCTTGCAGATGAGCTCCCCAACCCAGTGGAGAAGTATCTGTTGTAAGAGTTGCTTGGGGCAGGGGTTGCTGAAAGGGGGACCCCAGCAACAGGTTTTGAGTGGACCTCCACCACTGAAGAGACAAAATGAGGCGACTTGTGTTTGCTATTTTGTCTGACAGGCAACCTGATGCCTGGGTCCATTGTGTGGATAAAGTCCACTGAGCTGCCCTCATGTGAAGGCGAGCATATGGTACCACATGCATGGTGGACGCCATGTGGGCTAGTAACTGTAACATATCTCGAGCAGTTAGGAAGGGTTTTAGCACTGCTTGAGAAGCTAATTGCACCAAGCGAAGGCAACGGGCCTGGGGAAGATAGGCCCTTGCCTTTGTTGTATCCAGCAAGGCTCCTATGAACTCTAGAGACTGAGTAGGAGACTGGATTTTGGGATGTTTATTACCAGCCCTAAATACTGAAGGATACGCATTGTGCAGGACAGAGAGGTCTTGGCCTCTGACTATGTTGGAGCTTGAATGAGCCAGTCGTCCAAGTAAGGGAAGACGAATATTCCCAGAGTGCGTAGAAATGCCGCTACCACAGGCATGCATTTTGTGAACACCCTTGGTGCGGAGGCCAGACCAAAAGGAAGCACCCTGTATTGGTAGTGCTTTCCTTGAAACAGGAACCGAAGGAACCTCCTGTGGGTTGGATGGATGAGAACATGGGTGTACGCATCCTTGAGATCTAGAGAACAAAGTCAATCCTGACTCTGAAGGTATGGAAGCAGAGCTCCGAGAGAAATCATTTTGAACTTCTCTTTGACAAGGAATTTGTTCAATTCTCTGAGATCTAGGATAGGTCTATATCCCCCTGTTTTCTTTGGGATAAGAAAATAAGGGGAATAGAATCCTGTGTCCTGTTGATGAGGAGGCACTTCCTCTATTGCCCCTTGGGCAAGAAGGATGGTAACCTCCTGACCTAACAGGTCGATGAGAGAGGTCAGAGAATTGAACTGCTTCACTACCGCGGGAGGGAGCATGCTTGAAAAATGAAGTTTTTACCCCTCTTGTATGATGGAGAGTGTCCAATGCTCTGCTGTTATTTGCCCCCATCTGTGAGCAAAATGACATAAACTTCCTGGAATGGTGGATGGTTCTGGTCCTTCCAGAGCCAGAAAGGCTAAGTTCTCTAGTTGAAAGTCAAAGGCCCTGAGGAGGCTGAGACTGCTGGGCCGGTTGAGGCCTAGCAGCCTTTGCTTTCTTCTGTTTGGGTGGTTGCTGACGTTTGGTTGAAAACTGACCTGTAGAAGATGCCTGCTGACCATAAGCAGGATAAAATATTTTCTTTTTAGAAAAAGGTGCTTTCTTGAACAACTTTTTCCTAACAGGATCAGCAGTAGACTTGGATAGTCTATCCAAAGTGGAATTTTCAGCATCCATTTCAATGGCTTTTTCTTGCCAATCTTTACCAAACAGGTTCTCACCAGTACAAGGGATATTTCCCAATTTATCTTGTACCCAGAGCTCTAAATGAGATGCTTGGAGCCAAGCAATTCTACGTGCACCTATGGCAATAGCCGAGGTTCTGCTTATACATTCAAAGCAGTCGAAGGCTGCACGGTTGGAGAATTTAGAGACATCTTGGGCATGTTTGAGCCAAGTGAGAAATTCCTGCCTTTTATCCTCAGAGATGAAAGGACTTAAAGTCTGCAGATGATCAGTAACTTCCTTTAGGAACATTCCCATGTAGAGACTATAGGAACTGATTCTTTCAGCCAGCATGGAAGCTTGAAAGACTCTACGTCCAAAAGCATCCAGAGTTCTGCATTCACGTCCTGGAGGATTAGAGGCATGTCTTTTTGTACTTCTAATCCTTCTCATAGCAGATTCCACCACAATAGAGTGGTGAGGAAGCTGAGTTTTATGGAAGCCAGGACAAGGAGGTACACGATACATAGTATCTAACCTACGAGAATGAGGAGAGGTGGTAAGAGGTGTTTCCCACATCCTCAACATGAGATCATATAGAAACTCATGAATGGGTAGGGTAGCTGCCTCCTTAGGAGTTTTGGGAAAGACATGTCCTCTGGAGGAGTCATCCTGCGTTTAGGGGAGGAGGACTCCTGTGGAAGAAGCATCGCTGCATCGACAGAACTTTCAGAGTCCTCAGATTCTTCTGAGGAATCAAAGTACCGTCTGTCCAGATGCTCTTGTAGAGCCTGATACCCGTACCAAGCAAAATCGGTATCGTGAATAACCAGTACCGGGGAATCGGTACCGGTGGGCATCGGAGGACAGGGTACCGGCATAGCAGGCACTGATGCCGATGTCGATGCTATTGGTACCGGTGTCGGTACCGATACCAATGCCGGTGCTAATGCCGGTGCTAATGCCGGCACCGGTGGAGTTGTCTGTCGTGGTACCAAGGGCGTCGATGCCACAAGGAAAGCCGCCAGACTGCGTTCTATGAACAGAATTCTCTGGTCCATAGACGCTGCCAATGCCTGGAAGTTGGTACCGGTGGAAACCGCCGGTACCCCAGAACATGGCACCAGGAGATCTGTCGAGGCCGAGCCATTGAGAACATCCTGGAACCCCGATGATGGTGCTTTGGAAGCCGAAGCCTCCCGCCGGGGTAATTTTGCCAGTGCAGAATCCTCGAGGGCAACGCCAGAGGCATCTCGATGCTTAGAAGGAGATCTACCCTTCGAGGACCGGCTGGATTTATGTTTAGTTACCTGAGATCCACGGGAAGAAGAGGAAGCCCTGGAAGACATCGATGCCACCGAAGCCGCATCAGAGGGAAACAGGGTACTGAGCTTAGCAGCTCGGTTCTGTCGACCTCTTTTAGACATCATAGCACAGGACACACAATCTGTGATGGAGTGGTTAGGACCTAAACATTTCAAACACCATTCATGGGTGTCGGTGACAGAAATGGTACCGCCACATTTTGTGCACTTTTTAAAACCTGAGGCAGGTTTTTCCATGTTAAGGAAAAAAAAACCTGGGTGCACCTGAAAAAAAACAGATATCTTTTTTTTTAAAATAAAAATAGAAAAGAAAGACCGGCGGTACCGGTAGAGCGTTGGGGAAGGCAGACGCGACCACAAAAAGAAATAAAGAAATAAGGGAATTCTTCTGCGGTGACAGGAATACGACCTGCTGGCTCCGCGGAAAAAGAAGAACTGGAGAGAGGCAGTTGGGAAAGGCGGGAAGGCAGCACGCAGGCACTGTGGGATGCTCCCAAAAGCTTTCTGATTGGACGCTGGGGAGTGTTCCCGCTCAGGCTCCGTCGGTACCGACGATACCCATATGTGATGACTAGATTCCTGCTTGTTCCTGGAGTTATATAGAACCACAAGAAAAGGATCAAACACCTACCACCACTGGAATACAACTCAAGTCAACCCCAGGTCAGTAAAGAGTAAAATGTAATCCTCTCAACACTACCTCATTGCATACCTTACACTCCTACACACTTTCGTACCATACACACAGGGCATAAGACCAAACGAACAAATCCCCTTAATACACCTACATTCCACCCAACCTGATTGGATACCAAACACACCCCTCTCTAAAGCACATAATACCACACGTACTACACATACCCACCTCACAAATAGGGTACACACTAACCCAATCACAACAACCAACACCAAATGGGCCCTACTAAACGCCAGATCAATCAGGAACAAACCAAATACTATCCTCAACCTCATACAAGACAAAAGACTAGATGTAATATGCATCACAAAAACATGGCTAGATGACTCTGACCAGGTAATATTAAATCAAATCATCCCAGAAGATTACACAGCATTTAATTGCATCAGGACCCAAAAGAGAGGTGGAGGAGTGCTAATACTGAACAGAAAAGAATACAGATTCAAAACAATCTCTACCGCAAACATGACAGAATCCAACACAATCATTATAGCCAACAAACACCTCAGCATCTCCCTCACCTACAGAACCCCTGGAACCACAACGGAATAGCTCTCTATGGTACTGGAAACAATATGTGCACACAGCAAAAAGCTCAAACCCCTCATTGCACTAGGAGACTACAACCTTACCTCAACATCCACCAAGGAAGCTACATCATTCCTAAAAGCCATGGAATCGCTAAAATACCACCAAGGTATCAACACCCCAACACGGTACAACTCCGGATATGGTTTTCATCCCAAAGCACCTGGTGGATCAAGGCAAGATCACAACACCAACAATCACACCGGTTCCTTGGTCAGATCACCACCTAACTGAATTCACATCGACACTAAATGACACCATCCAACACAAGGAAAATGAGACCATAACCAGGAGAATTAGAGACTTCAAAAAAGAAGCATTCATAGACGAAATCGAACCATAACTTCAGCAGGACTATGAAACCCTTGACCTAGGCATAGTGAAATGGAACTCTATAATATCAAATGCAGCATCAACTCCTACAAGTACAAAAGCACAAACACGCAGGAGACCCAAAGCCCCCTGGTACTCAACTGATGTTAGAGACACAAAACGCACCCTACGAAGACTGGAGAGAAAATGGAGGTGAAACAAGTCCCAAGACTCCCTGATTCAATACAGAGACAAGCAAATGGAATACAACAATCTAATAAATGAACGTAAACAGCAACACCATACCATCCTAATCATGAAATCTGATAACAAACCAAGAGAACTATTTAGAATTGTACAAACACTAACTAAGGACACTACAAAGCATGATACCCACCATCTTAACCCGCAGAAATATGCAGACTACATAAAATCGAAAAACAACACCCTGACATGCTCCATCACACTGCAAACAGATGACCAAGAGATGATAAAGGAGCACCAACCTGGGAAGACTTCAGCATACCATCAAAACAACAAATTGAGGACATAATTAGTGGCCTCGATACAACAATCTCACCATCAGACCCATGCCCAGTAGCTTGGATCAAAGCCACCAAAACCCAGCTCTGCCATCACATTCACAAAATCGTCAAAGATTCACTCCAACAAGGATACATGCCGCAAACTCTGAAACACATCATGATAAGACTGATACTTAAAGGCAACAACCTCTTCCTCTCTGAACCAAAATCATACCGTCCTATCTCCAGTCTACCTTTCCTTGCAAAAATCATTGAAAAAAACAGTACAACACCAACTACAAGACCATATTAACTTCAGTGCTCCTCTGGACATCCATCAGCACGGTTTTAAACCCCAACACAGAGTTGAAACACTACTTACCTCCCTCTTCGACAATCTCTTAAAAGGCATAGACAACATAAAAAATGGATTCCTGCTTGTATTCATGGACATCTCTGCAGCCTTCGACACCGTGTCACATGCCAGACTACTGCAACGCCTGCAGCAAATAGGATTATGCAAAAATACGCTAAAATGATTTATTTCATACTTGGAAAATAGAATGCAACAAGTCAAATGCGCACAAAAGAAATCGTCACATTTCCCCGTTACGCAGGGAATACCACAAGGCTCAGCCCTATCATCAATGCTCTTTAAAATTGACATCCAGCCCATATATAACATCATCAAAAGTCAAAAGCTCCATTATCATATTTACGTTGACGACATCATGGTGTATGCACCAGTGAACCTATTAGTACTCAACATCACAACTATAACCAAATGCCTTGAAGATATGAACACCTGGTTTGCAGCCAATAATATGACAGTCAACTACGATAAAACTGAGGCTATGTTCATCACCAGGAACACTACCTTCACTCCACCACAAACCATCAGCATTTTAGATAAGCTTATAGTAGTTAAAGATGAGGTTAAATATCTGGGCATCACAATGGACAGAGGGCTAAACCTGAAATCTCACATCACAAAACTGCAAACAAGGCCTATCAACGCTTAAGGATCATCAGAAAACGCAAGCCATTACTCCGCCAGGATCACTTCCGCACAGTATGCCAAGCACTCATTACACCTCTGCTTGACTACGGAAACTCGTTATATCAAGGCCTCCCTCAACAAACCCTATACCCACTCCAAATGGTGCAAAACACTACGGCACGCATCATTACAGACACTCCAAGATCTGAGCACATCACCCCAGTCTTACAGCAACTACACTGGCTACCCATGATGGCCAGAGCAAAATACAAAATAATCCTAATCATCTTTAAAATCATCCACCAGCTCTTAGCAGAGGCACTCCAATACATCATAACGAAAAATACCTGTAACAGACCAAGAAGAACCAATAAAGACAACATGATCGGCACACCTGCAGGATTCCACAAGACTAAACAAACAACTTCAAAAAGAGCTCCCTTCTTACTAGCGCCGACACTCTGGAATTCCCTCCCAACAAGCCTGAGAGTATTAGATGACCTAATGGAATTCTGAAAGGACCTCAAAACCTATCTCTTTATTGAAACTTATCAGCAGACGGAAAGCACTCCTCACCCAAACAGCAGTACATCTACTGCCAATAATTCAATATTCACTCATCCCAAATAGGCATATAAGTTAATGCCATAACATCAACTCAATACCCACTCACCCCAAACACTCAGCCTAAACAAACATAATATAACATTGTTAATTACCTCGTACTGTCTATATGTTACCCCTATGATAAATGCATCCTTCCAATTGTACTGTCTACATGGTGTTAAGTACCTCTATGTTGTTATGTACCCCTATGTTAAATGTAACCCCTTTGATTGAAGGATAAGGTGGTATACAATTCTGTTTAAATAAATAAATATATAATATTCTATCTGACTAACATCAATAAGCAGATCAACAAAATTATAGCAAATCTGCAATACGACAAACACCATTCAAATATAATTACGTATGATGCGTATGACATTATCACATTTCTAACTTGAAAACCTATATCTTACTTGAAACCCATCCAAAATGAGAAACAGAAGGGGGCTAAACTGATGGTTTTATTTGCCCTAATGAAGGAATGGTTTTCAAAAAAATGTTTTTATTAACACTGGTACTACATAAAGTTACTTCTTTATGCAATGGAGTTATTTTTTACTTGGATACTGGAAGCACCCTTTATCATGCTGAAGTGTAAGAGTCATTTGGCTACTTGGATATATTGATGTTGTAGATTAGCTGATTCAGAAAACCTAAATGGACTGAAGGCCTTACAAAGGCCATGTTTTATAGCAGTTGTCAACCTTTGCCTGAGACATTAACTACTGTAATGTGTTTTCCAGATACAACAATAAAAACTGAGAAAATAAAATAAATTAGGTGCCAAGCTTCTTCACTGATTATAATCATTGCTTAATCTATTACAGCTCTTTCTATATAGGACAATTAAATCCCGAATACAGGAAACTAAAACCCAGGATGTCATTATCTATTAATACGAAAAATGGATCTTAAAATGTTAATCAAACTATTCAAAATGAACACAAAGATTGTCTTTTTTTTAACATAGAGAAATAACGATACTGTATATACCACAATTACAAAGATTACTTTTCTTTCATGAATATGAGTGAATATGCATATAAATATCTTACAAAAGGATTTTTAAATGGTCAGATTATTTTATACAATTCAAGTAATTACAGCATTTGCTTTCGTTATTAACTTTATTCTTTCAAACTTCAGGAGCCAGAATGAAGTTCCCAGCTCATTTGAAATGATGACTATTTTTGGCCTGACAGCCTTTCCTATTTTTATCTCAAACGTCCAATTTAATTAACATGTACTGGCCCCTGCACACTACCATGTTTATAAGGAGATCATTTTATAACAGGGCATATATATATGAGACGTCTATAAAGGCACTTGTTTAATCCTATTTTATAAAGGCAATCATAATCATATAGCGAAGTCACCCATAAACTTAAATACTTCCTCTTTTTTTTCTTTTTAAACCCAACAGCAGTGTATAATAGCCATGAGATGGAGGTGGTTCCGGAATGTACAGAATTTGATATCCCCCTAGACGCAGTCATATGCCGAAACATTGATGACAAATTGGGCATGATATAAGATAGGTACAGAGAGAGAATATATTTTTTTAATGTATTTATTTATAACATTTTAACAAACATATCCAGAAAAAACTTTGAATACAGCATAACAAAAAAAAACATTAGCACAATTAAGTATAAGTAGAAAAAAACTAGCATAAAACTAGTCCACAAGAAAAGAAAACCACAATAGGATCCAAGTATCGAAAAAAATAAGTAAAATACTACATAAGTACTAAGGCAAAATGAATATCATCAGGAGCAATGATTGAAAAAACACGGCAACCAGTACAGAAAGCTCATTCCCCCCAACATTTTCCCTATTCTGCAGAAATTGAACAAGTTTCTGGGGTTCAAAAAGGGAAATTGCTTAGACTGATACAAAACAACACACTTATATGAGTATTTTAATCTAAATTGGATACCCAGAACGGAGACTCGCTGATGCAAGGCCAGAAAGTCCCTCCACCTCTTCTGGGTATCTCTAGCCAAAACAGAAAATATAGAAATTCTTGACCCCATAAACTAAGAAACAAACATATTCTGAAAATATAAACGTAGAACAGAGTTGCGGTCGGATTCAAAGGCAAAGCCCACTAGCAAAGTGGCCCAACTTGTAACCACTTCCAAGGAGCTTTCCAAAACGCCCGAAAGATCCAACTGCCCTGATCCGGGAGCACCTCCAGAGTCCAAGTCTGTGCCCGGGGCAGATATTATAGCCACAACATATTGTATCCTCACAATAGGGGGCAATGCCTCAACAGGCATTTGCAGGACATCAGTAAAGTACTTACAGACCAGGTCTACAGGCGACATCAAAGGCGAGCGAGGGAAATTCCAAAACCTCAAGTTATTCTGCTGTAGTTGATTATCCATAAATTCACTCTTCCGTGCCTGGACCAAACACTCCTTAATATGTGCCCCTCCAAGAACATGCAGATCTTCAATATGGGACTCCAGTCGGGTCATCCGTGGAGCATGCTGAGCCATATCCACCTTCACTGACAAATACTGATCCTTAAAAGTCACCAACTCTTGGGTTAAAGTTCCCATCATAGGTAGAAGGGCTTGTTGAAGTGAGGAGATAGCTTCCCATAAGCTATCTAATGTAACCAATGCTGGTCTTTCCAAACCACCAAAACTCCGAACCGTCGGGTGCTGGTCTTCACTTGCACTCCAGGCGAAGTTCCCTCGGGAGAGAATCCCATGGCTCCACTCCCAGCAGCTGATATCACCAACGCCTGTAGGAGCGCCGGAGGCTTCCCTCTGCTGGAGCACCACTGAACGCTCTCCCACCTCGAAGGAAACACTTCCGGGTTGTGGTGGCAGCGTCTGAACGGGGCTAAGATCTACCCCACTATTCTGGTCTGCCGAAAAACCCAGCAGATCAGTCAAAGCCATGGTCGATGCCGAGGGAAGGCAAAACCTCGTGATGGACAGTTGTACCAAGCCCACCGAGGGCAACAGTATGCCTGAGGGCTTCTGGCTCCGCTGCTTCTTCTTTTTCCCGATTGGGAGATGGCTCGGAACAGCAATGCTCCTTGGAGCTCCCTCTTCAGCGTCCTACTCCACCGCCATCTTGGCTCAGATCAAAGATATAATATTATTGAGTCAAGAAGAAATTGCATGTCACTGGAGTCTGGCACATTAAACCATAATACAGTTAGGTCAAGTAACATTTATGGTGGAGAAGGTATTCTCAACCCTCCAACCTGACACCCCTTGCGAACACATGAACACCATTAATGTATGTAATATGATGATACCACTTGTAATCGAATGTTTCGTTGTACATAGTTAATCCCAGTTGATGTCCAAGTTAAGCTTCCAGTTCAATGTAAGTGCCCTGGCACAACCTTTGTTATATGTGAACCGCGCTGATTTCTAAGAGTGCGGTATATAAGAAACAATAAATAAATAAATAAATATAAAGAATAAAAGATAAAATTAAATTGTTTTGAGAGATAAATGAAGACAATGAAATAAGTACAACACTGGCTGTTCCTGATGCCTCTTTTTTTATAAGAATATGGTTTAGAAAAAGAAAAAAGAGGAAGTATTTAAATTTATGAGTCACCTCGGTATGTAATTATGATTGACCAGGAGGTTTTAACCCGATGAAAGAGTTTTTAAAATTATTTTATAAAGACTATATAGATGCCTATGTGACTTTATAAAATAGGCTTTCAGAATCAGCCCCAACATCCTGCAAATGCCCACACAAATTTACGTTTGATCTACAAAAAATGGTATAAATGTAGGCTCCATAGGTACTACTTCACCCAAAAGATGCCTTTGTGAATGTCTATCCATAGATTGCATAAAAGTACTACACCCTTTCTATGTGCCTACTTTTTATGGGGCTATGTGGTCAAGCAATTTTATAAAAGCTTTTTTCTATGTGCAAAACAGGCTTTACATGCTGATGAGGTTGCCCCTGACCCTGAAAGCTTGATAAAAAAACAGTTTTTCTGATAGATGTATCCCACCCCATCTTAAGCGTGGGCTGAACAATGTGAGGTGTTGCAGGGCTCTCTCTGGATCAGACTTAAGAAGATTCCTCATCATTCATCTTCCAATCTCAGCCAAACATCTTTCAATAAGGGAGTAGGCACAATCTAATGCAGGGGTCTCAAACTCAAATTGCTTTGAGGGCCAAATGAGGACTTGTAAAGTAACCCGGGGGCCGCATAAGACGTGGGGCCTCATTTGCATAAGGGGCCTCATTTGCATAAATATTTGCATAATGTTACCATACACTAACTTTTAGTAAACATGCCTCTTAATGAGTATGGATAAAGAAAGACTAAAAGATTCAGAAATAGGAAGACAATAATTAAACTGGGAACCCCAAAAGCCAAACTTGGAATGTACAACAACACTGTAGAAATAAAACTATAAATTAATTTCCTCTTGTACTAAACAAAGCGCAAACAATGATGCACATTTCCCAGAGCTGACATATTCCAGTTAATAAATTCAAAATAAAGAGATATTTTTCTACCTTTTGTGCATTTTTTTTCAGTTGCAATTGCTCCAGCCACTTCTGGTTTCTTCGTGTCTTCTGCTATCTCCATCGTCTGCTGTCCATTTGTCCTTTCTTCTCTCTTCTAGTTTTTTTTCATTCTCTCTCCCTACATCTGCTTTAACATACTAATCTTTCTCCTTTTGCTCTTTCCTCATTCCTATTTCATCCACTCAAATTTTACCCCTCCATCCTCAATCCCCACTTACTCTCCCAATACCTGGCCAATTGTAGATTTGTCTTCTCTTCCAGACAAAATATTTTTCCCCTCTCCATTTCACTTTCCCAGCTCCATCCCATTCTAATCCTCCCCCAACATCAGCTCCCTTCTAGTTCCAGCCCCACCCAGCATCTGCTCCTTTCTAGTCCCTGCATCAGTCCATTTCCAGTCCTATCCTAGCCTCACCATCAGCCCATTTCCAATCCTAGCCCCCCATCAGCCCATTTCCAATCCTAGCTCCCTCCCCTCACAGCCCATTTCCATTCCAAGCCCCCCTCCCCATCAGCCATTTGCAGTTCAAGCCCCCCTTCCACTCAGCCCATTTCCAGTCCTAGCAACCCCCCCAGCCCATTACCAGTCCTAGACCCCCCATAGCCCATTACCAGTCCTAACCTCCCCATAGCGCACTTCCAGTCTTACCCCCATCACCCCATTTTCAGTCTTACCCCCCCCCCCATAGCCCATTACCAGTCCTAGTCCCCCCATAGCCCACTTGCAGTCGTATCCCCCATCACCCCATTTTCAGTCTTACCCCCCCCATAGCCCATTACCAGTCCTAGTCCCCACCATAGCCCACTTGCAGTCGTATCCCCCATCACCCCCATTTTCAGTCTTACCTCCCCTCATAGGCCATTACCAGTCCTAACCCCCCAATCAGCCCACTTCGTCCTAACCCCCATCTGCCCATTTCCAGTCCTAGCCCCCACCATAGCCCATTACCAGTCATAACCCCCACCTGCCAATTGCCTACTTCCAGTCCTAACCCCCATCTGCCCATTTCCAGTCCTAGCCCCCACCATAGCCCATTACCAGTTATAACCCCCCAGCCCATTACCAGTCATAACCCCCCCCCTGCCAATAGCCCACTTCCAGTCCTAACCCCCATCTGCCCATTTCCAGTCATACCCCCCCACCATCTGCCCATTTCCAGTCATACCCCCCCCCCATCTGCCCATTTCCAGTCATACCCCCCCCCATCTGCCCATTTCCAGTCATACCCCCCCATCTGCCCATTTCCAGTCATACCCCCCCCCCATCTGCCCATTTCCAGTCATACCCCCCCGACAGAGGAAAACAAAAAAAACCCCAAAACCCTGACTTCTGCCGTTGCCGCGCCGTGGCAGCGGCAGAATCAATTGTCAAATAAAAAAAAAAGACTTCTGCTGCTCAAGCAGCAATATCACCTGTCCTGCGGCCCCTTCCCCTGTGCCCGGAGATCCGAATCTGCTCATCAGCGGCGTGCTTTTCAAGCCGCGAAGAGTATTCCCCTCTCGCGTGGTTTCAAGCCGCGCGAGAGGGGAATACTCTTCGCGGCTTGAAAAGCACGCCGCTGATGAGCAGATTCGGATCTCCGGGCACAGGGGAAGGGGCCGCAGGACAGGTGATATTGCTGCTTGAGCAGCAGAAGTCTTTTTTTTTTTATTTGACAATTGATTCTGCCGCTGCCACGGCGGCAACGGCAGAAATCAGGGTTTTGGGGTTTTTGTTTTTCTCTTTCGCGGGCCGCACAAAGTTGTCTCGCGGGCCGCATGCGGCCCGCGGGCCGCGTGTTTGAGACCCCTGATCTAATGTATCTGACACTGGAATAAATATTTGAACATAATAGTCCCAAAGTGATTAACAGTAATTTACATTTAGGGGTATGTTTACTAAACCTTCTTAATGTGCGCCCAGCGTTAGTGTGCAGGATGCCATATAAGGAGTGGACGTTTCAGTTTAAAGTAGCAAAACGGGATTAGTGCGCGCGCTCTTGTGCGCTGCGCACATTAGCGCACGAGTAACGTGCGCGGGAAGCATAAGCAGGTGCGCTGATGTGCAAACAGAGGAACAGGGCTGCAGTACAATGGTGAAGACACTGACAGATGGTGCAGGGGTCATGGGTTCAATCCCCCACTGTGCCCAATGAATAAGGCTGGCTGAGGCACTACCATTTATGTGTAATATTGCATTATGAGGCATTTTAATTTTATTTTAATTACTGCTGCTAGCAAACGCACTCTCAAAGCGCTGTAACATAAGGTGCTGCATAAGGCACCCCATAAAGTACCCCAGAGGGCACATTTTAAAGTGCACTGTCCGCCAAAGCACCTTACAATGTTGCTTAAAGGGTGGCCTATAGGGCGCCATATAGGGTGCCCTATGAGGCACGGCAAGGTCATAGCACTGTTTTTGATGGCAGCACTGTGCATTTAAACGCATGGAAATCTTAAGTAGGTGCGCTGACATGCAAGGAGGAACAGCAGTGTAGCACAATGGTTAAGGCACTGAGTGATGATACAGGGGTCATGAGTTCGATCCCCAGTGTGCCTAATATTTAAGGCTGGCTGAGGCATCAGCTTTGACATGTAAGTATTGTTTCCTGTGGCACTTTATTTGTATTTTATTAATTGCTGCCAGCAAACACACCCTCATGTGCCGTAACCTAAGGTGCCGCATAAGGCACCCTATAAGGCACTCCATAGGGCACATTATAAAGTGCACTGTCCGCCACGGCACCCTATAATGTCCCCTATAGGGCACCCTATAAGTCGCTCCATAGGATACTGTATAGTACACCTTATATGGACGGTAACCATAAGGTGCCCTATAGGGCGCCCTATAAAGCGCCCTCGGAGGCACCTTATGGGTACAGTACGCTGAGGGTGTTTTTGCTGGCAGCACTAATGTACATTAAAAATAGATAATGCTTTAGACAGCCCTATCAAATAACCCCACTGTGGGTTTGAACCCATGACTTCTGGCTCCACTGGCAGTGAAGTAACCAGTGGGCTACAGCTCTATAGCTGCTAGCAAGCCCCTGGCTGGCTGCAGAAGGACTGCACGTCACCACACAAACAGTCTGCTGTGGTCACCAGGATAGGGTTAGCCCACCCGTACCCATGATGCACTGCACATGCAAATCAGCCGTCTACAGATGAACACAAGATGGGGTATGCACCCCCACAGCACCTCGGCCTGGTAGGAGAAACTGACCATGTGTGTTACTGGCACAGAGTAGCTACACACCATCACATTGTGCGGGTACTGTGCTCACCCTGAGGGTGCGGTGGGGCGCCCAGCACCAGGTCCACAGCACCTTCCATGGCAGAAATAGGCCATGCTGTAGGTCCCCAGCAGTCCTAGTGTGTGAGATAGGTAGTTCCTGCAGACACACTTTGGATACATCTGTATTTCTCAGTCAGGTTTGACCCTTATGGACCCATAGGCAGATTATGTACCACCACCCAACCCACCCTCTGGGGCTGAGGGTGGGAAACAGGGTCTCCCACCGACAGATCCACATTTTACGTCCCTGCAATGGCAGCAGTAGAGGGGACCACCAACCACAGTCCTGCTGGGGAAAAGACACCCTACAGGGTAGTCAATGCAGCTCTGTACACATCTATAAAGCAATAGCAGACAGACATTAGGCCCGGAAATACACAGCTGCACCCCACCATAATCTGATATTCTCCTGCAGCAAGCCTGCAGCCACTGCACCCTGCAAGGTGTTCCAGCAAGACACATACTAGCTGCAGACAGTCTGATAGCTAGGCCATAGGGCATGTTCCTGGAGGAGATGCATGCACCCAGAACTGGGATGTCAGCATACACACCAAGCAGATAAGTCAGTGATTGGGCCCCAAAAGGGAACCTAGAAATATCACATGAAAGAGATATTATAGGGCACTATGGGGGAACCTAGCCATGTCGTGGTCACTGCTCAGTCAGGGTGAGAGTGAACTCCCAGCAGGACATACTATGGCCACCCTGTCTGTGCAGGTGGTGGCCGGGCACTACAATGTCCCAGCCATTGCCCTATGCAGATGCATCCTGGCCAGGCCACCCTGTCCGGGCTATACCCATGGTACCTTGCTCCTCATTATGCACATTGGCAGGCCAATACTGGCAACAGTGCTGGCAGTGTGGGCTGTGGAGGGTGTTTGCAGCCACCACACACTGGATAGACAGACACACAATCCCACACCTATGCCAGCATTGTGCTACTATAGAGGTGTTTAGCAGCCCTGGCCACCACACCAGTCCTGAGCACAGTGCAGGCATGGATATGGTACGCAAAACTGTTGGGGGTCAATCCCCAGGGTGGTAAACACTGTCAGAGACCAGACCTGAAGCACACCCCACAGACATCAGAAAGGTTGCTATGATGGAGCTCAATCAGCAAACTGTGCTTAATGTAGGAATTGCTATCTGCCAGTAATCATAGCAACCTTTTGATAGCTGTGTACCGTATTCCCAGGTGTAGGGTGGCATTGCTAAGGTATGCAAGTGCTAGTATTGGGAGATGCACGCAGGGCCCAATGTCCTGCCTCTCCAGGGGGCATTGGCTAATGGAGCCTGTGGGTGTGGGTGTGTCTGCCCCTGTTGGCTGCTGCTTTACGGCAGAGGTTCCCAACTCCAGTCCTGGTGTGGCAAACACTGTTCGGGTTTTCATGCTGTCCCTCATGAATATGCATGAGATACATCTGCATACCATGGGGGTGGTGCATAGATATGCAGCACAGGCATCTTTATTAGAGGCAGCATGGAACCTGAAAGGTGTTTGGCCCTCCAGGACTGCATTTGGGAGACTCTGCTGTAGGTAATGCGCCTGTTTATGGAGTCTGTGCTCTGTAGGGTAAAATGTAGGTGTTTTGGGCATGTTTACGTCATATGCAATAAAGGTTCTGTCTGTATTAGCACATTGTAGTAGTGGGTAAAATATGGGGACTGGGTTGGCAGGCACCATAGCTGGGACTTGAACCTGTGACCTTCTGCCTCCAAACACACTGGTTGTGTGCACTGCACCACCGTGTTGCTACAGAGACAGTGCATTCCCTGGTGATACCATGACTGTTTGTCCGGCAGGGCCTGTCTGTTGCAGTGCATGGCACCCACCTACACAGGGCTAGGCCATGGTCTGCTCTGGGCAGCTGCCACTGCCCCCCCTCCACCACCATGCTGACATGCCTTTCTGCTGGTGGTGCTGGTGGTGTGCAGTCTCAAGCCATCCAGTATGCAGGTAGGCGGCTGCCTATGGTGCATGTTCTGGGGTAGGGGTGCCTGCATAGGCATCCACGCTTCCCCCCAACACTGCCTGCCAATGTTCTGTGCCCTTGGAGGTACCTGCTGGGTACTATCCCGTGACACTGTGATAAACACTCTCGTGCCCATGTTGGGCCCTCATCAGTTGCTGTCTGGCTGCTGTTCAGTTTCAGCATTCCTAAGTGCCACCTAGGCATCTGCCTAGTCCGCATTGTGCCCCAGCTGCACCACAGCATGTGCCGCCTGCAGCCCTCTGTATCCCCTTTCCCAGCATCTGTCCAGTTGCCCATTCCGACATGCCCGCCCTGCTGTTGTGGAACATGTGCATGCCATAGGTAACCTCTCCAATGGAGAGGGAAACCCTGATCAGTGCTATTTCACTGTGGGATCATTCACCTTGTATGGGGACGGAGCGTAGACCCTTCCAAAATTCATATTTATTTTTTGGGGCTTTCTTGGGAGTATTTTTTGATGTTTCCCATTACTATCACTATTGCCCAGCTTGATTATGATTTTTTCTTATTTTGTTGGGGTCATTTTCAATGTTTATTTGCACTTTTGTTCCGTGCACATGTATCACACTTATCACTTTTTTGTAGGTTTCCCTGGTTTTGCTGTACATTGCTGACAGAAATGGTTTCTTTTCCCTTTAAATCAGCTCTAACGCGAGGTTTTCACTTGCGTTAGTTTTGGCCTCGGATTTCACATCGTTAGTGTGTGGGGAGCCTCTCCCCTCCCACTCTCCACCCATTGACCCCTTCTCTCCGCCCCTGGGGAGCCTTCCTCCGCCCTTCCGGGAGCCTTTCCCCGCCTTCAGCGCTCATTTGCGCTGCTGCGCGCGTGAGCGCGCACTAAGGCACATTTGTGCCCCGTATAGCGTCATTATCACGCGCTAAGATACCTTAGCGCGCGATAATTGCACAGCGCGCACGTTAAGAAGGTTTAGTAAACATACCCCTTAGTTACCCAAGTCTGCAATTTTGCAATTATCTTAGATTTTGTTGTAACTATGGAGGATTAGGTTAATGCAGTCATTAGGAAAATGTTTACAAAACTTCCTATATTGATCTATAAGACATTAAAAAACAGAGACAACCTACTTGGGTGTAAATATATATGTAGATATCAACCAAACAGGTTGCTAAGAACACAAAATGAAATTTGTTTTATGCTTTCTTTGCCTAATAATTTTAGAGACTTTATGATATCAGAAGATAGTCATTGAGAGGCAATGCCCTTCAATCTGGAATAGTCTTTCTCAAGAGCTTAGAAGTGAAAGAAATCATTTAAATTTTAGAAAGAAACTAAAACCTGGCATTTTGAAGAATGATTACAAGAGACAGGAATAAGTGATGCAGCTGGATTACCCTAACCTGACGCAAATGCTGAGGTGATGCATTCCTTACATGAAATGCAGCCATTGCAGTGGTACACAGCTGTCACTGGCATGCACCTCTGACGCGTAACTAAGTTCCTTTGCATGCTTGACCATGCAGACTTTCTACACTTCAAATTCATGCTTCTCTCTTTCCAGTCAGCCATAGCACTTGCCAAACAAGATTATTATGTCCATTTGACTAACTTTGTTGTCTCTGACCCTCGCTGTCTTTTTACAACTCTCAACCCTCTCCCTCAACGTACCTCCGCCTCCAACCCCTCTCTCCTTTCTGACCAGATCTTGGCTAACTACTTCCATGACAAAATTCACCAGATCACACTCAAATTCTCCACAAGATCAGCTACTTCCCCTCCTCTCCCTCTTCACTCCCAACCTTCCCAGCGAGGGAAGGATCAAAGCCCTCGGGAAGTCTGACTGCTGATGTAGCTGCACATGAAATGAAAGTCAGAAGCTGTAAAGATGTTTTACACATTGGAACATGTAACGTACGAAGCATGAACCAAGGGAAGTTGGAGGTGGTCAAGAATGAAATGGAACGTGTACAACTTGATCTTTTGGGTGTCAGCGAACTGAAATGGACTGGCATGGGGCACTTTGCATCAGATGATCACATGGTCTACTATGCTGGAAATGAAAGACAAAGAAGAAATGGTGTTGCATTTATAATAAAGAAGAAACTTGCAAGAACTGTAATGAAATACAATGCAGTCAGCGAACGCTTAATCTCTATTTGTCTACGAGGATTGCCTATCAACACAACTATAATTCAAGTATATGCCCCAACAACAGCTGCAGAAGAGAATAAAATTGAAGAGTTCTATGAACAAGTACAAGCTGAAATTGACAGAATATGCAAACAGGATATCCTGATTGTCATGGGTGACTGGAACGCAAAAGTTGGCAACAAAGGAGGAGGCAAAGTAGTTGGAAAATATGGACTTGGCAACAGAAATGAAGCTGGAGAAAGACTGATAGAATTCTGCAAGACCAATGATCTATTCATCTCAAACACTTTCTTCCAGCAACACAAGCGGCGACTGTACACATGGACTTCACCCAATGGATAGTATAAAAATCAAATTGACTACATCTGTGGAAGTCAACGATGGAAAAGCTCTGTAACATCAACAAAGACAAAACCTGGAGCTGACTGTGGTACAGATCATCAACTACTAGTATGCAAACTCAAGCTAAAGTTGAAAAAGAGCAAACCACTCATGAATGCAGCAAAATATGACCTTGAGAATATACCACTGGAATTTAAAGACTGCCTGCAAAATCGATTTGCTGCTTTAGATACAAATGACAGAGCTCTGCAAGAGTTATGGAATGACATCAAGAAGGTTGTGTTGGAAGAAAGCGAGAAGTTTCTACAAAAAGTGAAAAAGCAAAAACGGCCAAAATGGATGACGGAAGAAACTCTGAAAATTGCCCAGGAACGCAGAGAAGCTAAAGCCAGAGGAGAAAGAAAGACAATCACAGAACTCAACAGAGATTTCCAACGTGCAGCAAGACAGGACAAGGAAAAGTACTACAATGACACTTGCAAGGAAATAGAAGCAGAAACTATTAGAGGAAGAACAAGATCGGCTTTCCTAAATCTACGAGAGTTAAAGAAAAAGTTCCAGCCTCGAATTGGAATGTTACAAGATGCTCAAGGTTCTATGTTGAATGATGCTGAGAAGATCAAGAAAAGGTGGAAGGAATATAGAGAGTTTTTATATGATAAAGATCAAGTGGACCAACTGCCATTTCAACCTGTACCTTATGATCAGGAACCACTGGTGATGAAAAAAGAAGTTGAAGCAGCATTGAAAGCCTTATCAAAGAACAAAGCACCAGGCATTGATAGCATTCCCATAGAAGTATTGAAGCAATCTGATGCAGCTGTTACCATACTTACAAGGTTCTGCCAAGAAATATGGAAGACAACATCATGGCCAACTGACTGGAAAAGATCTGTGTTTATACCAATACCAAAGAAAGGTGATCCAACTGACTGTGGAAATTATCGCACAATCACTCTGATCCCACATGCCAGCAAGATTCTACTGAAGATTATTCAAAAGAGACTACAACCATATCTGGAACAAGAACTACCTGAAGTGCAAGCAGGGTTCAGGAAAGGACGAGGAACGAGAGACATCATTGTGGATGTGAGATGGATCCTTGAAAAGACTAAAGAATACCAAAAGGATATCAATTTGTGCTTTATTGACTATAGCAAGGCTTTTGACTGTGTAAAACCATGAGAAACTCTGGGCCACATTAAGAAGAATGGGTATACCAGAACACCTGATCATTCTCGTGCGCAATCTGTACATTGATCAAGAAGCAACAGTTCGAACGGAACAAGGAGAAACAGAATGGTTTAAAATAAGCAAAGGTGTAAGACAAGGCTGCATACTTTCCCCCTACCTGTTTAATTTATATGCAGAACAAATCATCAGAGAAGCAGGATTGTATGAAGACAACAGAGGTGTGAAAATTGGTGGAAGACTCATCAACAACCTTCGCTATGCTGATGATACTACATTACTGGCTGAAAGTGAAGATGATCTTAAACATTTGCTTCTCACAATCAAAGAACATAGTCTCAAAATGGGCCTGCACCTTAATGTAAAGAAGACAAAGATCATGACAACTGGCATAATCAACAGGTTCATTGTTGAAGAAGAAATTGAAATTGTGAACAACTTTAATATACTTGGATCAACTATCAATAAAGAAGCAACAAGCAGTCAAGAAATCAGACGACGCATTGTTCTTGGCAGAATGGCTATGAAAGACCTAGATAAGATTCTCAAGAGCAGAGATGTCTCTCTCCATACAAAGATTTGACTTGTTCAAGCCATGGTATTTTCAATAATATCATATGGATGTGAAAGCTGGACAGTGAAAAAGACAGACAGGAAGAAAATTGATGCCTTTGAATTATGGGGCTGGCGGCGAATACTGTGCATACCATGGACTGCCCGAAGAACAAACCAGTCGGTACTAGAGGAGATCAAACCTAAGCTTTCTTTAGAAGCTCAGATGACAAGACTTCGACTTTCATACTTTGGACACATCTTGCGAAGAGAGAGATCATTAGAGAAAGACATCATGCTTGGCAAGATAGGTCAACGCAAAAGAGGAAGGCCAGCAATGAGATGGCTCAATAAAATAGCAGCAGCTACGGGTACCACAGTCTGTCAACAATGAGCCGCCTGACTGAAGACCGAACACAATTTAGGATAGCTATCCAGAGGGTCACCATGAGTCGACTCCGACTCGATGGCACTTAACAACACCAAGGGGTCCAGTGTAGGGTTCTAAAGACGGAGGTGGATAATGCTTCCAAGAAAAGGGAAAGGTGCCTGAGGATAGTTATTATTGATCAAGGGGAGAAGACCTGGGAAGATTCCTGCAAGATTAATCTCAATTAAGCTTGAAAGAAATGCATCTGAGAGGGTATGATGGGGCCTGAGGGTGGTTGATGGGACCTTGGTAAGCATGAATTGTGTGACTAGATCACAAGACCAAGTATGAGAAAAAGAAGGTGCATCGGTAGAATCAGTGGGGTAGGTGGTGGGTGATAGTCTGTGGCGATAATGAGATCCAGAGGTCTAGTAACTTCTTCCTGAAAAATGATGCAAAGAATTTTAAAGAAGGACTGATTCCTTTCTTAGATCTATGGATGTAGGACTGATTCAGGGAATGGGAGTCAGGAGGAGGAAAGGACAGTCTCCCTGGGAGACACTTCTAGGAGGTACCTGACCACCCTGAAACATCTGGAGGTGGGAGCGAGGAAAATGCCACAAAGAGGATGAGAGGCCATGCTTCCCAGACCTTTTAGGTTGATCCTCTGGAAGACGATGCGATTTGGATGCTCCCTGTTTCTTGACCAGCTTCTCCAAGTCCTCCACAAGCTTCCCCTTGAAGGGAAGTCCAGATAACCAGGATTTGTGCGCCATGTCTGCTGACCAATGGCAAAGCTGAAGCCAAAGCCAAAGCCAATGCCTGGCACAGAGGAGCACCACACCTTCAGTCCACAAAGCACAAAGAAAAAGCAGGATTTTATGTAATAATTATTTATGTATATATTTAAAGGTCATAGTCCCCTGAGGAAGGCCGTCGGGTTGAAACACGTGTAGAGCAGACTTACTCTCAATAAAGCTCTCAGTCCTTCCAGTGGTGGTTTGTTTCCTGCTTTTTCTTTGTGAAGCCAAAGCCAATGACATGCCACCAAGAAAAGACAATATCCTTGGCCACAAAGCAGACCAAATCATACATATGGGGCCCACCAAAAAACCCACGGCTGACTCTTGAAGCACTGAAGTCCTGCATGAGCCATAAGCATTCTGCAAACTACTGTTTGGAGAATAAGGGAGGCAGCCGAAAACTGGCTCTTTAGGATGACTCCAACCTTATGATCCTCTTAATTCTAAAGGGCAACACCACCCTCCAGTGGAATAGCGGTGTACTTAATAATGGATAGCACCTGCACATCCACCTGGGGCAACCACATCCAGGCAGCAAAGTCCTCCTGAGGGAGAGCACAGAGCCTACTCATGCCCCCACCCTCTTTCAATGGGGTAGCAGTTGAGTTGCATTCCATGCATATCATGAGGGTTTTATGACCCCCACAGGAGGGAATGTACCTGAGACTCCTGCTCCGCCGATACAGCAGCTGATGTGACACTAGTTTCTCTTTCTGAAACAAAGAATGATGAGAGAATCATCCTGGTTGTCCAGTGCCCAAGGCTTGTCCTCCATACATAGAGTCACCATCCAATCCCTTAAACTCAAAATGGGATCCATAGTACAGAAGGGTTGATCCAAGTTCCACAAATCCATCCTCTTCTAGGGGCGCTTATGAGGAAGGGCCCCTGCATGGCTATGCCCATCCCACTTTGTCTCGAGGGGCTTCGCCTTGAGTGAAAGGAGAAACTGCAAGGTGGTCTGAATGGGTCTGAGATTGCCATGTCAGGCCATACTTCCTGAAGAAAGGTGAAGAATTCTGGAGAATATAGACCAGAGTCTTGGAACTCTCTATCTGACTTGGCCGTCCACCTAGTGGGAGGCAGGCTGGACACCAGGGAATCTGAGCACCAAAGAACGAATGCAGAGATCTCGAGCAGGGGCACTGTTTCTCTCTTCAGCTGACCCCATTGCCACCTGCAGAGACGACAAGGTACAAGAGAAGTCCATGTTTACCAACTACAGAGATGGAACCTCAAGAAGTGAGATGCTGCCTCCATGGATAAAGAACAGCAGCATCTGCTAACAGACAACCTGCGCCTACATCATGCAGGGTGCCTTCCTGAAGCAAGATCTTCTGTCCCACCAAGGCATGCTGGGGTAAGCTGCGCTTATTGCATGCACTGCAGAAATGTGGAGCTATTGTGCATTGTGAAGGAGGTGCTTAGATGGTGCATGCATGACATGCAATAAAGGTACACAGATACCTCATGTGTCTACACATGCAGCACATGTTAATGCACAGCCAGGTGCCAGTAGCATGCATCCACAGCGCAAGCAGAAGATGGAAACCAGTGGGGAAAAAGACTACAATGCTGCTGCTCCTGTATCCAACAATCGCCCTACCCAGCAGCCAAAGTCAGGTGCCCCCACAGGCAACTTTAAAATAAGCATAGAAGCGTAGATTTGACAGAGACAGGAAATTTAGATATGGTACTTGCCTCTGGGGAGTCCAAGCTGAAATGGTGCTGGGCTCAATGCTACTCCTCTGCAGCCAAGTCCTGCAGCCACATACCTCTTGAAACCTTCATTCAATCTTCGGGAGAGAGCCAGGAGAGGAGAGGAATAAGACACCAAGGCTGTGCTAGCCTCAGGGTCTTAATCCAACCATTCTGGCTGTTCAACCCGCCCTTAAAAGGATAAGGAGGGGGAACTAAACTGAAATTCCTCCTCCTCTAGCAAATCCAGGAGGGCATCGGTGTTAAGGGTGACCCAACGAGTGAGAAAGTGAGAAAGTCACTGCTAAGAGTGGTTACTCACAAGCTAAATCATTCAAGAAAATGGATGCCTTGCCTGGCTGAGATCTTCATTTGGCTATGAATATATCAGGGTTATTTTAAATTAAATAGTCTACCAGCCTAAAAAGAATCAAAACAAATTTTCAAAGTTATGTAGTAAGAAGAAGAGGATCATGGTAAGATCAATGGCCATGTATAATTCTTGCTATATGTTTGTGATTTTTGTCTCAATTCCCAGGACAGTCTTCTAGCTACTTTTATTAAAATATGCTTATGATATAACACCTAATTATACAGAGACTGTTTTCATATAGGAAAAAAGGTCTGAGTCTATTTCTAGCTGATCTGCAAGTCACTGCAGTCATTGATAATTCAATCATCTTATACTGTCTGCATTAAAAAGATTATCTCACATTTACTACCTCATGCTTGGATCAGAAAAGGCATAGCTGGAATGAGGTTGCAAACTCTTAAGGAGTTTCCGTGGCAAATTCCAGGATGAATAAGGGAACAAGTTTGTGGGTGGATATGATTGCTAAAGGGTGCGACGAGAGCTGGGAGATAATCTATATTTACCGTAATTATATAAAACGGGAGTTTCAGGAGTTCCTCTACTTGCAGTTTCTTCTGTATATGAATGTCCCGAACTGTTACGCTATTACTGAAAAGTGTCACCATGTAGCATAGTTAACTCACCTGTAACAGGTGTTCTCCAGGGACAGCTGGAATCAGTCCTCACTTATGGGTGACGTCGGCACTGACGGAGCCCACGCGGAGCAATTCCCCAGCTTTCAAAGAAAGCCTTTGGGATTGCTGCCAAGCATGCATGGTCCTCTTCCTGCCCAAGGGTGCCATCTTGCTCAGTCAGGTCCCATAGCTAGAGCCCTACTAAGCAGATGACAAGGGAAGGGTAAAAATAGCAATTCTTCAGGGGAGGTGGGAGGGTAGTGAGGACTGATTTCTGCAGTCCCTGGAGAACACCTGTTACAAGTGAGTAACTACGCTTTCTCCAGGAACAAGTAGGAAGTCAGTCCTCACTTATGGGACTCCCCAGCTACAGGCTACCAAAGCCAGTGAACAAAAACGCCTCCACGAAGTTGTGAGCAGAAGCAGGCGATCCGAAGGGAGCCTGAGTCCTCGGGTCCTCGGGGGCCAGCTCTCAGTAGCCACAGAAAAGGGGCGGAGGGCAGGAGTTGCTTATACCCTGAACAGATTACAGAGTACAGCCTGGTCGAAGGCACTGCCCCAGCGGGACTCCCTCTCCAGGCAGTAATGTGAAGCGAAGGTATATGCTGAAGACCAGGTCGCAGCCCAGCAAATGTCTGTCAGAGGCACTGAGCGGAGAGAAGCCACCAACGCTGCCTTGGCATGGATGCTGTGAGCGGTGACCCGCCGATCCAGCAGAGCCCCAGCCTTTGCCTGAGCGAAAGTGATGTAGTCCACCACCCAGATAGAGAGGGTGCGCTTGGTGACTGCAAGCCCCAAATGGTTAGGATCGTAGGCAATGAAGAGCCGGACGGACTTGTGATTACCCTGGGTGCACTGCAGGTAGAAGGCGAGAGCCCTCTTGCAGTCAAGTGTATGCAAAACCGCCGATGCCTGGTCGGTGTGAGGCATCGGGAAGAAAGTCGGTAAGACTATCTCCTAGTTAAGATGGAAATCCAAGACAACTTTCGGAAGGAACTTAGGGCGAGTCCGGAGGACCACCCTGTTCCCATAGAACCTGGTGTAAGGGGCCCCGGCCATGAGGGCATGCAGCTCACTGAATCGCTGAGCCAAGGTCAGCGCCACCAGGAAGACTACCTTCCAGGAGAGGTACCGAAGCGAGCACATCACCATCGGCTCAAAGGATGGCTGCATCAGCTGAATTAGCATGATGTTCAGGTCCCACTCTGCCGGCGGAGGCTGGATGGGGGGTTTGGAAAACAAGAGGCCCCGCATGAAGCGGGAGACCAGAGGCTGGCCCGAGAGGGGTTTTCCCTCGACGGGGAAGTGGTTGGCTGAAATGGCGCTCAGGTGAACCCTGATTGAATTGGATTTCAGCCCAACCTGTGAGAGGTGGAGGTGGTACTGGAGAACCCGCAGGGTGGAGCAGGAGAACGGATCGATATGGAGCTCGGAGCACCACACTGAGAAGCGCTGCCACTTGAAGGTGTAGGCCCACCTCGTAGAGTCCTACCTCAAAGCAAGCAGGACTTCCTCGATCTCCTCTGGGCAGTGCAGAGAGGCTAAAGAGATCTGCTCAGCCACCAAGCTGTTAGGGATAGAGAGCCCAGGCTTGGGTGAAGCACCCATCCCTCCTCCTTTGTCAGCAGACCTGGAGCACTGCCACGGGGACTGGAGACTCCGAGGAGAGTCGGAGTAGCAGCGGGAACCAAGGCTGGCAAGGCCACTAGGGAGCCACGAGGATCGGTCCCGCTGAATTTTGTGGAGGGTCCTTGCAATGAGAGGAGTGGGGGGAAACGCATACAGAAGCCCGGAGGTCCAGCTCAGAAGGAAGGCATCCGGGGCTACCCTGCTCAGGTGTGATATCGGACTGCAAAAATGGTGGAGGTGTGCGTTCGCCAGATTGGGGAAGAGGTCTATGGATGGAGTCCCCCAGCGGCGAAACAGGTGGAGAACCACCTCTGGACTCAGGCGCCACTCATGCGGGAGGAGAAGCCTACTGAGTCTCTCCACGAGGATGTTGTCTTGGTCCGGGAGGTAGACCGCTCTTAGCATCATACCCCGGTGCACGGCGAAGGAACAGAAGAGGACTGCCTCCAACAGAGGTGGCGGGAGCCCGTACTCCCTTCCTTGTTTATGTAGAACATTGCGACCGTGTTGTCGGTCTTCACGAGCACCGACTTGTCTCACAAGTGGTGCTCGAAGACCTTCAGAGCCAAATGGACCACTCGAAGCTCGAGGAGGTTAATCTGCTGCAAGGATTCCTTGGGTGACCATCGTCCCTAGGTACGGAGGTTGCCACAGTGGGTTCCCCATCCCGACAGTGAGGCATCCGTCGTCAAGACGAGCTTGTGGGGTGGGGTCTGGAAGGGCATGCCCCGAAGGAGGCTTTGGGAATTCCGCCACCACTCCAGGGAACTGGATAGAATGTGTGAGACCGGGATGGGGTCCCGGAGTCAGCCCGAAGCCTGGGACCATTGCGCTCTGAGGCACCATTGAGCCACTCCCATATGAATGCGAGCATGGGGAATGACGTGCACAGTTGAGGCCATGTGCTCCAGAAGGCACAGCATGGTCTGTGCCAAGACTCTGGATTGGCTTTGGACCTCTGCAGCCAGAGCACAGAGGAGGTCCACACACGCTCGAGGAAGGAAGGCGATCGTCCATTCTGTATCAAGCAGATGGGGCTTCTTACTGTGCTGCGTCTTCCGAGGAAGGGATGAGGTTTTGCGAGAGAGATGGGTGCGGATCATGAACTCTGTCTCGATCTCGGCCACTTTGTCCTCCATAGGTTTGCCGAACAGCTGTTCAACGAGGCAGGGGACATCCAAGAGTTTCTCCTGGACCCACTGCTCCAGGTCTGAGGACTGGAGCCATATTTGACACCAGGCTCCGATGCCAGCCGCTGCCACACAAGCAGATGATTCAAACCAGTCATATGCAGCGCGGGAAAGGTATTTCGAGCAGCCCGCGACTGATCTCAAGTGTGTGTGAAAACGGAGGTGGTGTTCACCTCTGAGGCCTGTGGAGAAACCGCCAAGCTCTTTAGCAAGGTCACGAAGAAACATACCCATAAATAGCTGGTATGCCTGGATGCGGCATGCCAGCATGGATCCCTGGTAGGCCTTGGGCCCGAGGGCCTTGAGGGCACGGGATTCTCTACCAGGCAGGACCGAAGAGAGCAACTTCGGACTCTTCTGCTTCTGCATCGCAGATTCCACTACCATGGAAGTATGGGGAAGTTGGGTCTTTCGAAACCCAGGGCCGTGCTGGACTCTGTACATGGTATCGAGTATTTTACTGACAATAGAGACTGTGCTTCCCACATGGGTCAAGATGGATGGCACAGGGAACGTGCGAGACTCCCTAGGGGGAGACTCGTATTGCAAAATGTCAAGTTCCTCTGCCCTTGGTTCTTCCTCAGTCTGCATGGGCAGATAGATGGCCCGAGCCATATTCCACACAAATACCAGGAGGGAGGTATCTTTGGGAGGCGACCGCCTTTGTAAGGCGGGTGGGGACGGGTCAGAAGGAAGATCCCTATGGGCGCAGGTTTCAAGGAACATGTTCCCATCCAACTCCCAGCCTGAGAAGTCCGAGAAGGACAAAGAGTCGGCCTGATCCCCATGTCCCATGGCCAAGGCCTACTCGGAGCCGGAGGCACTGACTCTGGAAGACCTTGCCCCCGAGGAACGGGATGGCGAGTGAGACCAGTGCCAAGGACCCTCACAAGGCCCACGGCTCTCGGGGGTTTCCAGGGCAGTTTTCAGGACTGTAAATGAGGGCCCCTCGGTCTCAAGGTGCGGGCCAGCCATGCTGGGCAAAAGCGCCTGCTGGGCAGCTAGGAAGGCAGAAATGTTGCGTTCTAGTGCCAGCATACGGGACTCTCACTTGGGAGTGTGTCCCTGGGACATCAACGCCCGGGTTACCGAGTCTGGTGTGGAGGAGGAGAGGGGGTCCTCGTCAGGACGACCCTCAGGAGACTGGGCACCATCACCAGAGGCCTCCGTATCTGTACGAGGTACCTTTCGAGGCCGCTCCTTGTCTGACTCTCTGGAACGCTGGGGAGGGCTAAGGGAACGAGCGCGAAACCGCTCATGCTTAACTGAAGCCCCTGACAGCGACTTCAAGGTGTCTTCTTTTTTCGCCATTCCACCTTGGGCGAACCCTGATCGGAGACCCCGGGGCTGCCTTACGAAAATGTCATCCGACTTCTCCTTACGGCTTAGCAAGGCTTTAGTGGACATTTTCTTACAGAGCGAGAAGAACTCCGGGTTGTGTCAGCCCCAAGGCACCGCAGATAACAGTCATGGGTGTCCGTGAACAACATATTTTTGGAGTATCTGTCACATTTTTTTGAAGTCGGTGGCCATGGGGGCAAAAGGAGCCCCTGCGAGGTCTAACGCCCTCGAGGCCAGCGATTACATAAAGGGCATAAAAAGGGCCCGAAGCCAGAAAAGGGGAAAAAAAGGCAAAAAAGGGGATCCCCTGGCTCATGGCTGAAGCGGGGGCGCCGGGGAGGACAGGTGAGGACCGGTGCAACCACAAAAAAGGCCGAAGGGCCAGAAGAAAAAAATTTTTTCCAAGGGACTAGGACGTGCGTCTGAAGGGCTCTGCAGAAAAAGGGAGACTGAGCAAGATAGCACCCTTGGGCGGGAAGAGGACCACACATGCGTGGTAGCAATTCCAAAAGGCTTTCTTTGAAAGCTGGGGAGTTGCTCTGCGCGGGCTCCGTCGGTGCTGACGTCACCCATAAGTGAGGATTGACTTTCTGCTTGTTCCTGGAGAATACACATTTTTGCTTCGGGTCAAGAGAATTTAAGGGTATGGGTATGGGAATTTATGATTTCCTTTATCAGTAAGGAAACTTAAGAAAAGCATAGCCACGTGATGTCTCCATACCATTTCTGAAATCTTAATCATATCTGGTTTTAGATATTTTACTGTTGAGTTATATATATTAGAAAGAAAAAAAAGGAGGGCGAATGCTAAAGTTAGCAGTAGTTTCCAGAAAAAAACTAGAAAAAGCCTTAGGCCTAACTAATTTGTATTCATTATAAAATATTTGTATAATAAAGGATCCGCCAAAAGTCATATTTCTTAAACTAAACAAAATGAAAGTTGACTTTTTTTCAACAATAACTCCTGGAACTAGAGCATCATTACTGTAAAGCATTGGAGCTGTACAGCTGCATTCCAATTCAAGATGGGGTTAGGTAGGAAATTTTTGGGAAGGAAATGCTTTACACATTTGAAATCATAGCTCATGTTATTTCAGAAAATGTAACTTAAATGCTTAGATGTCCTGATGACCAGTCATTGGATTCAGAGGGAAAAGAAGTGATATGTAATAGATATAGTTTTAGGGGTAGATGACATTTTTCTTTTGTAAGGTTATATTTCCCATAAGGCCTCTTGAATGGGCACAGTATGGCTGAAAAAGGTTGTAATTCTACACATGTACTCTAGTAACCAAAGGATATGCAGCAAAAACAGAATGATCTTCAGCAGTAGCCGTACAATTATATTCTAAATCCATGAATACCCACTTCCACAATCATCATACCATTAACTATTGACCACCAAAGGTTTATTTTATATGATAACTTAAAGAGACCCTCAGTCTGTGCTAAGGACATTATGACGAGTTTGTGTTACACGCTACTGCCCAGACTGAGAGTCTCTTTAAGTTATCATATAAAGAGTAGTTACTCACCTGTAACAGGTGTTCTCCAGGAGCAGCAGGAATCAGTCCTCACATATGAGTGACGTCGGCGCCGACGGAGCCCCCGTGCGGAGCATTTCCACATCTTTCATAGAAAGCCTTTGGGAATGTAGCGCGCATGCGCGGTCCCCTTCCCACCCAAGGGTGCCATCTTGCTCAGTCTGATGACATAGCTAAAAGACAGCAAAAATAGCAAAAATAAATCATATGACTGCAACTCCAAGGGGAGGAGGGAGGGTTGTGAGGACTGATTCCTGCTGCTCCTGGAGAACACCTGTTACAGGTGAGTAACTACTCTTTCTCCAGGACCAAGCAGGAAGTCAGTCCTCACATATGGGATTCCCTAGCTTAGGGCTACCAGAGGCCCCAAACTGAAAAATGAGCTCCCTCCAGAGCTTCAGCATGCAAGAACAGAATCTTCTCTGATAACGCCCCTGACAGGTAGCCCAACACCAGGGCCGGAGGGTAGGAGTTGCCTAGACTCCAAAGAGATTATAGAGTACCGCTTGTCCGATAGCACTGTCCCTGCAGGACTCCCTCTCAAGGCAGTAGTGGGCCGCAAAAGTCTGGCTTGAAGACCAAGTAGCGGCCTGGCAGATGACTGCCAACAGAACAGAGCGGAGATGAGCCACTGACGCAGCCTTCACCCTGACACGGTGAGCCGTAACTCGACCCTGCAACGAGAGGCCGGCTACCCTGTAAGACCAGGCGATGCAGTCAGCTACCCATATGGACAAAGTACGCTTGGAGACAGCCAACTCCAACTTATTGGGGTCATAAGAGACGAAGAGCTGAACCGCTCTCCAGTGCTCCCACGTACGGTCAAGATAGGAGGACAACGCCCTCCTACAGTCCAGGGTAAGCAAGACCATCTCAGTCCGGCTAGCATGAGGCCTGGGAAAGAAAGTCAGAAGAACCACCTCCTGATTGAGATAGAAAGAGGAGACAACCTTTGGAAGGAACTTAGGGTGAGTCCATAAGACTACCCTGTTCTTATAGAACCTAGTATAAGGTGCTTCTGAGACTAGGGCCTGAAGCTCACTCACTTGCCTAGCTGAGGTAAGGGCTACCAGAAATAGCGTTTTCCAGGACAGAAAATGCAGAGGGCAAGAAGCCATAGGTTCAAATGGCGGGCAAGTAAGCCGTTGCAAGACCACATTTAAATTCCATTCAGGGGCAGGTGGACGCACGGGAGGCTCAAGCAAAAGCAGGCCTCTGAGGAAGCGGGCCACCAAAGGATGACTGGAGAGAGACTGACCCTCCACCTGTGAGTGGTGTGCTGAAAGAGCACTAAGATGAACTCTAACAGAATTGGACTTAAGGCCTAGGTGGGACAGGTGAAGCAAATACTGCAGCACTACTGGTACCAGGCATGACAAGGGATTCTCGCTGCGTTGAGTACACCAGGTAGAAAATTTACGCCACTTAAGGGCGTAAGACTTTCTGGTGGACTGCCTCCTAGAGGCCAAGACTACGTCCTCCACTTCCCTAGGCAGTAGTATAGGCGCTAGGACTACCCTTTCAGCAGCCAGGCCATCAAATTGAGGGACTGGAGATTGGGGTGCAAGAGAGATCCCTGCTCCTGAGACAGGAGATCGGGTTGCATCCCCAGAGGGAGAGGAGTGTCCACCGCTAGTTGCAACAGTAGTGGGAACCAAGGTTGCCTTGGCCACCTGGGGGCCACCAGAATCAATGAGGCCTTGTCTCGGATCACCTTGAATAGTGTTGGACACTAGAGGAGTGGGAGGAAACGCAAATAGGAGGCCTGTAGACCATGGAATGAGAAACGCATCCGCCGCTATTCTGAGAGGATGTGGTTGTCTGTAACAAAACCTGGGAAGTTGACTGTTCAGAGGACTGGCAAAGAGATCTATGGTTGGAAGACCCCATCTCAGGAAGATCTGTTGAACCACTAAAGGGTGCAACCTCCATTTGTGTGGCTGCAGAATCCTGCTCAATCTGTCCGCCGGGTAATTTTCCTGACCTGGGAGGTAGACTGCTTTGAGAAGAATGCCATGATCGACTGCCCAGGAGCACAGTTTCTGCGCTTCCTGACAAAGAAGGCGGGACCCTGTGCCCCCTTGTTTGTTCACAAAGAACATAGCTACTTGATTGTCCGTCTGAACCAAGACGGACTGGTGAGAGATGAGATGACAGAAAGTCATCAGGGCTAAGCGGATAGCTCTCAGTTCTAAGAGATTGATTTGCTGTGCGGCCTCCCAGGGAGTCCACAGGCCTTGAGTACATGACCCTTGGCAATGTGCACCCCAACCTTGAAGAGAAGCATCGGTTGTCAGCACCTGAGAGTGTGGAGGTGCCTGAAAAGGCACCCCTTGCAATAGATTTGGAAGATGAAGCCAGCATTTCAGAGAAGACTGTAGTAGGCTGGACACCTTCACTGTGTCCGTGAGGCTTCCTGTGGCCTGGTGCCACTGAGACCTAAGGCCCCACTGAGCTGGTCTCATGTGTAGATGGGCATTTGGAGTCACATGGACCATGGATGCCATGTGGCCTAAGAGCCTCAGGAATTGTCTGGCGGAGACCAAAGAATTGCTGTGGAATAGCCTGGCTAGAGCCATCAATCTGTGGGCCCTGTCCACTGGTAGAAAGGCCTTTGCCTGAAGAGTGTCCAGTCGAACTCCTATGAACTCCATGTTCTGGGAGGGATGCAAACTGGACTTTGCGAAGTTTATGACAAACCCCAGGTGCTGAAGCAGAGTGACAGTGCGAAGGGTGGCTTGATTGGCCTCTTGCGGGGATTGACCCCTGATGAGCCAATCGTCCAGATATGGAAATACAAAGAGGCCTTGAACTCTGAGGTAGGTCGCTACCACCGCCAGACACTTGGTGAATACCCTGGGGGCGGATGTAAGGCCAAAAGGCAGTACTCTGTACTGATAATGGTTTCCTCCCACTACAAATCTGAGATATTGTCTGTGGTCGGGATGAATAAGGATGTGCGTATAAGCGTCCTTTAGATCTAAGGAGCATAGCCAATCTCCCTGCTGGAGGTAGGGCAGCAGGATTCCAAGGGTAAGCATCTTGAACTTTTCCCTCTCCAGGAACTTGTTCAGGTTTCGCAAGTCTAGGATGGGTCTGAGGCCTCCTGTTCTCTTTGGTACCAGGAAGTACCTGGAATAGAAGCCGTGACCTCTCAGGTGGTAGTGCACCGGTTCCACTGCCTGTTCCTTCAGAAGACCTGCCAACTCCTGCAGGAGTAAGTCCCTGTGCAGAGGGAGTCTGGGAGGCTCCCCTGGAAAATAGGAGGGGGGTACCTGGAGGAAGTGGAGGAGATAGCCTTTCTGGAATATACTTAGAACCCAGGTATCCCTTGTGACGGCTGACCACCTGTGGGCGAACAGGGCCAGCCTGCCTCCAGTGCTTATGGAGGCCAGCTGAGGAGGAGAGGCTATGCCAATGGAGTCAAAATCCCCCTCCCTGCTGAGGAGGAGCCAGAGTAGGAGGCTTGGGGGCCTTCTGCCTACGGGGCCCATGACCCTGCCCCTTGGCTTGCTGACCCTGTTGGGGAGCTACAGAGGCCTGATAATGAGGGTACTGTTTATAGGAAGATGACTTCCTCGGGTAAAAGGTCTTTTTCCCCGAGCCCTTCTTCTTCTGAGAAGGGGCAGAGGTTTTTCTGGACAGCCTTGTCGGGGTAAGAGTCTCGGTCTCGAGTTCGGCAGCCTTGTCAGCCATGGGCTTGCCAAATAGGTTTTCACCTCGGCTGGGGACATCTACCAACATGTCCTGCACCCATGGCTCGAGGTCCGATGACTGTAGCCAAGCCTGGCAGCGTGCACCGATGCCGTCCGCAGCTACTCAGGCCGAAGCCTCGAAGACATCATAGGCTGCTTGAGATATAAACTTCGAGCACTCACGAATACCCGAGGACAGAGCAGTGAACCTCTGCAAAGGTTCCTCGGAGAGGACAGCAGAGAACCCGGCAATTTCCTTTGCCAGGTCTCGAAGTACATGCCCATGTACAGCTGGTAGGTCTGGACACGGCAAGCAAGCATAGAGCCCTGGAAGCACTTCTTACCGAGGGCATCCAGGTTCTGGGCCTCCCAGTTGGGAGGCACCGAGGAGTGCATCTTATGACTCTTCAGACGATGCATGGCCGATTCCACAACCATGGAGTGGTGCGGTATTTGTGCTTTTTGGAACCCGGGGCTCTTGCGGACTCGACAGATGGAATCGACCCGCTTGCTCAAAACCGGCGTCGAGGCCGGCGCCTCCCACATGCGGAAGAGCAACCATTCCAGCATCGGAGGAACCAGAACAGTAAAGGCCTCCTTCGGAGGAGAGTTATACTGTAGAGCCTCGAGCTCCTCGGCTCGAGGCTCCTCCTCGGGATCCGCGGGGAATGCCAAAGCCTTGGCCATGTCCCGCACGAAATCCGAGAACCAGGTATCCTCCGGTGTGGGACCTTCTCCGAGGCTCGGACTCGGGTGAGTCCGAAAGGTGTCGGGCGACTCCTCATCCTCCGTCTCCCAGCCGGACTCCTCGAAGGAGGAATCGAGCGGCTCCGGTCGGGCAGGCATCGATGCCATCCGCCCCGACACCGAAGGGTACCGGCGTCGACGAGCTCGGTTCCGAACGGGAGGCCGAGAGGAACCTTGGCCGAGGATCGACTCGAGCTCGCATGGACTCGAGGATCGGCTCGGCCTCCGGGGTCGACTTGGACGTCGATGTCCCTGTGGTCGGGGCAGATGCACCGGTGAGACCGGCGATCAGTGCCCGCTGCTGTTCCATGAAGGCAGCCAAGCTGCTCTCCAAGGCCGTCAACCTGAGTCTGAGCTCAGGAGACTTAGCAGCCCCCGACTCGGGCGCCCGACGTCGGCTCCCCTGGAGGTGAGTCCACGAGGACTACAGTACTCACGTGACCCGGGGACTCCATCTCCACACGAGGTTGTTTTGCAGGCCTCTCGGACTCTGAAGACCTGGTATGGCGCTCGGGGCTATGCGACTTGGCCCTCGAGGAGCCAAGTGCGCCCACCGACGCCGCCCTCGTGGGTTTTTTCTTCTTACGATGCTCCCGCGAGGGAGACCCCCTTTCAGAGGAGCCTCGACGCTGCTCGGGGCCGAGATGTCGAGGCCTCTGACGAAGTCCGGGCCCTACCGGACGCGGAGTCAGAGAAGATTCTTTCCTTTTGTGCTGCTGACTCCTTAACGCCTTAGAGGACATTTTCCCACACGGACCACAGATCATCGGGTCATGATCGGGTCCGAGGCACCGGAGGCAGCATTCATGTGTGTCGGTGAGAGACATAAGTTTCTTACACCGATCACACTTTTTAAACCCGCTGGCAGCCATCGGGGGAAAAAGGGCCCCTGCAAGGTCGAAAGACAGGGCTGCCAGTGAAAAAAGAAAAAATGGCGCAAACGCTAGTCACTAAGGACAAAAACCGATAAAGAGATCCGGGATCAATACCGACGTATTGGGCCCAGGCGGGAAAGGGAAACCAGCGTCAAACCGAAGAAAAACAGGTTAACGTAGGGAAAATCAACATCTTCCTCGGGTGAAACGAATATACATCCATCGGGCTCCGCGGAAAAAAGAAGACTGAGCAAGATGACACCCTTGGGCGGGAAGGGGACCGCGCATGCGCGCTGCATTCCCAAAGGCTTTCTATGAAAGCTGGGGAAATGCTCTGCATGGGGGCTCAGTCAGCGCCGACGTCACACATATGTGAGGACTGACTTCCTGCTTGGTCCTGGAGAAGATAAATCTTTGGTGGTCAACAGATAGTGGTATGATAATTGTGGGGGTGGGTATTCATGGACCTGGTAACCAAAGGAGCATATTTCATCATGAGTGAGATAAATAATTTTAAAAAATTACGACTTAACATCTGCTGAAGATGTTTAAATTCGACTTACCTGCTAATTGTAGTTCCTGAAGGAACTCCAGTCTAGTCCCGGAACATCTGGGGTTGTCATCCTCTTCCAGCAGCTTGGAGACTGATACACATCATTCTTTGATGACACTGGTATAAGGACTCAGGTACCAGCTCCTCCCACTCCAGTAACCTATTGACAAAGTAGACTCACCAGAGCAACAATTAAGTAAAACACCCACAGCACTCAAGTGCCCACTAACTGTATAACTATCAAACAATAATTGAACTTTAACAATATCCAACCGCTTAGGGATCCAACACCGCCCCCTGAACCTAAAGCTCCACAGTTAGAGTAATTACTCACCTGTAACAGGTGTTCTCCAGGAGCAGCAGGAATCAGTCCTCACATATGGGTGACATCGGCGCCGACGGAGCCCCCGTGCGGAGCATTTCCCCAGCTTTCAAAGAAAGCCTTTGGGAATTGCAGCGTGCATGCGCGGTCCCCTTCCCGCCCAAGGGTGCCATCTTACTCAGTCTGATGACATAGCTAAAAGACAGCAAAAATAAATCATATGACTGCAGCTCCAAGGGGAGGAGGGAGGGTTGTGAGGACTGATTCCTGCTGCTCCTGGAGAACACCTGTTACAGGTGAGTAACTACTCTTTCTCCAGGACCAAGCAGAAAGTCAGTCCTCACATATGGGACTCCCCAGCTTAAGGCTACCGGAGACCCCAAGCCGAAAAAATGAGCTCCCTCTAGAGCGTCAGAACGTAAGGAAGGAATCTTCTCTGAGAACGTCCCCGACCGGTAGCCCAACATCAGGGCCGGAGGGAAGGAGTTGCCTAAACCGCAAAGAGATTATGGAGTACTGCCTGTCCGAAAGCACTGTCCCTGCGGGACTCCCTATCAAGGCAGTAATGGGCCGCAAAAGTCTGGTTTGAAGACCAAGTAGCGGCCCGGCAGATGTCTGCCAACGGAACAGAGCGGAGATGAGCCACTGACGCAGCCTTCGTCCTGACACGATGAGTCGTGACTCGACCCTCCAACGAGAGGCCGGCTGCCCCATAAGCCCAGGCGATACAGTCAGCGAACCATATGGACAAAGTACGCTTGGAGACAGGTAACCCCAACTTATTGGGGTCAAAAGAAACGATGAGCTGAACAGCCCTCCGGTGCTCCCGCGTATGGTCAAGGTAGAAGGATAATGCCCTCCTACAGTCCAGGGTATGCAGGATCATCTCAGCCCGGCTGGCATGCGGCCTGGGAAAGAAAGTCGGAAGAACCACCTCCTGATTGAGGTGAAAAGAGGAGACAACCTTAGGGAGAAACTTAGGGTGAGTACCAGTATTTCAGTCACTGGAAGTCCTGCATGAACAGTAGCTGAAAAAGACAGCAGAGAGAATCTTCCTGTGTAAAACAGAGAGAACAGACAGAGGGAGAGGAATATTCCTGTCCCTGTCTGACAGCTGTCCAGAGAATTTATTCTAGGAAAAATTTCTACACTGGAATGAAAGGCTAGAGAAGCTGTCCAGTATGGTACCACTCATTCAGGGGAAACCCTGGATGAGAGGGTAGAGAAAACATGTAATTGAAGGGTGACTTACCATATGGTGAGTCAGCTGAAGGAAAAAATGTTCATGGTGGGACAGAAACTATCATGGGATACACTAGAAGAAGTTAACTGTAGGTTGCAACCTTCAGGAACCTATGGTTGCTGGGTATGCTGAGACTGGCTAGAGTTTGGATTCTTCAGACCAGGACGAGGTGTCCCCTGCTTGGGTACATCTGGATGATGGGCAGGAGAAGAGTGAAACCTTCTTTTCTTAGGGAAAGAAGGTTTGGTAGGACATTTCCTACCTCCTGGGGAAGAAGGCGGCTTAGGATGGTCCCTAGAACCAGGGAAGTCAGTGGAGCAATGAGCAACCTGACGTAAAGCCTCCTTATTGAAGAGATTTTCTCCGGTACAAGGAGAATTACCCAGTGTGTGTTGTGCCCATCTGCTCAAGTCTGAAGCTTGGAGCCAGGCTCTACGACGTGCTCCTATAGCAATAGCTGAGGATCTGCTAACAGACTCAAAAGAGTCTAGAGAAGCACGAGAAAGAAACCAAGAGATATTTTGGCTATGACTAAGAAGCAAGGAATAGTCTTCAGCCTTAGGTTCCGATAGAAAAGGAGTCAAAAGAGATAATTTCTTTGTGACCTCCTGGAGAGATAGACTCATATAAAAAATATAAGAGATAATCCTTGATGCCAGCATAGATGTTTGGAAGGTTTGACGTCCAAAGGCATCTAGTGCTTTAGATGCACGCCCTGGCGGATAAGAAGAATGCTTCTTCTTGCTTTTTATCTTCCTCATAGCTGATTCCACTACAATGGAATGATGGGGAAGTTGAGTTTTTTGAAACCCTGGAGAGGGGGGCACCTGATACAGAACATCAGTTGCTGTAGAAGGTGAGGGAACCCTTAAAGGTGATTCCCACATTCTCAGAAGAAGATCCTGCAAAGAATGATGTAAAGGAAGTATTATATTTTCCTTTTCTGCAGGAAAGCCTCGAGTAGGATCACAGCCAGGGATAGGAATAGCAAGAAAGGTTGCCATATCAAGGAGAAATTTCTGAAAAGAGGGATCTCCAATGGGAACTATCCCTGGGTAGGCTAAGGTTGAAGGAGCAGCCTGAGCACCAGAGGATGTACTGGTCCGGTGCCAAAAAGGAACCCCACTAGATGGATAGTGGTACTGGCAGTCACGATTTGAGGCAGTCGGTACTGCATCGTCCATGCCAGGTATCGATTCCAAACTAGGCATAGAAAGGATCGATGGTACCAGTGCAACTGCAGGAACCGACATCGATACCGATACCGGTAGCTGAGTCGGAACCGGAGACGGTAACACCGTCGAAACAGTCATTGGAGGCTGCTCAAGCGGTACCGAGATGACCAGAAATGCCTGGTGAATATCCTCGGTACTGCGTATCCGGAAACGAAAAGGGTCAGTTCCGAGACGCGTCGGTACCCAGTCATCTAGACTAGATATCGATTCTAGACTCGGCATCGAAGGGAGCGAGCCTATCGATGCATGTCTAGAGGGTACCGAGGTCGGTGGTGGTATCGGCGATGTTGCCGACACCGTAAAGTCAATCTGGGTCGTATTGATCGGTCCCGGAGGTACCGAGGACGCCAGATGATGATCCCTGGTGAAGAGTGGAGCACTCAACACAGATGCCGATGCCGGGGAATCGGTACTGCTGGAAGCGGATGCCACCACCGAGCATGGCTCAGATACAGGAAAGTCAATCGGGAACGTATCGATCGGTCCCGAAGGTACCGAGGACGCCAGATGACGATCCCTGGTGAAGAGTGGAGTACTCAACACCGATGCCGATGTATCGGTACAGCTCGAAGCGGATGCCACCACCAAGCATGGCTCAGTATGTTCTGTGAGGGGTGAGCCCCAGGAACAACCTGAAACCCCTGAAATGCTTTGGAGCACGGAGACTCCCGCTGGGGTTTTAATGCCAATGGGGACTTGAGGACAAGGCCGGAGCCGTCATCATGCTGGGCATGAGACTTACCACTCAAGGATTGGCTAGTCTTAACAGACTGTTTGTGGGTTACCTGATCCTGTAGAGAAGAAAAGGCCGGTGCCCTCACTCCAGGAGGGAAAACGGTATCGAGGGAAACTCGAAAGAGGGAAGTTCTTCTCACAGATTCGCAGCCTGATTGTTCAGGGGAAAAAGGGTCAGGACCCAAACAGGTTAGACACCAGGCATTGGAGTCTAAAAAGAAAACTGTGTTTCCACAGTGAAGGCACTTCTTAGGGGAAGAAGGCTCCATGATGGAGAGGCCTTGCAGGCCCAAAAAATTTAAGGCAGAAACTGAGGGAAAAATCTCCCTGAGTTTAAGAAAAATAAAAGAAAAACCCACCGGCGGTACCGGTGGCGGCGGGAAAAACAGCCGCGACCACAAGAAAACAAGAAATAAAGAATTTAAAGAAAAAAGTTTCTGCGGTGACAGGAGGACGTCCTGCCGGCTCCGCGGAAAAATGAAAACTGAGGAGAGGCAGTGGAAAAGGCGGGAAGGCAGTGCGCAGGCGCGAGGGATGCTCCCAAAAGCTTTCTGATTGGATGCTGGGGAGCATTCCCGTGCAGGCTCCGTCGGTACTGACGTACCCATATGTGAAGACTCATTCCTGCTTGTTCCTGGAGATTTCTCTTGACCTGGGAGGTAGACTGCCTTGAGAAGGATTCCGTGATTGACGGCCCAGGAGCATAGCCGTCGTGCTTTCTGACTTAGAAGGAAGGAGCCTGTGCCTCCTTGCTTGTTCATGTAAAACATGGCAACTTGATTGTCCGTCTGGACCAGTACAGACTGGTGAGACGTGAGATGGGAGAAGGCACTCAGAGCTAAGCGTATCGCCCGCAGCTCCAGGAAATTTATCTGCTGTGCAGCCTCCCAAGGTTGGCAATGCGCTCCCCAACCTTGAAGAGAAGCATCGGTTGTCAGCACTTGAGAGTGCGGAGGGGTTTGAAAAAACACTCCGAGCACCAGATTCGGAAGATGAAGTCACCATTGCAGAGAGGAGGCAAGCAGTGTGGATATTCTTACTGAGTCTGCAAGGCTCCCTGTGGCCTGATGCCACTGAGTTCGAAGACTCCACTGAGCGGGCCGCATATGCAGGCGGGCATTGGGGGTTACATGAACCGTGGAAGCCATATGGCCGAGAAGTCTCAAGAATTGCCTGGCGGAGACCAGGGAATTGCTGCGAAACTGCCTGGCTAGATCCATTAATCTGTGGACTCTGTCCACAGGCAGAAAAGCCTTCGCCTGCAGAGTGTCCAGCCTGGCTCCTATGAACTCCATGTTCTGGGATGGGAGCAAAGTGGACTTTACGAAGTTTATGACAAACCCCAAGTGCTGAAGCAGAGCCACAGTGCGAAGGGTGGCTTGACTGGCCTCCTGTGAAGACTGGCCCCTTATGAGCCAGTCGTCCAGGTAGGGGAACACAAAAAGACCTTGAAGCCTTAGGTAGGCCGCCACCACCGCCAGGCACTTGGTGAACACCCTGGGGGCGGAGGTTAGGCCAAAGGGTAGTATTCTGTACCGTTAGTGGTTCCCTCCCACAACAAATCTGAGATATTGTCTGTGGTCTGGATTAACTAGGATTTGAGTATAAGCATCCTTTAGATCTAAGGAGCATAGCCAATCTCCCTGCTGGAGGTAGGGCAGCAGGATTCCAAGGGTAAGCATCTTGAACTTTTCCCTCTCCAGGAACTTTTTGAGGTTTTGCAAGTCTAGGATGGGTCTGGGGCCTCCTGTTCTTTTTGGTACCAGAAAGTACCTGAAATAAAAGCCGTGACCTCTCAGGTGGTGGGGCACCGGTTCCACAGCCTGTTCCTTTAGCAGACTTGCTAACTCCTGTAGAGTAGGTCTCTGTGCAGAGGGGGTCTTGGAGGCTCCCCTGGAAAAAAGGAGGGAGGTACCTGGTGAAAATGAAAAAGATAGCCCTTTTGGACTATATGGAGCACCCAGGTATCTGATGTGACGGCTGACCACCTGTGGGCAAAGAGGGCCAGCCGGCCTCCTGTGCTGATGTGAGCCAGCTGAGGAGGAGAGGCTATGCCTTCTGAGTCAAAAACCCCCGCCCTGCTGTGCAGAAGCCGATGTTGGTGGCTTGAGGGCCTTCTGCCTATGGGGCCCATGACTCTGCCCCTTGGCCTGCTGACCCTGTTGGGAAGCTGCAGAGGCCTGATAATGAGGGCATTGTTTATAGGCAGATGTCTTCCTCGGGTAAAAGGTCTTTTTTCCCGAGCCCTTCTTCTTCTGAGAAGGGGCAGAGGTTTTTCTGGACACCCTAGTCCTGGTCAGAGTCTCGGTCTCGAGTTCAGCAGCCTTTTCAGCCATGGGTTTGCCAAAAAGATTTTCAGCTCAGCAGGGGACATCGATCAACTTGTCCTGTACCCATGGCTCGAGGCCTGTCGGCGGGCACCGATGCCGGCCCCGGCTACTCGGGCCGAAGCCACGAAGCCATCGTAGGCTGATCGAGAGAGAAACTTCGAGCACTCTCGAATAGCAGTGGACAAGGCCTGGAACCTCTGCAAAGGTTCCTTGGAGAGACCAGCAGAGAACCCGGCAATCTCCTTTACCAGGTCTCGAAGGTACATGCCCATGTAGAGCTGGTATGTCTGGACACGGCAAGCAAGCATAGAGCCCTGGAAGCACTTCTTATCAAGGGCATCCAGGTTCTGGGCCTCCCGGCCGGGAGGCACCGAGGAGTGCATCTTCTGACTTTTCAGTCGATGCATGGCCGATTCCACAACCATGGAGTGGTGCGGTAATTGTGCCTTTTGGAACCCGGGGCTCTTGCGGACTCGATAGATGGAATCGACCTGCTTGCTTAACACCGGCGTCGAGGCCGGGGTCTCCCACATGCGGAAGAGCAGCCACTCCAGCATCGGAGGAACCGGAACAGTAAAGGCCTCCTTCGGGGAAGAGTCATACTGGAGGGCTTCGAGCTCCTTGGCTCGAGGCTCCTCCTCGGGATCCGCGGGGAATGCCAAGGCCTTGGCCATATCCCGCACGAAGTCTGAGAACCGGGTATCCTCCGGTGGGGATTGTCTCCGAGGTTCGGACTCCGGTGAGTCTGATGGGACACACCGAGTCCGAAAGGTGTCGGGTGACACTTCATCCTCCATCTCCCAGCCCGACTTCTCGGAGGAGCAATCGAGTGGTTCCGGTCGGGCGGGCACCGATGCTCTCCGCCCCGATGCCGACGGTACCGGCGTCGACGACCTCGGTCCCGAACGGGAGGCCGAGGGAGACCGTGGCCGAGGATCGACTCGAGCTCGCATGGACTCGAGGATCGGCTCGGCTCCGGGGTCGACTTGGACGTCGATGTCCCTGTGGTCGGGGCAGATGCACCGGTGAGACCGGAGATCAGTGCCCACTGCTGCTCCATGAAGGCAGCCAAGCTGCTCTCCAAGGCCGTTAACCTGAGTCTGAGCTCAGGAGACTCAGCAGCCCCCGACTCGGGCCCCGACGGTGTCGGGCCCGACGTCGACTCCCCTGGAGGAGAGTCCACGAGGACTACAGTACTCACGTGCCCAGGAGACTCCATCTCGAGACGAGGTTGTTTGGCAGGCCTCTCCGACTCCGAAGACCCGGGACGGCGGTCGGGGCTATGCGACCTGGCCCTTGAGGAACCAAGTGCGTCCGCCGATGCCGCCCTCGTGGGTTTTTTCTTCCTGCGCTGCTCCCGCGAAGGAGACCCCCGCTCAGAGGAACCCCGTCGCTGCTCGGGGCCAGAGTCCCGAGACGTCGAGGCCTCTGACGAGTTCCGGGCCCGTCCGGACGCAGAGTCAGAGAAGATTCTGTCCTTTTGGTGCTGCAGACTCCTCAACGCCTTTGAGGACATTTTGCCACACGGACCACAGATCATCGGGTCATGATCGGGCCGAGGCAATGGAGGCAGCAGTCATGTGTGTCGGTAAGAGACATAAGTTTCTTACACCGATCACACTTTTTAAACCCGCTGGCAGCCACTGGGGGAAAAAGGGCCCCTGCGAGGTCGAAAGACAGGGCTGCCAGTGAAAAAGAAAAATGGCGCGAACGCTAGTCACGAAGGACAAAAACCGAAAAAAGAGAGAGTGGGCTCGATACCGGCGTATCGGGCCCAGGCGGGAAAAGGATCCGGCATCGAACTGAAGGAAGACAAAGAACAGGGTAATCAACTTTTTCCTCGGCGAAAAACGAAGTACGTCCGTCGGGCTCCGCGGAAAAAAGAAGACTGAGCAAGATGGCACCCTTGGGCGGGAAGGGGACCGCGCATGCGCGCTGCAATTCCCAAAGGCTTTCTTTGAAAGCTGGGGAAATGCTCCGCATGGGGGCTCCGTCAGCGCCGACGTCACCCATATGTGAGACTGACTTCCTGCTTGGTCCTGGAGAACTCTTTTGTTCTCTTACCTGTGAAATCTTTGCTTCAGGCTCCAACCATCGCACAGAATTGGGACGGGATCTGGGACTAGACTGGAGTTCCTTCAGGAACTACAATTAGCAGGTAAGTCTAATTTAAACTTCCTTCTCATCCCTCCAGTCTAGTCACGGAACTTCTAGATATGTACCAGAGCAGTAAACGGACTCAACGGGCGGGACCCTCTAGACCAGCCTGAAGCACCGCCGTACCAAAACAGGTATCCCTATGCGCCTGAACAGTCAGACGATAGTGCTTAACAAAGGAATTCAAAGACGACCACGTCGCTGCCTTACAAATTTCCATCGCCGGCACAAAACTGTACTCCGCGCAGGAAGCCGCTTGCGCTCTCGTAGAATGAGCTCTCAAGCCGTCCGGTACCAGCTTTCCCTTCAGGAGATACGCGGATGCTATTGCTTCTTGTATCCATCTAGCAATCGATGCTTTGGACGTTGCGTCCCCTTTACGAGACCTGCCAAACAACACAAACAACCTATCAGACCTCCGGAACGTCGCCGTCCGTCTGAGATATCTTTTCAATGCCCTTCGCACATCCAAAAGATGCAACTGCGGAGAAGAAGAACCCTCCAATGTTTTACGGAACACTGGAAGGGATACCACCTGATTCACATGAAAAGGGGACAGGACTTTCGGCAAAAAGGATGGAACCGGCCTTAAAACCACCTTAGAGTCATGAAAGGCCAAGAACGGTTCCCTACAAGATAACGCCTGCAACTCTGAGATCCGCCTTGCTGATGCAATGGCCACTAAGAACACGACCTTCAGCGTAAGATCCTTCAAAGTTGCTTTCGCTAAAGGTTCAAACGACTGAGAGCTTAAGGCTGCCAGTACCAATTGCAGATCCCAAGTCGGAACTGCCTGCCTGCACGGTGGTCTCAAAACTCCTACTGCTTTTAGAAACCTCTTAACATCTGGATGAGTACAGAGTGCTTGGCCCTTGTTCTTACCCCTATAACAGGACAGCGCTGACAACTGAACTTTCAAGGAAGCGGCCACCAATCCTTTCTGGAACCCATCTTGCAAGAACGCTAACACCTGTGGGAATGAAGCTCGCAAAGCCTCACAATTCCTATCTATACATCAAGCCTCAAAAACGCGTCACACGCAAACATACGCTAAGGATGTAGATCTTCTACGCGCCCTCAACAAGGTTGCAATCACATCCGCCGAATAGCCTTTAGCTCTTAACCTCGCCCTTTCAAGAGCCATGCCGTAAGCGAGAACCGAGCCACCTAAGGCATAAACAACGGACCTTGCTGCAAGAGATCCTGTCTGGCCGGTAGCCTCCAGGGCTTCCCCGCTACAAGCTTTCTGAGATCCGCATACCAATGCCTTCTCGGCCAATCCGGCGCTATCAGTATCACGCACCCTCTGTGACATTCGATTCGCTGCACTACCCGGCCTATCAACACCCACGGTGGGAAAACATATAGAAGCTGATCCGTCGGCCACTCTTGAACGAGAGCATCCAGGTCTTCCGACATTCTCTTTCTGCGCCTGCTGAAAAACCGTTCTACCTTGGCTGAATTGAACGTTGCCATGAGATCCATAATGGGCATTCCCCAATGCCAAACTACCGCGTCGTAAACCTCCGGATGAAGCGTCCACTCTCCTGGATCTACCCTCACTCGACTCAGGAAATCCGCCGCCACATTGTCCACCCTGGCCACATGTGCCGCCGACAGAGCCTGAAGGTTTCGTTCGACCCACTCGAATAACTGCTCTGCCTCGGTCTCTAAAGGAGCCCCCTTGTCTGTTGATGTAGGCCACTGCAGTCGCATTGTCCGAAAAAACTTGCACCGCTGCCCCTTTCAGATACCGTTGAAACTCCAGCAATGCCAATCCCAACGCCTGAAGTTCCAACCTGTTGATTGACCAAGACCTTTCCTGAACTGACCACTGACCCTGCGTGCACTGTCCCTGACAATGTGCCCCCCAACCTAGGAGACTTGCATCCGTCGTCAGTGGAACCCAGTCCGGCATGTCCAAGGGCATGCCTTCCGCCAGAGACTCTGGAAGCAACCACCACCGTAATGCTTCCCGAGTTGCATCTGGACAAATAAGTCGCTTGGACAGTGGATCGTTCTGATGCGACCACCTTTTGAGCAATGCCCTCTGTAACGGTCTCATATGCGCTCTCGCCCAGGGTACCAAGTCGATCGTTGCCATCATCGTCCCTAGGACCTGCAAATAATGCCACGCCGTCGGACGCGGCCGGTCGAGAAACCGTCGTATCAGTGTTTGTAATGCCACCACTCGATGCGGAGGGAGAAAAACCTTGCCCACCCCGGTATTGAAGCGTGCCCCGAGATACTCAAGAACTTGGGAAGGTACCAGACTGCTCTTGGCCACATTGACTACCCAACCTAGCTTCTGTAGACAATCGACCACCTTGGCAGTCGCCTCCTCGCTCTCTACCCTGGACTTTGCTCAAATAAACCAGTCGTCCAGATACGGGTGCACTAGAACCCCGTTTTTCCTCAGCTCCGCCGCTACGACCACCATGACCTTGGTAAAGGTCCTTGGCGCCGTCGCTAGCCCAAAGGGTAGCGCCTGAAATGGAAAATGTCCCATTGGAACCGCAAACCTGAGGAACTTTTGATGCTCACGCTGAATCAGAATATGCAGATATGCCTCAGATAAATCCAGAGAAGTCAGATACTCCCCTTTTCTGACCGCCAAGATGACCGATCTCAGTGTCTCCATATGAAAATGAGAAACCCTGAGACACTTGTTCACCTTTTTTAGGTCCAAAATTGGCCGATGGGTTCCTTCCTTCTTCGGAACCACAAAATAAATGGAGTATCAACCTAAGCCACATTGATCCTGAGGCACTGGCACTACCGCTTTGAGATCCAGCAATCTCTGTAGAGTTTGCTTGACCACCTTGCGCTTGGACAGCGCCTTGCAAGGGGATTGAACAAAGGCATCGGCCACCGGTCTTTGAAACTCTAATGCATAACCTTCTCGAATTACCTCCAACACCCACTGGTCTGATATAATCCTGACCCAGGCAGTGTAAAACTGCTGTAGGCGGCCATCCACTGCTACGTCCACCTCGGCCTCCCTGACTTCATTGCGGCTTTTTGGCACCTGAGGTGGCGGCAGCAAAACCCCTGCTGGCACCTCGGAATCCCCAAAAGCTCTGACTTCTAAAGGGAAACCGCCCTCTCTGGCTCTGTGTAAACTTAGGGGAGCGAAAACGACGAAACTCTCTCTGCGGAAATCTAGCCATCAGTGAAAATTTACCCTGCTTCTGCTTATCCTCCGGCAGACGCCCGCCTTTGGATTCTCCCAGATCCTTGACTATCTTCTCCAAATAATAACCGTCCCTTAAAGGGAAACTTACTCAACCTAGCTTTGGAAGAAGCATCCGCTGCCCAATTACGCAGCCAAAGATACCTCCTTGCGGCCACTGCCAAAGCCATACTGTTCGAAAGACCCCTAATTAGATCATAATGAATATCCGCTAGATAGGCTGCTCCCGACTCCAAACGCGCCGCCTCGCCAACTGAATCTTCAGTCTGCTCCCCCTGGACCCGCTGGGCCCATCGGAGACAGGCCCTTGCCACCCAAGCCCCACAAATGGAAGCTTGCATGGAAAGAGCATTAACCTCAAAAATCTGTCTTAACAAGGTATCCAGCTTTCTGTCCTGAGTATCCTTAAGAGCTGCACTGCCTTCCACCAGAATGGTCGTCTTCTTGGTCACTGCCGAAGCAGCCGCATCCACCTTTGGTGACCTAAATAGTTCCTTATCCTGCTCCACTAGCGGATAAAGCCGCGACATCACCCTAGAGCCTCTGAGTGTGGATTCAGGCATATCCCACTCACCTTGTATCATCTCTTTAATAACTCTATGCATGGGAAATGCTTTTTGCATCTTCCGAAAAGCCTGCAAGAGAGGATCTTCTAAGGTAGCCTCCTCACCTGGCACCGATGCCGGCACATTAAGCACTTTCAAAGTCTCTGAAATTAGTGCGGGTAACTCTTCCCACCGAAAAATACGCACCACTCTAGCCTGATCCTCCTGTTCCGCAATCTCTCCTTCCTCCAGCTCCTCATCTATCTGCGAATCATGCTCCTCTCCTTCCGTGTGCAGATCCTCCGAAAACTCGGACTGACACCTCCTATCCGGCTCTACACGGGCTCTCTTTGTACCTAAGGCCGAAGGTGCCACTGACAGAGGAGTGCCTGGCCTTTTTTGCCCTAAATCTCCAGACATGGGAGAAAAGGCAGAGGACGAAGCCTCCCTAGGAACACTGCCAAATGCCCTTTGAATAAGAGCTACAAAGTCCGGAGAAAAAATTGATAGCAAATCACCAGCCACTGGTGCCGGAGCTCGCGGCACATCCAGAGCTGAGGAAGGACCTGGAATAGGCTCCACTGATTCAAGCAAAGGCGACAGAGGTCCCTGCGCCACTACCTCCCGCTCTTCTGCCGCATCTAAGCGCTGCTGCTCCCCTGAGGGAGCCTGGCTACAGCTCTTACAGACGCCTGCCTCTGATACTATAGACCTTTTCACTCCACAGAGCAAACATAAGGTCTTTGCAGGCATCCTGATACCTCTCTGCTGTACTCAAACTTGAAGATCCTAAAAGTTTAACCAGATTATAAAGAAAAACCTTTTCCCCCCAATCACCTAGATCAGAAAGGAGGAGTTTCAACTGTGATCTGCCCTGTCTTCTCAGGGCCGTTTGTCTATTTTCTTTTTTTTTTTTTTTTTAACTGTAGTGCAGCCTACAGCAAGGGTTCCCCCGACCTGAATCGCAGCAAACAGATTGCAAAACGAAGCTTCCTTCTCTTCAAACTTCACAAAGTTTCCCTGAACTCGCCAGCGGCTTTTCCCGCCCAAAACGGAACGCGGCGGGAAACTGCCGCCTACTCGGGCCTACTCTCCAGAATTATACCCCCGAGGTCCCCAGCCAAGTTAAAACACAAATCGGAGCTTACCTGACCTCTCGAGAGCCAGTGAAACAGCCCCGTTCCCCGGAGGTTGCTCACCGTGAACATGCCCCAACTTCAGCTTACCAAACTGCTCCAGTAAGAGCTCAGCAGAGAACTGTTTCTGAGCTGTTTCTGCCTGCTCAATCTCCCAAGCGCCTGCAGGCAATGCCTCTGCGTTGCGCCGGAGAAGGCAGTGAAAAATAACTGGGACACCCCAAGCTGTAAATCTTTCTGCCCTCTGCACTCCAGGAAGACGGAGGAAGACTGAAAGAGAGGGGCCCCCCTCCTAAAATTAAAGAGAAACTCCCTTAATTTACACACAGACCAAAAGCACCAAAAGAAATAAAATTCCAAATGAGAAATAAATAATGCCCAATTTGAGATCAAAGACCCCACTAAACTAACTAAACTAAAGTCCTTAATTGTATCTCTAGTGAGCCAGAGCCCTGGCTCACATCCTCCAGCTGCTTGGAGACTGATAGAACTGGAGTGGGAGGAACCGGTACCTGAGTCCTTATACCAGTGTCATCAAAGAATGATGTGTATCAGTCTCCAAGCTGCTGGAAGAGGATGACAACCCCAGATGTTCCGGGACTAGACTGGAGGGATGAGAAGGAAATAAGAAATTCTATGCATGTGTTGGCAAAATGTCATTGCCTGCAGTGTGAGGTGAGAGGGAGGTGGTGACATTTGCTGTGTTGTTAAAGCAGGACCAGGGAGGTGCAGGTAAGAGAGGAAATGCAGCTGGAACAGACTGGGTCCAGGAGGGAGGGAAATGACAGCGGTATTTGCAGCAGCAGGTCAGAGACTAAGAAGGGGGATGATGTGGCAGCAGATTGAGCTCAGGATAAAGGAAGGGGGTGGCGGTTGTGGAAGATTGGGACTGAGGAAGGAAGTTGTAGTTTTTATGCATTTGCTAGACTTTTTGTGACTCACCAACAACAAAAAAAAGTGAAAATTGCTTTTTGATTAAACTGCTAGAAGAGAACATGAAAGAAAGTTTCTGATTATGGATAAATAGGACCAGATAGCCATAAACTGAAAGACAACTCTGAAGCTGGAAAAAAGAAAAGATACCATTTAGGTAATAAACGGAAGAGGAGGTTGCAGACATTTTGGCAATGAGAGTAAAATGTGTTTACAGTAAAATCAGTTTGCCTTTTCACCTTAAAACAATGAAACCTCAGAATGTAAAATTAATATCAAGTTAGCTATTATGCATAGATTGCTCAAATTAGTACACAAATCAGCAATAAGCTGGAAGCATCTCCCCTGATTCTCTTTCTAAATTAAGTCCTGTCATTAAAAAATGATCTAAGTGACTTAAGATTAACACTGGAGGGAAGAAATTTCACAATAATGATAATGAAAATGAAATTCAAATTTTAAGTAGGGGAACAATATTCTCACCTGTTCCACCACCGTCACAGTCCCAGGTGTCATGGCAACCACTGACGCAACAGTAGCAGTATCATGGGTCTCAGCTCCCAGTTCAATGATTTGTTGAAGGATGTTTACTGCTGTAGGGTCAAGTCTTTCACCTTATGAAAAGAAGAATGAATTAGAAGTCAGATAGAATTACTCTGCAATTCCACATAATATAACCTGGTACTTCTATCTTCTTTTTGGAATTCAGAACACACATTTTTTCACCCTCTCCACTGCACAACTTTTCCCTTATTCCTTCCTTTCTAATTTTTTTAAGAGTCATTATGCATAGCCTCAAGTGCAGGTATTCTCAATACAGTCCTTGGTACACACCTAGCCAGTCAGAGTTTCAGGATAACCATAATGAAAATGCATGAGAGAAAGTGTAGTTACTCACCTGTAACAGGTGATCTCCGGGAACAGCAGGAATTTAGTTTTCACAAATGGGTGACATCGGTACTGACGAAGCTCGCGTGTGACTCTCCCACCTCAGTTGAGTTTGTAGCTGAGATAAAAGGGGAGAAAGAGAGAGAAACTCTACAACTCCTAGGGAAGGAGTGTGGGTTGTGAAGACTAAATTCCTGCTGTTCCCAGAGATCACTTGTTACAGGTGAGTAACTACGCGATTTCCAGGAACAAGCAGGAATGTAGTCTTCACATATGGAACTTTCTAGCTTCTAGATCCCAGAGGAAGGTCCCCAGAATTGGTAGATTTGCCTCAGAGCCTGCCTCAAGAGGGTATGGATCTTTAATGGACATCTGGTATCGAAAATTCCAGGACAGAGGGTAGGAGTTGACCTAAGTATGAAAGAGGTGTTGGAGTACAGCCTGAGCAAACATGGCATCCTGGAGAGAGTCCTTGTCCAAATAGTAATGTGCAGCAAAGTAATGCACTCAAGATCAGCAGGCTGCTTTGCAGATTTCGCCAATGGCTACAGAGCGTAGGTTTGCCATGGAGGCAGCCAAGGCACAAACACTATGGGCAGTGACATAACCTTCAAGGGATAGTACTGCTTTGGTATAAGCAAATGAGATGCAATCTGCCACCCATTTAGAGTACATTTGGATACTGGCAACCCCAAGTGACTGGGATCAAAGGAGATGAATAACTGAGAGCTCTTATGGTGCTCAGCTATCCTTTGGAGATAGAATGTCCCTCACACGCCACCTAGATAAGGTCTTAGATAGTGCTGGGGAGGAGTCTGCTGTCTTGGTACATATCGGTACCAATGACATAGGAAAATGTGGTAGGGAGGTTCTGGAGGCTAAATTTAGGCTTTTAGGTAGGAAGTTGAAATCCAGAACTTCCAGGGTAGCATTCTCTGAAATGCTTCCTGTTCCACGCGCAGGACCCAAAAGGCAGGCAGAGCTCCGGAGTCTCAATGCGTTGATGAGACAATGGTGCAGAGATGAGGGTTTTGGATTTCTTAGGAACTGGGAAAACATTCTGGGGAAAGGAGGGGCTCTTCCGAAGGGATGGGCTTCACCTTAACCGGGATGGAACCAGGCTGCTGGCATTAACCTTTAAAAAGGAGATAGAGCAGCTTTTAAACTAGATATTAGGGGAAAGCCGACAGTCGCCCAAGAGCGGATGGTTCGGAAGAATGTATCTTTGAAGGATACTACCAAAAGCAGAGAGGTTCCACAAAAGAGTAAAGTAGCCCAAATGCCCTCAAATATGGAGCAGACAGAGCTTAAAGATCCTAAATTACCCATGTCTAACAAAAGCCAAATTAATATGAATAAAATACATTCTCTAAAATGCTTGTATGCAAATGCTAGAAGTCTAAAAAATAAGATGGGAGAGTTAGAATATATAGCACTAAATGAAAGGTTAGATATGATTGGAATATCAGAGACATGGTGGAAGGACGACAACCAGTGGGACACTGTGATACCTGGGTACAAACTATATCGTAATGATAGAGCTGATCAAATTGGTGGAGGGGTTGCTCTCTATGTTAGAGAGGGCATTGAGTCAGAAAGGATTAAAGTTTTGCAGGAAACAAAATCTGCTGTAGAATCTATATGGATTGAAATTCCATGTAAAAAGGGGAAGGCAATGGCAATGGGGGTGTACTATTGAGCGCCTGGCCAGAATGACCAAATGGATGATGAAATGCTCAAAGAAATCAAGGAAGCTAACAAAGGTTACAGCACAGTAATAATAATGGGTGATTTCAACTACCCCGGTATCAACTGGGTCAGTGTCATGGCAGGACATGCTAGGGAGATAAAGTTCCTAGATGAAATAAATGACTGCTTCTTGGAGCAGCTGGTTCATGAACCGACCAGAGGGGAAGCCATATTAGACCTAATCCTTAGTGGAACACCAGATCTAGTGCAAGAGATAAGGTTGTTGGGGCCACTTGGCAATAGTGATCATAGCATGATCGCCTTTGATTTAATTAGTGGATGAGGGATAGTAAGGAAATCCACAGTACTACCTTTTAACTTTCGAAAGGGAGACTATGATAAAATGAGGAAAACAGTTAAGAAAAAACTAAAAGGAGCAGTTGCAAAGGTTAAAGACGTACATCAGGCTTGGCTGTTGTTGAAAAATACTATCTTGGAAGCCTAGACCAGCTGTATTCCACACTTTAAGAAAAGTGGAAGGAAGTCCAAAAAACTGCCAGCATGGTTTAAAGGTGAGGTCAGAGAGGCTGTTGTTGCCAAAAAAGCATCTTTCAGGAAATGGAAAAAAGAGCCAAATGACGAAACCTGGAAACAGCACAAGCACTGGCAAGTCAAATGCAAGGCATTGATAAGGCAGGCAAAGGGAGAATTTGAGAAGAAGCTTGCTGCGGAAGCAAAAACGCGAAGTAAAGACCTTTTCAAGTACATTCGTAGCAAAAAACCTGTGAGAGAGTCAGTTGGTCCATTAGATGATAAAGGGGTTAAAGGAGCACTAAGAGGCGACAAGGCGATAGCGGAGAGACTGAATGAATTCTTTGCTTCAATCTTTACTGAGGAAGATGTAGGGATGTTACCGATGACTGAAGTGGTATTTAAAGGTGCGGAAGAATTGAAGGAAATATCGATACATCGGGAAGATGTATTACAACTATTAGATAAACTGAAGAGTAGCAAATCACCTGGGCCGGATGGTATACATCCAAGGGTGTTGAAAGAACTGAAATACGAGATTGCAGACCTGCTATTAGTAGTCTGTGAACTATCATTAAAATCATCTCTAATACCTGAAGATTGGAGGATCGCCAATGTAACACCAATTTTTAAAAAGGGTTCGAGGGGTGATCCGGGAAACTACAGACCGGTGAGCCTCACGTCAGTACCGGGAAAAATGGTAGAAACCATCATAAAGAATAAAATTACTCAGCATGTAGATAGTCATGGCCTAATGGGAGACAGCCAACATGGCTTTAGACAAGGAACATCTTGTCTTACTAATCTGTTATGTTTTTTTGAAGGAGTGAATAATCAGGTGGACAAAGGTGAGTCGGTTGATATTGTGTATCTGGACTTTCAGAAAGCCTTTGACAAGGTCCCTCATGAGAGACGTTTGGCAAAACTAAAGAGTCATGGGATAGGAGACAGTGTACTATTGTGGATCAGGAACTGGTTAAAAGATAGAAAGCAGAGGGTAGGGCTAAATGGCCAATTTTCCCAATGGAGAAAGGTGAATAGTGGTGCACCCCAGGGATCTGTGCTGGGTCCGCTGCTTTTTGACATATTCATAAATGACCTGGAAAGTGGAATAACGAGTGAGGTTATCAAATTTGCAGATGACACAAAACTATTTAAAGTTGTTAAAACCCAAGAGGATTGAGGAAAATTGCAAGAGGATCTTGATAAATTGGAAGACTGGGCATCAAAATGGCAGATGAAATTTAATGTGGACATGTGCAAGGTTATGTACCTAGGGAAGAACAACCCAAACTATGGTTACACGATGCAAGGTTCCACATTAGGAACCACCATCCAGGAAAAAGATTTAGGCGTCATTGTGGATACCATGTTAAAACCCTCGGCCCAGTCTGCAGCGGCGGCCAAGAGAGCAAATAGAATGCTAGGTATGATAAGGAAAGGAATGGAAAATAAAACAAAAGATATTATAATGCCTCTATATCGTTCCATGGTGAGACCGTACCTTGAATATTGTGTGCAATTCTGGTCGCCGTATCTTAAAAAGGATATCGCGATTTTAGAAAAGGTTCAGAGAAGAGCCACCAAAATGGTAAAGGGGACGGAAGGATACTCCTATGAAGAAAGGCTAAAAAGGTTAGGGCTCTTTAACCTGGAAAAGAGACGGCTGAGGGGAGATATGATAGAAGTCTATAAATTAATGAACGGAGTGGAACGGGTAAACGTAGATCGATTGTTTACCTTATCAGAATATAGAAAGACTAGGGGACATGCAATGAAGCTACAGGGTAAACTATTTAAGACTAATAAAAGAAAATATTTTTTCACTCAATGTGTAATCAAACTCTGGAATTTGTTACCGGAGGATGTAGTAAAGGCTGTTAATGTAGCTGGGTTTAATAAAGGTTTGGACAAGTTCCTGGAGGAAAGGTCCATGAACCATTACTAAGAAGGGACCCAGGATATCAATGCTTGAACCAATACAAGCATTGTGGAACCTGTGTCCCTTGGGGAAACTGCTAGGTACATATGTCCTAGATTGGCCACTGTTGGAAACAGAATACTGGGCTTGATGGACCTTGGTCTGACCCAGTATGGCATATCTTATGTTCTTATGTTCTTATAATGTCAAGGCATGCTTGCAGTCAAGAGTATGGAGGGTTGCCTCTGCACTAGAGGAATGAGGTCTAGGGAAGAAGACAAACAGGTAGACTGACTGATTCAAATGGAAATCAAACTCTGGAATTTGTTACCGGAGGATGTAGTAAAGGCTGTTAGTGTAGCTGGGTTTAAAATAGGTTTGGACAAGTTCCTGGAGGAAAGGTCCATAAACCATTATTAAGAAGGGACCCAGGATATCAATGCTTGACCCAGTACAAGCATTGTGGAACCTGTGTCTTTTGGGGAAACTGCTAGGTACGTATGACCTAGATTGGCCACTGTTGGAAACAGGATACTGGGCTTGATGGACCTTGGTCTGACCCAGTATGGCATATCTTATGTTCTTATGGAAAGGAGACACCACTTTGAGCATGAAATGAGGATGAGTTCTAAGGATCACTTTATCATGGTGGAAGGGCGTATAAGGCAGGTCAGCCACCAAGGCCATGAGCTCACTGATGCATCTAGCTGAAGTGAGTGCAACAAGGAAGATGACCTTCCAAGAGAGAAACTTTAGCGAGGTTGTGGCTAAAGGTTCAAAGAGCGGTTTAAGGAGCTGACCTAACACGATATTAAGATCCCATGCCATCGGTGGTGGCCTGATGGAAGGCTTAGTTAATAATAGCCCTCTCATGAAACATGTTACAAGTGGTTGTAAAGAAATAGGCTGCCCATCCAAGGGACAGTGAGAAGCAGCCATTGCACTGAGGTAAACCCTGACCAAGTTAGTTTTGAGACCAGAGGATGAAAGATGGAGGAGATACTGAAGGAGAGCCTCCACCGGAGCTGAGAAGGGGTTAAGATCTCTTTGGGTACACCAAGAGGAGTACCTACACCACTTAAAGTCATAGGGAATGTCTCGTAGACGGTTTCCTGGAGGCTAGGAGGATATCCTTTACTTCCTGAAGAAGGTTGAGACCTTGAAAAGACTATGCTTTCAGCAGCCAAGCCATGAGATGGAGAGACTGCAGATTGGGATGGAACAACATCCCCTCCTCCTCCTGTGAGAGAAGGTCAGGAGTTGATTCGAGACTGAGAGGGTGACTCTGACAGACATAGCAGGAGAGGAAACCACAGATCATGTGGCCCTTTTCTGCTTGAAGCTTGAAAAGCGTTTTGGGAATCAGGGGTATGGGATGAAAGGCATACAGGAAATCCTGACCCCAGTGCAGATGGAAAGCATCGACCTGCTGACACTGGGTATTGGGGTTTTGGTAAAACGAGGTAGTTTGGCATTTTGCAGAGTGGCAAAAAGGTCTATCTGTGGAGTTCCCAAGGTCTGAAAAATGTAGGAGATTGTCTCCTGATGGAGAGACCACTTATGCGGTAGGAGGATCTGACTCAATCTGTCTGCTAAGACATTTTGGCATCCTGGCAGATATACTGCTTGGAGATGCATTTTGTGAGCAATTACAAAGGACCAAGGATGAAGAACCTCTTTGCAGAGGGCCCAAGAGCTCGTTCCTTCCTGCTTGTTCACGTAGAACAAAGCTACCTGATTGTCCGTCTGGACCAGAACCCTGTGACCCTGAAGTTGTTGTTGGAACACTTTAAGGGCATTGAAGATTGCACGAAGCTCTAGTAAATTTATCTGGAGCTGTGACTCCTGCTCTGTCAGAGGCCCTGAATGGAGAGAGAGTCCAAGTGGGCTTCCCAACCCAGTTTGGAGGCATCTTGTACATAGCTCAAACAAATCAAGCACCCAACACAGCCCTCACACAACTAAGTTTCATCCTCACTGCATGTACAACACACACACTTTACCTGATTGCTTGCTGTGATACCACCTTGATTATTAAGATAAGGCGGTTTAGAAATACTGTTAAATAAATAAATAAATAAATCTGTTGTCAGGATGCATTGATGTGGAGACATCTGAAAAGGTGACCCTACGTGGAGATTTCCCAGGGTAGACCACCAGAGCAGGGAGTTCATTAGAATGTTTGTGACTTTGATCTCATCTGTGAGGGTCCCAGAGGCCTGCTTCCACTGGGAGGCAAGAGTCCACCGAGTTGTCCGCATGTGCAGACAAGCATATGGCACTATATGAACCATAGAGGTCATATGGCCTAACAGTTGTAGCATCTCTCTGGCCTAGAGATTGTTTTTGAACCTTACTTGAGATGCTATCTGTACTAGGCGAGTACAACAGTTCTGGGGTAGAAATGCCCTTGACCGCCGAGTATCTAGAAAAGCGCCTATGAATTCCAGCGTTTGAGTAGGAACTAGATGGGATTTTGGAAGATTTATCACAAATCCTAGATCCTGTAGTACTTGGATTGTACAAAAGAGGGATAGGTGAACTTCCGGAGAAGTGGTTGCCCTTTTTAGCCAATCATCTAAGTAAGGGAAGACAAATATTCCGAGAGTCCTTAGATATGTGGCTACAACCGCCATACACTTTGTGAAAACTCTCGTGGCAGAGGCGAGCCTGAATGGAAGGACTTTGTATTGATAGTGATTTCCTTGGAAGATGAAGCATAGATACCTCCTGTGTTCTGGATGAATGAGGATATGGGTATACGCTTCTTTGAGCTCTAGAGAACAGAGTCAGTCCTGATTCTGGAGATAAGGAAGAAGGGTTCCTAGTAAAAGCATCTTGAATTTCTCTCGAACTAGAAACTTGTTGAGGTTTCTGAGATCTAAGATGGGTCTGTATCCTCCGTTCTTTTTTGGAATGAAAAAGTATGGAGAATAGAACCCCATTCCCCTCTGGAATGTTGGAACCTCTTCTATGGCACACTCTGATAGAAGAGAGGTGATCTCTTGCTGGAGGAGAGCAGTGAGTTGGGGGGGGGGGGAGGTGGTATGCTTTGTAGGCGAAGCTTGTACCCCTCCCGCACTATGGTTAGTGTCCACTGCTCTGAGGTTATGAGATGCCACCTGTGGGCATAATGGCAAAGCCTGACTGCTATGTGGAAGGGGTGGGGGTTCTCCAGAGACAGGGTGGCAATATTCTCTAGAAAGAAGTAAAAAACCAGTCGTAGATTGAGTCTGCACTGCTGGTTGCAATTTAGCAGCCTGTGACTCCTTCTGCTGCTTAGGAGGCTGTTGCTTCCTCTGGGTAGCCTGGGGCTGGCATCGAGAAGTTGAGGGGTAAGAAGAGTAGAATTTCTTCTTCTCACCATAGAATGGCTTCTTAGCAGCTGCTTTTTTCTCGGTAGGGTAGGCAGTAGCCTTTGAAAGCCTATTGAGGGTGGTATTCTCAGATTCTGAGAAGCCTTATCTTGCCAATCCTTTCCAAACAGGTTCTCTCCTGTATAGGGAATATTTCCAAGCTTATCTTGAACCCACTGTTCAAGGTCTGATGCCTGAACCAGGCAATCCTATGAGCACCTATGCAGATAAAAGTTGTTCTGTTAATGCATTCAAAACAGTCAAAGATTGCCCTATTGACAAACTTGGAAACATTTTGGGCATGTTTGACTAATGTAAGGTAGTCTGCCCTCTTGTCATTCGGTAGAAGAGGTGCCATCGATTCCAGATCCTTAGTCACTTCCCTAAGGAACATACCCATGTAGCGTATATATGAGCCTATGCGGGCTGAAAGCATGGAGGGTTGAAAGCATGGAGGCCTGAAAGCACCGGCGGCTAAAAGCATAGAGGATTTTCGACTTTCTGCCCGGGGGATTGGAGGAGTGTGTCTTAGAACTCTTAAGGGCTTGTTTACAAAGCCACAGTAGCGGTTTCCACCCAATATCGTCCAATTCAATGGGGCCGCGGCTCTGATATCGAGCTGAAGCCGCTACCATGGCTTTGCAAACAAGCCCCTTAATTTGATGCATTGCCGATTCCACTACTATTGAGTGGTTTGGAAGCTGCGTCTTCTGGAATTCAGGGATTTCCGGTACCCGATACATGGTATCGAGTTGGGTGTGGGGAGATGGTGAGGGGCGTCTCCCACATCTGGAACATAAGGTCCTGGAGTATGCGGTGTATCGGAAGAGTAGCTGCCTCTTTAGGAGCTGCAGGATATTGGAGAATGTCCAACTCCTCTGCTCTGGGTTCTTTCTCCAATGCAGGAGTAATGGATAGGCCTCTCGCCATATCCTTGATAAACTCCTGGAAAGACATGTCTTCGGGAGGGAACATGTGCCGCTGTGGAGATGGAGAGAGATCCTCAGGGAGACTCATCTCTCTGGTACTGATCGATTCATCGTCCAAAGAACTGGAATCGGTAGATTCAAAGTATCGATGAGAGCTATGCTCTTGTTCATGTAAGGACCGGTACTGACTGAGATCGGTATCTGCTTGAGAGCCCTGCCTTGTCAGTACCTCGGAACCGAGGATGGACTCGAGTGCCGGCATGGGCGGGAGTGTGCCGAGGGGCATGAAGCCCGATGCCGATTGTATGGGCATCGTCGACTGCATCGAAACTGACGATACCATAGGTAATGTCTTGACCGGTACTGACGCTGCTAAAAGAGCCGCAAGACTCCGCTTGAAGGCTAGCATGTGCTAGTCCATCGAGCTTGCCGATGCCTGGACATCGGTACCGGAAGCTTGGGCTATCATTCCAGAGCATGGCACCAGGAGCTCTCTGGAGGTGGAGGCCTCGGGAGCATCCTGGACCCCCTTGTAAGGCTTCAGAGGGGAGGTCCTCCTGCCGGGGTACTTTGGCCGGTCGATCCACCTCTAGGGCAACACTCGAGGCATCCCTATTTTTAGACAGAGATCTACCTTTAGGAGGATGGCCTGTCTTGGAAGAAGACTTGTGTTTCAATACCTGAGATCCATGTGAAGATGACGATGTCCTTGATGATGTCGAAGCAAGCGAGACTGCATCTGAGGCAAACAGGGAGCTGAGTTTTACGGCCCGATTCTATAGGTCTCTCTCTTTGTCATCTTTTTGCATAAGGGACACTCAGATGGCTGGTGATCTTGGCTGAGGCATTTGAGACAACAGTCATGGGTATCAGTAGCAGAAATTGTACTACCACACTTGGAACATTTTTTGAAACCACTAGCTGGTTTCTCCATCATGTCAGTAGACTGGATGGAAGGCCTAAAGCCTGAAATGATGCTGAGCGCCTGATAGTTCGGATTCGGCATCAATGGGAAGACAGACGCGACCACAAAAAATAAGAAAGGATTTGCTTCCTACTGGCTCCACGGAAAACGAAGAACTGAGAAGGGAGAGTCACATAGGCAGGAAGGCAGCAATGAAGGTGCAGTGGGATGCTCCCAAAAACTTTCCTATTTGATGCTGGGGAGCATTCCCGCGCAGTTTCTGTCGGTATCGATGTCACCCATATGTAAAGACTACATTCCTGCTTGTTCTTGGAGATATCTGCATGCACTGCCTCCATTGAATGCAAATCTCTCATGTGCATATTTATTGTGGTTATCCTGAAAACCTAATTGGTTGGTGTGTCCCAAGAACCCCTGCTCTAGTGCTTTAAGTCCTTCCACAAAAATTCCAACAACAGAATAAGAACAGCACTTCAGTGGTGAAGTGCAAACTTCCATTGTCAGGGCAGTAGAGTTTGTTCAGCCATTGAGAAACACAACAGAGATACAGGATCTAACAATAAAAATGAACTTCTACGCACTATATGACTGTCCTAAGACAGAAATACTAAGAACAGTCTTAAATAATGGAGGAGTGGCCTAGTGGTTGGGGCAAGTTACCTCAGGCTGGAAGGTTGGGGGTTCAAATCCCACTAGAGGACAGCAATCTTGGGCCGGAAGGACTGGGGTTTCTAGTCCCACAGGTGCTCCTTGTGGTCTTGCCACTTAACCCTCCATTGCCCATGTTCCCTGTAAGTATTAGTGTATGTGTCTCATATCCCCTCGTGTTAAATGTATCCCCCAATTGTGTTGTGACCACTTTGATTGAAGGATAAGGTGGTATACAAAACTGTCTCAATAAATAATGTCAGAGTAATAGTAATTTATTACATTCATTTTATACCTCGCCTACGATCAAGAAAGACCCTAAAAGCAGCTTACATTGAGGACATCAAAACATATAAAATACAGTATAATAATTCTTGCCATTCCCTACCCAGTCTTCCCTCAATGCTCTGATTGCTCACCCCCGAAATGAGTCACTGGGGCCGTACCGAGCCAGAATCATGCCCTGTGTGACTTGCACATCGGGCGTGTGCCTCCCCTCCTCCCCATATCTCCATCCAGCCATCATGGAATAATACAGAAGCATTATAATATCCTAGACCAGGGGTCTCAAACACGCGGCCCGCGGGCCGCATGCGGCCCGCGAGACAACCTTGTGCAGCCCGCGAAAGAGAAAAACAAAAAAACCCCAAAACCCTGACTTCTGCCGTTGCTGCCGTGGCAGCGGCAGAATCAATTGTCAAATAAAAAAAAAAAAAAAGACTTCTGCTGCTCAAGCAGCAATATCACCTGTCCTGCGGCCTCTTCCCCTGTGCCCGGAGATCCGAATCTGCTCATCAGCGGCGTGCTTTTCAAGCCGCGAAGAGTATTCCCCTCTCGCGCGGCTTGAAACCGCGCGAGAGGGGAATACTCTTCGCGGCTTGAAAAGCACGCCGCTGATGAGCAGATTCGGATCTCCGGGCACAGGGGAAGAGGCCGCAGAACAGGTGATATTGCTGCTTGAGCAGCAGAAGTCTTTTTTTTTTTAAATTTGACAATTGATTCTGCCGCTGCCACGGCGGCAACGGCAGTTGTCAGGGTTTTGGGGTTTTTTTGTTTTCCTCTGTCGGGGGGGGGGGGGGTATGACTGGAAATGGGCAGATGGGGGTTAGGACTGGAAGTGGGCTATTGGCAGGGGGGGGGGTTATGACTGGTAATGGGCTATGGTGGGGGCTAGGACTGGAAATGGGCAGTGGGGGGTTCGGCCTGGAAGTGGGCTATTGGCTGGGGGGGGGTTATGACTGGTAATGGGCTATGGTGGGGGCTAGGACTGGAAATGGGCAGATAGGGGTTAGGACTGGAAGTGGGCTATTGGCAGGGGGGGGGGGTTTTTGACTGGTTTTGGGCTATGGTGGGGGCTAGGACTGAAAATGGGGTGATGGGGGTTAGGACTGGAGGTGGGCTGATTGGGGGTTAGGACTGGTAATGGCCTATGAGGGGAGGTAAGACTGAAAATGGGGTGATGGGGGATACGACTGCAAGTGGGCTATGGGGGGACTAGGACTGGTAATGGGCTATGGGGGGGGGGTAAGACTGAAAATGGGGTGATGGGGGGGGTAAGACTGGAAGTGCGCTATGGGGAGGTTAGGACTGGTAATGGGCTATGGGGGGTCTAGGACTGGTAATGGGCTGGGGGGGTTGCTAGGACTGGAAATGGGCTGAGTGGAAGGGGGGCTTGAACTGCAAATGGCTGATGGGGAGGGGGGCTTGGAATGGAAATGGGCTGTGAGGGGAGGGAGCTAGGATTGGAAATGGGCTGATGGGGGGCTAGGATTGGAAATGGGCTGATGGTGAGGCTAGGATAGGACTGGAAATGGACTGATGCAGGGACTAGAAAGGAGCAGATGCTGGGTGGGGCTGGAACTAGAAGGGAGCTGATGTTGGGGGAGGATTAGAATGGGATGGAGCTGGGAAAGTGAAATGGAGAGGGGAAAAATATTTTGTCTGGAAGAGAAGACAAATCTACAATTGGCCAGGTATTGGGAGAGTAAGTGGGGATTGAGGATGGAGGGGTAAAATTTGAGTGGATGAAATAGGAATGAGGAAAGAGCAAAAGGAGAAAGATTAGTATGTTAAAGCAGATGTAGGGAGAGAGAATGGAAAAAAACTAGAAGAGAGAAGAAAGGACAAATGGACAGCAGACGATGGAGAGTTAGCAGAAAACACGAAGAAACCAGAAGTGGCTGGAGCAATTGCAACTGAAAAAAAATGCACAAAAGGTAGAAAAATATCTCTTTATTTTGAATTTATTAACTGGAATATGTCAGCTCTGGGAAATGTGCATCATTAATGTTTGCGCTTTGTTTAGTACAAGAGGAAATTAATTTATAGTTTTATTTCTACAGTGTTGTTGTACATTCCAAGTTTGGCTTTTGGGGTTCCCAGTTTAATTATTGTCTTCCTATTTCTGAATCTTTTAGTCTTTCTTTATCCATACTCATTAAGAGGCATGTTTACTAAAAGTTAGTGTATGGTAACATTATGCAAATATTTATGCAAATGAGGCCCCTTATGCAAATGAGGCCCCACGTCTTATGCGGCCCCCGGGTTACTTTACAAGTCCTCATTTGGCCCTCAAAGCAATTTGAGTTTGAGACCCCTGTCCTAGACGTTATTCTCCATTTCTTTCCTTATTCTATTCTATTTGTTTTCTTGGCCACCACTGCACACTGGGCAGAGGATTTCAATGTATTATCCACGATGCCACCTAAATTCTTTTCCTGGGTAGTGGTTCCTAATGTGGAACCTTGCACTGTGTAACAGTAGTTTGGGTTGTTCTTTCCTAGGTGCATAACTTTGTACTTGTTCACATTAGGGGTATGTCTACCAAGTCAGGCCAATGATCAACACAGACTATCTGCCACTAGGCCCCATGTCATTCAATGGGACCTAGCTGCAGCTAACCTAGATAAACTGCTAACTCGGCTTAGTAGACACACTCCTAAATTTCATTCGCCATTTGGACATCCAGTCTTCCAATTTGTCAAGTTCCTTTTGTAATTGTTCACAATTCTCTTGTGTTTTAACAACTGAATAATTTTGTCTCATCTGCAAATCTGATTATCTCACTCGTTATTCCCATTTCCAGTTAATTTATGAATATGTTAAAAAGTGGTGGGACCAGCACAGATCCCTGAGATCCTCTACTATTCACATTTCTCCATTGATAATATTGGCCATTTGGCCTTACTCTTTTCTTTCTATCTTTTAACCGGTTCCTGATCCACAATAGTACACTGCCTCCTATCCCATGACTTTTTAAATTCCTTAAGAGTCTCTCATGAGAGACCTTGTCAAAGGCTTTCTGAAAATCCAGATACACTATATCAACTGGTTCAGCTTTATCTACCTGTTTATTCACACCTTCACAAAAGATATAACAGATTAGTAAGACAAGAACTTCCTAGGCTAAATTCATGTAGGCTTTCCCCCATTAAACCATGACTATCTACATGTTCAGCAATTTTATTCTTTATAATGATTTCTACTATTTTACGCAGTACTGACATCAGGCTCACCAGTCTGTAGTTTCCCAGATCACCCCTTGAACCCTTTTTAAAAATTGGCATTACACTGGCCATTCTCCAATCTTCAGGTACAACAGATGATTTTAATAGCAGGTCTGCAATCTCTTCTTTCAGCATCCTTGGATGCATATCAGGCCCAGGTGATTTGCTACTCTATATTTTATCAAATAGTTGTAATATATCTTCGTGGTTAATGAAAATTTGTTTCAATTCTCCTGATACTCGTTTTTAAATACCATTTCAGGCATGCGTAACCTCCTTACACCTTCTTCAGTAAAGACCGAAGCAAGAATTCATTCAGTCTCTCCACTTTTGCCTTATCCTCCCTTAGCATCCCTTTTACCACTCTATCATCTAATGTAGTATATTTAGATTTTAGTAAATATTTTGATACTGAGAATGAGCCCGAAGTCCATAAGCAGAGAGGAAAAAAGGTTTTCCGGGCCGGCAGCAACAGGAGTCCTGAGACCCTTGGGAGTCAGACCAGCATGCCCACGTGAAGGCTGATGGAAAAGGAGGTCCTGTCCGCTTCACTGGCCCCTTGGATCTGTCCTCCAGAAGGTAATAAGATGCCATCTCACACAGGTCCTTCACCAGCTTCTCCAAATCGGACCCAAGCGAAGAGTCCCTCTAAGGCCAGATGGGCAACAGGACTTTGGAAGATGAGTTCACTGCCCTATGTCAGAGCCAAGTCAATGCCATGTCATTGTCGATAGTGTACAATCCCTGGCCACTAGATGTACCAGGCCATATATGGCATCAGAAAGGAAGGCCACAGCAGACTCCAAAAGAGGGGTAGAATCATCTAGTGGAAGAGAATAAATCCACTGGAGCAGGGCTCGAGACATCTGCAACTGAAGAATAGCAGCCACTGCAGCAAACCGATTCTTCAACACAAATTCACCTTTTGATCCAGAGTATCCTTTAAGGCCAATCCGCCTTCCACAGGAATGGTGGTCTGACTGGTAACTGCGGTGACCTGCGCATCCACTTTGGAAATATTAAACCACACAATCCACTCTTTCTCTGGGAGAACGTGCAACTTCTTAGAAACCCTTAGCCCCTTAGGTGGGGAGTTGGGTGAATCTCACTCTGACCAGAACAGGCCCTTGAGCACCTCAGAAAACAGGAAGACAGTAGTGGATTTCAGCACCCCTTGCAGGAGTGAATGCAACTTCGGTTCCTGTTCCATGCCTGGAGCATTCGCCAAGCTCCAGGTGGATAAGTCTCTGGGGATTAATGGCTCCAGTTCCTCCTTCAGGAACAACTGGATAACATTGGCCTCGTCAAAATTCTCTGAAGACGAGAGTACTTCTTCATCCACATCAGACATCTGAAGCCAAACCACAGTCCAAATCTTGGACAGATCCCAGCTAATCCCCATCTCCAAGGGCATCCTTTGCTGGGGATTCTTAGCCATAGGCAATCGAACATGGCTTCCACTCACAGCCTGCCCCTCACGAAATTGCCCTCGGGGGGACCCAAAGGCCGCAGGTCTGAATTTTCATGCCTGAATGACCAGGCCCTGTTGTAAAAAACATAAGAATTCTGGGAAAGACAATTCAGAGTTCGGAAGCTCTCCCCATGGAAATGAGCCCCCCTAGACCACAGGACAGTTGGCATCAATCCCTAAAGGTCAGGGAGCAGCGCACAGCATGGTCACCGAAACCTCCAGCTAGCTGGTTATCCTTATCCACAGTGCCATCCGCCACTTCCTGCCCTTAGGCAGGCAGGCAGGCAGGAAAGGACAGATTAACCACATCCCCGGGTATAGAGGGGGGTGCAATCCCTCCATGGACAACTCAGGAGCTGCCCTGCTAGAAGAACAGAGCCCAGAAGCCGTAGATGAGGTACCATGCTTGCCATAGGCCAAAGGATGATTCCTGAATGAAGACATAAGAGAGTTAAGGCAAGTATCATGAAAGCATGCTAAGGCCGAAGTATCCTAAAGGCGTAAGTTAACTGCGCTATTACTGAAACACACGTTAGAGCCTGTGATAAGGAAGCTTATCATAGCTCAGGAAGGAGCTATAGAAAAGGTGAAGTGACTCTGAACAAGCAACCTGTCAGTTCTGGTAGAAATAAGAAAACAGAATTTTCCCATAAAAGACTACCAGTCCCAGAATGCACCAGGTTTCCAACAGCCATTAGAGGAGCTGAAGTGGGGAAATGTGTGTTCAATCAGGAGGGCTATGAGGTAATCCCTAAGCACTCATCTCAAAGGGCAGGGCTTGATTCAGCACAGCTGCGCTGTATTAGGGGGGAGCACTCATCTGGGCAGAATAAAGGTAGAGTTTATTCTACAGAGAATTATCCTCCTCAGTATCCTGAGAATCAGCTTGAGCTTGATCAGTTTCATCTGAAGGATCATCAGAAGCAGAAGCCAAACTGGACGGACAGAGAAGGAAAGAAACCCTCTGGAAGAAAGAGGAGAAAAGCCTTTGAGAGGTCTAGAAGAGTCCAGAGCAGTACGTATACTGGGAGGCATTCCAAGGGCCAGCATACACCATTGGACTGGGGAAAGCCAGAGGAATGGTGCGGCAGAGCTAGGAATCTCCAGACGGTACCTGTGAGAGAGACAGCTGCACGTGGAAGAGACCCTAAGACCCGTGCCAGAAGGTATGTGAAGAGAGATCCAGTGTCCAGGGATCTGGATTGGAAGGCTGGACATAAGAACTGGACTACATACTGGCCAGGCTATATAGAGAGGAACTCTAACAGCAATGGAAGCTCAGGTATGCACACTGATCTATGCCCTAGCTATAACCTTGAAAGACAGCAGGGAAACAAGTATTCTCCTGAAAGTGCTCCATTGAGAGATTCATCTGTGCCAATCCATGATATTGAACCCATGCTTGTTGAAGAAGGGGGAATGATTGCAGATGAAGAATGTGTTTATATGGACTGCTCTCTGTCCAAACTCCTTTGGTGATTTTCTGTTATAAAGTACAGCAACCATCACAAAGAAATACAAACTTGTTCTTTAATCTACTCAGAAAAGCTCCTGAAGCAGAATTTGACCCACACAGTAGAAAGCAAGCCAGCTAAGGGGTTTCAGCTGGATAACTGCTAGCAATTGAGCCTTACCTAATTGCTTGTGAGCTAGGAGAGAATCACTTCTGAATCTATGTGGGAAGTTATCAGAAGTTAACCTGAAAAGAACAGTTTTTTTCCCATCTTTGTGGCTTTTCATTTGTTGTTTGATATATGCTAAGAAAACATTAGCTAATGCCTGACAAGTTTGAATGTTGTTTTCCTGATTTTGATTTTGTTTTTCCAAGTTAAACACTGGAAGCAAGTAACCTGATTTAGGTGCTACCAAGGAAATCTGTGTTTGGAGATATTACCCCATAAATAAATATCTTATTGGCTTTACCCAAAAGCACAACTAATTATTGTGAGCAGCTGTGTCTGGTGTGAATGAACTGCATTGCCCACAATACCTTGCAAATCATATAGATATATGCACTTGCCAAGACTGTGAAGATTCTCACCCAGGCAGCCGTCTGACAAGCCGCTTGGGTAGAATGTGCAACCTTCAGGTGCACAACAGGAGAAAAATGCTACTAATACATGCAGAAAATGGCGGGAAACCCTCACATCATGCCAATGGTTTCCAGTCTACCCCACACAGACAGGATCGGGAGCCCCCAGCAAAGACAATGATGAGATCAAGCCTTGGTATTCACCCCTTGAGAGCCCCAGGCAGAGGACCCATGCCGGGCTCAGCTCTACTCCCTTGATGCTATTACACTGGCTTTGCAGCCCTGCATTTCAGGTAGCTGGCAGGCAGATCCCTTTGAGAGCCTTCTGCAATTTTTGGAAGAGAGCAGGAGGGAACAGAGGAGAAAGGAGAAGGCGTTGAGGTTGTATGAGCCTGCTGCACACTTTCAGTTCCTTCCAATTTCTGGCTGCTCAAAAGGCTCTTATCATGATAAGCGTGTGGAGCTGAACCAATTTCCCCTCTTCCTATGGCTACTGAAAAGACCAAACTTCTGTGGAGCCTCTCGCGTCATGCTCAAGTGAGAGTGTCATCCTCAAGGTGGTCATTCACAAGTGTTTAATCAATCTTTTCCTCTCAATTTTCAGAATTTTCTTCAGAGAGGAACATAAGATATGCCATACTGGGTCAGACCAAAGTCCATCAAGCCCAGTATCCTGTTTCCAACAGTGGCCAATCCAGGTCACAAGTACCTAGCAGTTTCCAAAAAGACACACAGGTTCCATAATGCTTGTATTGGGGCAAGCAGTAGATTACCTGGGTCCTCTTTGATAGTGATTTATGGACCTTTCCTCCAGGAACTTGTCCAAACCTTTTTTAAACCTAGCTACACTAACAGCTTTTATTACATCCTCCAGTAACAAATTCCAGAGTTTGTCTGCTGGAGACAAAGAAATACTAAGTGACCTCTGGTGGCTGAGGCAGATAGAGGCATGGGAGTGATGTAATTGAAACCTGGGCTTTTCATTGGTTCTCTGTCTCCACCAATCTGCTGGTAGGGAAACACAACCCACTTGTCTGGATTGGTCTAGCAGGACGATATGGAAATCCTTTAAAATAAATAAATAAAGTTGGATATCAAGTTAACAAAGCGAATGATAGCAGCTAATGACTAAAATGGCCCATCCGGTCTGCTCAGTTGAGATTAATTTACCTTGGGTAAAGGTGCATATACATTTCCAAATACAAACACACACCAACTCCCTTGTCACCCATGTCTTCCATAACATCCCAACTTTCGTACTACATCTGTTCAGAGAATGCCCAAAATCTATTATATTAACTGTCTACTCCAAAACTTTCCTGTAACCATGATGTAATCATACCTCTTACTGTTTAGAGTTGTAGCCACTGTTCAATGCAGATTGCCCCAGTACTTTCTCGGAGGCTTAATACAATCATACCTCTGTCATTCAGGGTCACAACCACTCTTTAGGATTGTAAACATGGCTCTATATCCTAATGCCCTACTTGGAAGCACAATGCAGTCATACCACTGCTGTTTTGGACTGAACCACTGTTCTGTACTGTTTTCCCCAGTGTTTCATTAGAATCCTCCTGCCAATATATACCAAGAAGGAAAAAGGACAAATAATATTTGCCTTAGGGTCCTAATCTGCAACCACAATCCATTTCCAAGTTATTTTCCTACCAGTAATCCTAATACAGTCAAACCTCAGTTTTCATTTGCCCCGGTTTTCATACGCTTCGGTTTTCAATATCTTTTTTGACTGAGATTTTGTCCCGGTTTTCATACATCGCTTCGGTTTTCAACGTCTTTTTTGACTGAGATTTTGTCCCGGTTCTCGTACATCGCCTCGGTTTTCGTAAATTACAGTACTGTAAATACATACACCCTCGCGCTGCACACCGGTCTGTATACACTGCCAGAACGCCCACCCGGTCCCGGCAGCACTGCCCCCCAGACTCACCGATCGCCAGCGTGATGAGAAGCGAAAGCCAGCTGAGCACGTAAATGAAACACATCCTCGAGCCTGGTCAGAGTTAGAGAGGCAAGGATTGCGCAGAGAGGAAGGCCCCGATCTCGTCCACCGCCTGCCCGTTCTCAGGAGCGCCCCCTCAGGCTCGGAGGTAGCAGGGAAGAAAAGCTGTCAACGTAAGCAGGAGATGTTGCATGAATGTGGGAGGCAGTTCTTTCTCTTGCAGGGTACGTCTGAAGCTATATCATTAAGATTTTCTGCCATTCTGAAGCATTGAGCAGATAATGTAAAGGTATTTTAATGGGCTGAATCCAATGTGATTCCGAAGAGAGCTGGGCACAGCAGCTTGTCAGGGGTGGCTAAGGCCAGATGTTAACATACTGTACTGTACAGTACTGTACTTAGCTTGCTTTCAGTGATGTTAAATGTTCATTTATCCATTTCATTAGTCATTTATATTTATTTCTCATTGTTTTCTGTATGTAAAAATATAGTTATTCTCTATAAAATGTATTTTTTATGAATATTTTTGGGTGTCTGGAACGGATTAATTGGATTTACATTATTTCTTATGGTAAATATTGCTTCAGTTTTCATACGTTTCGGTTTTAGTCAGACTTTTTCGAACGGATTAATCATGAAAACTGAGGTTTGACTGTACTGGAAAAGATCTTCATACCTCTCAAAAAGCTACGGCCACACAACCCTGAATGAGCTTGATCTCGGAAGGTAAGCAGTCAGGCCTGGTTAGTACTTGGATAGGAGACCACTTTGGAATACCCCCAGTACTTGGGATGGGAGACCACTTTGGAATACCCCTCTTCTCCCAGCATCAACGGGCACCCATATTTCAGATCCAGCAATCCACAACATGGAAAAGTCACAGTACTGGTCTAGTGCAGAACAGTGAAAATAAACAATGGTCCTCAGGGGCCACAACAAATCTGATTTTCAGAATTTCTACAGTGAATAAATTTAAGATTATATTTCTAAACATGAAATATATTGCATATTCATGATACAAGAACCATATTAATTTACATACTTGGCTTAGCCTAAAAACAGGACCTCTGCAACACTTGAGAGTTTGCCATCACTACGGTCTATGCTATGGAACAGCGCACAGAACAGAGATAAGCAGCTCTTAGAAGGAACCATGCCCAGAGTACTGAACTTGTACTCAAAACAGTCATTATGTATACTGCCTGGCTGCCATTACCATCTGTTTAACCATCTGCATTTTTCTCTGAAAACAAACTAACTATTCATCAAATTTGTTGTGGGGAAAACAAACTCCAAAAAGCCTGATTTTTTTTGCACGAAAATAAAACGTTCTCTGTATGTCTGCTGTTATTCTTCAAATACCATGTTGTAAAGAGTCAGGGATATCCTGTTTAATGTGCTAGTTTATAAAGAAAATGTGAAATATAAATTAAATTTAACAATGTTTCTAAAGACAAGAATTACTAATCGACATTTAAAGGGCTTGATTTTATAAATGGATATCAATGCGAAGTCCAAAAAGGCACCTTTTTAAGTCAAGGAGTTGCATTTTTGGATGTTAAATGTGTTATATTTCTTTTGATTATTTTCTGGATAGATTTTTTATTTAGCATCTATTTTATAAAGGCAACATAGGTGCCTTTGTGCCTTCATAAAATAGGCACACAGGAACCAGCTCCAGTAGCACACAAATGATGCATACAATTACACCACTTCCAAAGCTAGCATAAAAGTGTATGTTCATTTATAGCGTATACTTGTTTATTTTTTAAAATATGTATTCATCACAAGACCTCATCTGCTCCATCCAAACAAAGCCCCCTGGAACATGAATACATGGCGGGCCCGATATTCATAAGAACATAAGAAATGCCATACTGGGTCAGACTAAGGTCCATCAAGCCCAGTATCCTGTTTCCAACAGTGGCTAATCCAGGTCACAAGTACCTAGAAGTTTCCCAAAAAGACACACAGGCTCCATAATGCTTGTGGATTACCTGGGTCCTCTTTAATAATGGTTTATTGACGTTTCCTTCAGGAACTTGTCCAAACCTTTTTTTAAACCCAGATATACTAACAGCTTTTACTACATCCTCCGTTAACGAATTCCAGAGTTTGATTATGCATTGAGTGAAAAAATATATTTTTCTTATTAGTCTTAAATGGATTACACTATAGCTTCATTGCATATCCCCTAGTCTTTCTACTTTTTGATGGCGTAAAGAATCGATTTATGTTTACCCGTTCCAGTCTATTCATTAATTTATAGACCTCTATTATATCTCCCCTCAGCCGTCTCTTTTCCAGGTTGAAGAGCCCTGACCTTTTAAGCCTCTCCTCATAAGGGTAAGCATCCATCCCCTTTATCAATTTGGTAGGTCTTCTCTGTACCTTTTCTCATTCCACTATATCCTTTTTAAGATATGGTGCCAGAATTACAAACAATATTCAAGGTGCAGTCGCACCATGGAACTATAAAGAAGCATTGCAATGTCGTTTTTTTATTCTCCATTCCTTTCCTTATGATTCCTAGCATCCTATTTACCTTCTTGGCCGTTGCTGCACACTGGGCAGAGGTTTCAGCATGTTATCCACGACGCCTAAATCTTTTTCCTTGCTGGTGGTTCCTAATGTGGAACCTTGCATCATGAAACCATAGTTTGGGTTGTTCTTTCCTAGATGCATAGCTTTGCACTCGTCCACATTAAATTTCATCTGCCATTTGAACGTCCAGTCTTCCAGTTTATCAAGGCCCTCTTGCAATTTTTCACATTCCTCTTGGGTTTAACCATGGTTAGTGCAGCTGAATATCCCCAATTATGGCCCTTACGTGCCCCGATACTAACCACTTAACATCAGAGTGTGTTGTGGGCATTCCTGAGAGGAGCAGAGGCGGAGATGATCGATAACTGGGCAGTAGTGACATTGCATGCTGCCCAGTCAGTGACCTGTGCCAAAAAGACAGGTTGCCCGGTTAGCTACTACAGCTTATGGTGCGTGCGGCGATCCCCGGATATTTAATGCCGAGGCCGCATATGACCCCGGCATTGAATATCCAAGTTTAAGGGTCAGTGGACACGGTTATGCTCCATAGTGGTGCATAGCCTGCCCAACTGAATATCGGGCCCGGCGTGAATATAAGCATGTGCTATCTTATTGCCATGCCTACATGCTGTACCACCACAAAGTTTTAATAAAAGGCCTTTTTATGTGTGCAAAACAGGTTTTACATGTGTGAAAATCTATTTCAAATTATTCCCACAGGATTCGGAGGGCTATTGTCAAGGCCATTTACCGGATTAAAACTGGTATGTCTGAAAACAAAAGATATTCCTTGGAGTGTTTAGGTCAGGGCACTGAAACAGCATATGGATATGAAATTTTCTAAAGAATGTGCTTATGTTATCCCACCTTGGCTACCCATATAAATAACAAGTCTAAAATACATAGAGGCTCTAAGCATGCATAAATTGAAAACTGACTTCATAGTATGTGCAGTAAAAGTACTCATGTACTTTGCACGCTACTCAAAATTGTCACTCAATACATCTCATACAGTCCTATCTATTAAGTTTCATCCAACTACGAGGTACCAGGTAGTCAGTAATGGACACAGAGAAAAATACTTCTACAATGCTGGATTACACATTAGCATTTACTAGTTAGGAAAAGATGTTGGAATCACTGTGGACAATACATAGTGCACACAAAATTTTCCAAGTTAAAGAGAGGTAGCACTGAGAATATTGTTTGTGCCAATGTTCAGCACTAGCCAGATAAAGTTAGCTAGGTTAGCACTGAGTGGGTGTCTACTAAAATAGTCAGTGGTCTTCACTATAAACCATATGGGGACAGACTTAAAGATCTTAATATGTATATGTTAGAGGAAAGGCAGGATAGAGGAGATATGATATTTAAATTCCTCCATGATATAAATGCACAAGAGGAGAGCCTATTTCAATTGAAAGTAAGCTCTGCAATGAGGAGGCATAGGATGAGGGTGAAAGGGGACAGACTCAGGATTAATATTCAGAAATATTTCTTAAGGAAAGAGTGGTAGATGTGTGGAATAATCTCCCAGTGGAGGTAGTAGAGACAAGAACATTATCCGATTTCAAGAAAGCATGGGACAAGCACAGAAGATCTCTAAAGGAAAAAAAGAGACTATAGTATTTGATATAGAAGGGCAGAATAGATAGGCCATATGGTCTTTTTGTGCTGGCATGTTTCTATGTTTCTAAATAGCTGTCCTAAAATTAACTGGAAAATTATCTGGGTATATTCAGACCATCTGGGTATTGGCCGAATAGCTAGAAAAGGTTAGCAGAATAAAGCTGTCCAGTTGGCTTTCCCATTCAGCAGCTTTTGGCATACTGACCTCTAATACAGTATCTCGCCACCCTGAATGAGCCTGATCTTGGCTGATTTCAGAAGTTAAGCAGAGTTGGACCTGGGTAATAATTGGATGGGAGACCACCTTGGAATACCAAGTGCTGTAGACTTACTGCATGGAAAAAAGACCTGGCAAACTATTCCCAGATGCATCTTGCCAAGAAAACCCAGGGGCTGGGTCACCAGGAATCAGCACTGACTAAATGGCACACACACACAATATTACATAAGGAGAAGGAGTTTCTTTCGAAATGGCAAACTACAAATATCCATAAATATTCAATGCATGATGGTAATGCATGTAATGATGGTAATGCCCAAGAACAGCTCTTTGTGAGTTCTGTAGAGTTCAGAAAAATCTGTGATGGTGTTAAATGTGGTGGTTCCATTCTTTTCTAACAGCCCGTCCCTTTACTGTACATTCTAATAATCAGTCTTCTTCCTCTTTTCCTCTTGTCTATGGCGTGCTACAGGGTTCTGTTCTTTCTCCTTTATTATTTAACATTTTTCTCTCTCCTCTGCCCCTCTTGCTTCAGCAATATCCGGTCTCAACATATATCTATGCAGACAATATTATTCTACTGTTCCACACCTCACCTATTCTTCCAGATATTTCACAGTTTAATCAATGTCTCAACCATATTTCCTCATGGCTTTTTTCAAACTTGCTTCATTTGAATCCTTCCAAGTCCACTGCGATGTGGGTCTCCCTAAGTGGGCTTTGTCCATTAGTGGCCCCCCACATTAACCATATTCCCATTCCGCACACTACAAGGATATTGCAGCTTTGAGTACAGATACATGTTTTTTAGCATCACTATATATCTCGGCATCTGGGCAGCAGCAGAATGGGACGGTGTTGTAAGCGGAGAATCATATTTCTGTGACAAATGCAACAATACTGGAATTAACTGCGCGGAAGAAAGACTTGGCAAATCTACTTCTGTATCTTGCCATAAAAGCCCAATGGATAGAGGCAACTGTGGGGACAACTAATTTAAAAGAATGCCCATAGTAGAGACATTTTTGCATTGATTCATTAAATCTTAAAAAACAGAACGAAAAAGCATCAAACTACTGTGACCTGGATTGACAACTGTTGGAAATAGGATACTGGGCGTGATGGAACCTTGGTCTGCCCCTGTATGGCATATCCTATGTTCTTATGTTCTAACAGGCATCAGATGCTGACACGTAACCTTTGAAAGGAGTCTTGTTTCTTTTGTGCTCTGCAAGTTCTTGGCTATGAATAGGAAATATTTTTATCAGATAAAAAATAATGTCTGAAAAAAAAAAAGAACAGCTTTGTCTGGGCTCCATCTGGCTGAAAAATTAGATTATGACTCTTCGGTTAATAGTCAAACAGGAGGGAAGAGAGCTTGGCAGTGTTTCACCCTTGGTTATTATTTGTGAGAGAAGACGACTTTATAATATTACCTGCACTTGTGAAGGAAGATGACTGAAGAAACAGATCCCTCAAGGGAAAAAAGTGTCTCACCAAAAACTGAACCCGCAAAGATTTCAAACTAATACAAGCCCACTGTTAGTGCCTCATTTGCAACATCAAAGATTGTACCATCTAATACTAAACATCATTGCTATACTGCCCAATTCATCAACCAAGGCTATAATTTAATTTAATTACACTTGGGGGGCATATTCAAAGGGATTTATGCTGTTTGAAGACCTGCTGACTGGGGTATTCAAAGGTTCTAACCCAGTAAGTGCAGCTGAATATCTGCCCCTAAATGAGCTAATGCCCTAGCGTCACCCAGTTAGTGCTGGGGCATTCTGGGGATGGCACTTTAGCAGTGATAGTCAGACATTAATCAGATAGCTTAAGTGCATAATGTTTGGACAGGTGAAAATTGTCCTAACTAAGCAGTTTTACAATCCGGTTAGTTGCACTGAATATCCGGGTTTAATTTAAAGTAGTGCTCGTTGCTGCCACTGAAAATACCCCCCAGTTATATTCTGTCAAAATCCCACCAAGAGCTGATAGCTGAGTACAGAAGCTAAGTTATACAACTTCATAAAAAACAGCGACATCATCCTAGAGGATGGACGGCTAAGGAACGAGCTCTATTGTCTAGCCCAGCAAAAGTAGTCTGTAAACCCGCCAGAAGTAACCTTCACGGCATGGAGGTGGTGATGAGTACCGAGAGAGGTAACAGCCAGACAGGGATGACAACATGGCACAAAACCACTGACCTGCGGGAGTTCGCATTCCAGCCGGGCCATAGGGAAGCTCACGAGCAGCAGAAAATGGTGGCGTAAGATGGGGGAGTGGGTGCTGCAAGTGACAGGATGGACACCCTGGACCCGATGGCAGAGGAGGATGCAGCTCCACATTTGGTTTATGGAGCTGAAAAAGGAACTCACTGAGGTGAAAGAAGAGATTGGAGGCCTTGTTAAGGAGCTCAGGCATAAGGTGGCTGCATTGGGTCTCCAAACTGCAGATTGTGAGGAGCGGGTAAAAAATACTCAGGAAGAGGTGGATGGCTTGAGACGGCTGGCGCAAGAGTTAATGCATGAAAAGGATAAAATGGCACTATAGCTTGAGGACACAGAAAACCACATGCGTTGAAATGTGAGATTGAGGGGCATCCCGTAATGACCAGAGTTTGGGGATGCCCCACAGATGGCACATAAAATTTGCCTGGCTATACCGCAGCATGGAGAGTAAAGTAGCACAGCGCTGAAAAGTGAAAATTGAACATGCGCATAGAACACTCGATCCTCCTAGTGTGCAGCAGCCTAGTGACATTATACTTTGCCTGCACAAATATGCTGTCAAGGAGTGTATAGCGTAGTTATTCACCTGTAATATGTGTTCTCCAGGGACAGCAGGAATCAATCCTCATATATGGGTGACGTCGGTGCTGACAGAGTCTGTGCCGTGATCTCTCCTAAGCTCTCCTAACTTGTCTCAGTATGATATCATAGATGGCAAAAAACAACAAGATACAACTTCACGGAGAGGAGGGAGGGTTGTGAGGACTGATTCCTGCTGTCCCCAAAGAACATCTGTTACAAGTGAGTAACTGCTTTCTCCGGGAACAAGCACACAGTCAGTCCTCACATATGGGACTCCCCAGCTACAGGCTACTGAAAAACCTGTAAAAAGCCATAGGTGACCAGAAAAGATGAGCTGTGAGCAGCAGCAACTGAGTCAGAAGACAACAGACCACGAATGACCCAAGTGTCCACGAGGAACCAGTTCACCGGTAGCCTGAACACAGAAAGGGCTGGAAGGCAGGAGTTGCCTCAACCCCCCCCTCCCCGAACAAATGACGGAATACTACCTGGCCTAATGCACTGTCCCAAAGGGGCTCCCTATCAAGGCAGTAATGAGCTGCGAAGGTATAGACTGAGGACAAAATGGTGGCCGGGTAGATTTCTGACAAGAGAACGGAATGCAGATTTGCCAATGAGGCCGCCATGGTCCGGACGCTGTGCACTACGACACGGTGCTCCAGCGAGAGACCAGCCTGCTCACAGACAAAGTTGATGCAGTCCGCTACCCAGGTGGACAGGGTGCGTTTAGACCACCGTCCCCAACCACCCTGGGTCAAAGAAGACAAAGAGCTGAGAAGCTCGGCGGTGGCCCTGGGTGTGCTGCAGGTAGAAGGAAAGTGCCCACTTACAGTCCAGTGTATGAAGGATGGCCTCCACCCTGCTGGCGTGGGGCCATGGAAAGAAGGTGGATACCACCACCTGCTGATTAAGGTGGAACGGGGACAACACCCTGGGCAGGAACTTGGGGTGTGTGCAAAGCACAACCCTGTTCCTATAGAACCTACTGTACAGTGGGTCTGCCACCAACACTTGGAGTTTGCTGACTTGGCGAGCAGACATGAGTGCCATGAGAAACACCACCTTCCAAGTGAGATACTTAAGGTGGCAGGAGTTGAAAGGCTCAAATGATGGCGCAGTAAGCTTTGAGAGTACCACATTCAAGTCCCACTCTGCCGCCAGAGGACAGATGGGAGACTTCGAGAGTAGGAGACCTCTCAGGAAGTGAGCTACTAATGGCTGAGCGGAGAGGGGTTTGCCCTCGATTAGATGGTGGTACGCTGCCAGGGCGCTGAGGTGCACCCTAATGGAGTTAGTCTTCAAACCTGTCTGAGGCAGGTGAAGCAAATACTTCAGCATCAGCTGGATGGACAAAGAGAAGTTATTTATCCATCTCTCCATGCACCAGAAGGAGAACCTCCGCCACTTGAAGACATACGCCCAGTGGGTGGAGGTTTCCACCTCTGTAGAGAGACTAAAGGGAGCCAAGTTTACCCACTCAGCAGCCAGGATGTGAGCATCAAGGACTCCAGGCTGGGGTGCAGGAGAGAGCCCTCTTCCTGTTTCAGTAGGCCTGGGTCGCACCCCAGGGGAATTGGGGGCGCTGTGGACAGGCGGAGAAGCAGAGGAAACCATGGCTGTCTGGCCCACCGTGGAGTATCAGGATCACCGTGACCCTGTCATGTTGGACCTTGAGAGGGTCTTGACAATCAGGGGCATGGGTGGGAAGGCGTAAAGAAAACCCTCCACTCATGAGATCAGGAAGGCAATGGCCACCGCCCTGACATGGTGAGGCTACCGAGAACAGAAATGGGGCAGCTGGGAATTGACTGGGCTGGCAAAGAGATCCATTAGTGGGAGCTCCCAGTGCCGGCATAACCAGTGGGCAACACTGGGTTCCAGCCTCCATTCATGCAGCTGAAGGACCTAGCTGAGCCTGTCTGCCAGGGCATTGTCCTGGCCCAGGAGATTTATTGCCTGCAGGAGCATCCCATTGTTGCTGGCATAAGTGCAAATGCCCACCGCTTCCTGGCAAAGGAGGGATGACCCCATGCCACTGTTCCCTCTAAGCTGTGCGCGTGTGCGCGCGCACACATCTCGCCGAGCGAGCGCACATACTTTACAACAGAGCGCACAAAAATTACGGTTCTGATTCTGATAGAAAATAACACAGACATCTTAAAATTTAAAAGTTGTTGTGTATTTACGGTTTTCACAAGTTCTACAATATTTTCTAGTGCAATCAATGTGGTGTACATACTGTATTCTGATGTGTAGTCAAATTTTAAAGTATTTAACTCCGAGTGTCGTTATGTGGCGCACAAAAATTTAACCTTCCTTCAAAAGCTGCACAGCTGATATTTTATGCGCACACAGCCTACAGAAAATTAGAGGGAACATTGCCCCATGCCCCCTTGCTTGCTTATGCAGAACATCACCACCTTATTGTCAGTCTGTACCAGTACCGCAGGTGGTGGTGAAAAAGCCTGGAGGGCTAAGGCAACAGCCCAGAGGTCCAGGAGGTTGATTTGCTGGAAGTTCTCCACCGGCGATCAACTGCCCTGAGTGCAGAGGTTGCCAAAGTAGGATGCCCACCCCAATTTTGAGGCATCCATCTTGAGTATCTTCTGAGGTGTGGGGGTCTGGAAAGGCATACCTGCCAGCAGGTGCAGGAGGTGTTGCACAAACCAAGGGAGTTGGTCAGGGGACTGATGGCAGTCACCTTGTCCCATAGGAACCCTGTGGCCTGCAACCACTGAAAGCAGAGTGCCCACTGGGCCACCTGCATCTGCAAGCGGGTGTCTGGGGTGACATGCACTGTGGACACCATGTGTCCCAGTAGGCGGAGCATGTGTCGGGCAGATGCAGAGTGGCGATGCTGAATGCCTTCTGTGAACACCTGGAGGCGGAAGGCCTTGTTCCTTGAAAGAAAAGCCCTGGCCTAGACTGTATCCAGCTGCGTCCCTATGAACTCCAGGTTGTGAGATGGCTGGAGATGAGACACTGGGTAGCTGACTATGAACCCCAAGTGCTCTAGGAGAAGGATTGTGTGGCTCGTTGCCTGTTGGACTTTGGCAGCGGTGCTGCCCTTTACCAACCAGTCATCCAGATAGGGGAAGACAAAGACCCCATGGAGCCTGAGGTGGGCTGCGTCGACCACCAGGCACTTGGTGAATACCCGTGGGGTGGCGGCCAGCCCGAAGGGGAACACTCTGTACCGGTAATGCTCTCTGCCCACCACAAAGTGAAAGTACTGCCAGTGGAAGGATGTGGTGTTCGCATCATTTAAGTCCAAGGAGCACAGCCAGTCTCCCTGATGGAGATATGGCAGCAATGTTCCAAGGGAAAGCATCTTGAACATCTCCCTCACCAGGAACCTGTTGAGGTCCTGTAGGTCTAGAATGGGATGAAACCATCTGGTCCTTTTGGGGACCAAGAAATAGCAGGAGTAGAACCCCCTGCCCTTCAGGTGGACAGGGATGGGTTCTACTGCCTTGCTGTGAGTTCCTGCTAGAGCAGGACCCGGTGAAGGGGAGTGCTGGGATGCTCTCCAGGGAAGAATGGTGGGGGCATCTGTAGGAGGTGGAGGAAGTAATCTCTCTGACCACCCGGAGGGCCCACATGTCAGTGGTGATAGCCAACCACCTGTGGGCGTAATGTACCAGGCGACCCCCCCCCCCCCCCATGTGCTGCAGGGCTGTGCCTCGGGGGGAAAAGCAGCTATGCCAAAGCAGTCAAAGACCCCCTCCAAATTGTGCTGGTGGCATGGTCTTGGGCTTGGGGGCCTTAAGCTTATGCGGGCCATGCCCCTGTCCCTTGGCTTGTTGGCACTGTTAGGGAGCTGGGAAGGCCGGGTACTGGGGGTAGTTTCCATAAGCCTTCCTCTTCTTTGGGAATGAGGACTTTCTGCCCAAAGCCTTCATTCGAGAAGGGTCAGCGGTCTTCTTGGAGAGTCTGGTCCTTGTCAGGTACTCGGAATCCAACTCGGAGGCCTTGTCAGTCATGGGTTTGCCAAAGATGTTCTCTCCCTGGCAGGGGGCATTGACCAGCTTGTCCAGTACTCATTGCTCTAGGTCAGACGACTGTAGCCAGGCCTGGTGCAGGCACTAATGCCCGCTGTAGCCACTCTAGCCGCCGACTCTTAGCCATCATAGGCTCTCCGAGGAATAAACTTGGAGCACACTCTGGCTGCAGAGGACAGGGTCCAGAACCACTGGAGGGGTTCCTCTGAGAGCCCAGCCGAGAACCTGATGAGATCCTTCGCCAGGTCCCGTCGAGAACCTGATGAGATCCTTCGCCAGGTCCCGCAGGTACATGCCCAAATACAGTTGGTAGGCCTGGATCCGGCTGACAAGCATCGAACCCTGGAAGTACTTCCTGCCTATAGCATCCATGGCATGGGTCTCCCTACTTGGGGGCACCGAGGAGTGCATCTTCTGGCTCCTCAGCCTACGCATGGCTGACTCCACAACCATGCAGTTATGAGGCAGTTTTTGCCTTTTTGAAGACAGGGCTCCGGCGGACCAGGTACATTGAGTCCAGTCACCTGCTTATGATGGATACTGAGGATGGTGTCTCCCACATGCAGAGAAGCAGCCATTCCAGGATGGGGGGGAATGGGCACCATGAGTGCCTCCTTTGGCAGAGCCTCATACTGGAGGATCTCCAGGTCATCTGTACGCGGGTCCTCCTCCGATTCTGTGGTGAAGACAAAGTCCCTCGCCATATCCCCCACAAAGTCCAGAAAGGTCATGAACTCAAGAGGAGACCAGCACCCCGTCTCCCGGGGAGACGGGTCTGAGGCTACGTCCCCGTGGTGGCAAGTGTCTGGGGACTCATCGTTCTCAGTCTCCCAATCAGATTCCGAGACAATGGAGGAGTCAAGGGTTCCCCAGGTCTCAGGACTGCACCTTGGCCCCGATAGCTGTGGTATCCTGGCTGCCTGCCACAGAGCTGAAGGCAGTGAGCAGGGAAGGCCAAGACACCAAGGAACAGGACCAGGATCGTGACCGATGCCAAGGGACCACTCGAGGCCGGTGGTGCTCGAGGATCAGCTCGACCTCTAGGAAGTCCTGTGGTTGGGAGTGATGACCCAGAGGAACCGGGGATCAGAGCCTGCTGTTAGGCCAAAAAGGCAGACAAACTGCGCTCCAGGGCCCTCATCCTGGCCTTGAGACCAGATGGCTCCACAGCCTTCAGCATGGGCACTGAGGACTTTGGGGCACAGGCCCGGGCCAGGCGCTGGCTCAATTGAGGGGGAGTACTCGATGAAGATGGCCTCGGGAGTCCAAGGCTGATCCCTCGATGTCAACAGCTACCATTGGGGAAACTTAGATGGCCTTTCCCAGCCATTGCCCTTGGCCTCGCATTGAGGGCAACAGGTCCAGAGCATGTGGGATTTCCCCACTGCCCCAACTCATCTCCCAACACGGTCTTCAACGGTTTCCAGCTCTTCTGATGGCCCTCATCGCAGGAGTTCCAGCTAGAGGCTACGTGACTCTGAGGCCGCTCGTTTCCCCAAGGATCCGAGGTCCAAGAGGAGGACTTGGAGCGAGGTCTCGCAGACAACTCCGGGGCCTAGTTAACTTTGTGGAAGATGGACTCACACTGCTGATGATGGCTATTAAGGGCCTTGGGAGTCCATCTGCTTACAGAGACTGCAGACCAAGGGATCATGATCCGGCCTGAGGCAGAGAAGGCTGCAGTCGCGTGGGTCTGTGCATGACATGTTGTGTGCGCAGCAGTTGCACAGCTTGAAGCCACTGACCAAGGCCATGATGGGGAAGACATCCCCTGCGAGGTCAAACTCACTTGGCCCAGTCAGGAAAAAGGTGCAAACCTGCACTGAATGAAAATTTTAAAAAAGAAAAGAACCCAAGAAAATTCAACACTGAGGCAAGCAGACATGAGGGTGAGAAGGGACCTGTAGGCAACCGGAGAAAAGCAAATTTTCAGACAAAAACTATCAACTTTTTCCCGAGGGGAACAGACACACGTTTGATAGGCTCCACAGAAAAAAGGAAGTGAGGCAAGATGGTACCCTTAGGCAGGAAGGAAACCACACATGCGTGGTGTATCTCCTAAAGGCTTTCTTTGAAAGTTGGGGACAGATAACGACGCAGGCTCCGTCAGTGCCAATGTCACCTATATGTGAGGACGGACTTCCTACTTGTTCCCGGATAATGCCCAAAAAATGTATGCATTGTCTAAGCTGGAATGGAGAGGATGCCAAGTGACTGTGTTCAATGATTTGTCAGCAGTCACGATGGCCCATTGTTAGGCTTGCTGCCCATACTTAAGCTGCTTGACATTGAACAAGTTATCTGACGGTGGACAATCTTCTGCCGGCTCTTCATGCTGTAGTTTTGGTTGACTACGACTTGTGATAAGGAAGCTTATCATAGCTCAGGAAGGAGCTATAGTAAAGGTGAAGTGACTCTGAACAAGCAACCTGTCAGTTCTGGTAGAGATAAGAAAACAGAATTTTCCCATAAAAGACTAGCAGTCCCAGAATGCACCAGGTTTCCAACAGCCATTAGAGGAGCTGAAGTGGGGAAACGTGTGTTCAATCAGGAGGGCTATGAGGTAATCCCCAAGCACTCATCTCAAAGGGCAGGGCCTGATTCAGCACAGCTGTGCTGTGCTAGGGTGGAGCACTCATCTAGGCAGAATAAAGGTAGAGTTTATTCTACAGAGAATTATCCTCATCCTCAGGATCTTGATCATCTTGGACAGCTTCATCATCTGGAGGATCATCAGAAGCAGAAGCCAGAGCGGACAGACAGAGAGGGCAAGAAACCCTTTGGAAGAAAGAAGAGAAAAGCATTTGGGAGGTCTAAAGGAGTCCAGAGCAGTACATATACTGGGAGACATTCAAAAGGCAAGCTTACCCCATTGGACTGGGGAAAGCCAGAGGAATGGTGCTGCAGGGCTAGGAATCTCCAGACGGTACCTGTGAGGGAGATGGCTGCACGTGGAAGGGACCCTAAGACCCATGCCAGAAGGTATGTGAAGAGAGATCGTGTCCAGGGATCTGGATTGGAAGGCTGGACATAAGAACTGGACTACATACTGGCCAGGCTATTTAGAGAGGAACTCTAACAGCAATGGAAGCTCAGGTATGAACACTGATCTATGCCCTAGCTATAACCTTGAAAGACAGCAGGGAAACAAGTATTCTCCTGAAAGTGCTCCATTGAGAAATTCCTCTGTGCCAATCCCTGATATTGAACCCATGATTGTTGAAGAAGGGGAAGGAGAAGTCTTAGATACAGGCTGTGAATATATGGATTGCTCTCTGTCTAAACTCCTTTGGTAATTTACTGTTACAAAGTACAACGACCATCACAAAGAAATACAAACTTGTTCTTTAATCTACTCAGAAAAGCTCCTGCGTAGGATTTTGAGCCATGCAGTAGAAATTAAGCCAGCTAAGGGGTTTCAGCTGGGTAACTGCTAGCAATTGAGCCTTACCTAATTGCTTGTGAGCTCTGAGGGAATCACTTCTGAGTCTATGTGTGAAGATATAAGAAGTTAACCTGAAAAGAACAGTTTTTCCCTTCTTTGTGGGTTTTGCTTGTTGTTTGATACACTGCTAAGAAAATATTAGCTAAAGCCTACAGAAAAGACCAGTTTGTTACCAACCAGGCCTTTATTCTTTTCATTTTGATTGCCTGACAAGTTCAGCTGTTTTCCTGATTTTGTTTTTCCAAGTTTAACACTGAAAGCAAATATCCTGTTTTATGTGCTACCAAGCATATCTGTGTTGGGAGATATAACCCCATAAATAAATATCTTATTGGCTTTACACTCAAGCACAACTAATTATTGTGAGCAGCTGTGTCTGGTGTGAATGGACTGCATTTCCCACAATCCCTTGCAAATCATATTGATATATGCCTTTGCCAAGACTGTGAACATTCTCACCCAGGCAGCCGTCTGACAGACTTCCACGGATTTCGGCTCCGATTGCCAGCTAATTACATGTTTTCAAAAAACACCTTGTTGGTTGATTACACAGGTACACTACCAAAAAACTGCCTCCAGTTTTGCAACTGATTCCTATAGATTTTGGGGTGCTGAATCCAGGAAAAATAGCCAAAATGTTCCATCACGTCACGTTTTCTTGCAAAATTAGATTTCTTACCCATATAAGGAATGTTCACATAATTTCTTTTTAGCCGACTGCAGTTTATTTTCTTGGCCCAAAATAGAGGTTGTAATGGTTAACTAACTAGAAACACTCCCTCATGATATTTTAGAGTGTTTTGTATTCATTTTATACATTAACAGGACAATTGGGAGGCGGGGGGCTAAATCCAGTACTCGCGCTGGCGCATGTTCTTTCCTGTTCGCCTCGCCTCGTTCGCTCGCTCGCTCAAACACGGTGGTTGCGACATGAACGTTCCTGTCAAATTTCAGTTTCTTGCAAATTCATTATTACCTTTTGTTTGCTCAGTCGTAATCCAGCTTTATTCCGAAGTGGTTCGCTACAGTTGTAGTTTGCAGTGCTGTGTATTTGTGATGGCTCACAGAGCCAGAGGTTGCGTCAACTCTCCGGACAGTTTTTGTTTTATTTGTGGGGAATATACCGTGAAAAAGCGGCAGAGGAACATTTCTGCATTTATTAAAAAAGTATATTTCGCCTATTTCGGTTTGAAGTTAGGCGATCAAGACAAACCGTGGGCTCCTCACAAAGTGTGCAAGACATGTGAGGAAGATCTACGCTTATGGATGAAAGGTAAAAAACAAGCATTTCGTTTCGGAATACCTATGATGTGGCGTGAACAAAGAGACCACAGCAGTGACTGCTATTTTTGCTCTTGCATTGTGAAGGGATACAACTTAAAAAATAAGAACGTAATAAGTTACCCCAACCTTCCCTCAGCAATTAGTCCTATGCCTCATAGCAACGAAGTACCTGTGCCTGAACCACCAAAATCTTTGGATCATATTTGTGTGGACGGTTCTGATCATGATGAGACTCATCAGATGGCTTTTCCCGATGAGTCCAGTACTTCCTAGTTTGAAACTGAACCAGATCCGAAACCTGAACTTTTCTCTCAAGCTGAATTGAATGATTTAGTCCGGGATTTAGGACTCCCAAAAGATGCTGCCCAACTGCTAGGTTCTCGGCTTAAACAGAAAAATCTATTGTCACCAGGAACAACTTTTTATTGGTACCGCAACCGCGAGACACAATTTTTGAAGTATTTCAGCAAAGAGGAAGATTTGGTATTTTGCAACGATATATACGGAGTGCTGGAAAAGTTTAAACTCAAGTATGATCCTGCTGAATGGCGGCTGTTCATTGATTCGTCAAAAGACAGCATAAAAGGTGTTCTTCTTCATAATGGCAACACATTCGCTTCAGTTCCTATTGCTCACTCTGTTATTCTCCAAGAAAAATACGAGAATTTGGCCCTGATTCTTCAGAAGATTCGTTATGATGAGCATAAGTGGATGATTTGTGGAGACTTTAAAATTCTATCCATGCTATTAGGGCAGCAATCCGGTTTCACCAAATATCCCTGCTTCCTTTGCTTGTGGGATAGCCGGGCCCGCAACCTACACTGGGGGAAAAAAGACTGGCCAATTCGGGAGTATTTGAGACCCGGTGAGAAAAATGTTCTTCATGAGAGCTTGGTACCTCGTGATAAAATTCTATTACCACCTCTCCACATTAAGTTGGGTCTCATTAAGCAATTCATCAAGTCCCTTCCAAAAGATGGTGAGTGCTTTCGGTACCTTTGCTCAAAGTTCCCCCGACTTTCTGAAGCAAAGCTAAAGGAAGGAGTGTTTGTTGGCCCTGATATAAGGAAACTCATTTCAGATGGAGCATTCGCTGAAACGATGTCTGAGAAGGAAAAAGAAGCCTGGGATTCCTTCAAGGATGTTGTTCTCAAATTCTTGGGGAACAGGCGGGATGAGAACTATAAGGATATTGTTGCCAGGATGCTCAATGCCTTCAAAGAACAAGGCTGTAACATGAGCCTGAAAGTCCATTTCTTGCACTCCCATGTGAACTACTTTCCCGAAAACTTGGGGGCGTACAGTGAAGAACAAGGTGAAAGGTTTCACCAGGACATCAAGGACGCAGAGAGAAGGTACCAAGGAAGATGGAACACCACTATGATGGCTGATTTCTGCTGGTTGCTGCTGCGGGAAACCCCAGATGAAAAATACGCCAAGCAGCGCACCAAGAGAAGCATTCGGGGGAAGAAGAAGAAACGGGCCCACCAGGAGATTGATTGACCCAAGAATGACTTTAAAATCTAAACTGTGTTGACAAATATCGTGTTTTTACTAAACTTTGAAATAAAAATTTGCTAGTTATTACCACAGTGTCGGATCTCATTTATTAGAATTTTATTTTCTCACCATCGGGTGTTTGTCTTCATGTATTGCAATGGTGCGGTTTGCGTTTTCTATTCTTACATACATACCTGTACAACATTTTTTGCACATTTCTTTGCTTTGCTTTGTGTCTAACCTCGCTCTTATATGCTCAATGTTTGTGCACATGTATGTGGCTGTTTTAAGTGCAGACAATTTTGCTACCATCACAGTGTGTTTTGTTGACATTACTCTATTCTTATGTGCTGCCTTGTTACAATTTTCTTTATTCTTATTTGAATAACTACTAAACAATTAGTATAAAGAATTCATCCAAGAAACTTTTATCTCGATCGCACTCAATCTGAAACGTTCACCTCAAACTGCTAACCCAATGTAGCAAAAAATCTGTACGTGATGGAGCAAATTGGTTACCAGATTTGGATTCAGCGCACCAAAAAACATAAAAATCAATCGAAACATTAGAGGCAGTTTAAAAAAAATTTTTTTTAGTGTACCTGTGTTACGTTTTGGTTCTTGGCATTTTGGCTTTGGGCTGCTATTGCAGAAGTTTTCATTTTGCACACTTATAAAAAAAGATTAAAAAGGAGTGGTTCACTGTTCGGAGGTTTTTTTTTCCCTTTTCCCCTACATAGTGAACCTTCCAACATTTGAAATCATTGTTGTGTTTTTTCCTGCTTTAGAGATCAGATTTTTCTTATTACACTTAAGCTGCAGCAATGACAGTGTCGATACAATGGCTGTATCCAGCAGGGATGGCATTTACTGTTATCAGCATCACCCAAAAGGTGAATAGATAGCTGGAAGCAGCACAAGAACTAAGGGAGCTTGGAGTCAATGGGATACAGCTGCCAGAGGTGGAAACTGACTTGGCACCGCCTAAGCGCCAGCGGTTGCAGAAGGTGTCCTCAGCAGCGGATCAAAAGATGCCATGGGTAGCGAAGTCGATGAAGGTCTCCTGAACAATGGACTGTAGAGAAAGTAAATTCTGAGAAGAGGCTGTTGGGACGGCTGCCTGGTTTGTTGCGGACTGCAAGGTTATTGACTGTTGGGGTTATATGTGTTAAGAGGTTGTTCAGGAGGTTTGGATATGGGATTGTTTGTTGAGCTTTTTCAGGTTGAGGTAAGATGCTGGGTGAGTGGGGGACAATATGTGTGCGTGGGCAAAATGAGGAGGTGAAGGGTGAGGTTGAAGGGGAGGGCAAGGAAGGAGGACACATGCAACTGGGGTGTGACAGAAGAGTCAGTACTCCAGTGTGAAGGTGGTGGCAGGAGGCATGGGGGGGGGAGGGAGGGGACAGGAGGTGTGGGGGGGGGGACAGGAGGTGTGGAGAGGAAGGGAGGGTGAGGGGAGGTGTGGAGGAATGGGAGGAGGGGTGATGGTGGCTCAAGGTTGTCCAAAGCCTGGGGATTGGGGGAATGGCTGAGCTGGTGAATTTCGGGCAGCTTAAGTGGTGTCAAATTCTCTCTCTTAATGCTAAGGGGTTGGGCTCCTGGCGAAAGTGTAGCTTGCTGATGTGAGAGGCAACCCGCAGGAAGGCTGACATTACGTTCATACAGGAGACACATTTGAAGAAGGATCAAGATTATTTGCTCAAGGGTAATAGATACTTGTATGTTTTTCTGGCCTCCAAAAAGAGGGAACCCATAAGGGCGGGTGTGGGGATTTTGATCTCCAATGATCTCCAAAGGTCCAGCAAAAAATGCAGGATGGGGAGAGTAGATATCTGCTGCTTGATCTGATTATAGATGGGGTGGAAGTGAACTTGATCAATGTTTATGCCCACAATGCAGCATAGGGTGCCTTTTACAAAGAGGTGTTGGGGCGTCTGTTACATTTTTCCACAGCCCCGGTGCTATTGTGGGGGAGAGGGAATTGAATTTGACTAAGGATCTGTGGCTGGACAATTCAAACAGGCAGATTTTGGGAGGGAGGTTGCATAGGAAGGAACTGAAGCATCTCATGGACACTTTGAACCTAGTGGATAGCTGGAGGGTGCAGGAAGGGCGAAAGCAGACATATACATTTTACTCACATCCGCCACCTGTTTTACAGTAGGATTGATATGCTCTGGCTGGAATATGCATGAGCAATGTAAATCTTGCAAGTGGATACTGGGGAGATCACGTGGATGGATCATCCACCCATAGGGCTCCGGTTGGTTTGGGGCGCAAGGAATTGGGTTTGAAATATTGGCGGATGAATATTTTCCCTCCTGGAGGTCAAGGAGGAAGCACAAAAAGTAGGCCATGCTATAATAGAGTAGGTGGAGAAGGATATCCAGTGGGATGTGATGGAGGCCATAGTCAGGGGTGTTCTGCTCTCTGAAGCAACTTACCAAAAGAAGGAATGACAGAGGTGGGAACAGGCTTTATGGGAAGAGTTGCAGGGTCTAGAGGTTCAGCATGCCGAGAGGAGCAGAAAGGGGAGGCCCTTAGGATTGCAGAGCTGTGAGGGCCACTAATCCTGCTGATGAATGGGGCTCTTTCCTTTAAGCTGTTAAGGGCACAGAGGTTGTTTTTTTTTTAATGGGATAATACAGCGGGGAGGCTTTTGGCTGTTAAATTAAAGGCCCAAATGAATCCTTAAAAATTAGGGATGTAATGGGGAGATTCAGGAGGACTTCTGCAACTTTCATGTGGAGTGAACAGCAAGCTAGTGAGAGAGAGAGAGATACATGCTTACTTGCAGGAATGCACGTTGGGGATGCTTTCTACAGCGGAGGTGGAAAAATTGGAGGAGGAGATTTCAAGGGAAGGCATCCGGGCTGGACGGATATACAGCGCCTTTCTATTGCAAGTATCAGAATCTGTTGGCTGACCGTCTGGTAGGGGTTTTTAATAGGGTGCTGAGAAGGGGGAAGGTACCTGTCTTGATGTATGTGGCCAGGATAACTGTATGCTGCACGCCAGGAAAGGACCCCATGGTGTGTGGCTCTTACAGGCCAAACTCACTGATTAATTTAGATGCAAAAGTACTTGCTAAAGTCCTCACTAATAGATTACAGGGGGTCCTAACCAAAGGTCGTTTGGGAAGATCAGGTGGGATTTATCCTGAGGCGACAAACCCAGGATAATGTGTGCAAATTGCTGAATTTGATTTGGAAAGTGCGATTGGAGAGGGAGGACATGTTTTTGGTAGCAGTAAAAGCAATTGACTGCGTTGAATGGTGTTTCATGACAGCGGTTCTGGAGAGAATTAGATTGGGGTCCGGATTTATTGAATGGATAAAGGTGTTGCATGCGGAGCACCAGTGTGGATGCGTTAATGGTACCTACTTGGGGGAGTTTAACTGGGTAGAGGCACTTGACAAAGATGCCCACTGTCCCCATTTTTATTCGCCCTGGTGACTGAATTGCTAGCGGAGTGGGTGAGGGCTAATGTGAATGGGTCAGGGGAGTCAGTGAGGGACAGAGTACAAGATTGGGCTATTTGCAGATGATGTCATGTACACGCAGACAGCGTCACTGACCTCCCTCCCGAATCTCTTACAAGAGCTCTCTTCCTACAGTCGTTTGTCGGGATATAAGATGAATATATCTAAAACTGAGATTCTGAAGGTACATCTGAGCGAGGCCTTCCCGTTTAGGTGGGCACAGAAGACTATTGTACCTAGGAATCCAAGTGGGGGCCAATTGGGAGGAATTATGTAAGTTTAACCAAGAGAAATTGTGGCTGGCCATATGCAGTTACCTGGAGCATTGGGAACGGGGTACATACTTGTGGATGGGTCAGATCGCTACAGTTAAAATGAATGCCTTGCTGAGACTTTTATTCTTATTTCTGGTGCTACCTATAGTGATATTGGATGAGATTCTGCGGGCATGGCAAAAACGGATCTTCGATTTTATTTGGCGAAGTTGCCCACCGAGAGTGGCGAGGGCTGTTTTGATACAAACCCGTCGAGTGAGGGGACTAGGAGTCCTGGATCTCAATGGCTATTATGTGAGTACAATGCTCAGTGGACTGATTTGATTGGGAGGGTGTGGCCCGGGGTCAACAATGGGTGGCAACTAAACATGTATTGGGGGCCCTATCCTCTTGGGGAAGTTAATTTGGCTTGGGGGCAGAGGATGGGGGTGGAGAATAGGTTTCCATTTGTGAACAGCACCTTGCAAGTGTGGGAGAGGTATCCAGAGTCCCCTGTGTGGGGAAAAAAGGGATATACTGGAATATGCCTTTGAGGTTTAATGCAAACTTCAAGCCCGGGCTTCTATATGGAGTCTATAGGGAATGGCAAAAGATGGGGCTGGATAGGGGCTTGGAGGAAGTGAGTAACAGTTTCCGCTGAAGGCTGGGCATGAGTTTTACTATACTTAAATGTGTCAATATGTACAATCCAGCCAGACTAAAGGGGCTAACCCAGGACAGCGTCATGAATTTGAATTAGTATTCTCAACCTGTGAGGGGTCCAGGGGATTGATTTCCACTCTATACAGGATCTTCATAACAAAATGGAGGGCGGAATCCCAATTCTGTAGGAAATGGGAAGGGGAGTTGGGCACAGTTTTAGGGGGGAAGCAATGGCTACAAATTATGAAAATACACCGAAGTTCTCTATAGTCCAGCATTCTTATAAGGTACTATACAGAATGTACTGAGACCCGGTCTGACCACAGAAGATGGGGCTGACCATGGAGAAGCAATGCTGGTGTGGCTGTGGAAAGAATGGAGGTTTCTGCATATGTGGTTGAGTTGCCTAGAGGCAGTCAGCTACTGGCAGGAAGTCAGGGGGCTTATTGAAGAAATGTGTGTTGGGGGGGGGGGGGGGGAGAACCTGTAGCTTGACCCTGTAATTTGTTTATTGAATTTACTCTTGCAAAGTCCATAAGGCAGCTGTGGTTCCAGTGAGAATGTGTCTCATAGCAGCCAGAATGGTAGTAGCAAAACATTGGAGGGAGAAGTTGATGCCTGCCACCACAGAAGTTCTCAGTTGCTTAGACTGAATATATTGTATATCTGAAGCTGTAGCTAAACACATGTGTGGGTCTAAGTATCATGAAACTACAAGAGCTGGAAGCAATCCCAGACTGATAAGGACAATGATAAGAAGGATTAAGGATGTGTTACACGCATACAAGGTGGGAGTGGAGGGAGGTGGGGGGGACGACAAAGGATCCTTGTATTCTGGGGGTTAGTATTCTACTTCTGAATAGTTGCATTTGTGGTGTCTATTGGTTTGTAAATAAATTTAAACATTTTAAAAAACCCTAAAAAACAAAGTTAAATCAATACAATACAGCAAAATCATAATACAAAAATAATCAATTCATTAATAGTGTTAAAACAAAATTTTTTAAATATTGAAAAGATTCATCATACTCCTAATCTGATCTGGAAATGTAATCTAAGCCTGTAGAGCATTATAACGTCATACAATTCTATTTCTGAGAACAATCTCTTGGATGCGGAAACTGCAATAAGCTTAATCTAGATAACTTCATCGGTTTATTCAGGTGGTTTACCATCATCAAGGAAGGCATATACCTGACTGCCTGGCCATAAATAATTTCAGAAGTCATTTACAGTAACTTAAGTCTTATTCTGGCCCAAACTGGCAATCCGTGACGTACAATAAAAATGTGGTAGTGTGTTCCATGTATTTTCCTTTCAGTATTAATTCAGCAGTTGTATTCTCAAGCACTTGTAGTCAATGTAATAGTTCACTTGAAACCCGCAAGTAAACAGTGTTGCAGTAATCAAACTAAGTTAATATTCTAACTTTGAGTGGTATATCAAATGTAATAGACATAGACATAAACTATTCTTCCAATTAAAAATATCTTATTTGCCCATCATAAGGACTTCTTCCAGGAAGGAATCATCTGACTGGGAAAAATGTCAAGTATCACTCCTGACTGACCGCTTTAGAGATCAGACCAGAAACTGTCCAGGTTCCCAGTAGGACCAGATGTCAGTCCTGTTTCTACAAGGATATCCAGTCCCCTGGCTTCTGCTTTTATTATTTTATTTTGGAAGAATAACTTGCTTGTCTTGGAGTTTCACCTAACTGATCTGAGGTCCCCTCACAGAGGTGTCCAACTTGTTTCCTGGTAACATAGTAACCGACGGCAGATAAAGACCAGTATGGTCCATCTAGTCTGCCCAGTATGATGGCAAGAGTAGTTGCACCTGCCGCTCCATGCAGGCCACCCCTCACCGCGTCTTTGTTTAGGGGTGAACCCACCACTCCATGTAGGACACCCTTATTTGTTGAGAATTTAGATGGTTCAGTTTATTATGATTTCATCCTGTTGCTGTAAAGGGATCCACTGTGTCTGTCCCAAGCCATTTTGAATTCCGTCAGCATTTCTGTCCCCACCACTTCCATCGGGAGGGCGTTCCAAGCATCCACCACCCTTTCAGTGAAAAAGTATTTCCTGACATTGCCTTTCAATTTACCACCTTGCAGCTTCCTGTTATGCCCTCTAGTTTTACAGCTTCCCCGTCCTTGGAAGAAGTTTGTTTGTTCATTATTTCCCTTTAAGTATTTAAAGGTCTGAATCATATCTCCCCTGACCTTCCTCTCCTCCAAAGTGTACATGTTTAGGTCTTCAAGCCTCTTCTCATAAGGCTTCTGACGCAGGCTCCAAATCATTTTGGTTGCCTTCCTCTGAACAGATTCCAGTCTTTTTACATCCTTTGCAAGATATGGTCTCCAAAACTGAACACAATATTCCAAGTGAGGCCTCACCAGTGACTTGTACAGTGGCATAAGTACCTCTTCCTTTCTGCTGGTAATTCCTCTTTGTATGCAGCCCAACATCCTCCTGGCTTTTGCCACCGCCCTGTCGCACTGTTTTGCAATCTTCAGAAATAATCACACATAAGAACATAAGATATGCCATACTGGGTCAGACCAAGGTCCATCAAGCCCAGTATCTTGTTTCCAACAGTGGCCAATCTAGGTCATACGTACCTAGCAGTTTACCCAAAAGACACAGGTTCCACAATGCTTGTACTGGGTCAAGCATTGATATCCTGGGTCCCTTCTTAATAATGGTTTATGGACCTTTCCTCCAGGAACTTGTCCAAACCTTTTTTAAACCGAGCTACACTAACAGCCTTTACTACATCCTCCGGTAACAAATTCCAGAGTTTGATTACACGTTGAGTGAAAAAATATTTTATTTTATTAGTCTTAAAAAGTTTAACCTGTAGCTTCACTGCATGTCCCCTAGCCTTTCTACATTCTGATAACGTAAACAATCGATCTACGTTTACCCGTTCCACTCTGTTCATTAATTTATAGACTTCTATCATATCTCCCCTCAGCCGTCTCTTTTCCAGGTTAAAGAGCCCTAACCTTTTTAGCCTTTCTTCATAGGAGTATCCTTCCATCCCTTTTACCATTTTGGTGGCTCTTCTCTGAACCTTTTCTAATAATGCTATATCCTTTTTAAGATACGGCGACAAGAACTGCACACAATATTCAAGGTGTGGTCTCAACACGGAACGATATAGAGGCATTATAATATATTTTGTTTTATTTTCCATTCCTTTCCTTATGATACCTAGCATTCTATTTGCTCTCTTGGCCGCCGCTGCAGACTGGGCCGAGGGTTTAACATGTTATCCACAATAACGCCTAAATCTTTTTCCTGGGTGGTGGTTCCTAATGTGGAACCTTGCATTGTGTAACCATAGTTTGGGTTGTTCTTCCATAGGTGCATAACTTTGCACTTGTCCACATTAAATTTCATCTGCCATTGCCATCTTCCAATTTATCAAGATCCTCTTGCAATTTTCCACAATCCTCTTGAGTTTTAACAACTTTAAATAGTTTTGTGTCATCTGCAAATTTGATAACCTCACTCATTATTCCACTTTCCAGGTCATTTATGAATATGTCAAAAAGCAGCGGACCCAGCACAGATCCCTGGGGTACACCACTATTCACCTTTCTCCATTGGGAAAATTGGCCATTTAGCCCAACCCTCTGCTTTCTATCTTTTAACCAGTTCCTGATCCACAGTAGTACACTGCCTCCTATCCCATGACTCTTTAGTTTTGCCAAAAGTCTCTGAGGGACCTTGTCAAAGGCTTTCTGAAAGTCCAGATACACTATCTTTATCTTTATTAAAAATTTGATAAACCGCTTTTCGTCGAAACATAAAGCGGTGTACAATAAAAGGTTAGCAATGCAAAGACAAAGAAAGGAACGCCAAAGTAAAACAGAAAAGTAAAGTATAAAAGCATAGACAGATAAAAAAGACAAAACAAAACAAAAGGGACAGCATTTTAAAACATAGGTTACTAAAATATAAGAATACAACCATGATAAAAGGCCCGTAAAGGGGAAGACAAACATGGGTAGACAAAATGCACGACAAGGCAAATATACGAACAAAACAGGAACAAACACATCAACTGAAAATATCAGGGAGGACCATCGGGAGAGAGATGAAAAGCTTGCTGAAACAGATGGGTTTTGAGTAGTGTTTTGAATTGAGAGTATGAGGGTTCCAGACGGAGAAACGGAGGTAAAGCATTCCATAGTACTGGGCCTAGAAAGAAAAAAGCTGCATGACGGGTTTGCTCGAGGTGTGCCTGTGACGGGGAAGGGAGGGACAGACGGTTAGCATGGAGAGAACGAAGCTGACAGTAGGGGGTGTGAAGAGAGATTCGATCTGCAAGATATAGAGGAGTATTGGTATGAAGAGCACGGTGAATCAGAATAAGGAACTTATAATGGAAACGAAAACAGAGAGGTAACCAGTGCAAGCGGAGAAGAATAGGTGTGATATGGTCAAAACGGTGTGAGAATGTGACGAGACGGGCAGCAGCATTATATCAACCGACTCACCTTTGTCCACCAGTTTATTCACACTTTCAAAAAAACATAACAGATTAGTAAGACAAGATCTTCCTTGACTAAAGCCATGTTGGCTGTCTCCCATTAGGCCATGACTATATACATGCTGAGTAATTTTATTCTTTATGATGGTTTCTACCATTTTTCCCGGTACTGACGTGAGGCTCACCGGTCTGTAGTTTCCCGGTTCACCCCTGGAACCCTTTTTAAAAATTGGTGTTACACTGGCGATCCTCCAATCTTCAGGTATTAGAGATGATTTTAATGATAGTTCACAGATTACTAATAGCAGGTCTGCAATCTCATATTTCAGTTCTTTCAACACCCTTGGATGTATACCATCCGGCCCAGGTGATTTGCGACTCTTCAGTTTATCTAATAGTTGTAATACATCTTCCGATGTATCGATATTTCCTTCAATTCTTCCGCACCTTTAAATAACACTTCAGTCATGGGTAACATCCCTACATCTTCCTCAGTAAAGACCGAAGCAAAGAATTCATTCAGCCTCTCCGCTAACGCCTTGTCGCCTCTTAGTGCCCCTTTAACGCCTCTATCATCTAATGGTCCAACTGACTCTCTCACAGGTTTTTTGCTATGAACGTACTTGAAAAAATCTTTATTTCGCGTTTTTGCTTCCGTAGCAAGCTTCTTCTCAAATTCTCCCTTTGCCTGCCTTATCAATGCCTTGCATTTGACTTGCCAGTGCTTGTGCTGTTTCCAGGTTTCGTCGTTTGACTCTTTTTTCCATTTCCTGAAAGATGTTTTTTTTTTACAACAGCCTCTCTGACCTCCCCTTTAAACCATGCTGGTAGTTTTTTGGACTTCCTTCCACTTTTCTTAAAGCGTGGAATACAGCTGGTCTGGGCTTCCAAGATAGTATTTTTCAACAACACCCAAGCTTGATGTAAGTCTTTAACCTTTGCAACTGCTCCTTTTAGTTTTTTCTTAACTATTTTCCTCATTTTATCATAGTCTCCCTTTCGAAAGTTAAAAGGTAGTACTGTGGATTTCCTTACTAAACCCCCTCCACTAATTAAATCAAAGGCGGTCATGCTATGATCACTATTGCCAAGTGGCCCCAACACCCTTATCTCTTGCACTAGATCTGATGTTCCACTAAGGACTAGGTCTAATATGGCTTCCCCTCTAGTCGGTTCATGAACCAGCTGCTCCAAGAAGCAGTCGTTTATGTCATCTAGGAACTTTATCTCCCTAGCATGTCCTGCCGTGACAATGACCCAGTCGATACTGGGGTAATTGAAATCACCCATTATTATTACTGCGCTGTAACGTTTGTTAGCTTCCTTGATTTCTTTGAGCATTTCATCATCCATTTGTTCATTCTGGCCAGGCGGTCGATAGTACACCCCCACTGCCATCGCCTTCCTCTTTTTACATGGAATTTCTATCCACAGAGATTCTACAGCAAATTTTGTTTCCTGCAAAAGTTTAATCCTTTCTGACTCAATGCCTTCTCTAACATAGAGCGCAACCCCTCCATCAATTTGATCAGCTCTATCATAACGATATAGTTTGTACTCAGGTATCACAGTGTCCCACTGGTTGTCCTTCTACCATGTCTCTGATATTCCAATCATATCCAACCTCTCATTTAGTGCTATATATTCTAACTCTCCCATCTTATTTTTTAGACTTCTAGCATTTGCATACAAGCATTTTAGAGACTGTATTTTATTCAAATTAATTTGGCTATTGGTAGACATGGGTAATTTGGGATCTTTAAGCTCTGTCTGCGCCATACTCGAGGGCATTTGGGCTACTTTACTCTTTTTTGGAACCTCTCTGCTTTTGGTAGTATCCTTCAAGGATACATTCTTCCGAACCATCCGCTCTTGGGCGACTATCGGCTTTCCCCTATTATCTAGTTTAAAAGCTGCTCTATCTCCTTTTTAAAGGTTAATGCCAGCAGCCTGGTTCCATCCCGGTTAAGGTGAAGCCCATCCCTTCGCAAGAGCCCCTCCTTTCCCCAGAATGTTCCCCAGTTCCTAACAAATTCAAAACCCTCATCTCTGCACCATTGTCTCATCCACGCATTGAGACTCCGGAGCTCTGCCTGCCTTTTGGGTCCTGCGCGTGGAACGGGAAGCATTTCGGAGAACGCTACGTTTGAGAGAGAAGGGGGTTCGTAGCACAGCATTGGAATGGTGTAGATCCTACCTTTCCAATAGGTGGCAACAAGTTAAAACAGGCCAGGAATCCTCAGAGCCATTCCTACAGTCTCAAGGTGTACCACAAGGATCCTCCCTATCGGCATTAATGTTCAATATATATATGCAGCCGATATGTGAATTGATCAGATCCTTCAACGTGCAATGCCTGGCATACGCAGACGACATCCTCAAATACATGCCGGTCAAAACTGACCAACCAGTGTTTACACCAATAATCAACTGTTTCGGAGCAGTAGCTGAATGGCTGCTGACTCAAAACTTAAGAATAAATCATAGCAAAACTGATGTCCTATTTGTTACAAGGAATCGTAAGTTCGTACCTCCTCCGTCGCTGCTGGTCAACAACATAGAACTGACGTCCAAACCCTCAATCCGATACCTCGGCATCACATTAGATCAACACCTAGAGATGACAATGCATGTGAAGAATGTGACAAAGAGTATATATCATAAGATCAGAACGCTACGCCACCTCCGCCCCCTACTTGACTATACTGATTACCGATCAACCTTCCAGGCACTAGTCCTCCCACATCTAGATTTTGCGAACATCATCCTCCACGGGCTCTCTCAATCAACCTTAAATCCACTTCGTCTGGCTATGAATGCAGCTGCAAGAGTCCTCTCTGGGTCACCAAGATCCGCTCACATAACGCCTATCATGAAAGACCTACACTGGCTACCTCTACAAGCCAGACTCTCATATAAGTCACTAGTCCTGACCTTCAAAGCCATGAATAACTACCCACCGACACCAATCAGCAAACTAATCCATAACACCCTCGAAAATAGAGACAGAAGGACTACAGCTATGAACACCTTAATAGTTCCCAAGATGATGACATCATGTACTAAAGCTACATCAAACAGAGCTTTCTCAATATTCGCACCCATGAATTGGAATATACTTCCCCATGAAATCTGCGGCATCAAAAGCCTATTACAATTCCGAAAAGCCGTGAAGCATCACTTATTCACAAAATACTACCCAGAAGTGATCATGGACACTCACACAACCAACAGGCCTCCCACTTACACCAAACACCTTAGCAACTTAATACAACCAGAAAATGGTTAGACTCCAAGATAGTTCACATTACTACTGTTGACCCGTGCCACCTACATGAATACACGTACAATATCCACTTGAGTTTAAATATAGTATATAGTAAAAGCATATATATAGTATAATGTTGACTGTACATAGTTATCCCTGTTTATTCCATGTTATATATTCCCTTGTTCTCTGTAAACTCAATGTTACCTGTATGCATTGCAGTATATTTTGTTCGATGTACACCGCGCTGATTTTAATAGCGCGGTATAGAAGAGATGTTAAATAAATAAATAATAAAAATACCCTGGAAGTTCTGGATTTCAACTTCCTACTTAAAAGCCTAAAGTTAGCCTCCAGAACCTCCCTACCAGATTTTCCTATGTCATTGGTACCGACATGTACCAAGACAGCAGACTCCTCCTCAGCACTATCTAAGACCTTTTCTAGGTGGTGCGTGAGGTCCGCTACCTTCGCACCAGGCAGGCATGTTACCAGGTGATCCTCATGTCCACCAGCCACCCAGCTATCTACATGCCTAATGATCGAATCACCAACTATAACGGCTATCCTAACCCTTCCCTCATGGGCACATGGCCCTGGAGAAACTTCCTCGGTGCGAGAGGGTTTTACATCACCTGGAGGACAGGTCCTAGTTACAGGATCACTTCCTGCCACACCAGGGTGATGCTCTCCTGTCACGTGACCTCTCTCCTCCATGGCAACAGGGATGCTGCCAGACTGGAGGTGGGACTTCAGGACTATATCCCTATAGGTTTCGTCTATGTATCTCTCTGTCTTTCTTATGTTTTCCAAGTCTGCTACTCTAGCCTCTAGAGAATGGACTCGTTCCCTGAGAGCAAAGAGCTCCTTGCACCTAGTGCACACGCAAGACCTCTCACCAACTGGGAGAAAATCATACATGTGACACTCAATGCAAAAGACTGGAAAACCCCCATCTCGCTGCTGGACTGCTGTCTGCATCTTAGTTTTAAGTTTTTGTTTAGATCTTTAAGTTCTTTAATTACTAAGGGTTGCTATGGATATTTATACCAATAAAACCTGTCAGACGGCTGCCTGGGTGAGAATCTTCACAGTCTTGGCAAGTGCATATATCTATATGATTTGCAAGGGATTGTGGGCAATGCAGTTCATTCACACCAGACACAGCTGCTGACAATAATTTAGTTGTGCTCAAGTGTTAAAGCCAATAAGATATTTATTTATGGGGTTATTTCTCCCAACACAGATATGCTTGGTAGCACATAAATCAGGTTACTTGCTTTCAGTGTTAAACTTGGAAAAACAAAATCAGGAAAACAACATTTTTACTTATCAGGCAATCAAAGCAAAGAAATAAGACCTGGTTGGCAACAAACTGGTCTTTTCTGTAGACTTTAGCTAATATTCTCTTAGCAATGTATCAAACAACAAACCAAAAGCTACAAAGAAAGAAAAAAACTGTTCTTTTCAGGTAAACTTCTTATATCTTCCCACATAGATTCAGAAGTGATTCTCTCAGAGCTCACAAGCAATTAGGTAAGGCTCAATTGCTAGCAGTTATCCAGCTGAAACCCCTTAGCTGGCTTGCTTTCTACTGCGTGGCTAAAAATCCTACTCATGAGCTTTTCTGAGTAGATTAAAGAACAAGTTTGTATTTCTTTGTGATGGTTGCTGTACTTTATAACAGAAAATCACCAAAGGAGTTTAGACAGAGAGCAGTCCATGTAAACAGATTCTTCATCTGCTATCACCCCCTCTTCTTCAACAAGCATGGGTTCAATATCATGGATTGGCACAGATGAATCTCTCAATGGAGCACTTTCAGGAGAATACTTGTTTCCCTGCTGTCTTTCAAGGTTATAGCTAGGGCATAGATCAGTGTTCATACCTGAGCTTCCATTGCTGCTAGAGTTCCTCTCTATATAGCCTGGCCAGTATGTAGTCCAGTTCTTATGTCCAGCCTTCCAATCCAGATCCCTGGACACTGGATCTCTCTTCACATACCTTCTGGCACGGGTCTTAGGGTCCCTTCCACGTGCAGCCGTCTCTCTCACAGGTACCGTCTGGAGATTCCTAGCTCTGCAGCACCATTCCTCTGGCTTTCCCCAGTCCAATGGTGTATGCTGGCCCTTGGAATGCCTCCCAGTATACGTACTGCTCTGGACTCTTCTAGACCTCTCAAAGGCTTTTCTCTTCCTTCTTCCAAAGGGTTTCTTGCCCTCTCTGTCCGTCCGGTTTGGCTTCTGCTTATCCTCTAGATGAAACTGAGAATATCCAAGCTGATCATGAAGATGATGATGAGTCTGAGGATGATCAAGCTCAAGCTGCTTCTCTGTAGAATAAACTCTACCTTTATTCTGCTTAGATGAGTGCTCCTCCCTAACACAGCGCAGCTGTTCTGGATCAGGCCCTGCCCTTTGAGATGAGTGCTTAGGGATTACCTCATAGCCCTCCTGATTGAACACACGTTTCCCCACTTCAGCTCCTCTAATGGCTGCTGGAAACCTGGTGCATTCTGGGACTGGTAGTCTTTTATGGGAAAATTCTGTTTTCTTATATCTACCAGAACTGACAGGTTGCTTGTTCAGAGTCACTTCACCTTTTCTATAGCTCCTTCTGAGCTATGATAAGCTTCCTTATCACAAACCGTACCTAATACGTTTAATATACCTTGTTCACCTGAAACTTAATTAATCTCAGGTCCTTAGTGAATGACTGATTTGGGTAACGAGTGTCAGCATACCTTTCATGCAGCTATGGACTCTGTTTAATTCAGTCTAAACTCTGACCCCTGGGTGACGTCAGTCTCTAGGACCTGGCTGCAGCCCCTCCTTGCTAAATCAAGATGGGTAGACCTTAAAGGGAGTGGCCAAAGACAATAGCAGACCTCAAGGGGAACTGCTGGAGAGGCACTATAAAGGACAGACACACTTCCTGTCTCTCTCTCTCTCCTTCATCGGACAGGTTTGGACACTACCATGAGGCTCTGATACTCAACTCCCTTCACCCCTCCCCCTCTCTCTCTCTCTCTCTCTCTCTCTCTACCCACATGTTCTGGCCTACCATGCGGCTCTGACCCACAGGTTCTGGCCTCTATCTCTCTCACACTTCACACATGCACACACACAGATTCAGTGATGCACACTGAAACAGCTCTGTAACAATCACTATATACCTCTGTTCAATACCTATGTATTAAGCCTATTTTTACATAAAAACCTTTCTCCAAGCCACACCTGTTTGCTTGTCTTATTACAATACCCTCCTGCGTCTGTGAAGTGAAATGAACCCAGGACCAAGCGGAGACTAGACCAGAGATTACATATTCAGAAGATTACATATTGGGGGCTCGTCTCTCGGATTTCACAGCAGACCTCCAGTTGGGTAAGTAATAATTTTGTATAATACATTAAGTAGATTTCAGACAGAGTGAGACAGGAAAATCAATAGCCCTTGTGACCATTTACAATTTTGTTTTGTGGGTTAGACAAGGTGAGACTTTTAGTGTCAAAAGGCTCTGTAAGAATCTAGAATTTTAAGGACATGACACAGAGTGGCTTGCAATTGTCTTATTTTTATGTATAGGCTTGCTACAGATTTTATATAGTATTTGAGCTGCTAAGAAAATACAGAGTTACACAGTTAAATATTCCCTCATAGAGTACAATATACATCTTTCCTGGTAACACTAATGTACCTTCCTGTCTATTTGACTTTTATTTCTCTCTCTTGTCAGTATATATCTTGGTGTGAGCAGGAATATCTGACAATGTTAATCTTTCTCCCTTTTAACTTCTATTTCTCTGTCTCCTGTCAGTAACTATCTTACTGAGAGCAGGCTTGCAGCTGGCTGCAACTGATACAATTCTGTTAATCTACTCCACCCTGTTAAATAGGTGTGAAATACCTTTTAAGTTAGCATTCCTCCTTCTAAGGTTACACAGTTGAGATAGTCCAACTACAGCCTTTCTGCAGTATCAAATATGGCAGCATTTGATTTTAAAGAACTTACAGAAATTCTAATTTCATATTGTAAGAGAAAAGGAGGTCCATATGAAGGGGAATTCCCTGACTCATGGTATAATATTCAAAAACGAATGTTAAGCCATGATCATGAATTCAAAAAGAAAACAAATAAAAGAAAATGCCTTTTCATCCAAGGCATGGCCAGGGGCCTAATTAGCATAAAAAAAGAAAACTCTGAACTGACTTCTCAGTGTAGCCAATTGATCAAAGAACTGGAGGAGGCACAAAGTTGTATTTCTATTCAGAGAACTCAAGTGATTCAAGCCACAAATTCTTTTATAACTGTTAGTGAACAATTAGAAGCACTTAAACTTGAATTGAGACACATTAAAGATCAAGTGGCCTCTGCAAGAAAGTCAACACCTACCCCTCCCTCAGCACCATATGCCTATGAGCCATGCATACCAGCTAGAGAGAAACAAAAGAACAAAGATACACCCATTCCCTATGCCTATGACACACCTGATCAGCAACAAAAGAATTCTAAAGTATGCATAGTTGAACTTAGTAATGGGAAGAATACAGCAGAATCACAGCAGGAAAATTCAGATAGTTTATCTCAGCCAGAACCCAGCAATCTCTGTCAGGAAAATAATTCTGATGACTTAGACATGACACCCAGTAATGAACTTAAATTAATGTTCCAGGAAAATTTAAAAGATAGAGATATAGAAAAAATAGTTGAGAAAATTGGTACTATGCCTCTTAATGTAAATCAGTGGGTTAAATGGGCGATTGATATTCTGATTCACTGGGGTCTAGGGAAATACAGAAGAAAACAATCAGACTTTGATAGACTTATGCATCTGGCTCTAGGGCCACACTATTACAGGGTTGGCTCTCTCACTCACCCATACCAGTTGGTTAAAAGGGGTACTGAGAAACTATTTCACTGTTCCCCAATGCAAGTATTTAAAATTATTTCACCTTTACCAGATGATACACTGGAACAGTTTGCATATAGAGCCTGGATTTTAAAAGCAGTTCTTAATGAGCAGGAGTCCTGGCCCAAGGCAGAGGATTATGGGGAGAGCATGCATAAGGAATTTTTATTAGAATTGCTATCCCCTGAGATTACAAAACACCTTCTGTTATTTTCTGAAGACCCTGAAGCAACCCCTTTTGATACTTTAATGCTCAGAATTGGGTCTGTTTGGAAGACCCAGCCCTCACAGGTCATTACAGTATCAGAAGCTCGGAAGTGGCAGGCCAATGAATCCTCTCAGTACATAAGAAACACAGACAGAGGACACACCCCTAAGTGGCAAGCTGAAGGATCCTCTCAGTACACAAGAAACACCGACAGAGGCCACGCCCCTTGGAGAGCACACGGCAGAGGTACTTTTAGAAACTCCTCAGGTTACATCCCCTTTCAAGAGCTCAAAGCACAGAGAGATGGGCTAGAAAAGGAAAAAACTAAATGGGAACAAGATAAACATACACTGCAGATAGAAATAGATAAATTAAAACAGGATTTACAAGCAGCTCAGGACAAACACAAGGCTAGTGCATAGGGATGTCCTGACCTCTTGAGTTCAGATATCAAAATGTATCAAGCCTTCATAGCCCAGCCTGCCTCCTTTATCTCAGCAGAGGACTCAATTCCAGAGCCTCTGGATGATGAAATGGATACAGGCCCAGGACACAATTTAAGGCTTGTAACACCCTTGATACTGGACTCTTGTGCACGCCCCAATGTTATCAGTAGAGTAGGGGGTCAGGATAAATTAGCTTTGATTGACACAGGGGCTGGAATTAGTTTTACAAACAGAGCTTCTCCCACTGCACATCAGAAAAATATGGAAATTTATGAAATTCAAGGAATTAATGACACAGCTTCCAAATGTGTGGCTATCCCAGTTAAATGGGGTATCCCTGTGCACAGTGAACAAAATAAGGAAATGTTAGAAACCACTGCCTCCACTATAGTGAACACACCAAAAGAAATAATTGGAACTGATGTTCCCAACCAGTTAACTTTGGTGGGGGATATGGCTAATCTTAAATTGTGGCAGTATTCAGGAACTTCAAGTGCTTCTAAAACTTTAGTGCATGAAGTCATCCCCATGCAGTTAGCAACTCAGTGCACTAAGGCAGCTCAGCAGTATGATCTGTGTGTAATTCCTTCAGAGGTGGCTGATATTCCAGTCTGGCCTCAAGACAAGTTAGATTGTGGGAAAATGCACACAGAAATACTGTTGGAAGGTGAGGATCCTCCACCACAGAAGCAATACCCAGTACCTCATCAGGCTATAGAACCAGTGACTAAAATTGTGAAGATACTGGAGGAGAGGGATCTGATTAGACCTATTTCTTCCACATGCAATTCACCAGCCAGGCCAAAACAGTGTGCATGGACTGTGCCTCCACAGGGATATAAGGATTCCCCATCAATATTTCATGAACACATGAAGGAAGCCCTGTCACTAGTGTCTTGCAGAGATGAGACCTAGACCAAACCTCCCCTTTGTAACTGCACAGTAGGAGGGACCATACTTAGTTACTGATACCTTAGGCCCAAGCCTATCCTAATGCACGACAACCAGCAGTACTGGAAACACATCACCCAGTTAAAACCATATGGGTAATATGTGCTTTATCAGTCTTTGTTTTCAGATACCACCTGAAGACAGCACGGACAGCTGCTTTCTGAACAAAAGTCGCTTAAGGACGGTAACTAGTTACTCCTGCTGTACATGTGTTTAATAGTTATGTAAATAAGTAGTTAGTTATGTAAATAAGTAGTAGAAATTATTAAAAAAATTTTTGTTGTTACATAGTATAAGTGGGGAGCATTAGTTTACTCCCTAGTAGAGTGAAACAAGTTTGCTTTTATTATGTCTCGGTTTGCTGTTGTTCTTGTATCTGCTCTCTTCCACTCAAGTCTCATTACAGGAACTATCATCCGAATATGCACGATTGGCTGGGCTAACTCCACAAGTGGGGTATATCGTTATCAAGAAATACCCCCACCGTTCCCGGAAGGAAAGGATCTGGTCATCCTGAGTTTCTGTTCAGTACAGGACAAGCCAGTGTTCTATTCATTAAACATCACTCAAGTACAGTGGGAGCCACCAGTTTCCACTTCTCTGGAAAGGACACAAGAATTGAGGGCACGCCCAGAACGTTACTTTCTAGGTCCTCCTGCTTTGATTTTGTACAATATTTCCTGTCAGGACAGAGGTACCTGGAAAATAACTTATACATGGGTTTTGAGTGATCAACAGCACATCACTGAGACTTCATTCCTTTTGGATGTATCTTGTTTACCTACTACCCCTAATCCACCCCTCCCACTACTTCTGCTCCTCCTGTACTCTACCTTTCTGATATCCACCCATTTCAGGAAGGACATCCATTTCAGATTAAATATGATGCACCACACGATGTTTTATATGATGTGGAATACCATTTTCTTACTTGACATCTATTTCCCAAATTGTTTCTAGTTACTCACAAATATCCAAATTGCTCTCAGTTTGTGGCCAACCACATACAAATGCTCAATACTTGGTTTGATATGCAGTCAGTAACACCCAGAGCTAAGCAATTTTGACACAAGCGTGAATTAATTGATACAATTTTAGGTGGCACAGGGACTGCACTGGGTGCCCTTAATGTAATTGATATAGAGGTGCTCCGTAATAAAATGGGATCCACTGCTCAGCATGCTGCTGATGGTTTTACCTCACAACATATTATTAATGAAGCTTCCTCTAAACTGTCCAATGTAGTTGTAGATACCTTTGTTCTTATATCTCCCATTATAGAACAGAAAATTGTTACCTTAGCACATGGAGAATATAGATTGGGAAAGAATATTTCCTGGGCTCTTGCCTGTGATCAAGTACAGATCGAGCTTATTACTATACTAAAGGAAATTCTGATCACTGCTAAGTTAGGACACTGGCCACCATCTCTCATCCATATGGCTAGTACCAAAATACCAGAATTTGCTATAGCTCACCTTGATTGGTGGACAGTTAGTGTTCCCATTTGTTCACCACAAGGCTGCTCTATCTGTACTTTGATCCCATGGTCAGGACAACACACAGTTATTTATCCTGTTGTTAATATTGGGGTGCAGTTTGATAATATGCTTATGTATCCTGAGGACCATCTCACATGGGTGCAGCCACTGGACGACACCTGGACTTCATTCAAGCCGATGGACCCCAGTTTGTGTGAGCAGACTACATTTCAGTTCAAGTGTCAACCTCACCAGTTTAAAGAGGCTGACACCTCCTGCTGGAACAATTCTTCTTCTTGCTCCCTGACTGTTAAACTCTCATATTCCCTGACTACCTCACACAGTTTGTATTACCTTGGAGCTGGACACTTGTGTTTTCATCTGTTCTTTCCCCAGAATGTTTCTTTTTTGATTGCTCCCAGAATGCATGACATTCGCCTTCCCAAGAACACTTTGTTGTACAGTTCAAACTATTTACCAAACAATACCTGGTGCAGTCATACACCACTGGTCTCCCTCACCATTAATGGGACAACTTATTCCACACCGCTGGTTACCAATGACTCTATGGACATTCCAGACTTTATCTCATATGCTGTGCATCCATTACCACTTGGCATGGGAGAAGAGATACTACATAAACTGCTCAACTTTACAGAACTCCATGCCTATATTGATCACCTTAAAACAACATCCACTGAAGTGAATCACACCATCGCCTATGAGAATGGACACATTCAACAAATTGTTGGACACTTGCTACAAGATGCTCATGTGTCTGTGTGGGAATTGTTATTTGGTTACTCACCTACTGCTGATCATGTCTTTAATGTTTTTATTCACCCTATTATTATTTTAACTGCTGTACAAATATTGCTATGCATTATTGTAATTTTCTTGTGCTGTAAGATGAAAAAAAATGTATATTTCCTTGCAGCGCATGTCATACAGAACAACAACATTTTAAGGTAGTTACACTGAACCTCTCCAGCATCCACCCCTACATCCAGGCTAACTTGGCCTGCTAATTTGGCTAATTCGGTATTTCCTATTACACTGAATACCAGAGTCAGCTGCAGTCTAGTATTGCTTACTATCCTCACTCATAGCATCCTGGTACCGTTTGGTTTTAGCCTCCTTAAAAATTCCTGCAGACCTTATGCACTGTTCACTCTCTCTAAGACGGGTATGTAAGTGGCATATTGGGTTCCCCCCCCCAGTAGTGGCTGCTCAACCTAAGACACGAGGTTTGGACTCATAAGGAGACTTGTTTATCTCTAGAATACTAGAGACAGTACTGTGCAGGACAGGGGACCTGCTAGACATAGCAAGGTATTTAATACAGGAGGTATTCGACAAGCTGCCTACTATCAGGTAATGGCAGCTGGGACAGGTACCACAGGTTTGCTTCCACCATTTCCAGGCACAAATAATAAAGAAAAATAAAAAAGGTGTGGGAGATGTCAGCATACCTTTCATGCAGCTATGGACTCTGTTTAATTCAGTCTAAACTCTGACCCCTGGGTGACGTCAGTCTCTAGGACCTGGCTGCAGCCCCTCCTTGCTAAATCAAGATGGGTAGACCTTAAAGGGAGTGGCCAAAGACAATAGCAGACCTCAAGGGGAACTGCTGGAGAGGCACTATAAAGGACAGACACACTTCCTGTCTCTCTCTCTCTCCTTCATCGGACAGGTTTGGACACTACCATGAGGCTCTGATACTCAACTCCCTTCACCCCTCCCCCTCTCTCTCTCTCTCTCTACCCACATGTTCTGGCCTACCATGCGGCTCTGACCCACAGGTTCTGGCCTCTATCTCTCTCACACTTCACACATGCACACACACAGATTCAGTGATGCACACTGAAACAGCTCTGTAACAATCACTATATACCTCTGTTCAATACCTATGTATTAAGCCTATTTTTACATAAAAACCTTTCTCCAAGCCACACCTGTTTGCTTGTCTTATTACAATACCCTCCTGCGTCTGTGAAGTGAAATGAACCCAGGACCAAGCGGAGACTAGACCAGAGATTACATATTCAGAGATTACATATTCAGAAGATTACAACGAGCTTCACCTGAGAGCACCTCCTGTCTTTTAAGATGTGTAAGTACCTATAAAGCTACAATTATCCCAGGGGTGGGTGGGTGTGGGGAGGGAGGGAAATAACACTTATTAAAAGAGGGCTGCTGCACAGTACCCTGTCCTGTGCTGCTGAGGTAAGCTATATTCTTATTTGATTTAAATTATAGCTCTTTGCTGCTGATAGGCTCTAACTTATGAAATTTAAACTACAAGCTCTCTGCTGGGTTCTAAATTTAACCAGAAAGCTCTCTTCTGTGTTTTAAATTTAAACTAAAAGTACTTTGCTGATACTAGGCCCTGAGTGACTATTAAATTAAAACTACAAGCTCTCTGCTGGGTATGAAATGTAACCAGAAAGTTCTCTTCTATGTTTTAAATTTAAATTTAAACTGCTGCTAGTAGGCCCTGACCGATTTAACAAAAAATAGTGGGTTCACAGATTAAATAGCTTTAATAGAAAGAATTCCTTTCAGAAAACTCCCAGTAGTATATACTCACAATTGCAGATCTCTCTCCAGAAGTAACAGTCCCCTTTTCTAGTCCTTCAAGACTAGAGGTCTTTCTCCTGATCCATGCACACCAACCTCTCGCCCCCTATCGCATACATTTCCCTTGGATTTCTGCTACCCAAGTGCATGACTCTGCACTTCTTTGCATTAAATCTTAATTGCCAAGCATTAGACCATTCTTCCAGCTTTTGTAGATCTTTCCTCATGTTAACCACTCCCTCGGGGGAGTCCACTCTGTTGCAAATTTTTGTGTCATCTGCAAAAAGACAGACTTTTCTGTTCAGTCCTTCAGCAATATCGCTCACAAATACATTGAAAAGTGCCGGGCCCAGGACCGATCCCTGGGGCAACCCACTAATCACCTTCCCTTCATCTGAGTGAGCTCCATTTACCATCACCTTCTGTCATCTGTCAGTCAACCAATTTCTGATCCAATTTACCATCTTGGGATCCGTCCCCAAGCTACTGAGTTTATTGATAAGCCTCCTATGATGAACAGCATCAAAGGCTTTGCTGAAATCCAGGTAGATGACATCCATCGCATGCCCCTGATCCAGGTCCCTGGTCACCCAGTCGAAGAACTCAATCAGATTTGTTTGGCAGGATCGTCCTTCAGTAAAACCATGTTGCCTCGGGTCTTACATCCTGTTGGTTTTGAGAAAGTTCACTATTCGCTCTTTCAGGAGCACCTCCATTACTTTTCCCGCCACTGAGGTAAGGCTCACAGGCCTGTAGTTTGACACTTCTTTCCTGTCACCACTTTTGTGCAGAGGTACAGCAGCCATTCTCCAGTCCTGAGGAACTTCTCCTGTTTCCAAGGATCTGTTGAAAACGTCCTTTAACGGCCCTGCAAGAACCTCTCTGAGCTCTTTCTGTATCCTGGGATGTATCCCATCCGGTTCCATGGTCTTGTCCACTTTCAGTTTTGCAAGTTGTTCTAACACTTCATCTTCTGTGAATGGTGAGGTATCTACTTCATTCCCATTTTTATATTTCGGAGTCACAGGAGGCCCTTCTCCAGGACTTTCTTTAGTAAAAACAGAGCAGAAGTATTCATTTAGCAATTTCGCTTTTTCAATGTCACTTTCCATGAGTCCGTTCACAGCACTCCTGAGTCCTGCAATTCCACCTCTGATCTTCTTCCTTTCCCGAATATACCTGAAGAAAGTTTTGTCGCCACACTTCACATCTTTAGCCATCTTTTCCTGACTCTGATTTTGCTATCCTTATTTCTCTTTTTGTCTCTTTGAGTTTGATCCTGTATTCATTTTTCTGTTCCTCTGTTTGTGAGTTTTTGAATTTTGTGAAAGCTATGGTTTTTGCCTTTATCTGAGCAGCCACTTCTTTGGAAAACCAAACAGGTTTTCTTCTGCTCCTGTTTTTGTTTATTTTTCTTACATATTTATCTGTTGCTCCTTTTATTGCCACCTTTAGTTTAGCCCATTGCAATTCCACTTCCCTTATCTCCTTCCACCCTGTCAGCTCCTCCTTTAGGTACTCGGCCATTTTATTGAAGTCTGTGTTTTTGAAGTTTAGGACTTTGAGCTTGCTATGATTGGCCTGTACCATGGCTTTTATCTCAAACCACACCGTGTGATGATCACTGCTGCTCATAGGGGCACTCACGCAGACATTCAACACGCTATCACTGTTGGTGAGCACTAAATCCAGTGTTGAGCTTTCTCTGGTTGGTTCCATCACTATTTGTCTAAGTAACACATTTTGGAGAACATCCACAATTTTTTTGCTTCTTTCCAGATTTGCAGAAGGAGTAATCCAATCTATATCCGGTAGATTAAAGTCACTTCCTCCTTTGTGGCTATCTTGGCAATATCTAGAATCAGTTCGTTATCTATCTCTTCAATTTGTGTCGGAGGTCTGTATACTACAGCAGTATAGATGACAGTCCCATCTCCTCTTTCCAACACAATCCAGAGCGCTTCTTCTTTTCCCCATGCCCCCTGCATTTCAGTAGCTTTAATATTGCTTTTGATACAACCAATTAGGTCTGATCTTCTGGACGAATTACTGCTGATTATTGAAAAGTTCGTCCAATCTCAACTCGAGAATGAGTTATAATAGGGCTATAGTAACACTGTTTGTAGGTCTCAGATTCGATAAGCACTCGTTTAGGACCCGCGTCCTTTCACTCGGTGCCGTCGTTCACATCAATGACCCCAGTGTCTCTTAGCTATCAAGTGCTTTATAAATACAAGTGCTGTATTACTTTTAAAATATAACTTAACTTAAAACCGCAGTCTTAAGGCTGTGAATAAGGGCTGCGGTTTTAAGTTAAGTTATATTTTAAAAGTAATACAGCACTTGTATTTATAAAGCACTTGATAGCTAAGAGACACTGGGGTCATTGATGTGAACGACGGCACCGAGTGAAAGGACGCGGGTCCTAAACGAGTGCTTATCGAATCTGAGACCTACAAACAGTGTTACTATAGCCCTATTATAACTCATTCTCGAGTTGAGATTGGACGAACTTTTTAATATTGCTTTTGACATACCAGGCTACTCCTCCTCCTCTTCCATTTTCTCTGTCACAGATATTTCTTTGAGTCCTTAAATGTCAGTATCCCAAAAGGGATTGGCTTAGAAAATTCATCTGTACAATGATAGTGTCAATCCTATTTGTTGTTGCCATCCCAAACCAAATCTGACACACTTACCAGGGCACTTGAGGTCTACTAGTTTCCCACAGCGAACAACAATCTGTTTTGCCTGCTGCTATCTGGATTGTCTTCTCCCAAGCTAGAGGCCAAGACTGCTGAAATGCTAGATGGCTGGCTCTGGACCTCAAAAAAGGTTTGAATCTGCTGGTTCTTTGCTACGACCACTGTCATTGCTCAAGCTGTCCCTGACCATTTACTCCCCTCCTAGCCTATTAGACTCATTGTTATGGTGCAAAATAATCATTAAAGAAACTCCTGATTTATTCCCTGAAGGGGCAACTTCAAAATTTCCAATTTAGGCTTCTTCTGGCCTCCCTAGAAAGTAAGAGAGAGAAAGTAACCTTATGACACTGGGCTAATGGAGATCACCTGAAAGGAGTCACATATGTGGGTCTGAACCCAAGGTACCACATACATAGACACTACAGAAATATCATTCTCATGATAGATGTGGACATGGGAGAACTGGATACTGGAAATATGGTTTTGAGCCAAGGCCATGAGACCACGTTCTAATTCAGAGTCACAAAGTACCTCACTTGCTTATCAGAGGGAAAGGAGGAGATAAAGGGCCCAGCCTGCTTTCCATAGATTTTTTTGGTGTGAAGTAGCAGTAAAATGTCTGCTGATTCCACCAAACAGGAGCACTGACCAGGCCCTATTCTATTCGCAGTGCGTGGGCCATAGTTCATAGCTCAATCTGGGGTACCCCTCCAGCTTCGCTTCTGGCTGGGTACTAAGCCTCCACGGATTGCATCCAAACTGAGCTGGCAGCATTTACCCGTAGTACATCACCTCCTTTTTTGCCAGACAGACTGGACGCAAGTGGAAGGAGTCGGGAGTGGTGCCAAAGGACTGGAGAGAGGCTCATGTGGTGCCTTTACACAAAAGCGGAAGTAAGGATGTGGTTGAAAACTACAGGCCGGTTAGTTTAACTTCGGTGGTGAGTAAATTATTGGAAACGCTGCTGAAAGAGAAAATAGTGAGGTTTCTGGAGTCCAGCGGATTACAGGATCCGAAGCAGCATGGATTCACCTGAAGCAGGTCTTGTCAGACAAATCTGATTGATTTCTTTGACTGGGTGACCAGGGAGTTAGACCAAGGGAGAGCCCTAGATGTGGTGTATTTAGATTTCAGTAAAGCCTTTGACACTGTTCCTCACAGGCAACTTATAAACAAACTGAGCACCCTAGGGATGGACCCTACAGTTACTGCTTGGGTTAGAAATTGGTTGGGTGGGAGGCGACAAAGAGTACAAGTAAATGGAGCTCACTCTGAGGAGAAGGATGTTACCAGTGGTGTGCCCCAGGGATCTGTCCTTGGTCCGATTCTTTTTAACATCTTTGTTTAGTGATATAGCGGAAGGGCTGTCGGGTAAGGTTTGCCTCTCTGCGGATGATACCAAAATCTGCAATAGAGTAGACACCCAGGAAGGTGCAGATAACATGAAGAGGGATCTAGCTAAGCTTGAAGAATGGTCTAGAATCTGGCAGCTGGGATTTAATGTTAAAAAATGTAAGGTCATGCATTTGGGCTGCAGCAATCCAAGGGAGCAATATAGTATAGGGGGTGAAGTATAATTGTCCACTAAAGAAGAGCGGGACCTGGGCGTGGTTGTGTCTGATGATCTTAAAGTAGCTAAAGAGATAGAAAAGGCAACAGCAAAAGCTAGGAGGATGCTTGGGTGCAAGCAGAAAAAAGGAGGTGATAGTGCCTCTGTGTTAGTCTTTGGTGCGACCTCATTTGGAGTATAGTGTGCAATTCTGGAGACCACACCTTTAAAAGGATGTGAACAGGATGGAGTCGGTGCAGAGGGTGGCTACTAAAATGGTTAGTGGTCTTCATTATAAAGCATATGAGGACAGACTTAAGGATCTTAATATGTACACCTTAGAGGAAAGGCAGGATAGAGGTGATATGATTGAGATGTTTAAATACCTCTGTGGCATAAATGTTCAGGGGGAGAGCCTCTTTCAATTCAAAGCAAGTTCTGCTATGAGGGGACACGGGATGAGGGTGAAGGGGGATAGATTCAGGAGTGATTTGTGGAAATATTTCTTTACAGAAAGAGTAGTGGATCTGTGGAATAGTCTCCCAGTGGAGGTGGTAGAGATGAGGGCAGTAACTGAATTCAAAAAAGCATGGGACAAACACAGAGGATCTCTAAAGGAAAAAAAGGGGACTGTTGTAGTTGTTGATATGGAAGGACAGATTAGATAGGCCATGTGGTCTTTTTCTGTTGTCATATTTCTGTGTTTCTATGGACTGTGCTGGCACGGTGTGATGGTGCTGCACCTCGGTCACCAGGGCCCTGAGGCGATCCGCCCTGTCCAGGTGAGGAAGGCCTTGGCTTGGAGGGTGCTCAGGCAAGCCCATATGAACTCCAGGTTTGCTGATGGAGTGAGGTGGGATTTGGGGTGGTTTATCACAAACCCCAGATGTTGTAGGACCTGGATGGTGCGGGCTGTGGCCTGTTGCACCTCTGAGGCAGTGTTTCCCTTTACTAGCCAGTCGTCCAGGTATAGGAAAACGAAGGCCCCTTGGAGACAGAGGTAGGCGACCACCACTGCCAGGCATTTGGTGAAGACACTTGGTGTGGAGGCTAGGCCGAAGGGTAGTACCCTGTACTGGTAGTGGTTGCAGCCAACCATGAACCTTAGGTACTGCCTGTGACTGGGATGAATAAGGATGTGGATGTAAGCATCCTTTAGGTCCAAGGAGCACAGCCAATCTCCCTGCTGGAGGTAGGGCAGCAAAATTCCAAGGGAGAACATTTTGAACTTCTCCCACAGCAGGAATTTGTTCAGGTTTCTCAAGTCCAGGATGAGCCTTTGGCCTCCTGTATTTTTTGGGACCAGAAAGTACCTGGAGTAGAACCACTTTCCTTTTAGATGGTGTGGTACGAGCTCCACAGCCCTGTCCTTGAGAGGGCCTGCAAGTTCTTGCAGTAGCAGGGCCTGGTGTAGGGGAGTCTGAAGGGGCTCTCCTGGAAAGAAAGGGGGAGGCATCTGGTCCAGATGAAGGAAGTAACCTTCCCTGACCACCTGAAGTGCCCAGGAGTCAGTGGTGATGGCAGACCACCAGTGGGCAAAATGAATCAGGCACCCCTCCCCCTCCCCATCAGTAGCTGGTCCCCCATGGGAAGAGAGGCTATGCACAGGGAGTCAAAACTCCAACCCAGTGTGGGCTGGAACTGGTATCTGGGGCTTGGGTCCCTTAGGCTTACATGGGCCCTAGCCTGCTCCCTTGCCCTGATGACCTTGCAGAGGGGTCTGGGGGGCCTGATATGGGGGATAAACCTTGATAAGACTGGTTTTTCTGGTGGAAGGGAGGACTTTTCCTTGATGGTTTCTTCTTGGGAAGATTGGAGGTTTTCCTCGAGAGTCAAGTCCTGGTGACATACTCTGTCTCAATCTCTGAAGCCTTGTCCTCTATCGGCTTGCCAAAGAGGTTTTCACTAAGGTAAGGAACGTCGAGGAGTTTTTCCTGAACCCATTGCTTGAGGTCGATGCCTGGAGTCGAGCACCAATGCCTGTGGCGGCCACCCTCGGGTTAGACTTGAAGCCATCATAGGCCGCTCGAGACAAATACTTTGAGCACTCCTCGACAGAATTCGTGAGGGCCTGGAAGCATTGGAGGTGGTTCCCAATGAGAAATCCCCGAGTTCCTTGGTTAGATCTTGGAGGTATATGCCGATATACATCCGATATGCTTGTATACGGCACGCTAGCATTGCGCCCTGGCAATATTTATGCCCAAGGGCGTTGAGGGCATGGGACTCCCTGCTCGGGGGCACCGAACAGTGAGTTTTCGGGCTTTTCTGTCAATGCATGGCCTACTCGACCACCATAGAGGTGTGAGGGTGTTGCACCTTCCTGAAGCCAGGTTCTCGCTGGACCCGGTACATAGTGTCCAGGCGTCGGTTCACAATCAGCACCGATGCTGGCGTTTCCCACATTTGGAGAAGGAGGCACCTAAGGATAGAGGGGATGGGGACCATAAGGGCCTCCTTGGGTGGGGCCTCATATTGGAGGATTTCAAATTCCTCTGTGCGAGGGCCTCCTCTGACTCCGTGGTGAGGGACAGTGCCTTCACCAGGTCCCAGACAAACTCGAGGAATGAGATGTCCTTGGGTGGGGACCAGTGCCTCGATGCTGGCAGGGATGGATCAGAGGGGAGGTCACGGTGTGCTTGTGTCTCCTGGGAAGCCTCATCTTCAGACTCCCAGTCCGAGTAGTCCATCAAGGACTCGAGGACTGATGGCTCTGAGGTCATCGTTGGATCTGGCCTTTGATGACCCATGGCTGGGGCTTGGTGAGAGCCAGAGGCGCTTGCTGGGGTGGATCTCGCTCTTGAGGTCCGGAAGCGTGATCGAGACCTATGCTAAGGATCGGCTCAAGGCATGGGGATCTTGAGGATCTGTTCGGTGGCCCGGGGAGTCCTCAACATTGAGGTCCCTGTGGTCTCAGTGCATACGCCGAAGGGGCTGGGCATTGATGCTTGCTGCGAGGCAAGTAATGCAGAAATGCTGTGTTCCAACGCCATCGTCCTGACTTCCCACTCAGGGGTTGCAGCCTTCAACACCGAGGCAGGGGTGACTGGTTCGAGTGTCGAAAAGGAGAGGGAGTTCTCAATGGGACGGGCCTTGGGGGTCTGAGATCTGTCACTGGCAGCCTCAGTGTCTGTGTCCTGGGTACCTTGGCTGGCTGCTCCTGCTCTAACTCCTCGGAAACCCACCAGGGCTGAGAGACCTCACACGGGATTTGCTATGCATGTCCCCTTTCCAGGATGGGGTCCTTGAAAATTTCTTTTTTCTTATGCTCTCACTTCAGGGAACCCTTATCGGAGTGTCTACATTCCCACTCAGGTACCACGGGGACTTTATGCGACTCTGAGGATCCATGCAGGGCCTTAGAGTGCACAGCTACCGGGAACATCGGGGCTGAATCTGACCTGTGGAAGATCTCATCCTGCTTCTGCTGGCGACCCTGGATGGCCTTAGCAGACATCTTTTTGCACAGGCAGAACTCCTCTGGGTCATGGTTGGCACCTAGATACCTGAGGCAACAGTCTTGTGTGTCGGGAAGGGAAATGTTCTTGGAGCACCGATCACTTTTTTTAAACCCAGTGGCCATTGGGGCAAAAAGAGCCCCAGCAGTTAGAAAAGGTGCAAAACCGTGCTGAATGAAAAAACCTGACTAAACAGGTTCCGAATCCCGAAGCTGAGGCAACGGGGCTCGGAGACGGAAAAGGGACCGGTGCTAACCAGATTGTAGATAGAAGTGCAGAGGAAATCAACTTTTTCCAGGGAAGAAAGACGAAAGTCTGTAGGGGTCTGTGTAAAAAGAGAGACTAAGATGGCACCCTTGGGTGGGAAGGAGACTACACATGCATGGTGGCATCTCCCAAAGGCTTTCTTTGAAAGTTGGGGGAGATGCTACCGCGAGGGCTCCATCGGTGTCAACATCACCCATATGTGAGGACTGACTTCCTACTTGCTCCTGGAGAACAGTGTTGATTCCGATTTCCCATCCGATGCACCAGCCTTGGAAGGTAGGGCATGGGTCTCCAGAAAGGGCTGGAGAGAGTGTGGTGATGACGACACCAGTGCTGCAAAGTCTGCGTTCCGCAAGGCTAGAAACACCACCAAGTGAGCTTCGAGGGCTCGAAGGTGTTCCTCCAGCATTACCATCTGCAAGAGGCTGGTGCCGCAGCTGTGGTCAACGGCATCGATACCTCGGGCGGAGGGACTCCACAATGATTGGTATATCAGGAGACAACCAGCTGCCCTCCTGGGCAATGGGGGTTGATTCCTCCCTTCTGGGGGTCAACTCCTCTCACCAGGGAGGTTTGGCCTGCTGTTCCCAACCATTGCTCTCCATGTTACGTCGAGAGGGGCTGAGATGATGATGCACACAAACCTTATCCCCATGTTCCCCCTTTGAAGGGGTCTTGCCAGAGTCTCTTCTTGCTGCTCAGGCCTCCTGGTTCTGATTGGGCATGGACTTCCCTCCCCATGGACGTCACAGCAGAAGCCTTGGAAGGCATCAACGTAAGGGTCATGGCTGAGGATGCTGAATCCAATGAGCTGAAGAGGGATTCCTCCTGCTTTTCCCAACCCATCAGTCCCTGTCGCGTCATCTGCAGGCACAGATTTCTGGCCGCAGACTGATGACTGGGTCCAAGGCACTGGACACACCAACTGTGATGGTCAGGGACCAAGATGGTACTACCACACTTGGTGCATTTCTTGAAGCCACTAGCTGGCTTAGATATGTTGAAAAATGCCACTTCACCAAGTTAAGCTCAATAGTTGCCACGGGCAGGACAAAAAGCCAGAAAAGAGATGAGAAAGAAATAAAAAATAATCTATGTCGGTTGGGATCAACTAAGCTGGTGACAGGCGTTAAGAAAAGCTGAAAAAAAATGACCCACAAGGGCCAAGAAAAAAACCTTTTTTTCCAGTTTGCAGGAATACGTCCTAGGCACTCCGTGGAAAAAAGAAGACTGGAGAAGATGGTACCATGGAAAAGCTTTCTTAGAAGCTGGGGAGAATTACCGTGTGGGACTTCATCAGTGATATCACCCATTTGTGAAGACTTATTTCCTGCTTGTTCACGGAGAATATTTGCATATGGAAAAGGTGGTGGATGCACAGAACCGTTTTCCAGTGAAAATGGTGGCAATGAGGACAGTCTATGAAAGCATGGGACAAGTACAGAGGATCTCTGAGGGCAAGGAAGGGATTGTAGAGCTTAGTAGTTATTGTAGATGGGCAGTCTGGATAAGGTATTTGGTCTTTCATCATTTTCTGTGTTTATATCTTAATGCAATATTACATTAAAGCATTATGCATCTCTCAGACTTGATTTAGTCTAGCTTGCTAGGTTAAAATGCAGCTTAAGTAACTTAAATCTTTGGGAAAAATGACAAGTATTCTCTCTCTTCAGACACCTGCTCACCATTATCTGATGTGTATCTTACATCCTGAAGGCCTGCTACAGCAGTTTGATTTCCTTGTACACCTTCCTCTGCTTCTGTGATGTGAAGGTACTGGGTAGATGATTCTTCTGTTCCTTCTGTGATCTGCTAAGCAGAGGCAAATTGTAACATTTTAAAACAGGAACACTATCAAAAATATTTCAAAATAATTTAAATAGCAACTAGAGCAAAAACGTCATTGCAAGATATCCCTTCTTTATTTTATTTATTTATTTAACAATCATTTATATCCCGCATCTTCCAGAGTTCAAATGCGGCTTACAATTGAACAACAGTCAACAAAGCAAGGGCTTGTTTTACATGGAACAATTTTTTGACAGTAAACAATGTAATAGTTAAAATACGTAACAGAACAATGTAATGGTTAAATACATAACAGAACAAGAACAATTTAAGAACTATGTACAGATACAGGTTTGTAGGTTCCTTAGATTTAAATCATGGTTATTTACAAGAGGGTGTAAATCTGTTAAATTATGCGGTTTAGCTTTACTCAGATTGAGTTTAGCTTTACTCAGTTGGGTGTTATTTAGCCTTTTTCTGGGATGATTAGTGGATTATTAATGTTGTTGTAGTGCATGGCAAAGAGGTAGGTTTTCAGTTTTTTGCGGAATTCTATAATTTCTGTTGTAGATCTTAGGTCCTCTGGGATGGAGTTCCAAATGATGGGGGCCGCATGTGAGAAGGCTCTGTTATTAGTTAGTTTGGTTGCTTTTATAAAATCATTTGGAGTCCTTAATTTATTTGAGTGTCCTTTTCTGTGAGTGACTTTTTGAGATTCCTTGCTTATAAGATTGCTTAATGGGATTGGAGCCATGTCATTGAGAGCTTTAAATGTGGTTATTGTGGTCTTATATATTATTCTGCTTTGTATTGGGCGCCAATGCAGGGTTGCTAATATTGGAGTAATATGCTGGAATGAGTGTGCTTTCATTACAATTCTGGCTGCTGCGTTCTGTGCTAGTTGTAGTCTTTTAATGTTTTGTTTCGTTATACCTAAGAGAATTAGGTTGGAAAAATCAAAGTGTGGGGTTATGGTTGCCTGTATTATGTTAATGAAATCTTGTAAGTGAACTAAGGGGCGTAGTTGCTTGAGTATTTTGAGTTTGAAGTAGATTTTCTTTATAGTGTTTCTAATGTGGGTGTTCATCGTAAGGTGTGTATCTAAAATGACTCCTAGGTATCTTATTTCGTTTTTTATTGTGATGTCATGGTTTTGTATTGTTATGTGGGTTGGAGGGACGTATGAATGTTTTTTTGTTACAATTAATACCTCTGTTTTTGAATGGTTTATGTGGAGGTTTTTCGCTTTTAGCCAGGTTGCGATTTCGTTAAGACAATCTGTTAAGAGTTTTATCGGTACATCAGGGATGGTGAATGGAATGTATAACATAATATCATCTGCGTATAGATGATAGAGTACACCGAATTTTTTGAAAATGTCACAAACTGGTTTTATATATATGTTAAATAGGAGGGCTGATAGAGCTGAGCCTTGTGGAAGACCAATTTCTTGTTTATATGTGGTGGATGTCTGATTAGCTATTTTTACATTTTGCGTTCTATTATGTAAATATGAGGTGAACCATTTGTGTACCGTGGCATTTATACCTATTTGTTTTAGGTTATTAAGCATTATAGTGTGATGTACACTATCAAATGCAGCTGATATGTCAATAAATAGGAGTATGAATGCTTTTTTGTGATTATCAATCCCTTTAAGGAGTGTATCAATTAAGACTGTTAAAAGTGATTCTACTCCATGCTGAGGTCTAAAACCATACTGGTGTTCATCAAGTGGGTAGTAGGAGTCTAGGTATTCCTGAGTCTGGATCTGTACCACTTTTTCTATTATTTTAGCTAAGAAAGGGATACTTGAAATAGGTCGATACGATTTTGGGGATGTTTTGTCCATAATACCATTTTTGAGAATTGGGCGGATTTGTGCATGTTTGAGTTTAGGAGGGAGGTAACCTTGGAGTAATGAGAGGTTGACTATAGGGAGGATGAAAGAGATTAGTATTGGAAGTGTGCTTTTTATCCATGTTACAGGGCATGGATCAAGGAAAGAGGTGGTGGTGTTGAGGTTGGAAATAATATTTTTTAGTGATTCTTTAGATGTGGGGTGAAAAACTGACCATTCATTTGCGCAATTTAAGGCTAAGTTATTTTTGTCTATGGACATTATAGGTTGTGTGGATTTATTTTGATAGTAGTCAGCTAAAGTTTGTACTGATATGTCAGTAATTTCATTGTTATGTGTTTGAGGGTTATTAGTGAGATTTCTAACAATGGAGAATAGCTCTCGTGGTCTATTATAGGATTTTGATAAGATTGCAGCATAGTAAGTCTTTTTTGTGCTATCTATAGTGTCCTTGTATTTTGTAAGAATGGTATTATATATTTCCTTATGTATATTTAGTTTGGTTTTGCGCCATTTGCGCGGAAACCGCGCGAGAGGGGAATACTCTCCTCGCGGCTTGAAAAGCACGCCGCTGATAGAGCAGACTCGGATCTCCGGGCACAGGGGAAGGGGCCGCAGGACAGCTGATTTTGCTGCTTGAGCAGCAGAAGTCTTTTTTTTTTTAAATTTGACAATTGATTCTGCCGCTGCCACGGCGGCAACGGCAGAAGCCAGGGTTTTGGTTTTTTTTTGTTTCCCTCCTTCGCTGGCCGGTAATGAGCTATGGAGGGGCTGACTGAAATGGGGTAATGGGGGTTAGGACTGGAAGTGGGCTATTGGCAGGGGGGGGGGGGTTATGACTGGTAATGGGCTATGGTGGGGGCTAGGACTGGAAATGGGCAGATGGGGGTTAGGACTGGAAGTGGGCTATTGGCAGGGGGGGGTTATGACTGGTAATGGGCTATGGTGGGGGCTAGGACTGGAAATGGGCAGATGGGGGTTAGGACTGGAAGTGGGCTAGTGGCAGGGGGGGGTTATGACTGGTAATGGGCTGGGGGGGTTATAACTGGTAATGGGCTATGGTGGGGGCTAGGACTGAAAATGGGGTGATGGGGGTTAGGACTGGAGGTGGGCTGATTGGGGGGTTAGGACTGGTAATGGCCTATGAGGGGAGGTAAGACTGAAAATGGGGTGATGGGGGATACGACTGCAAGTGGGCTATGGGGGGACTAGGACTGGTAATGGGCTATGGGGGGGGTAAGACTGAAAATGGGGTGATGGGGGGGTAAGACTGGAAGTGCGCTATGGGGAGGTTAGGACTGGTAATGGGCTATGGGGGGTCTAGGACTGGTAATGGGCTGGGGGGGTTGCTAGGACTGGAAAAGGGCTGAGTGGAAGGGGGGCTTGAACTGCAAATGGCTGATGGGGAGGGGGGCTTGGAATGGAAATGGGCTGTGAGGGGAGGGAGCTAGGATTGGAAATGGGCTGATGGGGGCTAGGATTGGAAATGGGCTGATGGTGAGGCTAGGATAGGACTGGAAATGGACTGATGCAGGGACTAGAAAGGAGCAGATGCTGGGTGGGGCTGGAACTAGAAGGGAGCTGATGTTGGGGGAGGATTAGAATGGGATGGAGCTGGGAAAGTGAAATGGAGAGGGGAAAAATATTTTGTCTGGAAGAGAAGACAAATCTACAATTGGCCAGGTATTGGGAGAGTAAGTGGGGATTGAGGATGGAGGGGTAAAATTTGAGTGGATGAAATAGGAATGAGGAAAGAGCAAAAGGAGAAAGATTAGTATGTTAAAGCAGATGTAGAGAGAGAGAATGGAAAAAAACTAGAAGAGAGAAGAAAGGACAAATGGACAGCAGACGATGGAGATAGCAGAAGACACGAAGAAACCAGAAGTGGCTGGAGCAATTGCAACTGAAAAAAAATGCACAAAAGGTAGAAAAATATCTCTTTATTTTGAATTTATTAACTGGAATATGTCAGCTCTGGGAAATGTGCATCATTAATGTTTGCACTTTGTTTAGTACAAGAGGAAATTAATTTATAGTTTTATTTCTACAGTGTTGTTGTACATTCCAAGTTTGGCTTTTGGGGTTCCCAGTTTAATTATTGTCTTCCTATTTCTAAATCTTTTAGTCTTTCTTTATCCATACTCATTAAGAGGCATGTTTACTAAAAGTTAGTGTATGGTAACATTATGCAAATATTTATGCAAATGAGGCCCCACGTCTTATGCGGCCCCCGGGTTACTTTACAAGTCCTCATTTGGCCCTCAAAGCAATTTGAGTTTGAGACCCCTGTCCTAGAGGCTAACATAACATCTGTTACTCTGTCGGGTAGGTTAAGCTCTGATATGACTAGCCTCTCAATATCCACGCAGTGAGGGCCAAGAATCTTTTAGGGTGCAGCATCCTCCCATCCTCCTGTGATATAGGATCTGGGGCAAAGCCCAACCGCAGAGGCTCCCCACAGGGAGAGTTGAAGCAGAAGGGGGAGCCACAGCTATCTGGGCCAATGTGGCGCGATGATGATCATGGTGCTCCTGTCTATCTGGAGCTTCCACAGGGTCTTCGCTATGAGAGGATATGCATATAGCAGACCCTTACCCCAGTGCAGGAGGAAAGCATTTGGGTCCAACTGAACAAGGTGACCCTGGAGCAGAACTGATCCATTTGGGCATTGTGCTGAGTGGCAAACAGATCTATCAAGGGGGTATCCCACTCATGAAAGATTGGTGTGGCCCTTAGGCGTCCATACTCCCCTCGCCACCCTCTCCTCCTTCCCTTCGATCTCCAACGGATAAACCACACTCCTTTCCTCCTCCAAACCCACCACCTGTTCTTCAGACCCTATCCCCACCCATGTCCTACGTTCCATCTCCCTCACCATTGTCCCCTCCATCACTCATATCCTTAACCTTTCACTCTCCACTGCAACTGTCCCCGCTGACTTCAAACACGCTGTTGTCAAACCTCTCCTCAAGAAATCCTCACTTGATCCCACATGCCCTTCCAACTATCGACCCATTTCCCTCCTTCCCTTCATACCCAAACTATTAGAACGAGCCGTCCACCATCGCTGCCTTGACTTCTTCACCTCCCAGGCCCTCCGGCTTCCGTCCCCTACATTCCACTGAAACGGCACTCACTAAAGTCAAACGACCTGTTCCTAGCTAAGTCCAAGGGCCTCTATCCTCATCCTTCTTGACCTTTCCGCTGCCTTTGACACCGTGGACCACAACCTTCTCCTCATCACCCTCTCCTCACTTGGCTTCAAGGATTCCGTACTATCCTGGTTCTCCTCCTACCTCTCCCATCGCTCATTCAGTGTATGCTCTGGTGGCTCCTCCTCCTCCCCTACCCCACTCCATGTAGGAGTACCCCAAGGATCTGTCTTAGGCCCCCTCCTCTTCTCTCTCTATACCCAAGGCCTTGGCGCGCTCATCTCCTCCCATGGCTTTCAATACCATCTCTATGCCGATGACTCCCAAATCTACCTCTCTATACCTGATATTTCCCCGGCAACTCAGTCCAAGATCTCTGCCTGTCTTTCGGACATCGCTGCCTGGATGTCTCATCGCCGATTAAAATTGAACATGGCCAAGACTGAACTCCTTGTCTTTCCACCTAACTCCTCCCCCCCACTTCCCCATCTCTCAATCCATGTGGATGGATCTACTATCCTTCCTGTTCCCTCAGCCCGCAATCTGGGGGTTATCTTTGACACCTCTCTCTCTTTTTCTGCTCATATCCAGCTTGTAGCTAAGACCTGCCGCTTCTTTCTCTACAACATCAGCAAAATCTGCCCATTCCTCTCTGAACACACCACCAAAACGCTTATCCACTCCTTAATCTCCTCTCGCCTTGATTACTGCAACCTACTTCTCGCTGGTCTTCCCGCTAGCCACCTCCTTCCCCTCCAATCTATACAAAATCGCGCTGCTTGAATAATCTTCTGCCAACCTCGCCATGCCCACATTACTCCTCTTCTCAGGTCACTTCACTGGCTCCCTGTACAATCCCACATCCAATTCAAGCTTCTCCTGCTAACCTATAAGTGCATCCACTCTATGGCCCCTAACTACCTCTTATCTCTCCCTACATCCCCTCTTGAAATCTGTGCTCTGCTAACAAATTACTTCTATCAATGCCTTTCACACGCACTGCGAACTCCCGACTGTGCTCCTTTGACCTTGCTGCACCTTACGCCTTGTGATAAGGAAGCTTATCATAGCTCAGGAAGGAGCTATAGAAAAGGTGAAGTGACTCTGAACAAGCAACCTGTCAGTTCTGGTAGAAATAAGAAAACAGAATTTTCCCATAAAAGACTACCAGTCCCAGAATGCACCAGGTTTCCAACAGCCATTAGAGGAGCTGAAGTGGGGAAACGTGTGTTCAATCAGGAGGGCTATGAGGTAATCCCTAAGCACTCATCTCAAAGGGCAGGGCCTGATTCAGCACAGCTACGCTGTGTTAGGGAGGAGCACTCATCTAAGCAGAATAAAGGTAGAGTTTATTCTAGAGAGAATCATCCTCAGTATCCTGAGAATCAGCTTGAGCTTGATCATCTTCATCATCAGGAGGATCATCAGAAGCAGAAGCCAAACCGGACGGACAGAGAGGGAAAGAAACCCTTTGGAAGAAGGAAGAGAAAAGCTTTTGAGAGGTCTAGAAGAGTCCAGAGCAGTACGTATACTGGGAGGCATTTCAAGGGCCAGCATACACCATTGGACTAGGGAAAGCCAGAGGAATGGTGCTGCAGAGCTAGGAATCTCCAGACGCTACCTGTGAGGGAGACGGCTGCACGTGGAAGGGATCCTAAGACCCGTGCCAGAAGGTATGTGAAGAGAGATCCAGTGTCCAGGGATCTGGATTGGAAGGCTGGACATAAGAACTGGACTACATACTGGCCAGGTTATATAGAGAGGAACTCTAACAGCAATGGAAGCTCAGGCATGAACACTGATCTATGCCCTAGCTATAACCTTGAAAGACAGCAGGGAAACAAGTATTCTCTTGAAAGTGCTCCATTGAGAGATTCATCTATGCCAATCCATGATATTGAACCCATGCTTGTTGAAGAAGGGGGAATGATTGCAGATGAAGAATGTGTTTATATGGACTGCTCTCTGTCCAAACTCCTTTGGTGATTTTCTGTTATAAAGTACAGCAACCATCACAAAGAAATACAAACTTGTTCTTTAATCTACTCAGAAAAGCTCCTGAAGCAGGATTTGACCCACACAGTAGAAAGCAAGCCAGCTAAGGGGTTTCAGCTGGATAACTGCTAGCAATTGAGCCTTACCTAATTGCTTGTGAGCTAGGAGAGAATCACTTCTGAATCTATGTGGGAAGATATAAGAAGTTAACCTGAGAAGAACAGTTTTTTTCTCTTTGTAGCTTTTGGTTTGTTGTTTGATACTTGCAAAGAGGATATTAGCTAAGCCTACAGAAAAAGACCAGTTTGTTATCAACCAGGTCTTATTTCTTTTGCTTTTGATTGCCTGATAAGTTAAAAATGTTGTTTTCCTGATTTTGATTTTGTTTTTCCAAGTTAAACACTGGCAGCAAGTAACCTGATTTATGTGCTACCAAGCATATCTGTGTTGGGAGAAATAACCCCATAAATAAATATCTTATTGGCTTTAACACTTGAGCACAACTAAATTATTGTCAGCAGCTGTGTCTGGTGTGAATGAACTACATTGCCCACAATCCCTTGCAAATCATATAGATATATGCACTTGCCAAGACTGTGAAGATTCTCACCGAGGCAGCCGTCTGACAGCCTGGAACAGCCTACCTGCGTCTGTGCGCCTGGCATCCTCCTTGGCCCTCTTCAAATCCAAATTGAAGACCCACCTCTTCACTGTTGCATTCAGATCCTGACTCCTTCCTCATCTTACCCTAACCCCCGTCATCCTTTATGACCAAACTACTGACCAAACTGTACCTTGCGCAGAACTGACCAGTGCTCTACCTTGCGCAGAACTGACTAATGCTTTATACTGTTCTAACTTATGTTTTGTTCTAACTAGATTGTAAGCTCTGATGAGCTTGACTCTGACGGGCAGAGACTGTCTCTTGTATGCTGTCTACCTCTTGTAGGTCAGCTGTGCAGCGCTGCGTGCGTAGCGCTTTACAAGTGCTGAATAGTAGTAGTAGTAGTAGATCCAGGCTGCGACATCCCCTGTCCAGAGTCCACTTGTGTGGCTGGAGGACATAGCTCAGCTAGTCCGCCAGGGTATTCTGCTCTGTGGGGAGATATGTGGTCCTTAACTCCATACCATGAGCGATGGCAAACCTCCACAGCTGCACGGGTTTGTATGTAGTACCTCATGACCTGACTGTTGGTCTGAATCAGTACAATCTGGTTGGCTAGGTGATTCTGGAAAGCTCTGAGGGCATTCACTATGACTCTTAATTCCATGAAGTTGATCTGATGTAAGCTCTCCTGTTCGGGCCAGGCGCCTTGAGTGTGAATGCCATTCAGATGCACTCCCCAACCTAATTTGGAGGCATCTGTTGTCAACATTTTTAGCGGTGACGTTTTTCAAAAGGCGAGATCCCTGAGCAGGTTCTGATGATCCAACCACCGGTACAGGGACTGGACAAGAGGGCCGGTGAAAGCCACTGATTCTGAAGGTGGCCGGTGTCCTAGTTCCACTGAATCTTCAGAGCTCATTGAGCCTGACTCATCAAAAGACAAGCTATGGGTGTGACATGAACAGTAGAGGCCATGTGGCCGAGCACAGTGAGCATCCCACGAGCTGTTATCTGACAACTCCGCTGGTTATCTTGGACTAAGGACATCAATCTCTAGTGTCGGTCCAGCGGAAGGTAAGCCTTCGCTTGGGGATGTGTCGATGAGAGCCCCTATAAACTCCAGTTGTTGGGCAGGCAGAAGGTGAGATTTTGGGTAACTGACTACAAACCCCAACAGCTCTAGCACTTGAATGGTCAAACGTGTTGATTGCTGGACTCCATCTTGAGTAGTGCTTTTTATGAGGTAATCATCCAGTTAAGGGAAGACAAAGACCCTTAGTGTTCTAAGACAGGCCTCCATCACTGCGAGGCACTTTGTGAAGACTCAGGGTGCTGAAACCAGCCCGAAAGGTAGTACTCTGTCCTGAAAGTGCTTTTCTGCCAGGACAAATCTGAGATACCTCTTCCTTTAGATACAGGGAGCATGGTCAATCATCCTTCTGAAGATAAGGGAGCAGGGTACCTAGAGATACCATCTTGAACTTTTCTCACCTCAGGAAGGTGTTGAGGTTTCTGCAGTCCAGGATGGGCCGAAACCCCCTCCCCGGTCTTCTTGGGGACCAGAAAGTACCTGGCGTAAGTCCACATCCGAACTGCTCCTGAGGCATGTGTCCAATGGCGAGATCAGCCAGAAGGGCGAAGATTTACTCCTGAAGAAGGTTTAGATGCAGAGAGTCAAGGAGATATACCCTCGGGGCAAAGAGGCGGCAGTTCGGCGAAGTGCAAGATGTAGCCGCTTTGGACTATTTGTAGTACCCATGAGTCCGAAGTTATGAGGGGCCATCTGTGGGCAAAGAGAGTAAGCTGTCCCCCCACTGGAGGGTTCCCCTCTGTGGTCACCAGCAGATTGGTTATGCTCTGAAGGAACCAGTCAAAACCTTCCCCCCAGCTTGGGCTGTGGGGCAGACTGAGCCTTTTGGAGTTTCTCCCAATGCTGCGGGTGAGAAGCCTGTGACTTCTGCTGAGAGGCTTGAGGACCAGGAAAATACCTGTGCTTGCAAAGGTAGTAGGCCTTCTTTGGGCCTTCCTCTTGATATCTCCTGCGATAGGGATCGGACGTACGTCTCGAGGGCCTGGTGAAGGTGATGTGCTGCTTCTCTATAATGCCAGCCTTTTTCTCCACCTGCTCTCCGAAGAGGTTCTCTGCTGGCATGGCTCATCTGCAAGCTTATTTTGCAATTTTGCACAGACTGCTTCAGGTTGGGATACTAAAGCCAAGCAAGCCAGCAAGCTCCAATACCCACAGCCACAGTTCTAGAGATTGTCTCAAAAGCATCATATTTTGCCCTGACCAGGAACTTCAAGCAGTCTTTGCTACGGTCCACCAGGGTATGATAATGCTCCAGTTCCTCTGGGGGGGGGGGGGGAGAGGAAAGGGCACAAGGTGACGAGATCACACATGATGTCCTTCATGTAGAGCTGATAAGAGTATACTCTAGTTGTGAGCATGGAACTCTAGAAGCACCTCCTTCTGAGGGAGTACAATGTCTGAGTCTCCTTAATTAGGAGCATCGAGGAATGAGTCTGGTGCTCTTGATTCTAGCAGACTCTACCACTACGAAGTGGTGTGGAAGCTGAGGCTTCTCAAATCCTAGGGCCTTCTGAACTTGGTACATCGAGTCCAGCCTCCTACTGAGGGGGTTCTCCCACATCCTCATTTGCAGCCTTTGTAGAATTTGGTGCACCGGCACAGCTTCCTTAGGAGCCAAGGAGTACTGGAGGATCTCCAACTCCTCTGCCCTAGGCTCAGCCTTTGTCTCCAGTGAAAATGGGATGGCCTTGTTCATATTCCTTATGAAATCCTGGAAGGACATATCCTCTCGAGGAGACTTCCACTGTTTGTGTGGAGGGGAGGGCCCTCTGACAGGTTCTCCGATTCCACATCGGTCACCCAGTCGTCAGAGTCAGACTCTAAGAAGAAATCAAAGTACCTCTGAGACTCCGCTTGGAGCTCCCTCCGGCCTCAAGAGGAGTGGGAGCATCAACAGGATAGATGATGCATCGAGGCTTTTGTTGGGACATCGGACACTCGAGAGACAGCTGGCCCCACCAGGAACCAGATTAAGATCTCTACAATGCCCCAATGTCGATGCCTCTGCAGGCAGGGCATGCGTTTCAAGGATTGGCTGCACAACGGTTGATGATGATGCCCTGGGCACTGAAGGACCAACCAGCTGTTGCTCCAGCATCGATGGAAGGCATTTTTCTATGGTTACCAATTCCGAAGACCTTGGGGCCTGAGCAGCTTCGACCACTGTTTCCAGCATCCCTGCAGGGGTATCAGAACCTCACTGGTTGCTAGACGTTTGGTGGCCCTCCAAAGCTGTGGAGGTCCATTCCTTTCTCCGGGGCACCTTAGCAGGCTGTTTGTGGCCATCACTCTTGACACTGCATCAGGAAGAGCTCTGATGCCAATGCCCATGGGACTTACTATGGTGCTTGGATGGGCCCCCTTTGACACCGATGCAGTCGAGGTCAAGGTCAAGTCCACCTTCGATTCCAGGTGGAGACCGACCAATGGCTGATGCTCCAGGGCATCATGGGTACTCAGCTCCAAATGAGCCTGGGAACCTCTCGATGTCGATGCACCTTCAGCAGATATTAAGGAAGCCATTGAGACTGATGCCAGTGCCGAAGACATTGAAGCAGACCTCTGGCCAAGAGGGATTTTCTCTGCTTCTCTCATCACTTCAGGCCTCTCAGAACACAGAACCTGGAGGTACCAATTGTGCTTGTCGGTGACAGAAATGGTCTTGGCACATTTGGTGGATTTCTTGAACATGTTTCCGGTTTCTGGGATAGGTTTGGGAGATGGCTGTGACAAAATCAAATGGCACAATGGTGACCAGAGGTCCAGCTGGGCAGCAGGAAAAATGAGAAAACATAGTTACTCGTCTGTAACAAGTGTTCTCTGGGGACAGCAAGAATCAGTCCTCACATATAGGTAATGTCGGCAACGACTGAGACCGCGTGGTAATCCTCCCCAGCTTTCAAAGAAAGCCTTTGGGAGTTACACCATACATTTATTTATTTAACAATCGCTTATATACCGCAACCTTCCAAAGATCAGGTGCGGTTTACAAAAAACAAGTTAAGAAACAGTGAAACAATTCTGTTTTTTACATGAAACATCTGTGAACTATGTACAATAGTCTGTTAATTACATAAAAACATTAGTTAACAATTAGGTAACATTAGAGAACTATATACAAAGTTATGACACATAATAAGCAAAACATCCTTAATCTAAGTTGGGACAGGGACTAAATATTAGGTAGTTGGGACAGTATGAAGTAAGAAATATATTTGAGACTGTGCAGAGTAAATTGCATTAATGTAAGTTAATCAGTTGAAGAGTGCTATTCATTAGGATAAGAGCAGTGTGGTAAGTTTAATTGAAATTTTGAATTCATCTTAGTCTAATATCAATATATCTTGTGTCCATCTAGTCATCTGTTATCCATTTTCTATCTGGGATAAAGAGTTTACCATTGGGCCATAGTGTGAGCTAAAAAGATAGGTTTTTAGGTTCTTACGGAGCTCTTTAGGTTCTTACGGAGCTCATACATGCGTGGTCACCTTCCCACCCAAGGGTGCTATCTTACCTCAGTATGATGACATAGCTTAATGAAGCACAAAAAAGAAAATAACTCCATGGAGAGGAGGGAGGGTTGGGAGGACTGATTCCTGTTGTCCCCAGAGAACACCTGTTACAGGTGAGTAACCACGCTTTCTGTGGGAACAAGCAGTAAGTTAGTCCTCATATATGGGCCTACCAAGCTACAGGCTACCGAACGAAGCTGTAAAAAGCCACGGGAGACAAAAAACACTCTAAGGAGAGTCCAGCCTGCTTGTAGGTAAACCGAGATGCAATTTGCCACAGGGTGCACTCTGAGATGGCAATGTGGGTCATAGGAAACAAACAATTGCAATGAGCGGCGGTGGGACTTTGTTTGCTCGAGGTAAAAAGGCCAGCATCCTCTTACAGTCGAGGGTATGGAGGGAGGCCTTCACTTGAGATGCAGGAGGTATAGGGAAGATGGTGGTGAGAACTATCTATTGGTTGAGATGAACTGTAGATACCACCGTCAGTAGAAACTAGGGATAGGTGTGTAATACCACCCTATTCCTGTGAAATCTGGTATACGGGCCGTGAACCACCAACTCCTGCAGCTCACTGACTCACCGAGCAGAAGTGAGTGTGACGAGAAACACAGCTTTCCAGGAAAGCAAAGGGAGGAGCCATGAGCTTTGCAAGAACCACATTCAGGTCCCATGCCACCGGGGGCAGCTGGACCGGGGGTCGCGAGAGATGGAGACCTCTCATGAAGCAGCACATTAGAGGGTGGACCAAGATAGATTGTCCGTCCATCGGATGGTGACGTGCATTGAGGTGCAACCTGATGGAACTGGACTTTAAGACAGCATGAGAAAGGTGCAATGGGTACTGGCGTATCGATTGCACCGGGCAGGAGAACGGGCTAAGGCTCTTGTCGGCGCACCACAATGAAAACTGGCACTGCTTGGAGGCATATGCCTGCCTGATGGAATCCTTGCGGGAGGCCAGAATTACAGCCTCAACCTCCGTGGAAAGATGGAAGGGGGCCAGAGCTACTTTTTCAGCTGTGAGGCCATCAGTGCCAGAAAGCCGAGGCTGAGGTACCAGAGACCCATCCTCCTATGATATCAAGTCCAGAGCATAACCCAGGGGAAATGGGGCCACTTGAGATAGCCGCAGCAGCAGCGGAATCCACGGTTGCTGGGGTCAGCAAGGAGCAATGAGGATCACCATGGCCTGGCTGACTGAATCTTGAGCAGGATTTGTGGAACCAGCAGAGTGGGAGAATGCATGCAGCAGACTCCATCCATGGAAAGAGAAAGGCATCGGCCTCCACTCAGTCTCGAGTCAGTATCTGGGAGCAAAAGCGAGATAACTGAACATAGCTGGGGCTAGAGAAGAAGTCCATTGTCAAAGTCTCTCAATACCAGAAGAGAAAGCGGGCCACATCTGGGTTCAGATGCCATTTATGTGATTGAAGGACCCTGCTGAGTCTGTCTGCCAGAACATTCTCGGGTCTTGGGAGGTAGGCCGCCCAAAGGAGCATACCCCTCACTGTTGCATAGGTCCAAATGTGGACCGCCTCCGAGCATAAGAGATATGAGCCTGTGCCATCCTGCTTGTTGAGGTAGCGCATTGCTACCTGGTTGTCCATTTGGATGAGGACCACCTAGTTTGGGAGTTGGCTCTGAAACACTCAAAGGCAGTTCACTACTGTCCAGAGCTTGAGGAAGTTGGTCTGATGCAGGCTTTCCTTCTGTGTCCAGATGCCCTGGGAGTGGAAACTGTCACAATGGGCTTCGCACCCGAGTTTAGAGGTGTCCATGATGAGGATGCTCTAGACAGGTCGGGCCTGGAAGGGAAGACCTGCCAAGAGGTTCGGCAGATGCTGCCATCAGGCGAGTGAATTTGCAAGGAGCTTGGTGACTCGCATGCGATCATCTAGGTGACCCATGGCCTGAGAACATTAAGGGCTGAAGCACCACTGTGCCTTCAGCATGTGCAGGCAGACGTTTTGGGTCATGTGAACCGTCGAGGCTGTGTGCTCCAAGAGGCGCAGCATGAGGCGAACTGACACTATGATGTGACCCTGCACTTCAGTCGCCATGGACACAAGCTGTTAGACCCTGTCTAGAGGGAGGAGGGCCCTGCCTGAGTGGTATCAAAGAGGGTTCCTATGAACTCCAGACATTACGTGGACTGCAGATGGGACCTGGGGTAGTTGATGACAAACCCCAGACCTTACAGTAGTGAGAGGGTGCAGCGGCTCGCTTGACAGACCTCCTCTGGCGATCCAATCATCCAGATAGGGGAACACGAAGACGCCTTGAAGGCAGAGATAGGCGGTGACCACTGCCAGGCACTTGCTGAACACCCTTTGGGTGGCCGAGATACTGAAGGGTAGAACCCTGTACCGATAGTGGCACCCGCCTACAACGAAGCATAGGAACTGACAGTACCTGGGATGAACAAGGATGTGAGTATAAGCATCTTTTAGATCCAAGGAGCATAGCTAATCTCCCTGCTGGAGGTAGGCAGCAACATTCCAAGTGATACCATTTTGAACTTCTCTCTAATCAGAAAGTGGTTGAGGTCCCGCAGAACTAGGATGGGACGGAACTCGCCTGTCATTCTGGGGACAAAGTAGTATTGGGAGCAGAACCACTTGCCCCAGAGAGGTTGGGGGATGGGATCCGCGAGGAGGGTCCTGATCTCTTCTTTAGGTCTCAGTGAAGAGAAGTCATGGGGGTTTCCCCTGGAAAAAAACGGAGGGAGAGTCTGCTTGAGGTGAAGGAGATAACCCTCCTGCACCACCTGCAGAACCCAGGTATTGGTGTGATGTCTGGCCAGAGATGGGCAAAGTGAACTAGACGCCCCACCCGGGTGTCCTGGGTTGTGACTCTCGGGAGGGAGAGTGACTATGCCGAGGGAGTCAAAAGCCCCACCAGGTTGTGGCGGGGGCACTTTCTGGGACTTGGGGGCCTTAGACTTATGAGGGCCATGACCCGACCCTTGCCTGCTGACCCTGTTGGGGAGCTTGGTAGGCCAGAAACTGCAGGTAAGTTTCATGAATCTTTTTCTTCTTTGGATAGAAGATCTTTCTCCCTGAAGTCTTCTGCCGGGATGGGTCAGCGTTCTTCTGAGAGAGCCTGGTCCTGTTCATATATTCAGATGCCAAATCTGTGGCCTTGTTTGTCATGGGCTTGCCAAAGAGGTTGTCCCCTTGACCCGGGACATGACCTAATTTGTCCTGAACCCACTGCCCTAAGTCGGAGGACACAGCCAAGCCAGGCGGCAGGCAACAATGCCCACAGCAGCTACCCAAGCCAAGGACCCAAAGCCGTCATAGGCCACCCGAATAATAAACTTGGAGCAGTCCTTGACCGAGGAAACCAGGGTCTTGAACCGCACTAGAGGTTCATCAGTTAGACCAGCAGAGAACCCGGCAAGCTCCTTTTCCAGGTCTCTCAGATACATGGCCCTTATACAACTGGTAAGCCTGGATGTGGGCCAGGAGCATTGAGCCCTGGTAGCACTTCTTACCAAACCCATCTATGATGCAGGCCTCCCTGCTTGGGGGCACTGAGGAGTGCATCTTCTTTCTTTTGATCCGACGCATGGCCGACTCCACCACCATAGAGTTGTGTCGCAAGTGTGGCTTTTCAAATTCTGGGCCCTCTGGGAATCGAGTTACAATGCTCACAATAGGTACCATCACTGGGGACTCCCACATCCTGAAGAGCAAAACGCTCTAGAATGGGCAGGATAGGCACAGTCAGTGCCTCCCTCAGAGGGGCATCGTACTGGAGAATCCCCAGATCCTCAGCACAAGGCTCATCCTCCACTCAGTCACAAAGGACAGGGCCTTGGACATCTCCCGGACAAAGTCGAGGAATGCCAGGTCCTTAGACAGGGACCACCTCCGCTCTTGCAGTGGGGAGGGATCTGATGGGACATCCCTATTCAGCCGTATATCAGGCAACTTGTCCTCAGTCTCCTACTCAGAGTCAGAGAGCGCTATGGCTCGGCTCAGAGTGCAAGCTTCTTGAACACCAGCAGGACATCCTCCAGGAGAGTCCTTGATGAGGAGGGCCCCGACATTTGTACCGATGACCCGGAGACACCGGGCATCAGACTGTGCTGCAAGTCCAGGAAGGCAGCCAGGTTGCGTTCCAGGGCCACTATCCTGGCTTCTAGATGAGGTGGCATCACAGAAACTGGCTTGAGCACCGATGGAATCAGGCCTGGAGTTGGCTCCCCCGATGGGGAATGGGTTCATCTGCCTCGCATCAAGAGTTTTGGAACATGTGGCCAGAGGTCTTATCCCTGACTCCAGCCTTGGACCTAGACTCTGACTTGGGCGGAGTCCATACCTTATGTGGGAGGTCCTTAGAGGATGATTCCAGATCAGAGGCTCCATGACCCTGGGGCTCGGATCGAGGTTGGCTGTGCGAAGACGAATCATCGGACGCAGCCTTTGAGGGTAGTGATTCCTTACTCAATGCTGGGGCAGAGACTGAGGACTTCTGGCCGAAGATCGATTTCCACTTAGATTCACAACTCGTCTGACTTTTGTTCGACATCTGCAGGCAGAGTGGGTAGGTGGAGTCCTCGTGATCTGCACCAAAGCAGCAGCTGTGGCGGTCTGTGATGGGCATGGTGTGGGAGCACTTGCCACATTGATTGAAGCCACTGAACACCACCATAGCGAGAAGAATGGCTCCCACAAGATCAAACTTGAACATCTCGGTCAGTGTGGACGGGAGGAAAAATCTGCGCACTGAGAAAAATAAAAAAGGAAGAAAATGGATCCGAGAAAAACGTGATGCCAAGGCGAGGAGGATTTTGGATGAAGGGAATGCGACCGGAATGCGAATTGGTAAAAAAAGAGTGAAAAGACATCAAGAAAAAAAGATAGAAAAATCAATTTTTTACCGAGTGAATAGACAGGACATCTGCTGGGCTCTACAGAAAAAAGAAGACTGAGGTAAGATAAGGTAAGTTGGCGCATTCGGGCGAGAAGACAACCACGCATGTGTAGTACAAGTCCCAAAGGCTTTCTCTGAAAGCTGGGGAGTGATTACCGCATAGACTCTCTCTGTGCTGACGTCACCCTTGTGTGAAGACTGACTTCCTGCTTGTTCCCAGAGAAAATAAAAGTTACTGAAAAAGCGCCGGAGCTGAAGAAAGAGCTGTGATCAACAGACCCGACGCTATCAATGGCAGGCAGAAAATTCTAAAACAAGCACAAAAAAAGACCTCTGGAGGGGGAAAAACCAAAATATTTACTAGCTGATGACCAAATCAATTCTGTGGGGCTCTGCAGAAAACAAAGACTGGAGAAGATGGTGCCGCAGCAGGCAGGAAGACAGGCACACAGGCACAGTGGAGCCTCCCAAAAGCTTCCAATAGAAGCTGGGGCGTGTTCCTGCCTGGGCTCCATCAGTGATGTCATCCATACATAAAGCACAATTACTTACCTGTAACAGGTGATCTCTGGGAACAGCAGGAAAGCGTAGTTACTCACCTGTAACAGGTGTTCTCCAGGAGCAGCAGGAATCAGTCCTCACTTATGGGTGACGTCGGCGCCGACGGAGCCCTCGCGGAGCAATTTTCCCCAGCTTTCAAAGAAAGCCTTTGGGAATTGCAGCGCACATGCGCGGTCCTCTTCCCGCCCAAGGGTGCCATCTTAGCCAGTCAGATGACATAGCTAAAAAAGACAGCATAAAAATTTGCAAAAAAACCTAAAGCAGATAATTGCAACTCCAAGGGGAGGAGGGAGGGTTGTGAGGACTGATTCCTGCTGCTCCTGGAGAACACCTGTTACAGGTGAGTAACTACGCTTTCTCCAGGACCAAGCAGGAAGTCAGTCCTCACTTATGGGACTCCCAAGCTTAAGGCTACCGGAGACCCTAAGCACAAAAATGAGCTCCCTCTAGCTCAGCAGCACAGAAGGAAGGAATCTTCGCTGAATTATTACCCACCGGTAGCCCACATCCGGGATGGAGGGTAGGAGTTGCTCAAACCTCAAAGAGATTACGGAGGACTGCCTGTCCGAAAGCACTGTCCCTGCGGGACTCCCTCTCGAGACAGTAATGGACCGCAAAGGTCTGGCTCGAAGACCAAGTAGCGGCCCAGCAGATGTCTGCCAGCGGAACAGAGCGGAGGTAAGCCACTGTCGTAGCCTTTGCCCGAACGCAATGAGCCGTGACTCGACCTTCCAAGGAGAGTCCGGCTGCCCCATAAGCCCAAGTGATACAGTCCGCAACCCAGATGGACAGAGTACGCTTGGAGACCGGGAGCCCCAATTTATTGGGGTCAAAAGACACAAAAAGCTGAGCAGCTTTACGGTGCTCCCGCATACGGTCAAGGTAGAAGTTCAATGCCCTTCTACAGTCCAGGGTATGGAGGACCGTCTCAGCTCGGCTGGAGTGTGGTCTGGGAAAGAAGGTCGGAAGTACCACCTCCTGATTGATGTGAAAGGGGGAGACCACTTTTGGAAGAAATTTTGGGTGAGTCCGTAGGACTACCCTATTTTTGTAGAACCGAGTGTAAGGGGGATCAGACACGAGGGCCTGCAATTCACTTACGCGCCTAGCGGAAGTGAGGGCTATCAAGAACAATGTTTTCCAAGAAAGAAAACGGAGAGAACAGGTAGCCATAGGTTCAAAAGGCGGATAGGTGATCCGCTGCAAAACCACATTCAGATCCCAGTCAGGCGCTGGCGGGCGGAGAGGTGGTTTAAGTAGAAGGAGACCTCGGAGAAACCTCGCTACAAGAGGGTCGCTGGAAAGAGGTCTGCCGTCCACCGGTACATGATGTGCTGAAAGAGCACTGAGGTGAACTCTGACGGAGTTGGACTTAAGGCCCAGATTAGAGAGGTAGAGCAAGTACTGCAAGATCACCGACACCGAGCAGGAGAAGGGATCCTGAGACTGCTGGGTACACCAAACGGAAAAGCGACGCCATTTAAGGGCGTAGCATTTGCGGGTAGAAGGTCGCCGAGAAGCTAAGACGACCTCTTCCACCTCTGCCGGCAGGAGAAGGGGAGCAAGGACTACCCTCTCAGCAGCCAGGCCATTAGATTGAGAGATCTGAGGTTGGGGTGTAGCAGAGACCCCTGATCTTGAGTGAGGAGATCCGGTTGAAACCCCAGAGGGAATGGATCCTCCACCGCTAATTGCAGCAGGAGTGGAAACCACGGCTGTCTGGGCCAGCGAGGAGCGATCAGGATCATGGAAGCTCTGTCTCGGAGAACCTTGAAAAGAGTTCGAGAGACTAGCGGGATGGGAGGAAAAGCATACAGAAGGCTCTCCGCCCATGAGAGTAGAAAAGCGTCTGCCGCAACTCAAAGGGGATGCGGCTGACGAGAGCAGAAGCGAGGAAGTTGCCGGTTGAGAGGGCTGGCAAAGAGATCCATCGTGGGGAGGCCCCACTTTAGAAAGAGCTTCTGAACTACCAAGGGATCCAGGCGCCACTCGTGCGGCTGGAGGATCCTGCTGAGTTTGTCCGCCAGGCAATTTTCTTGGCCTGGGAGATAAACTGCCTTGAGAAGAACGCCGTGACTGACGGCCCAAGAGCAGAGCTTCTGTGCCTCTCGACAGAGAGGGAAGGAGCCCGTGCCCCCTGCTTGTTCACGTAGAACATGGCAACTTGATTGTCCGTCTGGACAAGGACGGACTGGTGAGAGGTCAGGTGGGAGAAGGCCTTGAGAGCCAGGCGGATCGCTCTGAGCTCCAGGAAGTTGATCTGCTGAGCAGACTCCCACGTGGTCCAGAGGCCCTGAGTACGTGCCCCTTGGCAATGTGCTCCCCAGCCCAGGAGGGATGCATCTGTTGTCAGCACCCGGGCCAGCTGAGGTGACTGGAAAGGCATGCCGAGTACCAGGTTCGGCCGATGAAGCCACCACTGGAGAGACGAGATCAGCGGCTCGGAGACGCGCACTAGGTCTGCTAGGCCGCCTGTGGCTTGTTGCCACTGCTGGCGGAGACACCATTGAGCAGGCCGCATATTCAGGCGGGCATTGGGGGTCACATGGACGGTGGAAGCCATATGGCCGAGTAGTCTCAGGAAGCGCCTGGCGGAGACCAGGGGCTGGCTGCGAAAACGGTCGGCTAGGTCCATGAGCCGTTGAGCTCTGTCGAGCGGTAGGAACGCTCGTGCCTGAGGAGTGTGCAGCCTTGCGCCGATGAACTCGAGATCCTGTGAGGGGAGCAAAGTGGACTTTGCGAAGTTTATAACAAAGCACAAGTACTGCAGAAGAGTCACCGTGCGGCGTGTGGCGTTGGTGACCTCCGGAGCGGACGCTGCCCTGATGAGCCAGTCGTCGAGGTACGGAAAGACATAGAGGCCGTGAAGCCGGAGATGGGCCGCCACCAACGCGAGACATTTTGTGAAGACTCGCGGTGCGGAGGACAGGCCAAAGGGTAGTACTCTGTACTGGTAATGATTTCCAGCCACCACAAACCTTAGGTACTGGCGGTGGCTTGGGTGGATAAGGATGTGCGTGTAGGCATCCTTTAGATCCAAGGAGCATAGCCAATCTCCCTGCTGGAGGTAGGGCAGAAGGATTCCAAGGGTAAGCATCTTGAACTTTTCCCGCACGAGGAATTTGTTGAGGTTGCGCAAGTCCAGGATGGGTCTGAGGCCTCCTGTCCTTTTTGGTACTAGAAAATACCTGGAATAAAAGCCTTGACCTTTCAGGTGGTGGGGCACCGGTTCCACCGCCTGTTCCTGTAGAAGACCTGCTAACTCCTGAAGGAGTAAGTCCCTGTGCAGAGGGGGTCGTGGAGGTTCTCCCGGAAAATAGGAGGGAGGGACCTGGTGGAAGTGGAGAAGATAGCCTTCTCGCACGACTTGAAGCACCCAGGCATCTGAGGTGATGCTGGACCACCTGTGGGCGAAGTGAACCAGCCGGCCTCCGGTGCTGGGAGGAACCAGCGGGGGGGGAGAGGCTATGCTTAAGGAGTCAAAAGCCCCCACCCTGCTGAGCAGGGGCTGGTGGTGCAGGCTTGGGGGCTTGCTGCCTACGGGACCCGTTACCCCGTCCCTTGGCCTGCTGGCCCTGTTGGGGAGCTGCAGGGGCCTGATATTGGGGGTATTGTTTGTAGGCAGCCGCCTTCCTCGGGTAAAAGGACTTCTTTCCCGAGCCCTTCTTTTTCTGGGAAGGGGCGGAGGTCTTCCTAGAAAGCCTAGTCCTGGTGAGAGTCTCCGTCTCAATTTGTGCAGCCTTTTCAGCCATGGGCTTGCCAAAGAGGTTTTCGCCTCAGCAGGGGACATTGACCAACTTGTCCTGCACCCAGGGCTCAAGGTCAGACGACTGAAGCCAAGCCTGTCGGCGGGCACCGATGCCGGCTGCGGCCACTCGAGCCGATGCTTCAAAACCTTCATAGGCTGCTCGGGATATGAATTTTGAGCATTCCCGAATGCCAGTGGACAAGGCCAGGAACCTCCGCAAGGGTTCCTCGGACAAACCAGCGGAGAATCCGGCTAGCTCTTTAGCCAGGTCTCGGAGATACATGCCCATGTATAGCTGGTAGGTCTGGACACGACACGCAGGCATAGAGCCCTGGAAACACTTCTTACCAAGGCCATCCAGGTTACGGGCCTCCCTGCCAGGAGGCACCGAGGAGTGCATCTTCTGGCTCTTAAGACGATGCATGGCCGATTCCACTACCATGGAATGGTGTGGTAACTGTGCTTTTTGGAAGCCAGGGCTCTTGCGGACTCGATAGATAGAATCGACCCGCTTGCTCAGGACCGGCGAGGTGGCCGGACTCTCCCACATGCGGAAGAGTAGTCGTTCCAGCATGGGAGGAACCGGTACAGTAAAGTGTTCCCTGGCGGGAGAGTCATACTGGAGGGCGTCGAGCTCTTCGGCTCGAGGCTCCTCCTCGGGATCCGCAGGGAAGGCCAAAGCCTTGGCCATATCCCTGACGAAGTCCGAGAACCGGGCATCCTCCGGGGGGGACTGCTTCCGAGGTTCGGACTCAGGTGAGTCCGAGGGGACACACCGAGTCCGAAAAGAATCAGGCGACTCTTCCTCTTCAGACTCCCAGACCGACTCCGACGAGGACTCGGTGGGGTCGGCCCGGGCAGGGCGCGGCGCCTGCCGCCCCGACGCCGAGGGAGTCGGCGTCCTCGGTCCCGAACGGGAGGCCGAGGGTGACCTCGACCGAGGATCGACTCGAGTTCGCATCGACTCGAGGATCGGCTCGGTCTCCGGGGTCGACTTAGACGTCGACGTCCCGGCGGTCGGGGCAGCGGCGCCAGCGAGCAGTGCCCGCTGCTGGTCCATGAAGGCAGACAGTCTGCTCTCCAAGGCCGTCAACCTGAGTCCGAGCTCAGGTGACCCAGCAGCCCGCGACTCGGGCCCCGACGGCGTCGGGCCCGACGTCGGCGGTCTCGGAGGCGAGTCCAGGAGGACCACAGGACTTACCCGAGCAGGCAGCTCCGACTCCAGGTGAGGTCGCTTCGAGAGGTGCTCCTTCTCCAAGGACCCGGGACGGCTATCGGGGCTATGCGACCTGGCCCTCGCGGAGCCAGGAGCGTCCACCGACACCGCCCTCGCGGGTTTCACCTTTCGTCGATGGTCCCCGGAGGGAGAACCCCTGTCGGAGGAACTCCGGCGACGGTCCGAGCTGGAACCCCTGGACGCGGAGGCCTCCGACGAGGTACGGGTACGGCTGGGGTCAGCGAAGATCCTATCCCGCTGATGCCGCCGACTTCTCAACGCTTTGGAGGACATTTTGCCGCAGGGCCCACAGATCATTTCTTCATGATCCGGGCCCAGGCAGCGGAGGCAATTGTCGTGTGTGTCAGTTAGTGACATATTTCGGTCACACTGACCACACCGTTTGAAACCACTGGCAGCCATCGGGGGAAAAAGGGCCCCAGCGAGGTCAAAGGACCGGGCTGCCAGGGAAAAACCAAAAACGAAACTGACTAAGTCAGAAAAACCGAAAAAGAAGAAGAGGACTCGTGACCGGCGTTGCGAGTCCGGGCGGGAAAAAGACCGGCGTCGAACCGAAGGAAAAAAGATTTAATATGAGTAAAAATCAACTTTTTCGCGGGGACACGACGGGTACGTCTGTAGGGCTCCGCGGAAAAAAGAAGACTGGCTAAGATGGCACCCTTGGGCGGGAAGAGGACCGCGCATGCGCGCTGCAATTCCCAAAGGCTTTCTTTGAAAGCTGGGGAAAATTGCTCCGCGAGGGCTCCGTCGGCGCCGACGTCACCCATAAGTGAGGACTGACTTCCTGCTTGGTCCTGGAGAATAAGTCTTCACATATGGGTACATCGGCACCAACGGAGCCTGCGCGGGAACGCTCCCCAGCTTCCCAGAAAGGAAAGCTTTTGGGAGCATCCCACAGCGCCTGCGCGCTGCCTTCCCGCCTTTCCTAACCGCTTCTCCCCAGTTCGAGTTTTAAAGCTGAGACAAAGAGAGAGAGGAAAGGAAAAATAGATAGAGAGATACAACTCCTAGGGGAGGTGGGTGGGTTGTGAAGACTTATTCCTGCTGTTCCCAGAGATCACCTGTTACAGGTAAGTAACTGCTATCTCCAGGAACAAGCAGGAATGAGTCCTCACATATGGGGACTCCATAGCTAGAGATGCCTGGGAGATCCCCAAGGTTATGAGACCCTGGGAAGGGCTCTATCTCCTCCTATGGATCTCAGGCATCCATCCAGGGAAGGAGGGCAGGAGTTGATTAAGCATGGAACAGGTGTTTGAGAACAGCCTGACCAAACAAGGCATCCCGGCGGGAGTCCTTGTCCAAACAGTAATGGGCTGTGAAGGTATGAACCGAGGCCCAGGTGGCCGCTCGACAGATCTGGTCGATGGTCACAGAATTTAGATGAGCCATAGAGGTGGCCATGGCCCTCACATTATGAGCTGTGACATGGCCCTCCAGAGAAAGGTTCTTACTCTGGTAGGAGAAAGAAATACACTGAGCAATCCAATTGGACAGTGTCCTCTTAGAGACTGGAAGTCCCAAATGAGAGGGATCAAAGGCAACAAAGAGTTGAGAAGACTTTCTATGTTGCTGTGTCCTTTGTAAGTAAAAGGCAAGAGCTCTCTTACAATCCAGGGTATGAAGATTCCTCTCTGCATTTGATGCATGAGGACCTGGAAAAAAGACAGGTAAATATACCTCTTGATTAAGATGAAAAGGTGAGACCACTTTAGGCATAAAGTGTGGATTGGTCCTAAGGACTACCTTATCATGATGGAACCTTGTATAAGGTGGATTAGCCATTAAGGCCTGCAGTTCACTGATGCGGCGAGCTGAGGTGACTGCAATGAGGAAAATAACCTTCCAGGAAAGAAATTTAAAGGAGGTGGTGGCTAAGGGTTCAAAAGGCGGCTTCATAAGCTGACCAAGAACCAGATTTAAGTCCCATGCCACCGGAGGAGGCCTAATGGGAGGGGTTTAGTTAAAGTTAGGCCTCTCATAAATCTTGCAATAAGAGGATGAGAGGAAATAGGCTGTCCACTGATAGGCTTAAGGGATGCTGCAATAGCACTCAAATGGACCCTTACTGAATTTGTCTTAAGGCCTGCATTGGAGAGATGCAGGAGATATTCCAAAAGAGAATTCAAAGGTAGTGCTAGAGGGTCAAGACCCTTCTCAGTACACCAAATGGAAAATCTTTTCCATTTAAAAGCATAGGAACGTCTAGTAGAAGGTTTTCTGGAAGCATGGAGGATATCCTTCACCTGCTGAGAAAGATTCCAACCTTGAAGGTCTAGGCCTTTAGCAACCAAGCTCTGAGGTGAAGGAACTTGGGGTTTGGGTGCCACAAAGTCCTCTCCTCCTGGGACAGAAGGTCTGGAGCAGCTCCCAAGTCTAGGGAGGGAGCTTGAGAGAGATGCAGAAGTAGAGGGTACCACACTTGGCATGGCCAGCGTGGAGCTATGAGGATCATGGATCCTTGATCCTTCTGGAGCTTGAACAGAGTCTTGGGAATTAAGGGAATGGGTGGAAAGGCATACAGGAAGTCTTGACCCCAGTGAAGGAGGAAGGCATCCTTGGCCTGAACTCCCCGACATGGAATTCTGGAACAGAACCGGGGAAGTTTGGCATTCCATGGACTTGCAAAGAGGTCTATGTCCGGGGTTCCCCACTCTTGAAAGATTCTGAATACTTGGTCCATGTGCAGGGACCATTCGTGTGGAAGCAGAACTCGACTGAGTCTGTCTGCCCAAGAGTTTTGGATTCCTGGGAGGTATACGGCCAGGAGATGGATTTGATGCTCTCTGGTGAAGGCCCACAATCTTAAAGCTTCGTTGCAAAGCGACAGAGAGACAGTTCCTCCTTGCTTGTTTATGTAAAACATGGCTACCTGATTGTCCGTATGAATGAGGACTGTCTTGTAGCTGAGCAGGGTATGGAAGACCTTGAGAGCTAGAAAAACTGCTCGGAGCTCCAAGTGGTTGATATGTAGAGAGGTCTCCTGTGGAGACCAAGTGCCCTGAGTGGAGAGGTCTTGCAGATGAGCTCCCCAACCTGTTTGGGAGGCATCTGTTGTGAGGGTTGCCTGGGGCAACAACTGTTGGAAGGGGGACCCCAGCAACAGATTTTGGGTAGACCTCCACCACTGGAGAGACCAAGAGAGGTGCCTGGAGGTTGCTATTTTGTCTGAGAGAGCCCCTGATGCTCGAGTCCACTGGGTGGACAAAGTCCATTGAGCTGCTCTCATGTGAAGGCGAGCATAGGGTACCACATGCACTGTGGATGCCATGTGGCCTAGCAGTTGTAGCATCTCCCGGGCAGTTAAATGGCTCTTTGACTGAATTTGGGAGGCTAACTGCACTAGGCGTAGGCAACGGGCCTGAGGAAGATAGGCCCTTGCAGTGGTAGTATCTAGCAAGGCCCCTATGAACTCTAGGGACTGAGTAGGGGTGAGCTGGGACTTTGGGAGGTTTACCACAAGTCCCAGATACTGCAGAATGCGCCTTGTGCAGTCCAGGGAAGTCTGGGCCTCTGACTGAGATGGAGCTCGGATGAGCCAGTCGTCCAGGTATGGGAATACAAATATTCCCAGAGTGCGTAGAAATGCAGCTACTACTGCCATGCATTTGGTGAACACTCTTGGAGCAGAGGCCAGACCGAAAGGAAGCACCCTGTATTGGTAATGCTTTCCTTGGAAAAGAAAACGGAGGAACCTTCTGTGAGATGGATGGATGAGGACATGTGTGTACGCATCCTTGAGATCTAGAGAACAAAGCCAATCCTGACTCTGAAGGTATGGAAGGAGAGTGCCCAGAGAAAGCATCTTGAATTTCTCCTTGCATAGAAATTTGTTCAATTCTCTGAGATCTAATATGGGTCTGTAGCCCCCTGTTTTCTTTGGGATCAGAAAGTAGGGGGAGTAAAACCCTGACCCCTGTTGAAGAAGAGGTACTTCTTCTATTGCCCCTTGGGCAAGAAGGGTAGCCACCTCCTGACCTAGAAGGTCGAGGAGAGATGTTGGAGAATTGAAATGTCTCACCATGGTATGGGGAGGAAGGTTTGAGAAATGAAGTTTGTAGCCCTCTCTTATGATGGAGAGGATCCACTGCTCTGCTGTAATTTGCTCCCATCTGGGAGCAAAATGAGCTAACCTTCCTGGAATGGTGAGAGGCTCTGGCTGTTTCAGAGCCAGAAAGGCTAAGTTCTCTAGCATCAAGTCAAACACCCTGAGGAGGCTGAGTCTGCTGAGTTGCAGCAGCCCCTGTAGGCTTAGGCCTGGCCTGTTTAGGTTGCTGACGTTTAGCAGCAAAACGACCTGTAGATGATTGTTGGCCAGAAGCAGGATGGAATCTGCCTTTCTTGAAAAAAGACTTCTTGAAAGGTTTTTTCTTGGCAGGAATGGAGGTTGACTTTGAAAGTCTATCCAAAGCAGAATTTTCTGCATCCATTTGAGTGGCTTTTATTTGCCAATCTTTGCCAAACAGGTTTTCACCAGTACAGGAAAGATTTCCCAAGCCATCCTGGACCCAAGATTCTAGATCAGAAGCCTGGAGCCAAGCAATTCTGCGAGCAGCTATAGCTATGGCCGAAGCTCTGCTGGCCCCCTCAAAGGAGTCAAAAGCTGCACGGTTGGAAAACTTTGAAATATCCTGAGTATGCTTAAGCCAAATAAGAAATTCTTCCCTTTTATCCTCTGGAAGAAAAGGGAGGAAAGTGTGCAGCTTATCTGCAACCTCTTTCAGAAACATACCCATATAAAGACTATAGGAGTTGATTCTGGCAATGAGCATACTGGCTTGGAAGATTTTCCTACCAAAAGCATCCAAGGTCCTGCATTCTCTTCCTGGAGGAGCAGAGGAGTGTCTTTTTGCACTCTATCTTTTCATAGCTGACTCCACCACAATAGAATGGTGAGGAAGCTGTGTTTTATGAAACCCAGGACAAGGAGGGACACGGTACATAGTGTCCAATCTACGAGAATGGGGAGAGATAGTGAGAGGAGTCTCCCATAAGTCAATCATGTGATCATAAAGAATCTCATGAATTGGCAAGGTGACTGCCTCCTTAGGAGCCTTAGAATAACCTAAAATATCCAATTTTTTAGCTCTAGGCTCTGATTCAGAGGTTACTGAAATAGAAAGTCCTTTAGCCATTTCTCTTATGAAGTCTTGAAAGGACACGTCCTCTGGAGGAGACATTCTTCTTTTTGGAGAAGGCGGCTCTTCAGGAAGGGCTATGGATACTTCAGCAGACTCCTCCGATGCATCGGAATCTTCGGAGGAATCAAAGTATCGACCGTCAAGGTGCTCTTCCAAAGCTCGATACGCGTATCGAGCGGTATCGACATCGGGTGTCATCGGTACCGGTTCGGTACCAATGGGCATCCCTGGACAGGGAACCGCTGCAGTCGGCATCCTGGTTGATGTCGATGCAGTCGGTACCGGTACCGACACTGGTGCCGGTATTGGAGCTGATACCGACAACGGAGTTTGTTGAGATATCAGCGGCGTCGCAGCTTGAATGAAGGCCGTGATAGCCTGCTGCATGGATAGGACATTCTGATCCATCGATGCCATGAATGCCTGAAATTCGGTACCGGAAGGTTGCGCCGGTACCCCAGAGCATTCTAACAGGTGATCGGTCGAGGCCATGCCATCGATGTCAACCTGTAACCCCATAGGTGGAGCTTTGGAAGCCGGAGCTTCCCGCCGGGGTTGTTTTGCCGGTGCGGAATCCTCGAGGGCAAGCCCGGAGGCATCTCGATGCTTGGAAGGAGATCTACCCTTCGAGGACCGGCTGGATTTATGTTTGGTTACCTGAGATCCATGGGAAGATAAAGAGGCCCTGGAAGACGTCGATGCCACTGAAGCTGCATCAGAGGGAAACAGCACATGGAGCTTGGCTGCTCGGTTCTGTAAACCTCGTTTAGACATCAAGGAGCAGGACAAACAATCCAAAATGGAATGGTCAGGACCCAAACATTTGAGACACCAATTCATGGGTGTCGGTAACAGAAATAGTACCGCTGCACTTAGTGCATTTTTTAAACCCGGAGGCTGGTTTTTCCATGAGGAAAATTTCTCGTGAGGCCTAAGGCCCAAAAGAGGAAAAACACACTAAGTGAGGGAAAAATGTTCTTTTTTTTTTTAAATAAGAAAAGAAAAAAAGACCGGCGGTACCGGTCCGACGTCGGGGAAGGCAGACGCGCGACCAAAGAAATAAAATAAAACAAAGAACTTCTTCAGCGGTGACAGGAACACGACCTGCTGGCTCCGTGGAAAAGGAACTGGGGAAAGGCGGTTAGGAAAGGCGGGAAGGTAGCCGCAGGTGCTGTGGGATGCTCCCAAAAGCTTTCCTTTTTGGGAAGCTGGGGAGCGTTCCCGCACAGGCTCCGTCGGTACCGACGTACCCATATGTGAAGACTCATTCCTGCTTGTTCCTGGAGATCGACTTTATTCCTACTTTTCCATGGAGAAAGTACTGTATTGCACTGCATGCAAAGAGGCTGATGTAATAAAATGCAGGCAGCTTTGTGAGTTTTGTGTATATAATTTTATTATATTATTTGAATGCCAGCAGACCAGCACTTTACTTTTCATACCTGTGCACCTCCCTATCAGCTCTTCAACCTTTGTCTTTTTTTCTACCCTTCCCCTTCAACAAAGCTAGAAAAAAGCTGCAGGTCCTTTTCCTCAGTAAGGAGAAGAAACAAGCATGCAACCCCTCCTAACACAAGCAGCAAAAGAACAAGCTAACCTTTTATTTCTCGCACCTGTCATTTAAGGCTCCAGCATTAGAAAATTATGAACTCAGCCTGCAGATCTTTCGCACACTTCTTTGCAACTGGATTTAATAGCTAACATTCCCATTACTCTGGGAGGTAAATGAGCTGTGCACTGATGTTGGGTAGACATCAGGCAACAGCTCATTTAAATCTGATAATAATGAAGGCTGAGCTCACAGTTTTTACCACTAGAGCATTAATGCATGTTCTTCAGTTTCATGCCTGTTTCTTCTCTTTTCTGTAAGCATGGAGGACTGCAATTTTTTTAGCTTTGTTGAAGGGGAAGGCTCATAAAACCAAAAATGGTAGAAGATGAGGAACTTGAGAGGGAAGTTTGTGGCTATGAAAAGAGCTGGACTGTCAACATTAAAATGGGTCCATAAAAGTACACTTATGTGCAGAATAATCATCATCTTTGGGGCTGGCGACATGTATGTGGGCCATGTTACCAGTGCGGATGGCCTGCAATAACTTCAGGGAGCATGTGTGTCCGTCCCCCTGCAGTTAGGGCGGGCCCAAGATGCCGCACCATATAAGCTCTAGTAGAATTAGTCATAAACTTCTTGAACGATTATCGCATAAATCCTCAGGTGAGCCAATTCATTCAATATTCTAAACTCTGCAACTTGGAATCTTCCAATGTTATCACTATTGAGAACTCGGGTCTCAGATAAAACTCACAGCACAAAACCATGGGCATACATCAAGGACCCGGTTCTAGAAGCTTTCACAATATTCACAATTATAAAAAATTGTACTCAGCTTAAAGTATTGATTATGTCCATCTTATTATAGAGCTGTTCAGAGCTGAGAAATTTTGTACTTAGTTTTGAAAGGTTTTGTCAATCGCAACAAGTTTGGTCAATTCCGACGCCTTCTCTCAGGCACCCCAAGCGTTTCACTCTGGTAGTTTCTTCAGGGAATTGCCCAATGAACTGGATAAAACAAAAGTGATGTTATTCTAGTATTCCATGTTGCTTCACAAAATACTTCTATTAAACAGCATAAAACCAAACGTTACCAAATGATAAGATGCTGCCCACGTATCCACCTCTTCATGTGTCTCACTCAACTGGTGAATCAATGAATCTCTAACAAAAACGCTGCCAGAGTGAAATGCTTGGGGTGCCTGAGAGAAGGCGTCGGAACTGACCAAACTTGTTGTGATTGACAAAACTTTTCAAAGCTAAGTACAAAATTTCTCAGCTCTGAACAGCTCTATAATAAGATGGACATAATCAATACTTTTAAGCTGAGTACAATTTTTTATAATTGTGAATATTGTGAAAGCTTCTAGAACCGGGTCCTTGATGTGAGAACTAGCACTCTCAAAGGGCTGTATGCCCATGGTTTTGTGCTGTGAGTTTTATCTGAGATCCGAGTTCTCAATAGTGATAACATTGGAAGATTCCAAGTTGCAGAGTTCAGAATATTGAATGAATTGGCACCATATAAGCTGGCACACAGGCGCACGTAATGTCACCCATACATAGCAGAATTAGAAAAGGTACAGAGACGAGCCACCAAAATGATAAAGAGGAAAGAAAAATACCCCTACTAGGAAAGGCTTAAAAGGTTAGGGCTCTTCAACTTGGAAAAAAGACAGCTAAGGGGAAATATGATAGAGGTCTATAAAATAAAGAGTGGAGTGGAATAGATAAATGTAGGTCGGTTGTTTACTCCTTCAAGAAAGATAGAAAGATCAGAGGACACTTAATAAAGCTATAATGTAGCATATTTAAGACTACTTGTAGAAAATATTTATTCACTTAATGTATAATCAAACTCTGGAATTCGCTGCTGGAGGGTGTAGAAAAAGCTGTTAGAGTAGTTGGGTTTAAAAGAGATTTGGAAAAGTTCTTGGAAGAAAAATCCATAAACCATTATTAAAGAGGACCAGCGAAATCCACTGTTTACCCCTGGGAACTTGACAGGTAATCGCGACCTGGACTGACCGCAGTTTGAAATAGAATACTGGTCTGACCCAGTATGGCTATGTTATCTTCTTACTGAGGCTGCATTAAGTGCACCTGTGCTAAGAAAAGCAAGAGCTATTAGGGCTATCTATCAATGCCCAACCTAACCATGCCTGGCTATCAGCTGTTAAAAAAAAAGAAAAAAAAGAATGAGATGTATATAGTAAAGTAGCAAATGAGGAGTGGAGGAGTAGACTAATGGTTAGAGCACTGGCTTGGGAACCAAGAAACCAGGGTTTGACTCCCACTAGCACAGCTTGGGCAAGTCACTTAACCCTCCATTGCCTCATCAGAATTCAAGTTAACAATGTCCCTGTTTAATGTACATTACCAAGTTTAAATTACAATGTAAACCACTTTGACTAAAATGATAAAGCCATACAAAAAAACCTGATAAATAAATAAATGATGGCAGATGAGGACTGAAATGCCCATTTAGTAAGCAAGAGCACGCTAGGATTGTAAATTCCACTCCAAGTTGGTAACCCCCTCCCACCCCCCTTCACTGCTCTTCAGAGTTGAGGCATCCATGCTTGGCTTCCATCTTGCTATTAAGGCAGCCTCACCCCATGCCTTTTTAAATTTCATTAATGTTTTTATCTCTACCACTCTTGAGTCTCTCCCCTTGCATCTTATATTTGGTCTCCCCGTTTTAGAGATCCCTTTCCTTTGGAATCTGGAGTCTATTGAGGATTTTCCCTCTGGCATGGTCCCGAAGGTGGAGGCTTCACCAGAGGCTACTCCCTCCCCCATATTGGTAGGGAAAAATGTGTTTTCCTTGTCAGCTGGGCTGGTGGTGAACGACCAACTGCCATAACACTGGAAATGCTTTGGGAAGCTATCAAGAGCATGGATGCCAATCTTATAAATTTGACAAGAAAGTTTAAATTTGATTTGGATTGTGTTAATCTCAAGGTAGAAGAGCAAGATCAGACTTTGAATCTGCCTGCAACTTGACCTGAGAGGTTGGAATCCACTTCTGATTCTCTTTAATCCGTGAATATTGCCCAGATCAAGAAAAGAGAGATTTTGAATAGTAAAATAGACTTCCTGGAGAATCGTATTAGGAAGAACAATCTGAAGTTTCTTAACTTTCCTAAATGTCCTATAATTGCTCCTGTCAAGATACTGAGAAGGTACTTTTGTGAAGTTTTGAAAATGCTTGAGGAGGCTTTTCCTCCTTTAGCTTGGGACAATATTTAACCACAATTACCACCTTAGTCGATTCTTCTATTGGCTCCCAAGGAGGAGGCCAACCAGGGGATGCAAATTTCACTCAATTTCTTGAGACATCATCGGAACTAATCACTGAGAAAACTACCTTAGTGGTATGTTCTACTTTTGAGTCTGATAGGAATGCTATCCTGAGATTGTACTTTCGTAATATGCCAGCCTTGTTCGTTGGCTGAAAAATAAATAGTTTTCCTGATGTATCTAGTGATACATCCTGACTGTGGAAATTATCGCACAATCACTCTAATCCCACATTCCAGCAAGATTCTACACAAGATCATTCAGCAGAGACTACAACCATACCCGGAACAAGAACTCTCTGAAGTGCAAGCAGGGTTCAGGAAAGGGTGAGGAATGAGAGACATCATCACGGATGTGAGATGGATCCTTGAAAAGACAAAAGAATACCAAAAGGATATCCATATGTAATTTATTGACCACAGCAAGGCTTTTGACTTTGTAAACCAGGAGAAACTCTGGGCTACATTAAAAAGCATGGGTATACCAGAACATCTGATAGCTCTTTTGCACAACTTTTATGTTGATCAAGAAGCAATAGTTCAAACAGAACTAGGAGACACAGAATGGTTTAAAATCAGCAAAGGTGTATGACAAGGCTGCATACTTTCCCCCTACCTCTTTAATTTATATGCAGAACAAATGTAGACAACCAAGGTGTGAAGATTGGTGGAAGACTCATCAACAACCTTTGCTATACTGATGATACCACATTACTGGCTGAAAGTGAAGAGGATCTGAAACGTTTGCTTCTCAAGATCAAGGAACATAGTCTTAAAATGGGCCTGCACCTTAACATTAAGACGACAAATATCTTGACAACTGGCAAAATCAATAAGTTTATCATTGATGGAGAAGACATTGAAATAGTTGAGAACTTTAACCTACTTGGATTAATTAATAAAGAAAGGACAAGCAGTCAAGAAATCCAACAACGCATTGCTCTTGGCAGAATGGCTATGAAGGACCTAAACAAGATTCTCAAGAGCAGAGATATCTCTCTCCATATAAAGATTTGACTTGTCCAAGCCATGGTATTTTCAATAATATCACATGGATGTGAAAGTTGGACAGTGAAAAAGAGAGACAGGAAGAAAACTGATGCCTTTGAACTATGGTGCTAGCAATGAATACTGTGTATATCATGGAAAGAACAAACCAGTCAGTACTAGAGAAGATCAAACCTAAGCTTTCCTTAGAAGCTCAGTTGACAAGACTTCGACTTTCATACTTTGGACACACCACGCAAAGAGAGAGATCATTAGAGAAAGACATAATGCTTGACAAGATATAAGATCAACGCAAAAGAGGAAGGCTGGCAATGAGATGGATCAATACAATAACAGCAGCTATCGGTACCACTCTATCAACAATGAGCCGCCTGACTGAAGACCAAACACAGAGGGTCGCCGCCATGAGTTGACACTGACTCAACGGCACTTAACAACAACATCTAGAGATATCCAGAGGAATTCCTGGCCTTAGGGAAAGGACAGGGAGTCTTGGCACACAATGAAACTATGATTTCCTTGTAAAATTTTAATTTTGCTGGATTGACGCCAATTTATATTTTTTGAGCTGATACAACTTAAAGAAAGCGTTTATTTCTGCTAGGGAAGATTCAAATATTCAGGTGGTTGCCCCTGATACTGCCACTGATTGATGACTTTTGGAGGGGGCTCCCTGATTCTGCTGCATGATAATCTTTTTCTGTTCTGTTAATTTTCCTATATTCTTCGTCCTGATTGTGGGGTAACATCAGGACTATATTGGTATTTTGTTTATTGCTCTGTATTCTGTTTACCTTTTTGCTCTTTGCCATATTTCTTTCCTTCAGTTATATTTGAATGTGACTTTAAAAATACATAAGTAAAAAATTTAAAACAAAACAAAAAATTAAATGGAAGTATGTTATTCATTTATTCTGCCCTAATCTTTAAGAAAGTTTAATCAGAGCTGTAATAATATGTTACCTGTCCAACATGGTCTACCACTTTCAGTCCATGTTTGTTTTTAAGATGTCTGTTGAATTCCCATTTCGTGCCATAAACAAAATTGCAAATAGGACACTTAATACCACCTGTAAAACATAAAAACAACATGAAAGGAGATCAGAAACATAACATCCTTTCCAAATGGTTTCTGATATAATGTCATATTATTTATTTTAAGTAATACTAAAATGGATTAACACGCTCACTATTCACCAAAAAGACTTTTAACCTTCATTGCAAATATATCTTCTCTGTGATGTTTCTATCTCCTACTAAAGAAGGTCTTAGACAAACTGTAGCACTTTAACATAGACTTGAATTAAGTCCTAATTTTGTGCTTATTGGCATCAACGACCTTCAGAGGTGAAATTAACCATAATTTTCTTGAAGCAAAAACTATTGAACTTCAAATTGAATACTTAGCTTCTCTTTTTCCTTGTCCAAATACTTCTTTAGATTACATTCATGCTTTCTTTCGTGAAACGCCTTATTTTGAGGCGCCCATGCGTTTCACTGAAACCATTTTTTCAGGGGATCACCAATCACCAATCAATTTTGCTTCAAGAAAATTATGGTTAATTTCATCTCTGAAGGTCGTTGGTGCTAATAAGCACAAAATTAGGACTTAATTCAAGTCAATGTTAAAGTGCTATAGTTTGTCGGAGACCTTCTTTAGTAGGAGATAGAAACATCACAGAGAAGATATATTTGCAATGAAGGTTAAAAGTCTTTTTGGTGAATAGTGAGCGTGTTAATCCATTTTAGTATTACTTGAAGTAATCGCTCAGAAAAGTGACCAAGTTTATATTATTTATTTTATCAAAGAACATTTCCTATCAAAGCCATGCACCAAATACACAAATTTCAGTTTCCAGCTCTAGTAACTTCTGCACAGTCCACTAGCTAGTTTTCCTTTTGTTTCTAAGATATCTGATGTTTACCTGGTTTCTCAAATTCTATTCTCAGCAGTTCAAAGGGGTCTGACACATTCTCCAAGAAAAAGAACTGAGATACTAGGACTTCTATGTAGGTAATAGTTTATCATCATTATTTAAGCATCTTTATAAAGTGCTAATCCGCAGCACTTTACGAGTCCCTTCTCTAGAAAGCTTACAATCTAAGAATGTGATTCAACACCTGCAGTTTTGGGCCTCCACTACAGATTGATTGATTAGTTTTATTTAATATACTGCTTTGCACCAATGTACTAAAGTAGTGTGCAAATTTAAAATAAACAGAAAATATTAACAACCATAATCCAACAGATAAATCACGACAGCATAAAATAGTAACAGACCATAGCATTTTACAGATAAATCACCTCATCATTTAAAATGCTGCATAAACAATTATATTTTCAAAGATTTTCGAAAGGACACATAATATTAATATTCTTTCAAGTCAGAAGATAAAGAGTTCCATTTGAAAGCTCCAACATACAGTAGCTAAAAGCACTGTTTCTGGTAGAGATTAATCGTATTTGAGAAAGAGAAGGCAATTGAAAAGTGACTGCTGAGAAGAGTGCAATTGTCTAGTGGGAGCATAATGGATAAGCCTCCGAGAAACAAAGTGGATAACGTGTAAATCATGCCACATGAACCAGACACAGCATTTTAAATGAAATGGGCGCAGAGACCATAAGCCACTACAAGCTTGAAAGGACAAGTGTAATATAATCAGATTTTTTCTTTCCTGTCAGTAGTTTAGTGATATTAGTTATTAGCTGAAAGCGATGTAAACTATTCTTTGACAGACCACGATACAAAGAATTACAGTAGTCGAGACAACTAGCAACAACACTATGAATTATCTTAACCAAATTTAGAAATGAAAAAATTAGCTCCAGCTCACGAAGTAAGTGCATTTGATTGAAACAGGAACAGACCGATTTCTGAAGAAAAAGTCAATTTGCTATTAAAGCAAACACCATACCGGTAAATCTTATCACAGACCACCACAGCTCCAAACGATCCCTGCCCAGCATTCTGGATAAAAGCACTGCGCAAAAATTCAGCCCATTCCTGGCCAAACTCATGGGTCTATCCTTTGCAACAGGCTCTTTCCCACGAAGCTTGAAGCAAACATCCATTAGGCCACTTCTAAAAAAACGGAAAACTTGACCCTCAGAAAGTGGATTCTTACAGGCCAATCTCAAGCATCCCACTAATGGCCAAAATAATTGAAAAGGTCGTCCTGCAACAAATATTGAGACCACCGCTCCCCTTGACCCATGTCAACATGGATTCAGGGAATCGCACGGAGTTGAGACGCTCCTGACCACTCTCTTCAGCACACTAATCACTGGATTGGACAACAGCAGATGAGGATACGCCCTAATCTTTCTGGACACTGCCGCAGCATTCGGCTCCGTCAACCATGAACTGCTCCTAGGATGCCTCGCAGAGAAAGGGATTCAGAACACAGCCTTAAGCTGGTGCAAACCATACCTGTCAGACAGATGGCAACATGTACGGACCGGCCCCACGACCTCCAAACTGTTCCAACAAAAACAGGGCGTACCACAGGGCTCCTCTCTCTCGGCACTATTCTTCAACATATATATGCAGCCCATCTGTGCACTCATCCGCTCTTTCGACATCTCATGCCTCGTATACGCTGATGACATGCTACTCTGCATGCTATTCTCAACCGACCAGCCGGACGTCTCTCCACTAACTACCTGCTTCGACGCTGTCACTGACTGGCTCCACACTCAAAACCTCAGAATAAACTGCAAGAAAACGGAGGCGCTTTTCATCACCAGGAACCAAGCTTTCACCCCTCCCGCATCTCTAAAAGTAAGATGTGCTGAGCTCCAAAGTAAGCCCACGATCCGCTACCTAGGGGTCACACTAGACCAACAGTGGGATATGAAAGCCCACATAAACACTGTCAAGGCAGTATACAACAAAATACGGACAATCCGGCATCTACGACCCCTACTGGAGCCAGGCGACTTCCGGACAATCTACCAAGCCATGGTAATCCCCCACTTCAACTACGCCAACTCAATCCTACAGGGACTCCCAAAAAATACGCTGAACCCACTTCAGCTTGCAATAAATGCAGCCGCCAGAATACTACATGGAGCCGCCAGGAGGGACCGTATAACCCTAATCCTGAAGCACCTCCATTGGCTGCCGGTCCACTGCAGGCTCACCTTCAAAATTCTGCTGTTGACTTTAAAGGCCATCAACAGCCTCACCTCCTCCTCCATCACGGACCTCGTCCTCCTCACTCCCTCAGAGTCAGAAGGTCAGTCACTGCCAACACACTGAGTATCCCTAGCCCAATCACAAAGTGCTCTCAAGCAACAAGAAACAGAGCCTTCGTGTACTATGCACCCACATGTTGGAATGCCCTCCCGCCCGACATCCGGGCCAAAACCGACCTTACCCAATTCAGGAAGGCTCTGAAACACCACCTCTTCCTCCAGCACTACTCTCAAAACGGGGACACACAACATCCAGCCATATGCAACCACCAAGACAGCCGCTCCAAAACACTCACAACACACAGTCTCAGCCCTGTACATTAGCACTACCAGTATATAATCACTGCTTAACCTGTATATAGCCTGCGTAGCCTGTATATAGTCACTTAAATGAGTAGCCAAGCTACTGTGTAGCCTGTACATAATTTCCCCAGTTAATCCAAGTTGCAAAACCTGTTCTTTGTAAGTACAGTGCGGGCGCTGCCTGCACTGTACAAATTCGCTGTTGACTGTAAACCGAGCTGATTTTAAAGAGTGCGGTATAGAAAAGACTTTAAATAAATAAATAAATGACAGGCCTAATAAAACAGGGCTGACAAAAAAAGGGTTACCCCCTCTAGAGATCCACGTGCAAAAGGTTTTTCCACATTCAAGATTAAACCATGCTGCTTGTACCAGACTCTGATCCCAGTTAAAAATAAATTTACATGTGACATGACCTCCGCTGGTCGTCCTTCATAAAAATGACCAGCTGAACTTCATCAGCATACATGTGAATCTCAAAATCAAAAACAAGGCCCTCAAATATCCCTGCAAGTATTTACAGATATTAAACAGTAAGGAGTAGATTCAGATCCCCGAACAGTGGGGTTGTATGTCCGTGTTGTACATGCATCCCTTGCTACTTGCTGGGGCCGTATTCAGTGCCAGCTGCTCCCAGCACATACAGAGGTTTTGTGTAGGGAACGCTGGATGGAGGCGAAAAGGGGCAGGATGGAGGCGGAGAGGGGCGGAGCGGGGGTTGGCCGAAGCACCCGGACATACAGAGCCACCGGCTGTCTGTCATATACCCGACTTATTCCACCTCGGAGGTGGAATAAGTGCAGGGCGCCGGGACGATCAGGGTATGTGACCACCCCTACACAACAGGGCTGCCGTGGAGATCCTCCACCACCCAATCCTGGCCTTGTCAGCAGCTGCAGAGAGTCGGGCAGCGAGCAAAAAGGTCTGTATATGTGGCCCTGGCACACCAGCTGGAGTCTTGAGTGATGGGCATGGGCAGGCACTTGGACATCCCCCGGCTCAGAATGTTGTGCACGCCGGGCCGTCCAAATGCCCTGATTCTGCAACTGCGGGAACGTACAGTTCCCATGGTTGCAGAATCGGGTACAACTAGGCCACGTACATTTTCTGCATGCCTGGACAGTCCGGACTTGCAGACCTCTGAATTGGCCTCCACAGGAGCAAGTAGAGAACTCTGTGGAACTCCACTGATGACAGTTCTTGAATAAGAGAAAATATGATTCCAGTGTACTTTTTGAGTTCAGCCACAAAAACAGAATTAAAACCAATACAAAACACCAGCCGACAGCCCTAACTCCAACAGACGCGACACTAAGGAACTATGTGGAACTGTATCAAATGCCACATTGAGATCAAGCTGAATCCGAACAGCATCAAACCCCTGATCAGCTTTCCTGATTCTGTCTGTAATGCCAAAAGAATTCAGCAGGAAACAAAACCAATTAGAACTACCTGGCTATCTTTAGCATAATATACAGCTGAACTTAACCACCATGTTGGCTAACATATCTAGATAGATTTTCGGCACTCAAAGACACTGGCCTAAAGTTAGCCAGCTAGCACTGAAAATCAAATCTGCACTAGCTGGCAATGGCCTCTGAAATATCACTCATCAATACCAGGAGCAGTTCCTCTCCCTCTGGACTGTTTAAAAAACCCTCCCACAGCATCCCTCCCTACAAATTTCCTACATTAGATTGCCTTAAAAAACATCCTTGGTACATCCATACTTTTCTCCAATGAAATTAAAAAAAACCTTTGTGGGGATCCCCTCGCTTCCTGCTAGCCAAATAAGGGCAATGGACTAAAGAGGGGCAATGTCTTAGACCTCATAGTGTGCCTTCATACTCTATCTATTGCACCAGTCATAACCATAATCCTCCCAGTACCATGGACAGATCATGCGGCCATCCTTTTTCCAATTCACCTCACCTCACAGCAAGCTATTCAAGATCTTTCACCTCTCAACACTCGGAGATTTAAGAACTTCATCAAGGAAGAGTTCATCAAATCCGTCATCTCACAACCTGATACTATAGAAGACTTGAATGCTGACCTTGACAGCCTAATTCAAGGCTGGAACACAACCATATCAAGCACTGATCTCACCCAGCCAACAAGATATACAGGGAAAGCCAGGACAAGGGTCCCCTGTTCTCAGCCCCCCTGCAAAAGCAAAAAAGCAAATTAAGATGCCTAGAATGCAAATGGAGATGTTCTAGAGATCCACTTCTCCAGATGTCACAAGAGTACACAAATCACCTAACACAAGTTTACCCTACCTAACTCATGTCCCACACTCCCTTGCACTTTCCCACTGATAACCCCGCTATACTCCTTTCACCGAACTATAGTCAGACCTGTTCTGGCTGTTGTAAATAGTTAATATGTTTATTATCGATGTGCATATTTGTCCTACCCTCTGTAAATAATGAATATGTGCTCAATCTATGTAAAATAGTTATTATGTGCTCAAAAATGTTCTATGTAATTGATGTTTACCATGTTCTCTGTAAACCATCCCTGATCTCTGGAAGGGGCAGTATAGAAAAGCACACAAATAAAATAAATAAATAACCTATCTCCACACAATGAGGAAACACTGAAGCGGAAAAAGGAATATTATATCAATCTAATCAACAAAGCAATAAACAAACCATGAGAACTATTCACCATAGCGAAAACACTCCTAAAGGAACCATTTAAAGTAAGAGCACAAGAAAACATTTGTCCACATAGGTTTACCACTTATTTGATCTCCAAACAGCTATCCACAACTCCAATGATCCATTCCTCAACAGAAGCTGACCACACTGCCCCGCCTCAGAAGAAGTGATCACAATTTTACCTCCCATCACCCTGTAACCTGGAAGATACAATCCAGGCCCTCAACACACCCTCAGTGCTAGACCCATGTCCGTTATCATGGGTAAAAATCACCCACCCTCAACTTAGTGCTTATCTAACGAAGATCATCCACACTTCCTTGTCCCTAGGGCAAGTGCCCTCCACTCTGAAGCAATCATCAATCCATCCTCTCATAAAGAGTGCCAACATGCCCAAAGTTTTATAAACCTATATCCAGCATCCCATTTGTCACGAAGATCCTCGAAAAAATAGTACTCATACAACTTCAAGACCACCTTACAGAAAATGCCCCACTCGACCCACACCAGCATGGATTCAGACAACATCATGGGGTTGAAACCCTAACTTTCCAAGCACATATAAATAGAACATCATCCACCATTTACCAAATGCTAAAAACCTCTACACCCTTCTCTCTACATACATATTCCGTACCGTCTGCCAGGCTCTAGATACACCTCTCCTGGACCATTGCAACATCATCTATCAAGGCCTCCCCAAACACACCCTCCACAGACTGCAATTGGCCCAGAACATGGCTGCATGGATAATCACAGGAGCCTCTCGTCGTGACCACATCACTCCATTGCTTATACAGCTTCACTGGCTTCCCATGATAGCCAGAATTAAATTCAAAGCCCTCACCATAACATTTAAAATCCTACACAGCAAATCTGCAAGCTGCTTTCTGCCTCTCATTGCCAAATCCAAAACAGCTGTCCAGAAGAACCTCCAACAGATCCCTACCCAGAAGATCAAGAGTAAGCAGTCCACCTACAACAAAGCCCTTTCATTATTTGCCCTCACATTTTGGAACTCCCTGCTGCCAGCACTAAGAAAAATTACAGTATTTGGAATTCAGAAAGAAGCTCAAAACATACCTCTTTCTGAATGAATGCAGCAGCAAGATGCACTCAGAAACCCAATCACCTTAAAATGCACTCTAAGGACACAATAGACAAATTCTCTTTTAATTTGTACATAAGTTAACCAATATAACCAGCAGAACCATAACTGTAAATAGTTGATGTTAAACTGTTAAACTACTTTGTACTGTATAAAGTAAAACAGTGTGTTGATCAGCCCCCTGTTACACATTCGTAAATTGTAAACCACTTTGAATTGTAGAAAGGCGGCATAAAAATAAGTTTAAATAAATAAAATAAAGAGAGATCCTTGCACTAAAGTGATTGCACTGAAAGAAAAAAATGGTTAATGAAAACTGACTATCTTTTGAAGATCACAAATTACTTTACTTGTCCGTTGTCTTGGGTAGTGCTCAGTTCATGAATCTATTATAGGGGGCATGCCCTTTGATGCTGCACAAGCCTTTGGTCCACCTCTGGCAGCAAACGGGTATATTTCTACTTTCCAGTGTTGTTCCTATCCCCCCTTCACCCGGAGTGAGCGCACCCCCTCAAACCCCAAACAGCCTCACAGATGCAGCGCAGCAAATGTACTATTAATCTGGTTTGCTGTGGTGCCTTAGGCTGCAGGAACCAGTCACTCTGCTGTCCCGAAGTTTCCTGAATTGAGAGACTTTGGCCGGGAGAGCAGAACAAGCTGGCCTCTGCAGTGCAAGGCACAACAGCAAACCAGATTAATGGTAAGTTTGCTCCCCCCCCCCCCCACTGGCTGGCACATGGGGCAAGTCACATCCTCACCCCACCCTTGGTACGCCACTGCCACTTCTTAAAAGCAACAAAAATAATGAGATGAAGTAATGCCCAATAAGGCTGCTTTTGGAAGTTTATTCACAGGATCTCCAAAAGCTGCTTTAGGAAAAAAAAAAACAATAGTCACCACTCCTGACTGGCTGCTTCAATCTTTTGCCCAAAGGGGTTAAAAAAAAAGGAATCCAGTTCCAAACTACAAAACCCTGTTACTCAGTCTCCAGCACACTTTAGAGTTTTTAAGAATTTCCTCACTTCAAAGCTCAGGCTTGCATAGTTTCCCAGCAAGGGGTAAAAGTTCAGATATGATGAAGAAGAAAACCAAAACCTCCATACACCCTGGCAGGTCCCAAATGATTGCATCTGCAAACTGATCAAGTCCAGGTTTTATGTAATACTGTTCAAGCCCAGGTCTTCTAGCCTTGCCCGCAAGGCAGAGGGAGATTCTTTTCACTCTCTCGCTCTTACACTTGCTGAAGTGATTAGGTTTTCCCAGCACAATCCCTTTTGGAAAATAAAAACAAACACTTCAGTACTTTCACTGTGAAACAACAACAAAATCTGCTTTTCCACACCTGAGCAAACACTTGCTTTTGCCTTTCAGTCCACAGGTTGGAAGTCCCTTCATCCACATCTCCCACGGGCCATTTCCTATTGGAAAAGGTAAGTAAAACAAACTCACATTTCCTTGCCCTGGCTTCTTGGTAGTCCATCTAATCGGGGTCAGAACAGAGTGTTCTGTTGAGGTCTAACTCCAAAGGCTCGGGAAACCTCTGTAGCTGATCTGGCTGAGAGAGAGGCAGATTCCAAGGCAGAACCATCTCTGCTCTCCCTGGTTTCCATAACATATTGGTTATATTTCCAGGGAAGCACATTGGTCACAACCTCTCTTCCCCCCCTCCAGTTCCCCCACTTGCTTGGGGAACTCTGAATTCACTTGCTGTACCCCCCTGACCTACAAGCTGTTTCTCCCCCAATGGATGGTCTTGCATTTACTATTCAAGGTTACCAACCAATCCTATTCCTGGAGGCTGCCTCTAACTCTCCTCTCTCCAGGGAACAGTGTTCCTGACTTAAGTGTTTTAGACAACTAGTGTGGAGCTCTTTGCACTCATACAGGCAGTATCATACCTAGGCCTGTGCGAGTAGTGCAGCCGCACAGGGCGCAAAACAATAAGGGTGCATTTGGGGCTCTCTTTGCGCTACCTGCCCTCACCCTGCCGCCACTTTTCCTATTCTCTTGGCGGTGGCAGACCTCCTCCAATTTAAAAAACAAAACAAAACAAATGTGGCTCTTTGCAACTCCAGGTTTGCATGGCTGGTCTGCTCCCTCCCTCATCTGACTCAAGCAAATGTCAGAGGAGGGAGGGATCAAACCAGCCTTGGAAGCGCAGAGTTGGAAAGACCTGCTTTTTGTCTTTTAATTGGAAGAGGTCCACCGCCACCAACACAGCCACAGCCACAGCCAAGAGAACCGGAAAAGTGGCGGTGGGGCAAGGGAAGGCTAGGCAGGTAGCGCAAGGGGAGGGGGGAGCTGGCTGGACAATGAGAAGTGAGCTAAGACGGGGAGCTGCTGGACAAGTCACACAGGGCGCATTTATGGCTTGGTACGGCCCTGCATACAGGGGTCAGGGCAGCTGTGCCTGTTACTTTGTATACAAAGGAGTAAATAGAGGTTTTATTTTTGGAAGATTACATGTTGGTAAACTACTGCAATCAGCACTATACAATCATTAATTATAATTTTGGTTTATTAGAAAAAAACAGCAATTATTGCTATTTAAATACCTACAATTTTTCTCAGGATCTTCAGGGAAAAATATGTATTAGAGAATAATGTTTAGGCTGAATTCTCTCAGAACCCAATTAAAATAAAAAAGGCTTGCATAGGTTAGGATTTGTAGCAGATGGTGGAACTGGAATTCTTTAGTTTTGTACTTTTGTAAAATGCTATTCCTATGGCTATGCTGGCTACGACTATGAGATGTCTCTGAATGTGGTTCTGTCTGCAAGGTCTCTTCCGTTGCTTCATTTCTTGTATCTCTCAAGTTTATGTGTCTCTCTGCATTCTTCTGTCCTGAACCTTTTGTTGTTGGCTTACCCCTTTTAATGTTATCATTCAGGGTTTGCAGTAATATTGATCAAGTTGTACGATCCGACTGTACAGCAGGACAAGAAAGAGTATTTGTGTCTGTGAGAAAGGAGGGGAAGGTAGGGGAAGGGAAAGAGAGATAAGCATAGAACTAGTTGCTATAGGACCTTGGAATGTCAGTCAACGGGAATCATGGTGACTGTAGACCTCTCATTCTGTTCATCACAGATGAAACGTCTTGGCTATCAGATGTCTACTGGCATGAAGAATTTGGCTTTGCCCTGGTATTCTGAATTTGTTATAAGCCATGCATTAGAATGTGTGCTATGCTTCAGCACATAGCACTATAATTTTTATTTTATTTTATTTATTTACATTCTCTTATATACCGCGCTATTCTGCATCAGTGTGGTTTACATTGAACAGGGCATTATAACTATTTTACAGGGAACATGGGCTATGGAGGGTTAAGTGGCTTGCCCAAGACCACAAGGAGCACCTGTGGGACTAGAAACCCCAGTCCTTCCGGCCCAAGGTTGCTGTCCTCTAGTGGGATTTGAACCCCCGACCTTCCGGCCTGAAGTACCTTGCCTCAACCACTAGGCCACTCCTGTTAGAGGTCAGTCCCAATGCACCCAATAAAAAAAAATATTTTTGATGCAGTAAACTAATGGCATTCAAACTACCATGTCATTAAAAAGTATGCAGTGAGATAAAAAAAGACCGCATAATGCCTCTTTAATTGGGGGGGGGGGGGGAACACTGCCTTGATTTCACCCCTTTCCACCCCAACTCCGCCTCTAGCCCCCCAGGGTCTTTCCCTCCTGTTCTGCCTGTGAGGATCCCATCTCCCGCAGGAAGAAGAGAAGGGAATGGCTGTGATCGTGGCAGACTCTTTCTGTCTGCCCATGGGGCAATGAATCCCCCACAGGCAGGAGGGAAAGACCGCCATGATACGATCTCCTGTGGGCAAACAGGAGTTTTTGCCATGATCATGGTGGCCTTCCCCCCCTACCTGAGGGGATCCGATCTCCCACGGGCAGACAAAAGGAGTCTGCTGTGATCGCAGCTGCTCTCTTCTCTTTGTGACTGGCAGGCAAAAATTTGGACAGGAAGGGAGACATAAAAAAAAGGCTGAACGCCTTGACCCGCTGCACTCCTAACCCTGTCCCTCATGAAAAAATCATCAGTGGACCAATGAGCCCTGGAGGACCCTCCAAAGGCTATCTGGTACAGTGCACCCCAGATCCAGGCACCCTGCACAGGGAGGCCCTTGACCAGAGAGCCTTCATGTCACCTCTGGGAACCCTTGAACCAATAATAGTTATCTGGTCTGGGGAGGTGACCTTCCTCTTCCACTATCATCTTGGAAAATGGTAGTACTCGGTTCCTAGTGGTGCGTCGGGATGCACTGTTAGAGGTCAGTCTGTCAAATATGGGATTGCCTTTCTTATTGAGAAACACTTCCTTATATGGCAGACTGACTCCTAGCGTGCATTTGGATATGCTGCTAGGAGTCAGGTGCTGCCATTTTGAAAGATGGCAGTGACAGAGGTGGGTGAAGGATGTGGGTGGCAGAGGTAGATCGGGGGTCCAGGAATCCTCTTGGCCACCAGGGATGATTTTGTGAGGTTGGGTAATGGAGGGATGCATGGGCCCTCTTTGGCCATCAGGGAAATTTACCAAAAACAGTTCTCTCATGTGAAGTGCCGCACTTCAACTCCAATGATCCTTCACTCCCCTGCTGTATTTTAATTTAGCCCTGAGCTGGAATAAAGACTCAGTGCTACAAAGGGAGTAAAAATACTGTGCCAAAACTTGGAATATTATTTTACATTCAGGAGCAATCAAGAATTTGGCCTTTTGCATGCATTTTATATGCCCACGATGCTACCCTTTAGCATAGTGGTTTTACTTTTGATTTATCTGCACTAAAACTCTTACTGCATTGTAAGTAAGGTAGAATGGGTCGATCAAAAATAACTGCCATGCTAAAGAATAGCACAGCCTACTGCATTGGGCCATTATAGGTTTACAATGTATTTTAATCAGTTTCCAAGTGTACATGTTCAAGAAATCAGCTGTTTGTCAACAGTTTTGGGGAAGATCAGTGTCAGTGTTTTTGTCGCATCCTATCCCTAACTTTCTAATGTTATTTCACCCTAGTTTAAATATATAATACTTTTCAAGCCACTCTAGCTTTGGAGAAACTAACAGTGATTTCTTGAACTCATTGAAAGCAAAGTTGCCTTGATCGTCTCTGAAAATAGCAATCACTAGCCACAGATGTGGGTAATGACTGTCACAGTGCGTTTCCATAACTTTCTAGTCATTCTTGAAAATCATCTGGGCACGTACAGTGCCTTTCTGTGTTCTCTCTGATACCTGAAATACCCATCACATGTGGATATCCCTAAGGGCGGTCTACAAATAAAAGGGGGAACACTGTCAGTAAGAACATAAGATATGCCATACAGGGGCACATCCATCAAGCCCAGTATCCCGTTTCCATCAGTGGCCATTCCAGGTCTCCAGTACCTGTTGGGTTCCCAAAGTTATACATATTCCATGCTGCTAGTCCCAGGGGTAAGCAGTGGATTTTCCCAGTCCTCTTTAATAATGTTTTATGGACTTTTCCTCAAGGAACTTGTCCAGACCTATTTTGAACCCAGCTACACTAACAGCTGTTACTATATTCTCCAGCAACGAATTCCAGAGTTTGATTATGCGCCGAGTGAAAAAATATTTTCTCCGATTAGACTAAAATGTGCCACAATGTAGCTTCATTGCGTGTCCCCTTAGTTTTTCTACTTTTTCAAAGAGTAAACAACTGATCTATGTTTACCCATTCCACTCCATTCATTATTTTATAGATTTCTATTCATGTCTCCCCTCAGCAGTCTTTTCCAAATTGAAGAGTCCTAATCTTTTAAGCCTTTCCTCATAGGGGTATCCATTCATTCCCTTTACCATTTTGGTCGCTCTTCTCTGTACCTTTTCCAATTCTGCTATATTTATTTATTTATTTAACATCTCTTATATACCGCACTATTTATAATCAGCGCGGTTTACAAAGAACAATAAAACATCAGATAAGATACATATTATCTGTTTTTTACATGGAACAGGAACAAAAACTTGGGTAACCGGGGTAATTATTTACAATGAGTACTAGTCATTGAACTATATACATATGGACGGAGTAGTACATGAAAAGAGCTTTGTAGTATGAGCAGGGTATGAAGTGTTAATGGGTTAGCAGGGGTTGCGTGTTAAGAATAGGATTGGTGCTATTTGAGTGAGCTTGTGTTACTGTGTTCACTGGGAAGTATTTGATGAACAGGTGGTGCTTCAAGGCCTTTTTAAACTGGGGGAGATCAGCGATGACCCTAATGTGTGGTGGGAGGGTGTTCCACATTTTTGGAGCGCATAAACTGAAGGCTCGGTTTACAGTTGCGGAGATATATCTTAAGGACTCTTTTGGAACTTTTAGCATGTTTAGTTCCGTGGTTCTTCGAAGCCTATTGGAAGGGATTGGTTGGATCAAATCTGATAGTGAAGAGGGAGCAAGTCCTTTTTGAGCTTTGAAGGCTAGTAGGAGGGTCTTGAAGGTGATTCTCGCTTGGATAGGGAGCCAGTGTAATTGTTTCAGGAGAGGTGTTACATGTTCTCTTTTTGGTACCCCGAAAAGCACTCTTGCTGCGCTGTTTAATGCTAGTTGAAGCGGGTTAAGGGTGGATTGGGGGAGCCCCTGTAGTATACAGTTTGCGAAGTCAAAGTGTGGGATAATTAGGGCCTGGTAGACTGTACGGAAGTCATCTGGATCAATCAGTCGGCGGAGGTGTCTGAGGGAGCGGATCTTGAAATAAACTGACCTTACAGTATTGGCTATGTGGGACTTCATATCTAGATTTTGATCCAGGGTCACTCCAAGGTATCGGATGTGGGATTTTACTTGCAGCTTGGCATCTTGAACTTCAAGGAATGTGGGTGGTGTGAATTTAGAGTTCCTTGAGATAAAAAGGACCTCTGTTTTTTTGTTCTGGATTCTGAGGTTTTGGGTCAGTAGCCAATTTGAGATGGCGTTAAAACAGTTGGTTATGGGGATAAGGTTCATCTTATCTATGGAGAACGGAATATATAGTAGCACGTCATCAGCATAAATCATATAGTTGACACTGAAGGACCTGATGATGTTGCATAAGGGTTGCATGTAGATGTTGAATAAAAGTGATGACAAAGAGGAACCTTGCGGGACTCCTTGACCTTGGTGAAACGGATCAGATGTTTCACCATTTGAGCGAACCTGCTGCCATCTCTCAGAGAGGTATGAGATGCACCAATCGAGAGCCTTTCCACAAATGCCCTTCTCTCTTAGGCGGATAATGAGAAGCTCGTGACAAACCGAGTCAAAAGCAGCCGCAATATCTAAAAAGATGAGAACAAAGTCCTGTTTGATGTTATCGATACCAAGGTTTAGGCTGTTGAGAAGTGAGGTGAGGAGGGTTTCGACCCCGTGGGATTCCCTGAATCCATGTTGGCAATTATCCAAAGGCGCTTCAGTGTCGATATGGTCTTGCAGTTGTCTGTAGGCTATTTTTTCGATTATTTTGGCAAGAGTAGGTATGCTGGAAATGGGTCGGTAAGAGTCCGTCTTTTGTGGATCTAACTTGAGGTTTTTTAGAAGAGGTCTGATAGAAGTCTGTTTGAGGGCAGAGGGGAATGAGCCGGTGTCAAAAGATTGGCTTATGATCCTGGATATTATTGGAGCAAGCTCTTTGCGGAGGTCCTTTATCCAAAAGGCTGGACACGGATCAGTGTGTGCTGTGGATAAGTTAAGAGATGAGATTATATCTTCAATTAGCTTCAGCGAAGGGGTGGAGAATGAGGCTAAGGGAGCTGGGAGCCCATGAATATTCGGGATAGGGGGTATTGTAATTTTATTTGTACAGCACATCTTAGATTGTATGTAAAGGGCATATTCTTGTGGGTTGATTTCGCACTGGTGTTCTTGTGAAGGTTCCTTGGCTAATTTCTTGACAAGGGTAAATAGATCATGGGGTTTGTTTATAGCACGTTTCAGGGTGTCTGTATGATATAGTCTCATTTTTTCTGAAATGGCTTTACGGTGAGCGTCAAGATGATGCATGTATGCGGTTTGATTGGTATTGGTGCGTGACCTCCTCCATTTCTTCTCGAGTTTTCGCAAAAGTTTTAGGGAGTCTTTTAGATCTGAGGTAAACCAAGGTGCAGTAGCTCTTCTTCTTGAGGGCTTGTTTCTGGGTGGACGAGATGATAGGCGGTTGAGTCTGTTGTTCCAAGAAGTGATGATCTCTTCCAGGTTTAGGGTAGAGTCTTTAAAGAGTGCGTCAGTTTCCTCGAGGATCTGTTCCCTGTTGAAAGGTTGGAAGCTTCTGGATGTGGTATTTGCATATTTGTTTAGGTTCTTGTCAACAGGGTATTGCTTATTTTGAATGGGAATCAGGAACATAATGAGATTATGATCTGACCATGGGACATCTGTTATTGCTAGTATAATATTTTGAAGTTGCTTGAGGGCGGATAGTGGGGCAAATATGAGATCAAGGATGTTACCTTTAGAATGTGTGGGTTGTTGAACAACTTGCTTGTAGCCTAGGGTTTCCAGAGCGTCTATGAAGGCATCAGAATGGTTGTCTTGTAGCGACGGTAGGTTAATGTCTCCTAAGATCCAGTTGGGTCTGTTTGGATTCTGTGAGTTGGAGGCAAGGTTTATAATAGTTGACAGATCATCTGGGGATGATGATGGCGCTCTGTAGACTAAGTTTATAGAGTAGAGGGTGTTAGAGATAGAGACAGTTTCGAGGTGGTTGTTGCTGGAGGAGTCGACCATTTTAAGTTGGAGTTCAGTCTTGGCGAGGATAAGTACCCCTCCGCCTCTTTTGCCTTGTCTGCTGCTGGTGAAGACCTCAAAATTGTTGGGGAGGAGTTGGTTGAGAATTATATTATCTTCGGGCGACAGCCATGTTTCGGTGACCATAAGTATGTCAAGGTTATAAGAAGTGATTATGTCTGTGACAGCTGGCCATTTTTTACGGAGAGAGCGAGCATTAATGAGGGCACATTTGAGAGGGCATGGTTGATTGTAGTTTTCTGTATTTAGCTTTGTAGTGTGCTGAAGAGGAATGTATAATAGATAATGGTGGTGTGAACGGTGGTCCCAATTTCCATTGTGGTGATTGGTGCCTGACCACTTTCGCCAATTGTTATGTAAGGTAGGTATGAAATTGCCTGAAGAAATTAGAGCTAAGATATCTGGTATCAGACCTATGAGGAGGAGGTATAGGCCTAATGAAATCTTGCTGTGGAGGGCCATTGCGTGGATGTGAGGAAAATTGCTTGAGAGGGAGATTATCAAGATAATGTTTGTGGTTTTCTGTGGAGAAGAGTTTACTGTCTGGCTAGGGGAAGACAGTTCACTGGAGTTAAGTTAGCTATAGAAGAATGTTGCAGAAGCTTACAAAGTGAAAAGTGCACTCTGGTTAGACAAAGATATTTCACTGGAGTTTAGCTAGGTACAGACAACAGTTTACCAACTGAGGGGGAAATGAGAACAGTGTATACAGATTATGATGATATCAGCTATAACAATAGTCAATTGTAGATACTGACAACAGTAATGATGTACTGCTGATATCAGATATTACAACAATCAATTGTATTTACTGACCATAGTATAAGCAATTAGGTCGAGTATGCTAGGAGAATAGTTTGAGCTATGATAGATTAATTGTATAACTGGAAGCAGCATGGAACTTCTTTAGAGCACATTACTGGCAACAGTAATGTTATAATGCATAATTTAGTATGTTTGATAATGTTGAAACGCAATCAAACATTGTGGGATACTGGCAACAGTACGGCATTAAAGCACAGTGGGTTCTATTAGGTTAGAATATTGGCAACAGTATATTGTTGAAGCACAGTGATTTGTATTAGTTATAACACTAGCTACAGTACGTTGTAGACTACTAGGTATTACAGGCAACAGTATATCCTTAAAGCAAAGTAGATTGCATTAGTTAGGTTTGTAATCTAAGCTGAAAAGAAGAATTTACATGATTTAAGTCACCAAGTCTGTTTGAAAGTTTGTTAGCATGTGTACTTGCGATTGAGAGGTTGCAGTGAGGATGTGGTACTCGAGCTCGACCCTGGGGGAGCTCTGCTGTTGGAAGGGTGTTCGAGTTCAGGATTCTGTCTGTCGTATAATTGGAGAGGCCACTGCCTAAGGGCCACGCCAAAGGGCCCTCTAGCGAGGCCCTCAGGCGCGGGCCCGCAAGGCGCGGGGTTTTGAGGCAGAGGCACGCTGCCCCGATTGGACAGCGCGTCTGGTGGGGGTGGTGCTCCCTCGATGCTCCGGCCTGCTCTATCCCCTCCGGGAGAGCCGATCGCAGGGCCGGAGTGCAGGAAAGGACCGCGCGCCCGATTGGCGCCGGGTTTTGAGGCAGAGGCACGCTGCCCCGATTGGACAGCGCGTCTGGTGGGGGTGGTGCTCCCTCGATGCTCCGGCCTGCTCTATCCCCTCCGGGAGAGCCGATCACAGGGCCGGAGTGCAGGAAAGGACCGCGCGCCCGATTGGCGCTGGGTTTTGAGGCAGAGGCACGCTGCCCCGATTGGACAGCGCGTCTGGTGGGGGTGGTGCTCCCTCGATGCTCCGGCCTGCTCTATCCCCTCCGGGAGAGCCGATCGCAGGGCCGGAGTGCAGGAAAGGACCGCGCGCCCGATTGGCGCCGGGTTTTGAGGCAGAGGCACGCTGCCCCGATTGGACCGCGCGTCTGGTGGGGGTGGTGCTCCCTCGATGCTCCGGCCTGCTCTATCCCTCCGGGAGAGCCGATCGCAGGGCCGGAGTGCAGGAAAGGACCGCGCGCCCGATTGGCGCCGGGTTTTGAGGCAGAGGCACGCTGCCCCGATTGGACAGCGCGTCTGGTGGGGGTGGTGCTCCCTCGATGCTCCGGCCTGCTCTATCCCCTCCGGGAGAGCCGATCGCAGGGCCGGAGTGCAGGAAAGGACCGCGCGCCCGATTGGCACCGGGTTTTGAGGCAGAGGCACGCTGCCCCGATTGGACAGCACGTCTGGTGGGGGTGGTGCTCCCTCGATGCTCCGGCCTGCTCTATCCCCTCCGGGAGAGCCGATCGCAGGGCCGGAGTGCAGGAAAGGACCGCGCGCGCCCGATTGGCACCGGGTTTTGAGGCAGAGGCACGCTGCCCCGATTGGACAGCGCGTCTGGTGGGGGTGGTGCTCCCTCGATGCTCCGGCCTGCTCTATCCCCTCCGGGAGAGTCGATCGCAGGGCCGGAGTGCAGGAAAGGACCGCGCGCCCGATTGGCGCCGGGTTTTGAGGCAGAGGCACGCTGCCCCGATTGGACAGCGCGTCTGGTGGGGGTGGTGCTCCCTCGATGCTCCGGCCTGCTCTATCCCCTCCGGGAGAGCCGATCGCAGGGCCGGAGTGCAGGAAAGGACCGCGCGCGCCCGTTTGGCGCCGGGATTTGAGGCAGAGGCTCGCTGCCCCGATTGGACAGCGCGTCTGGTGGGGGTGGTGCTCCCTCGATGCTCCGGCCTGCTCTATCCCCTCCGGGAGAGCCGATCGCAGGGCCGGAGTGCAGGAAAGGACCGCGCCCGATTGGCGCCGGGTTTTGAGGCAGAGGCACGCTGCCCCGATTGGACAGCGCGTCTGGTGGGGGTGGTGCTCCCTCGATGCTCCGGCCTGCTCTATCCCCTCCGGGAGAGCCGATCGCAGGGCCGGATATGGTGACCAGAACTGCACACAATATTCAACGTGCAGTCGCATCATGGAGCGATAAAGAGGCATTATAATATCCTTGGTTTTATTTTCTAATCTTTTCCTTATGATTCCTAGTATTCTATTTGCTTTCTTGGCCGTGACTGCACACTGGGCAGAGGGTTTCAACGCACTCTCCACCATGATGCCCGGATCCTTTTCCTGAGTGGTGATTCCTAATGTCAGATCTTGCATTGTGTAATGGTAGTTTGGGCTGTTCTTCTCTAAGTGCATAACTTTGCACTTGTCCACATTAAATTTCATCTACCATTTGGACGCCCAGTCTTCCAATTTTTCAAGGTTCTCTTGCAATTTTTCACAGTCTTCCTGTGTTTTAACAAACTTTGAATAATTTTGTCTCATCTGCAAATTTGATCACCTCACTCATTATTCCCATTTCCAGGTCAATATTTTCATCCATCCATTATGCAAAATAATCCAAACCCACAACATCCTCTACCATCTGTATGTGATGATATCTTAATCTACACACTAATCACCATCCTCAACCCTGACTTCTCTGTAATTGGGCAATGCCACACAGCCATCATCCTTCACAGCATGCACATCAATCCCAATAAGTCAGAAGTCCTGTACATAACCAAGAACCTCTCATTCACCCCACCACCCACAATCAACCTAGCTAATCTAATTCTGCTAGTAAAAAAGCAAGTAAAATACCCCGGCATAGTCCTGGATCAGAATTCAAACTTCCCGGTGCACATCAAATACGCTACCAAAGCAGCTTACTTCTGTATGAAGAGAGTTCAAAAGCGTCGACCTAATCTGGAATTAGATGACTTCAAAAATGTCTGTCAAGCCCTCATCATCCCAATCAACTATGCCAATATAATATACCAGGGTCTCCCAAAATCCACCTCTCTCACCCTACAACTTGTACAGAACACAGCTGCCAGAATCATCACAGGTACCAGTCAATGAACACACATCATCCCAGTACTGAAGCAGCTACATTGGCTCCAAGTCTACATAAGAGTCAAATACAAAGTTGCTCTGGCCATATTCAAGACCCTTCATGGCCTCTCAGCAAACATCCTTCAACAACTCACTCTCGAACTTCTCAACAGACTCAGGATAAAGGCCAGCCACAGCCTGCTAGCAGTCCCAGGAACATTCTCTTGATCCAACCTACCTACCTCCAGCAGAGCCTTCTACTTCTACACATCTACCATCTGGAACTCACTCACCCCAAAAATTCGTTCTTTAACTGACATTGGAGAGTATCACTGCAAGCTAGAGACCCACCTGTTCCTGGAACATTTCGGATCTGTCACGCAGTCTCCTACTCCAGCTCCCCATACGTTTATCTTACACCATGTAATAATAATGTATAATAATCTCCCCCACTCCCTGTTTAATGCAATGTTAATATTCTCAGTTTATTCTCTTGTTAAAATTGTTTAACCTGTTAACTACGATCCATGAAAAGTTATATGTGTTCTTGTTCCCTGTCCACCGCTATGACTTGTAGAAGCAGTATAGAAATGTTGCTAAATAAATAAGTATGTTAAAAAGCAGCGGGCCCAGCACAGATCCCTGGGATACTCCACCTTTCTCCATTGAGATAATTGTCCATTTAGCCCTAAATCTCTGTTTTCTATCTTTTAACCTGTTCCTAATCTACAATAGTACACTGCCTCCTATCCCATGACTTTTTTAATTTCTGCAAGAGTCTCTCATGGGCTTTCTGAAAATCCAGATACACTACCTTTATTCTCCACTCTAACATTTTACTTGAGCACAACACCACTTCAACACAAAGGGACATATTTACTGAAGTGTGCTGTTAGTGTGGGTTTAGTGCATTGTACATGCCATACTAACAGCATGCTAATGGGCAGGGTAGGGGAAGAATGCAGGCATTGATTTTCACAGCATAGTTAGCACTGAAGTCTTTGGTCCATGTTAGTATGAGTGCACTTAATACCACCTCACTGGATGGCGTTAAAGGCAATTACGTGCCAGTTAGCGCAGTGCCGCATGGCTGCAATGCATTAATGGCAGGGCGATAGATGGAGATGCCCCCTGAGGTTAGCACAGGCCTTCGCATTAGATTTGTGGCCCAACGTGCTAACTTAGCACACTTTAGCAAACATGCCCCAAAATAAAGCAATTAGTTTCAAATTCATTATTTTCAATTTAATGATTTTTTTTATTTGCAAATACATGGCATTGCAATGGCTCCCAGTGTAGCCAATCTGTATGTGACTAGCTTTAAGGACAGATATCTGGACTTCCGGTGACATCGGCAGACGGAATGGCAGTGCGCGGATAGCGCTCTGCCACTAACCCCATCAAAAGAGCAGGAAAACCCCATAAATGTTAAATTAAGGAACTCCATTAAGAGCAAATAGTGCTGGCGATTCCCCATTGCTTATGGAAGGGAAAGTGGTGTTACGATCCCCCACAGAGCAGTGGTTGTAAAGGGCAACTGGTCAGGGTGGGCCCTGAGAGACGATCCGCAGCGCAGAAAATTTAGCTGAGAGAGAGCCAGCAGCCATAAAGGGAGCACGGTGTGGGCAGGAGGCGGCGGCGCACCGGGTAGGGCTGCTCCACAGACGAAGTGCAAACTCCAGAGTGGCCGCAGCGGAGGATCGGGTGCTGAACGAGGTAGTGGGGAGAGCAAGTGGCACAGCGGAGCAGAAGCCAGCGAGCCTGAGACCACACGCAGTAAAGTTATTCGGGGCCGGCTGCCTGTGTATTGCAGTAGCGCACAGCAGGCAGTGTAAAACAGTCCTCAGGCCCCCTCCCTGGGCTGCTGGTGCTGAGCGGGTAGAGCGGGTCTTCAGGCCCGGAATGGAGTATATGAGCCTTCAGAGGAGGGAAGAGAAGTGAGGGGAGTTGTGGGACTTGTGGTCTTTTTCTGTCGTCATGTTTCTATAGTAGTGGATCCGTGGAATAGTCTCCCAGTGGAGGTGGTGGAGATGAGGACAGTAACTGAATTCAAAAAAGCATGGGACCAACACAGAGGATCTCTAAAGGTAAAAAGTGGACTGTTGTAGTTGTTGTTATGGAAGGACAGACTAGATGGGCCTTGTGGTCTTTTTCTGTCGTCATGTTTCTATGAGTTCCCCTCCTCCAGAGAAAGGAGGACGAAAGTGTGCTTATAGGGAGCCGCAGATGGCAGCACGAAAGTCCGCGGTAGCCCTGAAAGCTTTTTCCTTTAAAAGCCTGGCAGGGTAAAAAGCCACGTGGCCAAGATGGCGGCGGCCAGTGAGGAACAAAGAACCACCGCAGAGGCTGGAGCAATGGGGGGCATGTCAACTGATATCCAAGCCCTGAGAGAGGATTTAAAGGAGTGGTTTGCCTCCATGAAACAGGAGTTGGGTGCGCTGAAGAAAGAGGTACATGGTTGGCTCCAGGAGATGAAAATGGATATGGCATCCATGGGGACCTGACTGGATGAGGTGGAAAATAGGATCGGAGGAGCAAGAGGGCAGGTGGGGCCCTTAAAAGAAGCTAGTGGACTCTATGAATGAGGCGCAGAAGGAATAATGGCAAAAAATAGAGGACCTCGAAAACAGGTCCAGAAGATCTAATATCTGAATCAGGGGCTTGCCTGAAAGCGAAGGAGCGGTGAACTATGTATCCCTGGCATTGGAGTTATGTGGGGCTGCTCTTAAGGCTGCAGACATGGAGGTGGAGGGACTATGTCTTAAGGTGGATAGGGAACATAGAGCATTGGGGCCGAGGAGAGAAAACAAGGTGCGAGATGTAGTAGTATACTTGCACGAATACAGATCCACAGAGCTGGTGATGAGGGCTTCCAGGAAAACGGGCAACATCAAGTGGCAAGGCTCGGAGGTGGAAGTTTTTGCTGATATATCTAGCCTCACTATTAGCCCATGTTCCCTGTAAAGAGTAGTTACTCACCTGTAACAGGTGTTCTCCAGGAGCAGCAGGAATCAGCCCTCACATATGGGTGACGTCGGCGCCGACGGAGCCCCCGTGCGGAGCATTTCCCCAGCTTTCAAAGAAAGCCTTTGGGAATTGCAGCGCGCATGCGCGGTTTCCTTCCCATCCAAGGGTGCCATCTTGCTCAGTCTGATGACATAGCTAAAAGACAGCAAAAATAAATCATATGACTGCAACTCCAAGGGGAGGAGGGAGGGTTGTGAGGACTGATTCCTGCTGCTCCTGGAGAACACCTGTTACAGATAAGTAACTACTCTTTCTCCAGGACCAAGCAGGAAGTTAGTCCTCACATATGGGACTCCCCAGCTTAAGGCTACCGGAGACCCCAAGCCAAAAAAATGAGCTCCCTCTAGCTCGTCAGTACGTAAGGAAGGAATCTTCTCTGAGAATGCCCCCGACCGGTAGCCCAACACCAGGGCCGGAGGGTAGGAGTTACCTAAACCCCAAAGAGATTATGGAGTACTGCCTGTCTGAAAGCACTGTCCCTGCAGGACTCCCTCTCAAGGCAGTAATGGGCCGCAAAAGTCTGGCTTGAAGACCAAGTAGGGGCCTGGCAGATGTCTGCCAACGGAACAGAGCGGAGATGAGCCACTGACGCAGCCTTCGCCCTGACACGATGAGCCGTGACTTGAACCTCCAACGAGAGGCCGGCTGCCCCATAAGCCCAGGCGATACAGTCAGCGACCCATACGGACAAAGTACACTTGGAGACAGGTAACCCCAACTTATTGGGGTCAAAAGAAACGAAGAACTGAACAGCCCTCCGATGCTCCCACGTACGGTCAAGGTAGAAGGATAACGCCCTCCTATAGTCCAGGGTATGCAGGACCATCTCAGCCCGGTTGGCATGCGGCCTGGGAAAGAAGGTCCGAAGAACCACCTCCTGATTGAGGTGAAAAGGGGAGACAACCTTAGGGAGAAACTTCGGGTGAGTCCGTAAGACTACCCTATTCCTGTAGAACCTAGTGTAAGGGGGATCAGACACTAGTGCCTGAAGTTCACTTACTCGCCTAGCAGAGGTAAGAGCTACCAGAAACAAGGTTTTCCAGGAGAGGAAACGGAGAGGGCAGGTAGCCATAGGTTCAAATGGCGGACAAGTAATCTGCTGTAAGACCACATTCAGATCCCACTCAGGGGCTGTTGGACGTAAAGGAGGCTTAAGCAGGAGGAGGCCTCTGAGAAAACGAGCCACCAAAGGGTGGTTGGAAAGAGGCCTTCCGTCCACCGGCGAGTGGTGCCCTGAGAGAGTACTGAGGTGAACCCTGACAGAGTTGGACTTAAGGCCTAGATTGGAGAGGTAAAGCAAATATTGCAATACTACCGTTATCAAGCACGAGAAGGGATTCTCGCTGTGCTGAGCACACCATGCGGAGAATCTACGCCACTTAAGAGCGTAGGATTTCCTGATGGATTGCCGTCTAGAGGCTAAGACTACGTCTTCCACCTCTTGAGGCAGCAGTAGGGGAGCCAGGACTACCCTTTCAGCAGCCAGGCCATCAGATGAAGGGACTGGAGGTTGGGGTGCAAGAGAGATCCCTGTTCTTGAGACAGGAGATCGTGTTGAATCCCAAGAGGAAGAGGAGTCTCCGCCGCCAGTTGCAGCAGAAGTGGGAACCACGGTTGCCTCGGCCACCTGGGGGCTATCAGAATCATTGAGGCCCTGTCCTTGAGGACTTTGAACAGTGTTCGGGACACTAGTGGCGTGGGAGGAAACACATACAGTAGGCCTTGGGACCACGGAATCAGAAACGCATCCGCTGCTACTCTGAGAGGATGCGGTTGTCTGGAACAGAATCTCGGGAGTTGCCGGTTCAGAGGACTGGCGAAAAGATCCATGGTGGGGAGGCCCCACCAGAGAAAGATCTGCTGAACCACCAATGGATTCAATCTCCATTCGTGTGGTTGCAGGATCCTGCTCAGTCTGTCCGCCAGGTAATTTTCTTGACCTGGGAGGTAGACAGCCTTGAGGAGGATTCCGTGATTGACGGCCCAAGAGCACAGCCGTTGTGCCTCCTGACAGAGAAGGAAGGAGCCTGTGCCTCCTTGTTTGTTCACGTAGAACATGGCAACTTGATTGTCCGTCTGGACCAGTACAGACTGGTGAGAGGTGAGGTGGGAGAAGGCGCTCAAAGCTAGGCGTATCGCCCGTAGCTCCAGGAAGTTTATCTGCTGAGCAGCCTCCCAAGGGGTCCAGAGACCCTGAGTACAGGCCCCTTGGCAATGTGCTCCCCAACCTAGAAGAGAAGCATCTGTCGTCAGCACTTGAGAATGCGGAGGGAATTGAAAAACCACTCCGAGTACCAGATTCGGAAGATGAAGCCACCATTGCAGAGAGGAGACGAGCAGGGTGGATATTCTTACTGAGTCTGCAAGGCTCCCTGTGGCTTGATGTCACTGAGTTCGAAGGCTCCACTGAGCAGGCCACATGTGCAGGCGGGCATTGGGGGTTACATGAACCGTGGAAGCCATATGGCCGAGAAGTCTCAGGAATTGCCTGGCGGAGACCAAGGAATTGCTGCGAAACTGCCTGGCTAGATCCATTAATCTGTGGACTCTGTCCACTGGCAGAAAAGCCTTCGCCTGAAGAGTGTCCAGCCTTGCTCCTATGAATTCTAAGTTCTGGGACGGGAGCAAAGTGGACTTTGCAAAGTTTATGACAAACCCCAAGTGCTGAAGCAGAGCCACAGTGCGAAGGGTGGCTTGACTGGCCTCCTGGGAAGACTGGCCCCTTATGAGCCAGTCGTCCAGGTATGGAAACACAAAAAGACCTTGAAGCCTCAGGTAGGCCGCCACCACCGCCAGGCACTTGGTGAACACCCTGGGAGCGGAGGTTAGGCCAAAGGGTAGTACTCTGTACTGGTAGTGGTTTCCCCCCACAACAAATCTGAGATATTGTCTGTGGTCTGGATGAATACGGATTTGAGTATAAGCATCCTTTAGATCTAAGGAGCATAGCCAATCTCCCTGCTGGAGGTAGGGCAGCAGGATTCCAAGGGTAAGCATCTTGAACGTTTCCCTCTCCAGGAACTTGTTGAGGTTGCGCAAGTCTAGGATGGGTCTGAGGTCTCCTGTTCTTTTTGGTACCAGAAAGTACCTGGAATAAAAGCCGTGACCTCTCAGGTGGTGGGGCACCGGTTCCACAGCCTGTTCCTTTAGCAGACTTGCTAACTCCTGAAGGAGTAGGTCCCTGTGCAGAGGGAGTCTTGGAGGCTCCCCTGGAAAATAGGAGGGAAGTACCTGGTGAAAATGGAGAAGATAGCCCTTTTGGACTATATGGAGCACCCAGGTATCTGATGTGATGGCTGACCACCTGTGGGCAAAGTGGGCCAGTCGGCCTCCTGTGCTGATGTGAGCCAGCGGAGGAGAAGAGGCTATTCCTTCTGAGTCAAAAACCCCCTCCCTGCTGAGCAGGGGCCGGTGTTGGTGGCTTGGGGGCCTTCTGCCTACGGGGCCCATGACCCTGCCCCTTGGCCTGCTGACCCTGTTGGGGGGCTGCAGAGGCCTGATAATGAGGGTATTGTTTATAGGCAGATGACTTCCTCGGGTAAAAGGTCTTTTTTCCCGAGCCCTTCTTTTTCTGAGAAGGGGCAGAGGTTTTTCTGGACAGCCTAGTCTGGGTCAGAGTCTTGGTCTCGAATTCTGCAGCCTTTTCAACCATGGGCTTGCCAAAGAGGTTTTCACCTCGGCAGGGGACATCGACCAACTTGTCCTGTACCCATGGCTCGAGGTCGGATGACTGTAGCCAAGCCTGTCGGCGGGCACCGATGCCGGCCCCGGCTACTCGGGCCGAAGCCTCGAAGCCATTGTAGGCTGCTCGAGAGATAAACTTTGAGCACTCTCGAATACCAGTGGACAAGGCCTGGAACCTCTGCAAAGGTTCCTCGGAGAGACCAGCAGAGAACCCGGCAATCTCCTTTGCCAGGTCTCGGAGATACATGCCCATGTAGAGCTGGTATGTCTGGACACGGCAAGCAAGCAGAGCCCTGGAAGCACTTCTTACCAAGGGCCTCCAGGTTCCGGGCCTCCCGGCCGGGAGGCACCAGGGAGTGCATCTTCTGACTTTTCAGTCGATGCATGGCCGATTCCACAACCATGGAGTGGTGCGGTAATTGTGCCTTTTGGAACCCGGGGCTCTTGCGGACTCGATAGATAGAATCGACCCGCTTGCTTAACACCGGCGTCGAAGCCGGGGTCTCCAACATGCGGAAGAGCAGCCGCTCCAGCATCGGAGGAACCGGTACAGTAAAGGCCTCCTTCGGGGGAGAGTCATACTGGAGGGCTTCGAGCTCCTTGGCTCGAGGCTCCTCCTCGGGATCCGCGGGGAATGCCAAGGCCTTGGCCATATCCCGCACGAAGTCCGAGAACCGGGTATCCTCCGGTGGGGATCGTCTCCGAGGTTCGGACTCCGGCGAGTCCGATGGGACACACCGAGTCCGATAGGTGTCGGGTGACTCTTCGTCCTCCGTCTCCCAGCCCGACTCCTCGGAGGAGATATTGAGCGGCTCCGGTCGGGCGGGCACCGATGCCCTTCGCCCCGACGCCGAGGGTACCGGCGTCGACGACCTCGGTCCCGAACGGGAGGCCGAGGGAGACTGTGGCCGAGGATCGACTCGAGCCTGCATGGACTCGAGGATCGGCTCGGCCTCCGGGGTCGACTTGGACTTCGATGTCCTGGTGGTCGGGGCAGATGCACCGGTGAGACCGGCGATCAATGCCCGCTGCTGTTCCATGAAGGCAGCGAGGCTGCTCTCCAAGGCCGTCAACCTGAGTCCGAGCTCAGGAGACCCAGCAGCCCCCGAGGACTACAGCACTCACGTGTCCAGGAGACTCCATCTCGATACAAGGTTGCTTGGCAGGCCTCTCCGACTCCGAAGACCTGGGACGGCTATCGGGGCTATGCGACCTGGTCCTCGAGGAACCAGAAGCGTCCACCGATGCTGCCCTCACGGGTTTCTTCTTCCTGCGCTGTTCCCGCGAAGGAGACCCCCGCTCAGAGGAACCTCGACGATGCTCGGGGCCGGAGTCCCGAGACGTCAAGGCCTCTGACGAGGTCCGGACCCGTCCAGACGCGGAGTCAGAGAAGATCCTATCCTTCTGGTGCTGCCGACTCCTCAACGCCTTCGAGGACATTTTGCCACACGGACCACAGATCATCGGGTCATGATCGGGTCCGAGGCAGCGGAGGCAGCAGTCATGTGTGTCGGTAAGAGACATAAGTTTCTTACACCGATCACACTTTTTAAACCCGCTGGCAGCCATCGGGGGAAAAAGGGCCCCTGCGAGGTCAAAAGACAGGGCTGCCAGTGAAAAAAGAAAAATGGCGCGAACGCTAGTCACGAAGGACAAAAACCGAAAAAGAGAGAGTGGGCTCGATACTGGCGTATCAGGCCCAGGCGGGAAAAGGATCCGGCATCGAACCGAAGGAGAAGAACAAAAAACAGGGAAATCAACTTTTTCCTCGGTGAAAAACGAACTACGTCCGTCGGGCTCCGCGAAAAAAAAAAGACTGAGCAAGACGGCACCCTTGGACGGGAAGGGGACCGCGCATGCGCGCTGCAATTCCCAAAGGCTTTCTTTGAAAGCTGGGGAAATGCTCCGCACGGGGGCTCCGTCGGCGCCGACATCACCCATATGTGAGGGCTGACTTCCTGCTTGGTCCTGGAGAAAATAGTTATCTCCAAGTTATAATGCCCTGTTTGATGTAATTTCAGTTTGTTCAATGTAAACCGCACTGATGCAGAATAGCACGGTATATAAGAGAATGTAAATAAATAAAAAACGCTGAGCCCATCAAGTGGTGACCAGGAGGCTGCGAGAGGAGAATGTGCACTATAGATGGCTTTTCCCCGTAGGCCTGCAGTTCACCATTAATACAAAGACGACAGCTCACTCGGTGGAGGCAGCAATACTGGGTATGAAACAAGCCGGCTGGACTGAGTTGCCTGTGCAGGAGAGGAGCAATCTGGATCAGCAGGAGAAGGGCAGACGAGAGAGAGAACCTCAGCACCAGTGGAGCAGATCACCTGGAGGGGAAAAGAGTTTGAGATGCCAGAGAATGATGAAATGAACACTGGATGTGGCTAGGCTGTAAAATGTGATGTTGTTACACTGGGGGTGAAATTGGATAAAGGGGGAATGCTTAGCGGGTAAAGATTTATGGGTTTAAAGGAGAATTAATAAGGTATGATGAGGAGAAGGGGTAGAGGACAGAAATGGGAGCCCAATTAGCCATGTTGGCGGGGGTTTCCAAGAGGGAGGAATGGGTGGGGGGGTAGTCTGTAGTTACCTGAAGGGGTTCCACTGGCACCGGTAGAGGCTAGGGGAGGTGGGGGGGGGGGGAGGGGAGGTGAGGGGTTTATGGGGTAGGGGAGGAGGGGGTAGGGAGGGAGGGTTTTTCACTGATTAAGGGTGTGCGAAGCAGGGGGAGAGGTGGAAAGATACATGCCTGAGATAGAGTAGTTACTCACCTGTAACAGGTGTTCTCCAGGAGCAGCAGGAATCAGTCCTCACATATGGGTGACGTCGGCGCCGACGGAGCTCCCATGCGGAGCATTTCCCCAGCTTTCAAAGAAAGCCTTTGGGAATGCAGGTACCCATGCGCGGTCCCCTTCCTGCCCAAAGGTGCCATCTTGCTCAGTCCAATGACATAGCTAAAAGACAGCATGAAAAAGAAATGAACTATATACAACTGCAACTCCAAGGGGAGGAGGGAGGGTCGAGAGGACTGATTCCTGCTGCTCCTGGAGAACACCTGTTATAGGTGAGTAACTACTCTTTCTCCAGGACCCAGCAGGAAGTCAGTCCTCACATATGGGTGACTCCCTAGCTCTGGGCTACCAGGAACCCAGGCTGAAAAACAGAGCTCCCTCTAGAGCTTCATCAACTGTGAGAGCATCTTCTTGGAGACCACACCTGAATGGTAGCCCAACACCAGGGCCGGAGGGTAGAAGTTGCCTAAACCTCAAAGAGATTACGGAGTACTGCCTGCCCGAAAGCACTGTCCCTACGAGACCCCCTCTCGAGGCAGTAGTGGTCCGCAAAAGTCTGGCTTGAAGACCAAGTAGCGGCCCGGCAGATGTCTGCCAACGGAACAGAACGGAAGTGAGCTACTGATGCGGCCTTCGCCCTGACCCGGTGGGCCGTGACTCGACCCTCCAGGGAGAGGCCGGCTGCCCTGTACGCCCAGGCGATACAGTCTGCCACCCAGATGGACAACGTACGCTTAGAGACAGGCAACCCCAATTTATTAGGGTCAAAGGAAATGAAGAGCTGAGAAGCCCTTCTATGCCCCTGCGTACGTTCTAGGTAAAAGGACAGCGCCCTTCTACAATCCAGGGTATGCAAGACAGTTTCGTCCCTACTGGCGTGCGGCCTTGGAAAGAATGTCGGAAGTACCACCTCCTGGTTGAGGTGGAAGGAGGTCACCACCTTGGGGAGGAACTTAGGATGAGTCCTCAAGACTACCCTGTTCTTATAGAACCTGGTATACGGCCTATAGGAGACCAGGGCCTGAAGCTCACTCACATGCCTAGCCGAGGTGAGTGCCACAAGAAACAACACCTTCCAGGATAGGAAACAGAAGTGGCAGGTAGCCATCAGCTCAAAAGGTGGGCGAGTCAGTTGCTGCAAGACCACATTGAGATCCCACTCAGTGGCCGGTGGACGAATAGGAGGCTTGAACAGAAGCAGGCCTCTGAGGAAGCGAGACACCAGCGGGTGGCCCGAGAGGGATTGTCCATCCACTGGCGAGTGGTGAGCTGAGAGGGCACTGAGGTGGACCCGGACAGAGTTGGACTGAAGTCCCAGGTTGGACAGGTGGAGCAGGTATTGCAGTACCACCGGAACCGAGCAGGAGAAGGGATCCTCCTGCTGTTGAGAACACCAAATGGAAAACCTACGCCACTTCAGAGCATAGGCCTTCCGAGTGGAATGCTTCCTGGAGGCCAACACCACCTCTTCAACCTCCTTTGGTAGGAGCAAAGGAGCAAGGACTAGCCTTTCAGCAGCCAGGCCATCAAATTGAGGGATTTGAGGTTGGGATGCAAGAGGGACCCCCTGATCCTGAGTCAGAAGGTCGGGTTGCAGCCCCAGAGGAAGTGGAGCATCCACCGCCAACTGCAGAAGAAGAGGGAACCACGGCTGCCTGGGCCACCTGGGGGCTATCAGGATCACTGTGTCTCGGTCCTGCTGGGTTTTGAATAGAGTCCGGGCCACCAGAGGTGTGGGAGGAAAAGCATACAGCAGGCCTTCTGACCAGGGGATCAGGAATGCATCTGCCACTGCCCTCAGAGGATGCGGTTGTCTGGAACAGAACTTGGGTAGTTGCTTGTTCAGCGGACTGGCAAAAAGATCCATGGTTGGAAGTCCCCACTTCAGAAAGATCTGTTGGACCACCCGAGGATCCAACTGCCACTCGTGAGGCTGCAGGAGTCTGCTTAGCCTCTCCGCCAGGTAGTTTTCTTGGCCTGGGAGGTAGACCGCCCTGAGGGTCATGCACTGATTGATAGCCCAGGAGAAGAGAGCTTGTGCTTCCTGGCACAGGAGTCGGGATCCTGTGCCTCCCTGCTTGTTCACGTAGAACATAGCCACCTGGTTGTCCGTCTGAACTAGGACAGACTGGTGAGAGAGGATCTGAGAGAAAGTCCGTAAGGCTAGTCGAATGGCTCTTAATTCCAACAGGTTGATCTGCTGGGCGGCCTCCCATGGAGACCACAGGCCTTGGGTGCAGGTCCCCTGGCAATGTGCCCCCCAGCCTTGCAGGGAAGCATCGGTTGTCAGTACCCGAGTGTGTGGGGAGGCTCGAAAAGGAACTTCCCCAACCAGGTTTGGGAGATGCCTCCACCAGCGTAGGGAGTCCACCAAGGGTTTGGACACCTTTATCCTGTCTGACAACTTCCCTGTGGCCTGTACCCACTGTGCCCTGAGGCACCACTAAGCCGGCTGCATGTGAAGATGGGCATTTCGGGTGACATGCACTGTGGAAGCCATATGACCTAAGAGCCGGAGGAAGTTTCTGGCAGAGACCAGAGAGTTCACCTGAAACTGGCCGGCCAACTTCATCAGCCTTTGAGCTCTGTCCACAGGCAAATAGGCCTTTGCATGGACAGTATCCAACCTCGCCCCTATGAACTCCACGTCCTGTGAGGGGACTAAAGTGGACTTTGGGAAGTTTATAACGAACCCCAGGTGCTGAAGCAGGGATATGGTTCTGAAGGTGGCCTGCCTGTCCTCTTGTGGAGACTGGCCCCTGATAAGCCAGTCGTCCAAGTAAGGGAACACAAAGATTCCCTGGTTCCTGAGGTAGGCCGCAACCACCGCCAGGCACTTTGTAAAAACCCTGGGGGTGGAGGTGAGGCCAAAGGGAAGCACTCTGTACTGGAAGTGGTTCCCTCCCACCACAAATCTGAGGTATTGCCTGTGACTTGGATGGATGAGGATGTGAGTATAAGCATCCTTCAGGTCTAAGGAGCATAGCCAATCTCCCTGCTGGAGGTAGGGCAGCAAGATTCCAAGGGTAAGCATCTTGAACTTTTCCCTCTCCAGAAACTTGTTCAGATTTCTCAGGTCTAGGATGGGTCTGAGGCCTCCTGTTCTTTTTGGTACTAGGAAGTACCTCGAGTAGAAGCCTTGCCCTTCAAGGTGGTGAGGCACCGGTTCCACCACCTGGTCCTGTAGCAGACCTTCCAACTCCTGAAGGAGTAAGTTTCTGTGCAGAGGGGGTCTTGCAGACTCCCCTGGAAAGTAGGAGAGGGGTATCTGGGTAAAGTGGAGCAGATAGCCCCTCTCGATGATGCTTAACACCCAAGTATCCCCTGTGATGGCTGGCCACCTGTCTGCATACAGGGTCAGCTGACCTCCTGTGCCCTGGAGAGGAGGAGAGGCTATGCTGGCATAGTCAAAAAACCCCTCCCTGCTGAGCAGGAGCCGGAGTAGGAGGCTTGGGAGCCCTTCTGCCTACGGGGCCCATGACCCTGCCCCTTGGCCTGCTGGCCCTGTTGGGGAGCTACAGAGGCCTGGTAGTGAGGGTAGGTTTTGTAGGCAGTGGTCCTCCTCAGATAAAAGGTCTTTTTCCCCGAGCCCTTCTACTTCTGAGAAGGGGCAGAGGTTTTCCTGGACAGCCTTGTCCGGGTAAGAGTCTTGGTCTCGGGTTCGGCAGCCTTTTCCGCCATAGGCTTGCCGAAGAGGTTTTCACCTTGACAGGGGACATCGACCAACTTGTCCTGTACCCATGGCTCGAGGTCCGAGGATTGTAGCCAGGCCTGGCGGCATGCACCGATACCGGCCCCTGCTACTTGGGCCGAAGCCGCAAATCCATCATAGGCTGCTCGAGAGATAAATTTCGAGCACTCTCACATACCAGAAGACAAGGCCTTGAACCTCTGCAAGGGTTCCTCGGACAGACCAGCAGAGAACCTGGCAATCTCCTTTGCCAAGTCTCGAAGGTACATGCCCATGTACAGCTGGTAGGTCTGGACGCGGCAAGCAAGCATAGAGCCCTGGAAGCACTTTCAACCGAGGGCATTCAGGTTCCGGGCTTCCCTGCCGGAAGGCACTAAGGAGTGCATCTTCTGACTCTTCAGGCAATGCATGGCCGATTCCACAACCATGGAGTGGTGCGGTAGCTGTGCCTTTTGGAACCTGGGGCTCTTGCGGACTTGATAGGTGGAATCAACCCACTTGCTTAGAACCGGCATCGAGGGCAACGCCTTCCACATGCGGAAGAGCAACCGCTCCAGCATCGGAGGAACCGGTAGAGTAAAGGCCTCCTTGGGAGGAGAGTCATACTGCAGGGCCTCGAGCTCCTCGGCTCCTCCTCGGGGTCTGCCGGGAAGGCCAAGGCTTTGGCCATGTCCCGCATGAAATCCGAGAACCGGGTATCCTCCGGGGGGGACCTTATCCGAGGCTCGGATCCCGGTGAGTCCGAAGGGATGCACCGAGTTCAGAAGGTGTCAGGGGACTCCTCTTTCTCAGTCTCCCACGCCGATTCCTCCGAGGAGGAATCGAGTGGCTCCGAGTGGGTGGGCACCGATGCCATCCGCCTCGACGCCAAGGGTACTGGCGTCGATGACATCGGTCCCGAACGGGAGGCCGAGGGTGACCTCGGCCGAGGATCGACTCGAGTTCGCATGGTCTCGAGGATTGGCTCGGCCTCCGGGGTCGACTTGGACATCGAGGTCCCGGTGGTCGGGGCAGATGCACCGGTGAGACCGGCGATCAGCACCCGCTGCTGCTCCATGAAGGCAGACAATCTGCTCTCCAAGGCCGTCAACCTGAGTCCAAGCTCAGGAGACCCAGCAGCCTCCGACTTGGGCTCAGACAGCGTCGGGCCTGACATCAGCTCCCCCAGAGGAGAGTCCACGAGGACTACAGTACTCACGTGACTCGGGGCCTCCAACTCTTCACGAGGATGCTTTGCAGGCCTCTCCGACTCCGAAGACCCAGGATGGCGATCGGGGCTATGCGACCTGGCCCTCGAGAGGCCAAGAGCGTCCACCGATGCCGCCCTCATGGGTTTCTTCTTCCTTCGGTGCTCCCTCGCTGGGGACTCCCTCTCAGAGGAGCCCCGACGATGCTCGGGGTCAGACTCCCGAGACGTCGAGGCCTCTGACAAAGTTCAGACCCGTCCAGATGCAGAATCGGAGAAGATCCTCTCACGCTGGTGCTGACGGCTCCGCAATGCCTTCGAGGACATTTTGCCACTGGGACTACAGACCTTAGGATCGTGGTCAGGCCCCAGGCACCAGAGGCAGCAGTCATGTGTGTCAGTGAGAGACATCAGTTTCTTGCACCGATCACACTTTTTAAAGCCACTGGCAGCCATCGGGGGAAAAAGGGCCCCTGCAAGATCAAAAAATCAGGCTGCCAGGGAAAAGAAAAATTGGCGCAAACGCAGTCACTAAGGACAAAAACCGAAAAAAAGAGATCCAGGCTCGGAACCAGTGTACCGAGTCCAGGCAGGAAAGGGAACCGATGTCGAACCGAAGAAAAAATTAGTCTCAACGCAGGAAAATCCACTTTTTCCACGGGTGACAAGGACACACGTCTGTAGGGCTCCGCGGAAAAAAGAAGACTGAGCAAGATGGCACCTTTGGGCGGGAAGGGGACCGTGCATGCGTGCCTGCATTCCCAAAGGCTTTCTTTGAAAGCTGGGGAAATGCTCTGCATGGGGGCTCAGTCGGCGCCGATGTCACCCATATGTGAGGACTGGCTTCCTGCTTGGTCCTGGAGAATAATATAATGACTATGAATGTTTGAGACCTTAATTCCTTTCATGAGACTATATCTCTTAATTCCTTTCATGAGACAATATCTCATGAAATAGTGTATACGTCTGCAAGGGGACATTGTTTTTCTACAGGAGACTCACCTTGTGACAAAAGATGAAAACCGAGTGAGTTATCCCCACTACCCCCAGAAATTATTCGCGTCAAATAAGATAGAAAAAAAGAAGGGTGGGCTGGGCATATTACTATCGGCACGGGTTAAGGGGCAAGTGGGGGATGTAATTAGGGATAGAATAGGGAGGTTTGTTATTGTGAAATTAAAATGGGACCAGAAGATGTATACTTTGGTGTGTGTCTATGCCCCGAATACTAAACAGGCTCAGTTCTTTAGGGAACTTCACAGTAAGCTAATGGGGGTGGCAGATGGATGTGTAATTATGAGGGGAGATTTCAATGTGACACTGGACCCCCGCATGGGTACATCTAAAGGGGAATCATCTACAGCTAAGCAACATAGGAGATGTTTGAAGAGCCTGATCATGGAGGTGGGTCTGGTGGACTTATGGAGGGAAGTAAACAGAGGGCAGAGGGATTACTCCTTTTCTGCAGTGTACGAGGTGTATTCCCAAATAGCTATGATATTTGTGGATCGTACCCTGGTATCAGCTGTAAGGAAGTGTGAAATTAGAGAACACACTTCATCTGACATGTGCTCTCCAACTAGGGGGTTTCAGAACCAATAAGGGGTGGTGGAAATTAAACGAAACCCTATTGGAAGATAAGGATGTGGTGCAACTGATAACAGAGGATATAAAGGAATACATTATGTTAAAAGATGTGGGGGAATGCTCAGCGGGAATGGTATGGGACTGTTTAAAGGCAGTAGTAAGGGGTAAACTTATTGCAGGGGGGGCGCATCGGAAACGGATGAAGTTGCGGCAGCAAGAATCCCTGTTAAGTAGGATTGGGGAGGTGGAGGATCAATTAAAAAAAAGACCCACAGCATGCTCAGTTAAAACAGGAAATACGGAGGTTAAAGGGGGACTTAAGTGAACTGCACATGCAAGACATTAGGTGTAAACTCAATTTGTTGAAAAAGAGGAGTTTTGAATTTAGCAACAAGGCTGGGAGGATGTTAGCACGGAAGGTCCATAAATTGAGGGCAAGGAACACAATAGTCAGCATTAAGGACACAAAGGGGGAAGCTTTATGGGCAGGGAACGATATTGAGGAGAGATTTATCCAATTTTATCAGCAACTATATACTCCGGAGCAGCCGGCTGAGGAGAGGGATATACAGGCATACCTGGGTATGACCCAGCTCCCTAAACTTACAGAGGGTGAGGCGGAGGAATTGTCGGAGCCAATTAGAGAGCAAGAGGTGCTGGCAGTGATCAAAGGGTTACAGAAGCACAAAACCCCGGGGTTAGATGGATTTATGAACCAATTCTATAAGGATTTTGCAGGTGATTTAGTGGGGCCGCTGGTGCGAATGTATAACTCCTTCAGTAGTGAGGGAGAGATACCACCCTCAATGCGTATGGCGGGTATTAGTATTTTGCCTGAGGAGGGGAAAGACCCCGCAGAGTGTGGTTCATACTGGCCTATCTCATTGCTGGGGGGGGGGGACTTCAAAATCTTCATTAGAATCATGGCAAATCCGTTGGGACCGTTCTTGGGGAAATTAATACATCCTAAACAGTCAGGGTTTGTTCCGGGCCGGTACACATTGGATAATATCCGGAGGGCCTTAAATGTAATATGGGGGGGGGGGGAGAGAGGGGGAAAGAGATAGCATTATTGGCGGTAGAGGCTGAAAAAGCCTTTGATAGGGTGAATTGGGGTTTTCTATTCTATTCTATTCTGCACTTGGTTTGCAGCTTGTCGTGCTGTGAGGGCTTGCGTGCATCAGTGATGCTGAGAGCTAAACTATCGGTAGTTTAACTACTGGCAGGGTCTCCCAAGATGGACAGGTCTCAGCTGAGGTGCCAGACCAAGACAAACCACCCATCTGGGCAGCAGCAGAATGGGATAGTGTTGACGGCGGAGGATCACATTTTTGTGACAACAGCAACACCACCAAACTTAACTACTAGTATGCAAACTCAAGCTAAAGTTGAAAAAGAGCAAACCACTCATGAATGCAGCAAAATATGACCTTGAGAATATACCATTGGAATTTAAAGACTGCCTGCAAAATTGATTTGCTGCTTTAGATACAAATGACAGAGCTCCGGAAGAGTTATGGAATGACATCAAAAAGGTTGTGTTGGAAGAAAGCGAGAAGTCTCTACAAAAGGTGAAAAAGCAAAAACGGCCAAAATGGATGACGGAAGAAACTCTGAAAATTGCCCAGAAACGCAGAGAAGCTAAAGCCAGAGGAGAAAGAAAGACAATCACAGAACTCAACAGAGATTTCCAACGTGCAGCAAGACAGGACAAGGAAAAGTACTACGACGACGCTTGCAAGGAAACAGAAGCAAAAACTATTAGAGGAAGAACAAGATCGGCTTTCCTAAAGCTACGAGAGTTAAAGAAAAAGTTCCAGCCTCGAACTGGAATGTTACAAGATGTTCAAGGTTCTATGTTGAATGATGCTGAGAAGATCAAGAAAAGGTGGAAGGAAAATACAGAGTTTTTATATGATAAAGATCAAGTGGACCAACAGCCGTTTCAACTTGTACCTTATGATCGGGAACCATTGGTGATGAAAGAAGAAGTTGAAGCAGCATTGAAAGCCTTATCAAAGAACAAAGCACCAGGCATTGATGGCATTCCTATAGAAGTATTGCAGCAATCTGATGCAGCTGTTACCATACTTACAAGGCTCTGCCAAGAAATATGGAAGACAACATCATGGCCAACTGACTGGAAAAGATCTGTGTTTATACCAATACTAAAGAAAGGTGATCCAACTGACTGTGGAAATTATCGAACAATCGCTCTGATCCCACATGCCAGCAAGATTCTACTGAAGATTATTCAAAAGAGACTACAACCATACCTGGAACAAGAACTACCTGAAGTGCAAGCAGGGTTCAGGAAAGGGCGAGGAACGAGAGACATCATTGCGGATGTGAGATGGATCCTTGAAAAGACTAAAGAATACCAAAAGGATATCTATTTGTGCTTTATCGACTATAGCAAGGCTTTTGACTGTGTAAACAATGAGAAACTCTGGGCCACATTAAGAAGCATGGGTATACCAGAACACCTGATTGTTCTCTTGCGCAATCTGTACATTGATCAAGCAGCAACAGTTCAAACGGAACAAGGAGAAACAGAATGGTTTAAAATAAGCAAAGGTGTAAGACAAGGCTGCATACTTTCCCCCTACCTGTTTAATTTATATGCAGAACAAATCATCAGAGAAGCAGGATTGTATGAAGACAACAGAGGTGTGAAGATTGGTGGAAGACTCATCAACAACCTTCGCTATGCCGATGATACTACATTACTGGCTGAAAGTGAAGATGATCTGAAACATTTGCTTCTCACAATCAAAGAACATAGTCTCAAAATGGGCCTGCACCTTAATGTAAAGAAGACAAAGATCATGACAACTGGCATAATCAACAGGTTAATCGTTGGAGAAGAAATTGAAATTGTGAACAACTTTAACCTACTTGGATCAACTATCAATAAAGAAGCAACAAGCAGTCAAGAAATCAGATGACGCATTGCTCTTGGCAGAACGGCTATGAAAGACCTAGATAAGATTCTCAAGAGCAGAGATGTCAGACAGACAGGAAGAAAATTGATGCCTTTGAATTATGGTGCTGGCGGCGAATACTGTGTATACCATGGACTGCCCGAAAAACAAACCAGTCGGTACTAGAGGAGATCAAACCTAAGCTTTCTTTAGAAGCTCAGATGACAAGCCTTCGACTTTCATACTTTGGACACATCATGCGAAGAGAGAGATCATTAGAGAAAGACATCATGCTTGGCAAGATAGAAGGTCAACGCAAAAGAGGAAGGCCAGCAATGAGATGGATCGATACAATAACAGCAGCTACGGGTACCAGTCTGTCAACAATGAGCCGCCTGACTGAAGACCGAACACAATTTAGGATAGCTATCCAGAGGGTCGCCATGAGTCGACTCCGACTCGACGGCACTTAACAACAACATTCGGAGTGCTTAAAAAAAGTGGTATACAGGGGAATTTTCTGAGCTGGGTCCAGAGTATCTATCAAAGGCCAATGGCTTGTTCAAAAATAAACGGTAATATATCACGGGGGTTTGAATTGTTTCGGGGCATGCAACAGGGGTGTCCATTGTCACCCCTGTTATTTATTCTGTCATTGGAACCAATGGCGCAAAAGATACGGGATCGGGGGGATATAGCAGGGGTGATGGGGGGCCAGAGCGTACATACGATCTCGCTGTTCGCGGATGATGTGTTATTTTTTCTTTCGGATCTGAAGAGGTCTCTGGGGGCCATTCAAGAAGAACTTAGAGAGTATGGTGAAGTGTCGGGCTTCCGTATGAACGCCACTAAATCTGAAATATTGAACTTAACCATAAAAAAAGAGGAAGAGATTCAACTGCGGCGGAATTTTCCTTTCAGATGGGCAGATAATGGTATTTGCTACCTGGGAGTACAGATAACAGCCACTAGGGACAGTGGCGCTGGTGCTTGCTGTTGAACCAGACAGCGCATATGAGAACCATTGCAGTGATACCAGAGTGCCGATTTACAATACTCCCCTGATGAAACCAAAGTGGTGAAACGCGTGATACAGCGCATGAATAAGCGTCGGGATTCTACTACACAGATAAGCACTGGTTCACTCTATAGATATAAAAGCTTGCTAAAGAAGATAACGTATTGAAGTAGATAAAAAAATTTTTTCATAAAAAATAACTACTGGCTATGAGTTCAAGAATGAGGTCATTGATGTGCATTTAGGCATCAGTCCATTGAAAAAATCTTAAACAATGGCAGCCTATGGGTTTCTGAGACCTCTTTAGCCACGAGTTCAAGTACGATACAATATACACTTTTCTTTTTTTCTTTTATTTGTTTAAACCATTTCACAAACAGCAGCAAAATTGGATCCACTACAAAGTGTAGATGGAGGAACAGGATACATAATACATGTGTATGCCTACTACAATAAAAACAACCAGATAACTGAAACAAAAATGAAATTAATATTAAAAGTGAGGGGCATTCCAATCTAGCCGCGCACCAACCTATCTTATGGCAGTTAACACTCTTGTGTTCCCATTACTGGTTTGTTAACCAGGCAACCAGTATTGTCCCATCGGGGATGAGGGGCGCCTAACTTCAAGTAAACGTTAACAGGCTCCCATTTGACGAGCATCCTAGCCAGGCCAGGTCTTTTATTCACATAGAATTCCCTCATATAACTTGTGTTGGCAAACTAAGTTCCACCAGTGGTTGCTGCTCACCTTCTCAAAGTTCTTCCAATTGATTAGGATAACCTTAATGGCTATGCTAATCAGGACGTCTAGGAGCCGGGATTCTTGCTGATCAAGCACAAGACCTACCATCGTGGATTTGTAGATAATTATCTGATAAGATAAGGGAATGATAAAACCAAGAATCTTGGATATTCTACCCAGCACCTTCTTCCAATAGTCCTGGAGGTATACACAATAGTACAACATGTGTGACAGAGTTCCCATCTCTACTTTACAGGACCAACATCTATTTCCGGCTTGTGGTGCCCATTTCATTATCTTGACGGGAGTCAGGTAAGCTCTATGTGACAGAAAAAACAGCGACTGCGTTAAAGATGCTGCTCTAGATACTCGTGTGAGAGTCCAAAAGGCGTCCCACTCCTCCTGTTGTGTATAATTCCCTGCTTCTTTTGACCAAGCTGATTGCACGCTGTAACACTTCTTATTGGTGCCCGTCTGAAACAAGTTTAGAAATTTGGAAAGGATTCGGGAGTCCTGCTGCAGCTCACAGAATTTTTGGAGTAAGGGCCATCCAGGTTTCAGTAGCACCGGGGAAACCCCGGCCTTGTTCAGGCAACTACGGAGTTGGCACCATTGGAAAAAACACGTCTTGGGTAGGCCAAATTCAGCAACCAACGTTTCAAAAGTTTTGAATGAGGGACCGTGTATGAGCTGTCCAAGAACAGTGATCACACAGCTCGCCCACTTCTTCCATAGGAATGGTCTACCCCCTATAAGGATATCTCGATTCAACCAGAGTGGGGTCTGCATGGCAAGATCTTCACCCCCTTCAATGTACGATGACACCATCCGACAGGCATGTTGGGTCGCCGTGATAACCGCATTTCGCCGCCTGTTTACGGTGCCAATCATCATACTCATGTCGGTTAAATCATTCATGGCTGCTTCAACTCGCCGCCATCGCGGGGGTTCAGCACCGTCTTCCTCAACCACCCATTGCACACTTTGTTTTAACAGGGCTGAATGATGCAACCATTCAGCATCAGGGAACTGCACCCCGCCGTCCTCCTTGGGTAGTTTGAGTTTCCATGCAGCTATCCTGGGAACGTTCGCGTTCCAGAGGAAGGATAGTAACATGCGATTCACTGTTTTGTAGAAACCTTGCGGGAAAAGCATTGGAATCATGCCAAGTATATAACTGAGTTTCGGAACTAATACCATTTTAATCGTCTCGTGTCTTCCCCACCAGGTAAAGTTCAGAGGAGACCAGGCATTGGTACAGGAACGGACTATTTCCTTACAACATTCCACTGCGCGGGTTACAGTCTCAGCCATGGTACGTCCATATTCGACGCCGAGGTATTTGAAGGATGAGTGGGCAAACTGAAAAGGGTACGCAGTGAACATATCAGGTCTGACCCTAGAGTTTAGGGGAACAATTATAGTTTTGGTTCGATTAATCTTGTAGCCAGAGATTGCTGAGTAAGCATCAATCAAGTCTATAGCAGCAGGTAAGGAGGCTGGTTGCATAAACAGTATGAGATCGTCTGCATAGGCTGATAATTTGCATGGACCGTCCGCCAGGGTAATTCCAGTGAGTCGGTCGAGCTGCCGGGCAGATATCAGTAGCGGCTCTAGGGCGAGGTTGAAAAGTAACGGGGATAAAGGGCACCCTTGTCTGGTGCCTCTTTGTAGAACAAAAGCCCCGGAGGTAGCCGAGTTAGCTGCTATCCGAGCAGTGGGATTGGCATACAGGACCATAATCCTCTTGATAAAGGCATCTTCGATTCCAAACCATTTGAGAGTCTGGACCAGGAAATTCCATTCCAGCCTGTCAAAGGCTTTTTCAGCATCCAGAGATAAACCTATCAGCGGATCTGAAGTCTTCTCGGCTGCGAGCATCACATGAGCAAGTAATCTTCCATTATCAGCGGTGGACCTGCCGGCCATAAAACCGCATTGGTCTATATGTATTAGCGAACTAAGAACTTTGTTGAGTCGATTCGCAAGCAGTTTCGCGTAGATTTTATAGTCTGCGTTAAGCAGCGAGATAGGCCTATAATTCTCAATTTTCTGAGGATCCCGTCCTGGCTTGGGATGTATCACGATGGTCGCCTCCGCAAAGGCTCCAACTTCTAGAGAATCGGATGCCAGACCACTGTAGTATGTATATAACATTGGTATCAGACATGTTTGGCATTTTTGATAAAATTCAAGGGGAAGGCCATATGGACCAGATGCCTTACCTGTGGCAAGTTGACCAATGGCCTGTTGTATCTCACGGAGGGTAAAATCTTCCTCTAACATTTGCGCCTGGGTACCCGATAGTTTGGGGCCAACAATACCAGAGATGAATTCTTGAAATTTCTCTGCCTCACAGGCCACCTCTGAGGTGTATAGCATTTCATAGAATTCTTTGCAGCGCTTTAAGATCTGATCATTTTGCAACAGAAGAGTTCCATCTGCACTGTGCAGTGCCGTTATATGAGTCATGTTTCTCTTCGCCTTCAGCAGTTTGGCCAGGAGCGATCCCGCGCGGTTATTTTCGTGGTAGTAGGTGCTATGCTGCAGTCCGACACCAACCTGCGCTCGCGCTGAGAGGATAGCATTATATCTACTTCGCAGTTTCTGCAGCCGTATCAGAATCATGGAATCTTTCCGTTTTGTCAGTAAACGCTCACCCGCTTTTATCTGGTCCTCCAGCTCCTGTTGTTCTCTTCTTTGGGCTTTGCACTTCTGAATAGAGTAGGTGGTTATGTGCGCCCGAATGGTCGCCTTAAATCCCTCCCACCAGGCCCATATTGATGTCTCAGTGGGACTGTTGAACTTGTCATATGATTCAATTTCCTTATTCATGTAGGCCACAAAGTCTGCATCGGATAACAAGGCTTTATTGAAGGTCCACCGACGGGGTGTCTGGTGCGTTTGCCCAGAGTCAAGGACCAGTGTGACAGCCGAATGATATGAAACTGTTCCCGCCTTGATATCAGAAGCTATTACCTGTTTGACCAGTCCACTGGTTACAAGGAAGTAGTCGATCCTCGTCTGGGTAGCATGGGGCAACGAGTAAAAAGTATATTCTCTTTCTGTGGGGTTAAGGAGACGCCAGGCATCATTAAGATGTAATTCTTTTATCATACTCTGTACAACTGCATGAGACTTCACTTTATGGATTGGTCGATATGGATTCCTGTCCATCAGGGGGTCTAAGATCAGGTTGAAGTCTCCTCCTAACACTATTTCCGTATGGGCCTTGTCTAACAACACCTTGGCAACGGTCCTGAAAAAGGAGGGGTCATCTGTGGTCGGAGCATATATGTTCATGAACGTATAATATTTCTGTGCAATTTCCATGGTGGCACTAATCCACCTGCCATCAGGATCTAATTTGGTTCCCTTGACTACTGCTGCTAAGGACTTTCGCATCAGTATCAGCACACCTCCTTTTTTTTTCACAGCGGGTGCTGCTGCTACCAATTGATAATACACTGAGGTTACCTTTAAGGACTCAATGTCTGACAAGTGCGTCTCTTGTAGGTATACTAGGTCGGCGCGCTTCTGTTGACAGTAATTAAGGATTTTCTTGCGCTTTACTGGATTCGTGATTCCTTTAACATTGAGGGTCAGCAGCGTTATTCTACTCATTGCATGGGACATATTGGAACAGTACTGAACATGGGAGCTCTATGGTATCATGCGCTGGAGGATCTTTACAGTTAATGCATCGTACTAGATTGGATTGCCCACTTACAACACAAAACTTAACATTGAAACATCTGCTGGTGAAGGACCAACCTATCTGAGCAGAAACTTCCATATAACAGCCTCCTCCCTGCCCTACATCGCACAGCTTCTGTTACATTACGCTCCTAATGGCGCAAGTTTTAGTGTTGTCAAGCTATATTAACTAACAGCGTTTATTAAACAGGCGAATCTACATTTGTTATAGCATAACAACTAGGAACTTAACTGCACACAGCACTAAACATGCATTTGCTATACCAGACTATCTGGGAGATACATGTACAAAGACTTAACATAGGCTAGACCTAATAATATATCCCTGTATAGTATTAGCCCGTATACTTAGTAATGCAGTCTCATCTCCAGGTACTATCAAGTGTCCATGGCGCTGCTCTCTTGCAGGAAGGCGCGTAGTGCACTCGCGTCGGTGAAGTTTCTGGTGGAGTTATTCAGTGTGACCCTCATAGTGCCAGGATAATAAAGGCCATACCGTGCTTGCAATTTTTGCAGTAGAGGCCTACACGCTAGCAATTCCTTCCTGCGATCCATCGTGGGCTTGCTCAGGTCCGGAAAGAAGGAGATCCTCTGACCCTGTAGCTGCAGTGACCCAGCTTTCCTCGCCGCTTGAAGGATTTGCAAAACCTGGGGATAGCGCATTACTTTCATAACAATTGGTCTCGGATACCGGCTGGTTTCGGTTTTATGCATTGGCACGCGGTGGGCCCGCTCGAGCTCAAAGGCCTTGTCAAAGGAGATCTGTAGCAGTTCAGGGATCATTTTCTCGAGGAACGCTATCATATCTGCTCCTTCGGTGCCTTCAGGGACTCCTATCAGGCGAATATTGTTCCGCCGCGAACGATTGTTTTGGTCCTCTAATTGTGCTTCCACGAGCTTAACTCGCTTAGATAGAGACCCGACGCAGGAAAGCATGGCGTCATGTTTTTGTACGATGCCTTCCGTTGCGGTCAGCCGACTATTCAAATCTTGCATTTGACCTTTCAGCTCACCTAGGTCTTCTTGTATCGCTGCCAAGGACATTGTATTGGTCACAATTAGCTCCTTCACGTTCCTCAATTCTAACAGAATCTCTTTTATGCCTTCCCCGGTCGGCTCTTGACTGGGCGGCGCCATTTTTTGGGGAGAACCGGCCTCCGATTTCGGCCTCTTTGACGCTGGACTGGTGCCCTGGTGAAATTCCAAGCGTGCAGGTTTTAATGTTGTCATCTTGCCTTATATCCAAATATTTCAGCGATTACTTTTAGGCGCTGTGTTAATTGATAAATGATCAGGATTCTTTTCGGGCACGAGGAGCTCTAAGCTTACACGTCCATCTCGCTCTGTGGCTGGCTCCGCCCCCCACAATATACACTTTTCTGATATAGTACAGAGTAACACTAATGATAGCATTTCCACTCTGACAAAAGTGACCATTTCCACATTTGTTATCATAAAAAAAGAAACAAGAACAAAACAGAGCTAGCAAAAACAATCACTGCAGATGAACAGAACAAGCCAGGTCGACAACACAGGCGGCACTGAACTGACAATGAGTTGCACTATACATGCCTAGCGGCAGAAGTGCGTACTACACAAGCTCCGCCCACGGCAATGTTATTCCTGTTTTTTTTGGGTACCCCCTCGTATTACTTATGTAATTGTGCGGGCAAGTGTAAATAAGGCCGGGTAGAGGTGTAGTGAGCACATTGGAATGGGGAAGGACAATGATGGCATGACTGAGGAGAGAGGTAAAAAGGAAAAAGTCACACCCTTTGGGAATGTGTAAACATATAATGGGGGGGAGGGAGGGGGGAACTTTGAGAAAATCAAAGATTATGGCTGTATTTGTTTGAGGTATATAGTTGTGCTTGATTCCTTAATAAAAAATAACATGGAAAAAAAAAAAAGGACAGATATCTGTTTCAGGACGGCCCAGACATCTGGTGGTGTGGCTACATTTCATTGATTAACTAAATTAACAGTATCTCCTCACAAGGACTGTAAGCTTGGGAATGGTTTGTAGCGGTATGATCGGCTTCCTGTTTTCTCCACGTGTGCATAGTCTGTTTTCAGTTTGCTTCTTCTGATCAGAGAGAAGCAGTGCTTTTTACAGTGCTCTGCTAGAAAGGTGGATTTTGCCTCCTGAGAAACTTTGCTGTGAGTTCTAGCTGTTTATTTAACTATTTATTGTTTGTCTAACTGTTTGTTTAATTATTTATTGTTTGTCTTAGTGCTAGTTCAGCTGTTTTCAGCTGTAATTTACCTTGCCTCTATCAACTAACTGGGCTTTGTGTGGTAGCCAGGTTAACTGTTCATTTTAAATTAAATCTCTCTCCCCAGACCCTGCTGTGTGTTTAAACTTTTCCTGCCCTAGCCTGCTTGAGTGAATCCTCCCCTCCCCCCTTTGCTGAGGTATTGTGTAGCCTTCTTCCTGTTTTCTCCACGTGTGCATAGTCTGTTTTCAGTTTGCTTCTTCTGATCAGAGAGAAGCAGTGCTTTTTACAGTGCTCTGCTAGAAAGGTGGATTTTGCCTCCTGAGAAACTTTGCTGTGAGTTCTAGCTGTTTATTTAACTAATTATTGTTTGTCTGTTTGTTTAATTATTTATTGTTTGTCTTAGTGCTAGTTCAGCTGTTTTCAGCTGTAATTTACCTTGCCTCTCTCAACTAACTGGGCTTTGTGTGGTAGCCAGGTTAACTGTTCATTTTAAATTAAATCTCTCTCCCCAGACCCTGCTGTGTGTTTAAACTTTTCCTGCCCTAGCCTGCTTGAGTGAATCCTCCCCTCCCCCCCCCCTTTGCTGAGGTATTGTGTAGCCTTCTTCCTGTTTTCTCCACGTGTGCATAGTCTGTTTTCAGTTTGCTTCTTCTGATCAGAGAGAAGCAGTGCTTTTTACAGTGCTCTGCTAGAAAGGTGGATTTTGCCTCCTGAGAAACTTTGCTGTGAGTTCTAGCTGTTTATTTAACTATTTATTGTTTGTCTAACTGTTTGTTTAATTATTTATTGTTTGTCTTAGTGCTAGTTCAGCTGTTTTCAGCTGTAATTTACCTTGCCTCTCTCAACTAACTGGGCTTTTTGTGGTACCCCCCTGCCCCCCTCCCCCCCTGCTGAGGGTCCAGGACAGGGTACCTTGTAACTGCCCTCTTTAATAGGACTTATCTCCCTCCCTCCCTCCCCAGCACCCACCCACCCCTGGGGTAATTGTAGTTTTATAGGTACTTGCACATCTTAGAGGAAAGGGGCTGCTCTCAGGTGCAGCTCATTATCCAAATCAGTCACACACGGAGGACCTGCGATTAATTACTTAAGCTTTAGGTACACAAGGTGTATTAGGGGTATTAGATACACTTTTATTGGTATAAGCATCTACACCAATCCTTATTATATACAGAATTTAAAAGATCTAAACACAAACTTTAAACTAAGATGCAGACAGAAGTCCAGCAACGAGATGGGGGTTCTCCGGTCTTTTGCATTGAGTGTCACATGTATGATTTTCTCCCAGTTGGTGAGAGATCTTACGTATGCACTAAGTGCAAAGAACTCTTTGCTCTCAGGGAACGAGTCCGTTCTCTAGAGGCTAGAGTAGCAGACCTGGAAGACATAAGAAAGACAGAGAAGTACATGGACGTGACCTTCAGGGATATAGTCCTGAAGTCCCACCTCCAGTCTGGCAGCATCCCTGTTGCCATGGAGGAGAGAGGTCACGTGACAGGAGAGCATCACCCTGGTGTGGCAGGAAGCGATCCTGTAACTAGGACCTGTCCTCCAGGTGATGTAAAACCCTCTCGCACCGAGGGCATTTCTCCAGGGCCATGTGCCCATGAGGGGAGGGTCAGGACAGCTGTTATAGTCGGTGATTCAATCATTAGGAATGTAGATAGTTGGGTGGCTGGTGGACGTGAGGATTGCCTGGTAACATGCCTGCCTGGTGCGAAGGTAGCAGACCTCACGCACCGCCTAGATAGGATCGTAGATAGTGCTGGGGAGGAGTCTGCTGTCTTGGTACATGTTGGTACCAATGACATAGGAAAATGTGGTAGGGAAGTTCTGGAGGCTAAATTTAAGCTTTTAGGTAGGAAGTTGAAATCCAGAACTTCCAGGATAGCGTTCTCCGAAATGCTTCCTGTTCCACGTGCAGGACCCAAAAGACAGGCAGAGCTCCGGAGTCTCAATGCGTGGATGAGACAATGGTGCAAGGATGAGGGTTTTGGATTTGTTAGGAACTGGGGAACATTCTGGGGAAAGGGGGGGCTCTTCCGAAGGGATGGGCTTCACCTTAATCAGGATGGGACCAGACTGCTGGCATTAACCTTTAAAAAAGAGATAGAGAAGCTTTTAAACTAGAAAATAGGGGAAAGCCGACAGTCACCCAGGAGCGCATGGTTCGGACAAAGGTATCCTTGAAGGATATTACCAAAAGCAGTGAGGTTCCAAAAGGGGGTATAGTAGCCCAAATGCCCTTGAGTAAGGAGCAGACAGAGCATAAAGATTCCAAATTACCCCTGCCTACCAATAGCCAGATTAATATGAATAAAATACAGTCTCTAAAATGTTTGTATGCCAATGCTAGAAGTCTAAACAATAAGATGGGAGAGTTAGAATATATAGCACTAAATGAGAGGTTAGATATGATTGCACTCTCAGAGACATGGTGGAAGGAGGATAACCAGTGGGACACTGTGATACCTGGATACAAACTATATCGTAATGATAGAGCTGATCAAATTGGTGGAGGGGTTGCGCTCTATGTTAGAGAGGGCATTGAGTCAGAAAGGATTAAAGTTTTGCAGGGAACAAAATTTGCTGTAGAATCTCTATGGATTGAAATCCCATTTATGAAGGGGAAGGCGATGGCAGTGGGAGTATACTATCGACCGCCTGGCCAGAATGAACAAATGGATGATGAAATGCTCAAAGAAATCAAGGAAGCTAACAAAAGTCACAACAGAGTAGTAATAATGGGTGATTTCAATTACCCCGGTATCGACTGGGTCAGTGTCACGGCAGGACAAGCTAAAGAGATAAAGTTTCTAGATGGAATAAATGACTGCTTCTTGGAGCAGCTGGTTCATGAACCGACCAGAGGGGAAGCCATACTGGACCTAATCCTTAGTGGAACGCCAGATCTGGTGCAAGAAATAAGGGTGTTGGGACCACTTGGCAATAGTGATCATAGTATGATCATGTTTGATTTAATTAGTGGAGGACAGATAGTAAAGGAATCCACAGTATTACCTTTTAACTTTCAAAAGGGGAGACTATGATAGAATGAGGAATATAGTTAGGAAAAAACTAAAAGGAGCGGTTCCAAAGGTTAAAGACTTACAGCAAGCTTGGGTGTTATTTAAAAATACTATCCTCGAAGCCCAGACCAGCTGAATTCCACGCATTAAGAAGAGTGGAAGAAAGTCCAAAAAACTGCCAGCATGGTTTAAAGGTGAGGTCAGAGAGGCTGTTGCTGCCAAAAAAGCAACCTTCAGGAAATGGAAAAAAGAGCCAAATGATGAAAACTGGAAACAACACAAGCACTGGCAAGTTAAATGCAAAGCATTGATAAGGCAGGCAAAGCGGGAATTTGAGAAGAAACTTGCTACGGAAGCAAAAACACAAAATAAAGACTTTTTCAAGTACATTCGTAGCAAAAGGCCTGTGAGAGAGTCAATTGGACCGTTAGATGATAGAGGGGTAAAAGGGGCAGTAGTAAGAGGAGACAAGGCTATAGCAGAGAGACTGAATGAATTCTTTGCTTCGGTCTTTACTGAGGAAGATGTAGGGATGTTACCCATGACTGAAGTGGTATTTAAAGGTGATACTGCAGAGGAATTGAGAGAAATATCGCTACACCGGGAAGATATATTACAACTATTTGATAAACTGAATAGTAGCAAATCACCTGGACCGGATGGTATACATCCCAGAGTGTTGAAAGAACTGAAATATGAGATTGCAGACCTGCTATTGGTAATCTGTGAACTTTCATTAAAATCATCTGTAATACCTGAAGATTGGAGGGTCGCCAACGTAACACCAATTTTTAAAAAAGGTTCCAGAGGTGACCCGGGAAATTACAGACCGGTGAGCCTGACATCAGTACCGGGGAAAATGGTAGAAACCATCATAAAGAACAAAATTACACAACATGTAGATAGTCATGGCCTAATGGGAGACAGCCAACATGGCTTTAGACAAGGAAGATCTTGTCTTACTAATCTGATATGTTTCTTTGAAGGTGTGCATAAACAGGTAGACAAAGGTGAGTCGGTTGATATAGTGTATCTGGACTTCCAGAAAGCTTTTGACAAGGTCCCCCATCAGAGACTTTTGGCAAAGCTAAAAAGTCATGGGATAGGAGGCAGTGTACTATTGTGGATCGGGAACTGGTTAAAAGATAGAAGGCAGAGGGTAGGGCTAAATGGCCAATATTCCCAATGGAAAAAAGTGAATAGTGGAGTACCCCAGGGATCAGTACTGGGTCCGCTACTTTTTGACATATTCATAAATGACCTGGAAAAGGGAATAACTAGTCAGGTTATCAAATTTGCAGATGACACAAAACTGTTTAAAGTTGTTAAAACCCAAGAGGATTGTGGAAAACTGCAGGAGGATCTGGATAAATTGGAAGACTGGGCATCCAAATGGCAGATGAAATTTAATGTGGACAATGCAAAGTTATGCACCTAGGAAAGAACAACCCACACTATAGTTACACGATGCAAGGCTCCACATTAGAAACCACCACCCAGGAAAAGGACTTAGGAGTCATCGTGGATAACATGTTAAAACCCTCCGCCCAGTGTGCAGCGGCGGCCAAGAAAGCAAATAGAATGCTAGGTATCATAAAGAAAGGGATGGAGAATAAAACAAAGGATATTATAATGCCTCTGTATCGCTCCATGGTACGACCACACCTTGAATATTGTGTGCAATTCTGGTCACCGTATCTTAAAAAGGACATAGCGTTATTAGAAAAAGTACAGAGAAGAGCCACCAAATTGGTGAAGGGGATGGAAGGCTACTCCTATGAAGAGAGGCTAAAGCACAGTTACTTACCTGTAACAGGTGATCTCTGGGAACAGCAGGAATTAGTCCTCACATATGGGTACGTCGGTACCGACGGAGCCTGCGCGGGAAAGCTCCCCAGCTTCCTAGAATGGAAGCTTTTGGGACCTCCCACTGCACATGCGCACTGCCTTCCCGCCTTCCTGAACAGCTCTCCTCAGTTTCGAGTTTATAGCTGAGTCAATAGAGAGAGGACAGGAAGATAGATAGATAAAAGATACAACTCCTAGGGGAGGTGGGTGGGTTGTGAGGACTAATTCCTGCTGTTCCCAGAGATCACCTGTTACAGGTAAGTAACTGTGCTATCTCCAGGAACAAGCAGGAATAAGTCCTCACATATGGGGACTCCCTAGCTTAGATGCGTGGGATCCCCTGTCAAGGTTCGCCATCTTCGTATGGATCTCAGGCATCCATCCTGGGAAGGTGGGCAGGAGTTGTCTAAGAATGGAACAGGTGTTTGAGGACAGCCTGGCCAAACAAGGCATCCCGGCGGGAGTCTTTGTCCAAACAGTAATGGGCTGTGAAGGTATGAACCGAGGCCCAGGTAGCGGCTCGACAGATCTGATCAATGGAAACAGAGTGCAGATGAGCCATAGAAGTTGCCATGGCTCTCACATTGTGAGCTGTGACATGGCCTTCCAGAGAAATGTTTTTACTCTGGTAAGCAAAGGAAATACACTGAGCAATCCAATTGGAAAGTGTACGCTTGGAGACTGGAAGTCCCAAATGTGAAGGATCAAAAGCCACGAAAAGTTGAGAAGACTTTCGATGTGGCTGAGTCCTATTAAGGTAAAAGGCTAGAGCTCTTTTACAATCCAGAGTATGAAGGTTCCTCTCTGCACTGGAGGCATGAGGAGCCGGAAAAAATACAGGTAGATATACCTCTTGATTAAGATGAAAAGGCGAGACCACTTTAGGCATAAAGTGGGGATTCGTCCTAAGGACCACCTTGTCATGATGAAATCTTGTATAAGGTGGATTAGCCACTAGAGCCTGCAGTTCGCTGATGCGACGAGCGGAAGTGACTGCAATTAGGAATAATACCTTCCAGGAAAGAAATTTCAAGGAGGTAGAAAATAACGGCTCAAAAGGTGGCTTCATAAGCTGACCAAGCACTAGATTCAAATCCCATGCGACCGGGGGGGGTCTGATGGGAGGTTTAGTGAGGGTCAGGCCTCTCATGAATCTTGCAACAAGAGGATGAGAGGAGATAGGTTGTCCATTTACAGGTTTCAGGGATGCTGAAATAGCACTTAAATGGACTCTTACAGAATTCGTCTTAAGGCCTGCATTGGAAAGATGCAGGAGATAGTCTAAGAGGGAATTCAAAGGAAGTGCCAGAGGGTCAAGGCCCTGCTGAGCACACCAAATGGAAAAACGTTTCCATTTGAAAGCATAAGACCGCCTCGTGGAAGGTTTCCTAGAGGCATGAAGGATATCTTTCACAGGTTGAGAAAGATTAAAGTCTTGAAGACTTAAGCCTTCAGTAACCAAGCTCGGAGATGTAGGGATTTGGGGTTTGGGTGCCACAAAGTCCCGTCCTCCTGAGACAGAAGGTCTGGTGCAGCTCCTAAGTCCAGGGAGGATCCCTGGGAGAGCTGTAGAAGCAGAGGGAACCACACTTGGCGTGGCCAGCGTGGAGCTATGAGGATCATAGAGCCGTGATCTCTCTGGAGTTTGAACAGAGTCTTGGGAATCAGCGGAATGGGTGGAAAGGCATATAGGAACGCCTGACCCCAATGGAGGAGAAAGGCGTCCGTGGTCTGAGCTTCCTGACACGGAGTCCTGGAACAGAACCGGGGAAGTTTGGCATTCCACGGACTTGCAAAGAGGTCTATGTCCGGGGTCCCCCATTCCTGAAAGATTCTGGTTATCTGGTCCACGTGTAGGGACCACTCGTGTGGCAGCAGAACTCGACTGAGCCTGTCTGCTCGAGAGTTTTGAACTCCTGGAAGGTACACTGCTAGCAGATGAATTTGGTGCTCTCTGGCGAAGGCCCATAATCTGAGAGCTTCGTTGCAAAGCGACAGAGAGCCCGTTCCTCCTTGTTTGTTTATGTAAAACATGGCCACCTGATTGTCTGTCTGAACCAGGACAGTCAGGTTGGCAAGGAGGGTATGGAAGACCTTGAGGGCAAGGTAAATTGCTCGCAGTTCCAGGAGGTTGATATGAAGGGTGGCCTCCTGTGGAGACCAAGTGCCCTGAGTGGAGAGAGTTAGCAGATGGGCTCCCCACCCCAATTGGGAGGCATCTGTTGTGAGGGTTGCTTGGGGTAGCAAGGGCTGAAAGGGAGCCCCCAAACAACAACAGATTCTTGGTGGATATCCACCAATGGAGGGACCAAGACAGACGGTTTGAGGTTTGTATTTGGTCTGAGAGTGCTCCCGACGCCTGAGTCCACTGGGTGGCCAGGGTCCATTGAGCTGCTCTCATATGAAGACGAGCATAGGGCACCACATGTACTGTGGAGGCCATATGGCCCAGGAGGCGTAGCATTTCCCTGGCTGTCAAGTGAGTACTGGACTGTGCTTGGGAGGCCAAGCTCAGCAGACGCTGACCCCGAACCAGTGGAAGGTAGGCTCTTGCAGTGGTGGTGTCCAACCGGGCCCCTATGAATTCTAGAGACTGAGTAGGGCTGAGTTGAGACTTGGGAAGGTTTACCACCAGTCCCAGATACTGCAGAAGGTTCCTTGTGCGGTCTAGGGAAATCTGGGCCTGCGACTGAGTTGGAGCTCGAATGAGCCAGTCGTCCAGATATGGGAATACGAAAATCCCCATGCTTCTGAGAAATGCGGCTACGACTGCCATGCATTTGGTAAAGACTCTTGGGGCAGAGGCGAGACCGAAGGGAAGTACTCTGTATTGGTAATGACTTCCCCTGAACAGAAAGCGAAGATATTTTCTGTGGGAGGGATGGATGAGTAGATGTGTATACGCATCCTGCAGGTCTAGAGAACAAAGCCAGTCCTGACTCTGAAGGTATGGAAGGAGAATGCCCAAAGAGAGCATTTTGAATTTCTCCTTGTACAGAAATGTGTTCAATTCTCTCAGATCTAGGATTGGTCTGAATCCCCCTGTCTTCTTTGGAATGAGAAAATAGGGGGAGTAGAAACCTGACCCCTGTTGATGAAGAGGAACCTCTTCTATGGCCCCTTGGGCAAGCAGAGAAGAGATCTCCTGATCCAACAGGGCTAGGAGAGGAGATGGAGAATTGAAGGGTCTCACCATGTGATGAGGAGGAAGGCTGGAGAAATGAAGTTTGTAACCCTCTCGGATGATAGAGAGGGTCCATTGCTCTGTTGTGATCTGTTCCCATCTGGGAGCAAAGTGAGCTAACCTTCCAGGTATGGTGAGAGGTTCTGGTTGGTCCAGAACCAGGAATGGCAAGTTCTCTAGGGGCAAGTCAAAACCCCTGAGGGGGTGGAGCCTGTTGAGCTGCAGTAGCTGCTGCAGGCTTTGCTCTTGCTTGTTTCGTTTGCTGACGTTTAGGCCGCAAAACGAGGTTGAGAAGATTGCTGGCCAGTATTGGAAGCATATCTGGCCTTCTTATAATAAGGCCTCTTGAAAGACTTCTTCTTAGTGGGAGTAGAAGTGGACTTAGAAAGTCTCTCTAAGGTGGCATTTTCAGCGTCCATTTGAGTGGCCTTAACCTGCCACTCTGCACCGAATAAGTTCTCACCTGTACAGGGCAGATTCCGTAAGCCATCTAGAACCCAGGGTTCCAGATCAGAAGCCTGGAGCCAGGCCAGACGTCTGGCTGCGATAGCAATGCCAGAAGCTCTGCTGGCTCCTTCGAAGGAATCAAAGGCAGCTCTGTTGGAGAACTTAGAAACATCTAAAGTTGTTTCACAACAGAAAGGAAGTCCTCCTGTTTATCCTCAGGGATAAGGGAGGCAAAATGCCGTACTTTCTTGGCAAGTTCCCCTAGGAACATGCCCATATAGAGGCTGTAGGAATTAATCCTGGCTATAAGCATACTAGCCTGGAAGATTTTCCTACCAAAAGAGTCTAGTGTCTTACATTCCCTTCCTGGAGGTGTAGAAGAGTGCCTTTTAGTACTCTTGATCTTTTTCATTGCAGACTTTACCACAATGGAGTGGTGAGGCAATTGAGTTTTCTGAAAACCAGGAGAAGGAGGGACCCGATACATGGTGTCCAACCTACGGGAATAAGGAGACAGAGTTAAAGGGTTCTCCCAGAAATCCATCAATTGTTCCTAAAGGATTTCATGGATAGGCAGAGTAACTGCTTCTTTAGGAGACTTAGAGTATCCTAAAATATCCAATCTTTTTGACCTTGGTTCCCTTTCAGAGGAGGTAGTGATAGAAAGGCCTTTAGCCATTTCTAAAATAAAGTCCTGAAAGGACAAATCCTCTGGAGGAGACATTCTCCTTTTTGGAGAAGAAGGTTCCTCAGGAAGGTCAAGGGAGAGCTCTGCAGACTCATCAGAGGAGACAAAATCCTCAGAGGAATCGGTGTATTCTCTAGTTTCCTCCAACGCACGATACGCATACCGATCGGTATCGACATCGGGCGTACCGGGTATGGAAGCGGTATGGAGCGAAAGCCCATACGGTACCGATTTGCGTTTAGAAGAGGAAGGCCTGGGTTCCGGCATGGCGGACGATACCGGAACCGGGCCCGGAACCGCTGGAAGCGGTACCGATGGCGTTGCAGCTTTAATGAAAGCCATGACGGCCTGCTGCATGGATTGGACAGTATTGCCCATAGACGCCACGGCTGCCTGGATGTCGGTACCGGTATGGGCCGGTACCCCAGAGCAGTCCAACAGGTGATCTGTCGAGGCCGTGCCATCGATGTCAACCTGTAGCCCCTGTATTGGCGTTTTGGAAGGTAGGGCTTCCCGCCGGGGCTGTTTGGCTGGGGCAGGGTCCTCAAAACTAAGAGCCTCTCGATGCTTTGAAGGAGATTTGCTCTTTGAGGACTTGCCCACAGAAGGTTTGGTTACCTGAGATCCATCCGGGGATGATGACCTGGATGACTGTGATGTTGGATTCTCTGAAGCAAACAGCACATGGAATTTGTTGGCCCGGTTCTGCAGCCCACGCTTAGACATTTGGGAGCAGGAAGGGCAGTCCGGAATGGAGTGGTCAGGCCCCAAACATTTAAGACACCATTCATGGGTGTCTGTGACTGATATTACAGCAGTACACTTGGTACACTTCTTAAATCCAGGGGCTGGCTTCTCCATGTGGAGAATTAAAGTAGGCCTGAAGGCCTAACTGAAGTGACCAAGTGCTGAAAAAATAATAAAAGAAAATAATTTTTTAAGAAAGAAAAAGGAAGACCGGCGATACCGGTATCGGTATGGAAGGCAGGTACGCGGTCTAAAGAAACAAAACAAAAAACTACAATTTCTTCAGCGGTTGTGACAGGATACACGACCTGCTGGCTCCGCGGAAAAAGAGAAACTGAGGAGAGCTGTTCAGGAAGGCGGGAAGGCAGTGCGCATGTGCAGTGGGAGGTCCCAAAAGCTTCCATTCTAGGAAGCTGGGGAGCTTTCCCGCGCAGGCTCCGTCGGTACCGACGTACCCATATGTGAGGACTTATTCCTGCTTGTTCCTGGAGATAAAGGTTAGGGCTCTTTAACCTGGAAAAGAGACGGCTGAGGGGAGATATGATAGAGGTCTATAAATTAATGAATGGAGTGGAACGGATAAACGTGGATCAATTGTTTATGCTATCAGAATATAGAAAGACTAGGGGACATGTAATGAAGCTACAGGGTAAACTATTTAAGACAAATAAGAGAAAATATTTTTTCACTCAACGTGTAATCAAACTCTGGAATCTGTTACCAGAGGATGTAGTAAGGGCTGTTAGTATAGCTGGGTTTAAAAAAGGTTTGGACAAGTTCCTGGAGGAAAGGTCCATAAACCACTATTAAAAAGGGACCCAGGATATCAATGCTTGACCCAGTACAAGCATTGTGGAACCTGTGGTCTTTTGGGGATATTGCTAGGTGCGTAGGACCTAGATTGGCCACTGTTGGAAACAGGATACTGGGCTTGATGGACCTCGGTCTGACCCAGTATGGCATGTCTTATGTTCTTATGTTCTTATGTAATAAATTTTTTGGTTGGGTAGCCTAACCAGTGAAACACCCGATGTCGGGGTTGAGACATTCTAAACTTTGGAAGCTAAGTATATTCTTTATTTTTGTTTTGCTGTTGCAAACATGTTTTGAATATATATTTTTCCAGCAAAATCACCAAGACAATTTACTGAGAGGTTTTTCAGACCATTGATGCAAGGGTTAACCCAAATATTGTCAGATTGGGTAACCCCCCCACCCCCTTTTTATTTAGTGTCTTATTTAGTTTCGCTGACTCAGGGGTAAACTGAGGTCTTTTCTTTTCAGCATATATTCTATGGCTGTTATCTCAAATATGCTTATTAAGGTTTTAAGCTCTGCCTAAGTAAGGAGTTTTTTTGATATATGAGGATTTACATTTTATTGATGAAAATGTTTTCATTTGGTCATCATCGGAAATAGTCTACAACTTTTGTATAATGGCAAAACTCCTTGGATTGTACTTTATAATTCACTTGCCATCAGTCCAGTATTCAGTTTTTGGATGTTCAGATTATGCAGACAGAGGAACACCTGTTCACCACTTTATTCACAAACCAGTCGATAAGAACAGTTTGCTATTATGCTCAGTTCGCCATCCTGCAGAACTGTGCCAGCCTTTACCTGTGGAGCAGTTCCTGAGAATCCGACGCATATGCTCCATAGTTAATGAATATAAGTTTCAAGCTATTAAGTTGCATGATAGATTATTACAAGGTGCATATCCAGAACCAGAGATCAAGAAAGCATTTTTGCAAGCATTATATGCTAATTGACAGTTGTTGCAAGATAAGAACCGAGAAGCCATGCCTAGACCTATTTGTGTACTATAGTTTTCGCATCTTTCTCAGCAGGTAGCCAATATTATCTGGACCCACTGGCATATATCTTAGCCTTGTATGATATATTCAGAGAGGATCCTTGCATTGCATATTGTTGAGATCCTAATTTATGTGACAGAGTGGTACATACTGATATCAGAATGATACCAACAGTGGAGACTCCAGGATATGCACTGTGCTAACAATATGATATGTTGCACTGATGCAGAATAGCGCAGTATATAAGAGAATGTAAATAAATAAATAAATGTGCGTCTTAACATCTTATAGTGGCCAAAGGATGCACCCAATGACTAATAAGGTATATAAATACAGATTTTCTACCAACTGCTGACATCTTTTGTTATCTATATAATTATGTTCCCATGACAGTTACTGTATTTGGGTAAGACTTAAGACTAATCAGAGAAAATATTATTTCACTCAGTGCATAATCAAACTCTAAACTTTGTTTCCAGAGGATGTAGTAAAAGCTGTTAGTGTAGCTGGGTTTGAAACAAGTTTGGACAAGACTCTGGAGGAAAAGTCCATAAACCATTATTAAAGTGTACTGGGGAAATATATTGCTTACTCTTGGGATAAGCAGCATGGAATCTGTCTATCTTTTGGGAACTTGACAGGTATTTGTGGCCCAGATTGATCGCTGTTGGAAACAGGATTTGACAGCCCTTTGCTCATCAAACCTTGGGCACATTTTGTATTACCCATCAAGATGCCTTCTTATCTTTGGCACCAGCCTTACTGAATTCTCTGCCACATGATATCAGGCTAGAGGCATCGTATGTCCAGTTTAAGACTGCGTTAAAAACGTATTACTTTGAGCAAGCATTTACGAACCCTTAAGGTCAGCACAGTAGCTCAGGAGGGAATGTGATTCAAAGGCAGAATGCAAACATCTTCTATTCTCTGTTTTCGGGACATTATTCCCAATTGGAAATGCATCTTTTATTTTCTTATTATATTGTATTGTATGTTTGTTTTATGAAGTACAAACGGCTTTGCAGTTATCTATGAAAGGCCGAATAGCAAATGTAATAAACTTAAGATACGTTTAAGTGAACATAAGACTCGTTTGATGACTGGAACATTGACAGCTCCAATAATACAACATTGTCAGTTGAATTATTATGCATTTACTGATCTTATAGGGATTATTATAGATCATGTGCCAGTATTACAGTGCGAAGGGGGAGGGGAGAAAGATTGAAGGGCAATGTTATCAAATAGGGAGCAATACTGGATTTTTGAATTGCAGAGAGTAAAACCGAATGGTTTAAATTATAATTTTGAATGGAATGCTATCATTTAAGCTGTTTCAGACATTAGCCACTTCTTTTCTTGCCAATACAGTTACTGCAGCCTTGACATCATTGTGCCAATGGTAGCACAATGGAAGCATATTTAATGGGTCTCTCCCAACGATAAAGTTACCACTGTTGCCCTTGCCTTTTGAGGCCAACAGACTGTTTTTTTATTTAATATAATAATTTGTCCACCCCTGATGAAGGAAGAGAAACCATATGGCCAGGTCAGGATGAGTGGATGTGAAGAGAGCACATAAGAAGTTATCGGTGCTACTTATCAATTAGACAGCAATAGTGAAAGTTGTAAATGTAAGTCCATAGTATGTAGAGACTGGACAACAATATGAACACTGAGAATGCTGAGTACAGATAAGTGATTGATTTTTATGACTGAATATCTGATGCAATAGCTGCTTTTTGGAGCAGTTGGTTATTTGAACTCGTGGTGAACGAGAGAGGTTTTCTCATATTAAAATGTCATGGATGAATACTTGAAAATAATTTTATGAACTGGGATTAAATACATGAAAACAACAATAAAGTGAGTATTTATTGGGACTGATAAGGAGAGCCTGAGTAATGAAGGTCACTAAGATTGGCATTGGCTCTAATTCTGATGGCCCCTTAATACATATTTGTTTTTTTTGTGGACAGTGAATATAAGAGACAGTATAGTTTCCTTCACTGTGGGGGCTGCTGTTTGTCTTGAAGGTGTTTTTTTATTTTATGTAAGTATATTCCTTCTGTTTTTTTTTTTTAATATAAGTTGTTCCAAAATAAAATACAGCATTGTCCTCTCTTCAAGCCCTTTTTAAAAAGTTTTTCTGGTGCCTATTTGGGAGTGAATAAGGTTGAAGAAGCTTTACATACCAATAAGATTCTTCCATGTGGCTGCATTAAATATTAAAATTAAAACCTAAGGATTTGTTCCATCAGAATAATCCTGAGAAATGCTCTCTTTGAATAATATATTCAGATGACTTTAAAATGAATCTTCTATCAGAGGAGAATGAATATAAATCCTAGCCTTGGTAAAAATATATTGTATTGTAACTATAATGTACCTAGCAATGGATTCATTTAATAAAAAATATGTCAACCTATGTTTGCAGCATAGAAATATGAATGAACCACTGACAAGAAGGTCTTTCCTAATGCCGATATATATATATATATATATATATATATATATATATATATCACCAGCACAGCTATATCACATCAGTTTTGAATACTTATTAAGTTCAAGGAAGTTTCTCAGGAAGATCCCCAAAACTTTGGGGTATGTTTACTAAACCGTCTTAATGTGCGCTCTGCCATGTTATCATGCGATAAGGTACCTTATCGCGCAATAATGGCGCTTTACCAGGCGCACAGGTACCTTAGCGCGCGATAACGCGCGCAGCGGCGCAAATGAGCGCTGAGGGTGGAGAAAGGCTCCCGGAGAGCGGAGTAAGGCTCCCCAGGGGCGGAGAGAGAGGGTCAATGGGCGGAGAGTGGGAGGGGAGAGGCTCCCTGTACACTAACGCTGTGAAATTCGAGGCTGAAAACTAACGCCAGTGAAACCCTGGCGTTAGAGCTGATTTAAAGGGAAAAGAAACCATTTCCGTCAGCAATGTACAGCAAAACCAGGGAAACCTACAAAAAGTGATAAGTGTTATACATGTGCACGGAACAAAAGGGCAAATAAACAGTGAAAATGACCAGCAGAAAATGTAATAACATAACCACGCTGGCCAGTAGTGATTTTAATGGGAAACATCAAAAACCACTCCCGAGAAAGCTCCAAACAAAAGATATGAAGTTTGGAACGGTCTATGCTCCATCCCCATACAAGGTGAATCAGCCCACAGTGAAATTGCGCTGAGCAAGCTTTTCCCTCTCCATTGGGCAGGTTTCCTATGGCGTGCACATGTTCCGCAACAGCAGGGCGGGCATGTCGGAACGGGCAACTGGACAGATGCTTGAAAAGAGGACACAGAGGGCTGCAGGCGGCACATGCTGTGGTGCAGCTGGGCCACAGTGCGGACTAGGGTGATGCCTAGGTGGCCCATAGGAATGCTGAAACAGTAGTGCAGCCAAACAGCAACTGATGGCCCAACATGGGCACGAGTGTGCTTCCCACAGTGTCACAGGGGATAGTACCCAGCAGGTACCCCCAAGGGCACAGAACATTGCCAGGCAGTGCTGGGGGGAAGCGTGGACAGCTATGCAGGCACCCCACCACAGAACCCACACCATAGGCAGCCGCCTACCCACACACTGGATGGCCTGAGACTGTGCTCCACCAGCACCACCAGCAGAAGGGCATGTCAGCAGGGTGGCAGAGGGGTACTGGTGGTGGAGGGGGCAGTGGCAGTGGCAGCTGCCCAGAGCAGACCGTGGCCTAGCCCTGTGTAGGTGGGTGCCATGCACTGCAACAGACAGGCCCTGTCTGACGAACAGTCATGGTATCCCAGGGAATGCACGGTCTCTATGGCAACACGGTGGTGCAGTGCACACAGCCAGTGTGTTCAGGAGCAGGTGGTCACAGGTTCAGGTCCCAGCTGTGGTTCCTGCCAACCTGGCCCCCATATTTTACCCACTACTAAAACGTGCTAATACAGACAGAACCTTTAGTGCAGATGACGTAGACATGCCCAAAACACCTACATTTTACCCTACAGAGCACAAACACCATAAACATGCGCATTACCTAGAGCAGTGTCTCCCAAATTTTTATTTATTTATTTATTTCTTATATAACCGCGCTATTATAATCAGTGTGGTTTACATTTGAACAGAACATACAAGAATGTTTAGAAGTTACATCGAGTTTTTTACATTGAACAGGGAAAGTAAACATGGGAGAAAAACCGAGGGAAACTATGTACATATTATATAAATTATGGATACTCTTATGAAGAAAATCTAGAAAACTTTACCTAGAGGTCTGGGCTCATGGGTCAGAGAAGCAGATAGGGGAAAAAGTTGGTTAACCATTATCTACAGGAGGATGATCTAAGGGACGGGCTAGGTAGGGAGGTAAGGTGATAGCAGTATGAGTATCGGGATTGGTGTCAGGGTAATGTTGTAAGAATAGGTGGTGTTTGAGGGCTGGAAGGCACAACACCATTCAGGTTCCATGCTGCCTCTAATAAATATGACTGTGCTGCATTTCCAAGCACCGCCCCCATGGTATGCAGATGTATCTCATGCATATTCATTAGGGACAGCATGCAAACCCGAACAGTGCTTGGCCCTCCAGGACTGGGGTTGGGAACCTCTGCCCTAGAGCAGCGGCCAACAGGGGCAGACACACCCGCACCCACAGGCTCCATTATTCGAAGCCTCCTGGTGAGGCAGGATTTTGGGCCCTGCGTGCATCTCCCAATACTAGCACTGGCATACCTTAGCAATGCCACCCTAAACCTGGGAAAACTGTACACAGCTATCAAAAGGTTGCTATGATTACTGGCAGATAGCAATCCCTACGTTAAGCACAATTGGCTCTTTGAGCTGCATCAGAGCAACCTTTCTGATGTCTGTGGAGTGTGCCTCAGGTCTGGTGTCTGACAGAGTGACCCCAACAGTATTGCGTACCATAGCCATGCCTGCACTGTGCCCAGGACTGGTGCGGTGGCCAGGGCTGCCAAACACCTCTATAGTTGCACAATGCTGGCACAGGTGTGGGGAGTGTGTGTCTGGCTATCCAGTGTGTGGTGGCTGCTAACACCTTCCTCAGCCCACACTGCTAGCACTATTCTCAGTATTGGCCTGCCAATGTGCATATTGAGGAGCAAGGTACTGTGGGTATAGCCTGGACAGGGTGGCCTGGCCTGGATGCATCAGCACAGGGCATAGGGCAATGGCTTGGACATTGTAGTGCCCGGCCACGACCTGCACCGACAGGGTGGCCACAGCATGTCCTGCTGGGAGGTCACCCTCACCCTGACTGAGCAGTGACCACAGCATGGCTAGGCTCCCCCATAGTGCTATATTGTATTTCTCTTCAGTGAAATATATGGGTTCTCTTCTCTGGGGCCTAATGACTGACTTATCTGCTTGGTGGGTGTGCTCACATCCCAACGTTTGGGTGCACACATCTCTTCCAGGATCATGCACTGTGGACTAGCTAGCAGACTGTCTGCAGTTATATGTGCATGGCTGAAACACCTTGCAGAGTGCAGCGGCTGGTGACTCACTGTGCTTGCTGCTGGTGAATGTCAGATGGTGGTGGGGGCAGCTGAGCATTTCAAAGCCTACTGTCTCCCTGCCATTGACCTAGGGATGTGTACAGCTCTGCATTGGCTGCCCTGTAGGGTGTCTGTTCCCCAGCATGACTGGGGTTGATGGCCACCCTCTACTGCCACCGTTGCAGGGAGGTAGAATGTGGATCTGTTGGTGAGGGATTCCTGTCTTCCACTGTGAGCCACAGAGGGTGGGTTGGGTGGTGTTACAGAATCCGCCTATGGGTCCAAACACCCCCCTTCACTTACATCATGTTACCATGCACCAACACAGGATATGCACTATTCTGAGTGCATCATATTTTATAAGGGCTAGATCTGAGTGGCACCTACAGATGGACATGTATCCTAGGAGGGTCTGCAGGAACTGACTCACACACACACACACGCGACATGGCCTCACTCAGCCATGGAAGGTGCTGCAGACCTGGTGCTGGCCACCCCACCTCATCCTCAGGGTGTGCGGAATACCCACACAATGTGACGGTCTGTAGCTACTCTGTGCCACCAACACACACTGTCTGACCCCCTACCAGGCTGAGGTGCTATGGGGTGCATATCCCATCTTGTGATCATCTGTAGACCGCTGCTTTGCATGTGCTGTGCATCATGGGTACGGGTGGGTTGACCCTATTCTGGCAACCACAGCAGAATGGTTATGTGGTGACGTGCAGTCCTCCTGCAGCCAGCCAGGGGTTTGTTAGCAGCTGTAGCCAACTGGTTACTTCACTGTCTGTGGATCCAGTGGTCATGGGTTCAAAACCACAGTGGTGCTACCTGATAGGGCTGTTGGAGGCAATGTATATTTTTACTGCACATTAGTGCTGCCAGCAAAAACACCCTCAGTACTGTAACCATAAGGTGCCCCATAAGGCACCCTACAGGGCGCCTTATAAGAGGAAATTAGACTTACCTGCTAATTATGGTTCCTGGAGTGGAACCCGTCTAGTCCCGGAACCTCTGGGTTGCCAATCTTATCCAGCAGCTTGGAGACTGAGAAACTCCCACTTTTGTGACCTCACGAGTATATCCCTCCGGTGTCCGCCTCCAATCGTCAGTAACCTATTGACAAAGCAGACTCACCAGAGAAACAAGTAAATATACCTACTACAGGTAATGGCCAAAGGGAAAACAACAGGGACGAAGCAACAGCCCCGTCCTCACTGTGACGATAGACCCTCGAACAGATCAGAATCTTAACGGAAAAGAAGGAACGGAGAGAAAGAAACCCCTCCAAAGGAAGGCCTCTGACCCCCACCCCCGAGTACTCATACAACAAGTAATCTGGTGTATGCACTGTTTTTTTTTTTTTTTTTTTTTACACAACAGAAGGAAGAAAGGACAAATCTTACCGGTAAGTCTGTGAGACACTTCAGGCAGTAGAGCGCATGCCCAGCCGGGGAGGGACCCGGGACTAGACGGGTTCCACTCCAGGAACCATAATTAGCAGGTAAGTCTAATTTCCTCTTCCTGATCGTGTCCCCCGTCTAGTCCCGGAACCTCTGGGTCAGTACCAGAGCAGTAGAAAATAATTAAGCACGGGAGGGACCCGGCAAACCAGCCTGAAGAACAGCCCTTCCAAAGGAGGACTCCTCCATCCTTTGCACATCCAGACGATAATGTTGAACAAAGGTATTCAAAGAGGACCACGTGGCCGCCTTACAAATGTCGCCTGGTGACACCAAGCGATGCTCGGCCCACGAAGTGGCTTGCGCTCTAGTGGAGTGTGCCCGTAGCCCTTCCGGCACAACCCGACCCTTCAGCACATAGGCGGAGGCAATCGCCTCCTTGATCCATCGGGAAATGGTGGCCTTGGAAGCCGCGTCGCCCTTCCTCGGACCCCCAAACAACACAAAAAGCCTGTCAGAGTTCCGAAAAGACTCTGTGCGCCGTAGATATTTCTTCAAGATTCTGCGAACATCCAATAAATGTAGGTTCCGTGAGCAAGAGGCAGAGCCAGCCTTAGAAAAAACAGGCAAAACGATTTCCTGGTGCAGATGAAAAGGCGATACGACTTTCGGGAGGAACGCCGGCACAGGCCGCAACACCACCTTACCCGAAAAAAAGGAAAGGTAGGGCTCCCTGCAGGACAGCGCCTGAAGCTCGGACACCCGACGCGCCGAACAGATGGCCACTAAAAACACCGTCTTCAGCGTGAGGTCTTTAAGAGAGGCCTCCGCTACGGGCTCGAAAGGAACCTGCTCTAAAGCCTCCAGGACGAGAGGAAGATGCCACCTAGGAAAAACAGTTTGAGAAGGCGGCCGAACCAGAGCAACCGCTCGGAAAAAACGCTTCACATCCCGGTGCGACATAACGGACTGACCTTGGACTCGGCCCCGGAAACAGGACAAAGCCGCCGCCTGGACCCGCAGCGCCTCCGCCGCCAGCCCCTTGTCAAAGCCATCTTGTAAAAACGCTAGAATCTGAGGAACAGAGGCCTGCAGGGGTCTGCACCTTTTGTCCCCGCACCACGCCTCAAAGATGCGCCATACACGAATGTACGCCAGGGACGTGGAACGCTTCCTGGACTTCAATAAGGTGGAAACAACCGCCGCGGAGTACCCCTTGGATGTCAACCGTGCCCTTTCAATAGCCAAGCCGTAAGCGAGAATCGATCCACGTGGGGCATGAGAAGAGGTCCCTGAGAAAGAAGGTCCTCCCGACAAGGGAGACGCCAAGGCTTCGCCGCCACCAGCCTCATCAGATCCCCGTACCAAGGACGGCGGGGCCAATCCGGCGCTATCAAAATCACGGACCCCTGGAATTTTTCTATCCTTTGTAGCACCCTGCCGATCAAGACCCAAGGGGGAAAGACATAGAGCAGTTGATCCGCCGGCCAAACCTGAATCAGAGCATCCAGACCCTCTGACATCCGCTCGCGGCGCCTGCTGAAGAAGCGATTTGCCTTTGCGGACGCTAAGGTCGCCATGAGATCCATGACCGGGAAGCCCCACCGGCGAGCTACCATCTCGAAGACGTCGGGATGAAGGACCCATTCCCCCGGATCCACGCGCACCCGACTGAGGAAGTCGGCTTCCACATTGTCCACCCCCGCAATATGAGCGGCCGACAGGTCGGAGAGAGTCAACTCCGCCCAGGCACACAGAGCCGCGGCCTCGGCCTCTAAGGCGACACTGCTGGTGCCTCCCTGCTTGTTGATATAGGCCACGGCTGTCGCGTTGTCGGACAGCACCCGGACCTCCTTGCCGGCAAGCAAGGGGCGAAACCTCTGCAGGGCCAGACTCGCCGCCCTCAGCTCGAGGCGGTTGATCGGCCACTCTGCCTCCTGGGGGGCCCACCGACCTTGAACGAAGCGGCCCTGACAATGGGCGCCCCAGCCCAGCAGACTGGCATCCGTCGTGACGGCTACCCAGTCTGGGGCCACCAGGGACTTTCCCCGCTCCAACGACTCGGGAACCAGCCACCAGAGCAGATCCTGCAGGACCTCCGCCGGACAAACCAGCCTCCGAGACAGCGGGTCCCTCTGATGCGACCACCGACTTAACAAGGCGCGCTGCAACGGCCTCATATGAGCCCGTGCCCACGGCACCGTCTCTATGGACGCCGCCATGGTGCCCAGCACTTGCAGATAATGCCAAGCCGAGGGAGCCCTGCGCAACCGGAACCGCTCCACCAGCTTGCGGAGGTGCTGAGCTCTTTGCGCCGTGAGAAACACCCTGCCCAACTGGGTGTCGAAACGCGCACCGAGATATTCCAAGTTCTGAGATGGGAGCAAGCGACTCTTCGCCACATTGACTACCCACCCCAGACTTTCCAGGAACGAAACTACTCTGGCTGTTGCTCGCACGCTCTCGGCATGGGATTTTGCTCGGATCAGCCAGTCGTCCAGGTACGGGTGGACGAGGATGCCCTCCTTGCGCAGAGCCGCCGCTACCACAACCATGACTTTGGTGAAGACCCGCGGAGCCGTGGCAAGCCCAAAGGGCAACGCTTGGAACTGATAGTGACCGAACGGGACCGCAAACCGGAGGAATCGGTAATGGTCCGGTCGGATGGGAATATGCAGATAAGCCTCCGAGAGGTCCAGCGACGTAAGGAACTCCCCGCGCTGAACCGCCACAATGACGGACCGCAGAGTCTCCATGTGAAAATGAGACACTCGAAGACAGCGGTTGACACGCTTGAGATCCAAAATGGGACGTACTCCCCCGTCCTTCTTTGACACCACGAAATAAATGGAGTAGCGACCGCACCCGCAGTGGTCTGGAGGCACGGGGACGATGGCCTTGAGGTCGAGTAGCCTTTGTACCGTCTCCCGAAGTGCCGCCCGCTTCACGACGGACCGACCGGGAGACAGCACAAACGCGTCCCGCACCGGACGGAGGAACTCCAGGGCATAACCGTCTCGAATGACCTCTAGGACCCACTGATCCGAGGTGATTTGGGCCCAGGCAGGAAGAAACCCCTGCAAACGCCCCCCCGACTGGGATGAGGGGCGCCTGGGCCCCCCTCGCTTCATTGCGGTTTCTTGAAGGTAGTCGAGGAGGAGGTCGAGGCACCGAAGCCCTTGCCCGCTCCCCGAAACCCACGAAAGCCCTGCGACCTGTTGGAGAAACGGCCGCGCTGGCTCGGGAAAAACCTTTGGGAGCGAAAACGCCGAGAATCGCGCACGAGCCCCCTACCTCCCGGTGCTCCACGGGCCACCTTGGGTTTATCCTCCGGTAACCGCCCGCCCTTGGATTCACCGAGATCCTTGACCAGCTTCTCCAAGTCCTCACCAAACAGAAGACGACCCTTAAAGGGAAGTTTACTCAATCGAGCCTTAGAGGAGTTATCTGCTGACCAATTGCGGAGCCATAAATAGCGTCGGGCTGCGACAGAGGAGGCCATACTCTTGGAAAGCCCACGCATAAGATCATACTGAAGATCTGCCAAATAAGCTATCCCGGACTCCAGGCGGGCAGCCTCTTCCGCCACCGCGCTGGGCTGCCCCTCCTGCATCCACTGGGACCACCGCAGGCAGGCCCTAGCCACCCACGCACCACAGATCGCTGCCTGGAGCGAAGTGGCATTGACCTCGAAAACCTGCCGCAACAAGGCATCTAATTTCCTGTCTTGCCCATCCTTAAGGGCCGCACTGCCCTCCACGGGAATGGTCGTTTTCTTAGTAACTGCGGAGACGGCCGCATCCACCTTAGGCAATTTAAACACCTCTCTATCTTGATCTAACAAGGGATACAACCGCCCCATAACCCGGGAGCCTTTGAGCGGGGCTTCGGGCAGATTCCATTCCTCCTGAATCATTTCCTGAAAAACCCTGTGAACCGGGAACGCTCGTTGAGTCCTCCGAAACACCTGCAACAAAGGATCCTCCAAGGACTCATCAGCCGACGTCCCTGGGACCGGCATATTGAGCGCCTTAAGCGTCTCGACGATGAGGGCGGGAAGTTCATCCCTCCGAAAGACTCGCACAATCCGGGACTGGTCCTCCCTCTCTGAGATCTCACCTTCCTCCAGCTCCTCATCCAACTGAAGGCTGTGCGACTCCTCATCCGAAAGAGGATCCTCAGAAACCTCCGACTGCGCCCCGAGGTCACCTGTTATTCGAGGTTTCTTACCCTCCACCGAAGCGCAGTCCGCTCGAGGAGAAGCCGAGCGCTTACGGGTACCCCCCTTCGGAGGTTGCTGCTGCGTAGGGCCGCCAAAGACGGACTGTTGCAGGAGAGCAACGAACTGTTGGGAAAAAATAGAGGACAAGTCCAATGGCAACGCCGGTAAGGCGGAAGAGACAACCGAGCCGGATGAAGGACCCGCCACCGACTCCAACGGAGAAGCGTCCAGCCCCCCTGGCACGGCAATGTCCGCAGTGGAAGCCGGGACGGCCTCCTGCTGAGCTTGTTCCGAAGCCGTCTCCCCGGAGTCACCCACACAAGACTTGCAGACGCCGGTAGACGTTTTCCGCGTCCCACACACCAAACACAGGGACTTGGAAGGCATGACAGAAAATACACTGACCCGGGGCTTGCCTAGGGTAGCAAACACCAAAGCAGGCAGGCAAAGAGTTCTCAGACTAAGAGCCAACCGTGGAATTACCACACCAAACCGCCTTAACCCCAGCAGCAGAAAAGGCCCAGAGCCCCCCCTGTCAAGAGATTCACCCTTCACAGCGCCGTGCTTGTCAGGGTTATTTTATTATTTTTTTTTTTTAAGAAACGCTGAAGCACTCAACCGCCTGCTGCGGCCCCCGGACCCCCTGTGCCGAAGGCCAGAAGAGCCGGCACGCCGACACCACGCGGCAGGGCCGCAGGGAGCAAAAGCGCGCGAAAACGCTCTGAGGGGAAAGGAGCTCGCTGCCCGTCGCAACACTCACCTCCGGCCTGCGATCACGAGGAACGAGCGTGCAGGAAGCAGGGCTGCGGCCGTCTGCCCCGGGAGCGCTCGAGACGCCGCAGGCCCGAGAAGCACTCCCGAAGGAAAGCAAATTTGTTGCTTGTCAGCCACCGGCCGCGTGCACCGGAGGGAGCCGCCAGACGCACGAGCAGGCAAGACCTCTGCGTGGCGTCGGCTCAACTCCGGACAAACAGTCTATGAAGCAGTGCTATGCAGCTGCTGCAGGGAGACCGCTCTTCTTATCGCTGGTGCCTGAAGGGGCCCCACTCCCCAAAGAAATGAGCAGGGAGACAGAGAGGAGGGAAGAGACAGGGAGGGAGAAGTAGACAAAGCTAGAAATAAAGATGCTGACCTGTGCAGAGAGAAAAGCCACAGACCGAAGGTAGAGGGAGACCCCGGGACTGAACTAACTGCACCACACCAAAGAATTAAAGCCAACCACTTAAAAGCAATTATCTAATTGTTTCTCTTGTGAGCCCGGATCCCCGGGCTCCCATGTATCCAGCTGCTTGGAGACTGAGGTAACTGACGATTGGAGGCGGACACCGGAGGGATATACTCGTGAGGTCACAAAAGTGGGAGTTTCTCAGTCTCCAAGCTGCTGGATAAGATTGGCAACCCAGAGGTTCCGGGACTAGACGGGGGACACGATCAGGAATGTGCCTTATAGGGGACATTATAGGGTGCCATGGCAGACAGTGCACTTTATAATGTGCCCTATGGATTCCCTTTAGGGTGCCTTATGCGGCACCATAGGTTATGCCACTGTGAGGGTGTGTTTGCTGGCAGCACTAATTAAAACAAAAAGAAAATGCCTCACAAAGCAATACATACACATAAAAGTCAATGCCTCAGCCAACTTATTCATCAGGAACATTGGGGGATGAAACCCAGGACCCCTGTACCATCAGTCAGTGTATTAACCATTGTGCTACACCTCTGTTTCTGTGTTTGTATGTCTGCGCGCCTACTTAAGATTACCGCGCATTAACGTGCTTAGCGGCGTCTCGCCCGATAATGTGCGCAGCGCACGTTATCGCGCGATAATCCCGTTTTGCTACGATAAGACTGACACGCCCACTCCTTTTATGGCAGCCTGCACACTAGCGCCGGGCACACGTTAGGACTGCTTAGTAAACATACCCCTTTCATTTTCTCCTCTAAATGGAATGCACTAAAATAAATTCAGTTATTCCCAACATTCCCTCTAAACCCAATTCTTAAAAAAAGAATAGTGCACTGTAATCCTGAAAGGCTGCAAATATGTTTTGCTTCTATGATAAGCACAATGTAGAACTAAGAATGACATACAGCGAACTGCAATGCCTGCATAACAAATAATGGAGAAATTCATGTGTGGAGGGTAATTTTATAATGGGCCAAAGATGGCACCTATTTTGAGACTGTTTAATAAGGACACATAGGTGCCTATGTGTCTTTATAAAATAACTAGGGGCAAAGTGCCAGAAATTGCATTTGGATTGCAGCCATGGACATTTACGTCTGCTAAAGAGCAGGCATAAATGTTCAAGCATATTTTACAAATAAAGTGCATAAATCACAACTCCATCCATGCTCCGCCCATGAACATGCTAATACATACGTAGGTTGCATAAACGTATGCTCTTCTTGACACAGAGTATACCATTGTGCACATAACCCCTGGTGTTATTTTATAAAAGGTCTTTATGTATGAAAAAGCCTTTGAAAAAATTATCCGATACTGTTTAACATATATACTATCTCAGTTTGAGGATCTTGACATCAGGGTAAAAAAATCCCTCTTCAAAAAGGAATAAAAATACAATTCCTTTCTTCAGATCCCTTATGACCTTCGTCTTCACACCTTGTCTTAAATTGAAAGATAATACAGTAGCTCCTGGAGGTTTAAATAAAGAAATTGAGTATCACGTCTTTTTATAAAACTCTTTATATAAGCTCCTTGGTTTCTATATAGTGTCATTTTTAATATTTTTCCCTAGTCCGTTTCCTCCCCTTCTCCCCCTTCCTTCCTCCCCCCTCCTTCCCCCCCTTCTTTTTCATCCCTTCTTTTTTAAGTGATCACTATTGTACGTGGCTCCTTTTGATATGCATTTTCTTCATTATTAGTTTGACGTTTTTTAGGTTATTTATTTATTATTTATTTATTTTATTTATTTTTCTTATATACCGCGCTCTTAAATCAGTGCGGTTTACACATGAACAAATATAAACACAATGGTACAAACAGCATTGGTTTTTTACAATGAACAAGGTAAATAAACTTGGTAAAACATGGTAATTATATATAAATAACTATATACATGGCAACTATATACATGGATATTTTGGTTAATTATTAATGCCGTGGATAAGAAGTTAATTAAGTTAAAGAGTAAATATGCTAAATATAGTGAGAATAAATATGTCCTATAGTGAGCAGGTAATAATCATCGTAATTACCCATTCTCTACAGGGGTCAAATATGAAAGATCTGCATGAGAGCTGTTTTCAGATGGAGTAGCTTCGGATGGAGTAGCTTCGGGGTAGTATGTTAGGAACAAATAGTGCTTCAGTGCCTTTCTGAACTTAATCAGACTTGAGATAGCTCTGATTTCGGGTGGAAGGGCATTCCAGGCTCTGGGTGAAAACAGAGAGAAAGCTCTAGAGGATGTTGATTTAGAACATTTTGTGATGAGTTTTGGTAGGTCGATGGAGTTTAATGTAACAGATCTCCTGGATCTGTTATTTGGGGTGATATGAATCATATTGCTGAGAGGTGATTGAGATGGGCACTTTGAGGCTTTAAAAGTCATGACCAGGGTCTTGTATAGAGTTCTGGCTTGTAGGGGTAGCCAATGTAAGCTCATCAATATTGGGGTTATGTGCTCTGATCGTGGAGCACCTACGAGGATTCTCGCGGCTGCATTCATGGCTAGACGGAGGGGATTTATGGTGGATTGCGGGAGACCGTGTAGAATGATATTGGCGAAATCCAAGTGTGGTAATACCAGTGCTTGGAATATGGTACGGAAGTCGGAGTAGTTAAGTAAAGGTCGGAGATTACGTAATGATCGTATCTTGTGGTAGATTGCACTCGTTGTTTTCTTAATGTGGGCTGCCATATTAAGCTGTTGATCTAATATAATTCCCAAGTATCGAATTGTGGGTTGTGCTTTCAACTCAATGTTGTTTACCTGGAGAGAGGTAGGGGGTATGAATGTTGGGTTCCGTGTAATGAATAGAACATCTGTTTTGTTATGGTTTATCCGTAAATTCTGATTGAGGAGCCAGTTGGATACAGCTTCAAAGCAGTGAACTATTGGTGTAAAAGGTTGAAGGTAACATAGTAACATAGTAAATGATGGCAGATAAAAACCAGTATGGTCCATCTAGTCTGCCCAGTACGATGTCAAGAGTACGTATACCTGCCGCTCTGTGCAGGACACCCCTCCCATGTCTTTGTTTAGGGGTGAACCCACCACTCGTTGTAGTGATTGTGTTGTGTTTTTAATGCTTTTCCTGCTTCTGTTCCATGTTTGACAATATTTACAGGCATGACTTTTTGCTTTGGTTTTTCCTTTAATATGTCCTTTGAAACTATCAAAGCGCTTTTATTTTATATTTTTTTGCGTTTTGAGAATTTTGCCAATTGTTGCCATGCTTTTTATATTTATGGGCTGTCCAAAATGCTTGTTCTCATTCTACTGATGTTGCACAGTGTGCTGGTGCTTTTTAGATCGGGAGTGTTAGCTTATATCTTTTTATAATCGCGATCTTAATAAAGTTTTCTTTCTCCCCCTTTTTTTTAGCCGTCAAAGGTGAGCCAGCTCTATCATACTTTTATTTTTATCTATTTATCTTTCCCCCCCCCCTAATATATGGACCATTGTCTTTTGAGGGTTCTTCGGCTCTTCAGAAGCAATTTCCAGCACAATAAAATTCTTTTGCTGGTTTCTCTTGGTATTTGAAGTGCATTTATAAGCCTTTTTAATTGACATAATCGGCTTTTTATAATAGTTATTTCTTTGAAGATATGCATTCCTCCTGTTTGGTAGTCAGTATGACGTATTTTTAAGTGGGAGGAGCTAATGCTGTGCTTTTAACACCTCTCCTGCTCCTGCGCGGCGTTTTCCCGCGTCTGACAGCACTTACAGGTATGGCCCTTTGGTTTGGTTTCCCTCATTTATGATTTTCTGACATATTGCATTGCTTTTCCCTTTGCAACTTTTATACTGATTGTTGCTACGCTATTTATTCCTCAATGCATAAGCTGTCTTCTTTTTTAAAATGACACGTATATGTTTTTTACCCTTACGATGTTTTAGCTTTAGAAGTAACAATAACAAAATCAAAACCCAGTCAGTCCAAATAACCAATATTATTAAACAAACTTGCTTGTTTTGTGTTCTTGTTTTTTTGTCGGAGTGGCCAGCAAAGTAAAGAGGAAACGTCCTCTCACCACCGTGGCCCATTCATTTTAATCACTCTTATTGTGCAAAACAGCGTTTTTTACTTAGCTGTGTAAAATCGTGAAGGCTGCTCCAATGTATACCACAGTCAGCAATTATATCAGACAACGTGTCACGTTTCGGGGTCGGTTCAATCATCCCCCTGCTTCAGGTCAAACCGCTACACGGTGAAAAATCAGCCTTTAGAAACATTTCTGAAGAGAACAGTTTTTATTCGGGTAGCATCAACATTGGAACAAAAATGGATTTTTACGCTTAATTCAGTTCATCCTATGGGTCTGAATTTGCAATTGGACTGGCATACGACATCGTGAGAACTGTTGTCAGCAGTCATCTTTTCGGCAAGGAGGCGGTCCCTGTTCAATGGTTCCTTCTCCCGGCTGTTTTGATTGGCTCCTCTGATTTAAAAAACCCTCCTGTTGTATTGAATTATCAACAGCTGTGCCAATGTTGGTGCTGCCTGAATAAAAACCGTTCTCTTCAGAAATGTTTCTAAAGGCTGATTTTTCACCGTGTAGCGGTTTGACCTGAAGCAGGGGGATGATTGAAAAAAAGCTAACATAAAATAAACCATATAAATTGGAAGGCCTTTACATTTGATCAAGCAACCTTAGCAACCTGAAATTGTTAATAACTCAACAAATATGAAAATGAGGGCAGCAATTCAGTAGAAAGATGGGGGCTATCCAGTATTTTCCTCCAAATATCACATGTATGATTATCTCTACTAGTTTGTGAGAGTTTACATGTGCACTCAGTTCAAAGAGCTCCTGGTACATAGAGAATGAGTGTGATCTTTGAAGGCTAGAGTGGCAGACCTGGAGAACATAAGATATGCCATACTGGGTCAGACCAAGGGTCCATCAAGCCCAGTATCCTGATTCCAACAGCAGCCACACCAGGTCACAAGTACTGTCAGGTTCCCAAAAAGGTAGATTCTATGCTGCTTATCTCAGAGTTAATCAGTACATTTCCCTGGTCCTCTTTCCACAGGTACACTACCAAAAAACTGCCTCCAGTTTTGCAACTGATTCCTATAGATTTTGGGGTGCTGAATCCAGGAAAAATAGCCAAAATGTTCCATCACGTCACGTTTTCTTGCAAAATTAGATTTCTTACCCATATAAGGAATGTTCACATAATTTCTTTTTAGCCGACTGCAGTTTATTTTCTTGGCCCAAAATAGAGGTTGTAATGGTTAACTAACTAGAAACACTCCCTCATGATATTTTAGAGTGTTTTGTATTCATTTTATACATTAACAGGACAATTGGGAGGCGGGGGGGCTAAATCCAGTACTCGCGCTGGCGCATGTTCTTTCCTGTTCGCCTCGCCTCGTTCGCTCGCTCAAACACGGTGGTTGCGACATGAACGTTCCTGTCAAATTTCAGTTTCTTGCAAGTTCATTATTACCTTTTGTTTGCTCAGTCGTAATCCAGCTTTATTCCGAAGTGGTTCACTACAGTTGTAGTTTGCAGTGCTGTGTATTTGTGATGGCTCACAGAGCCAGAGGTTGCGTCAACTCTCCGGACAGTTTTTGTTTTATTTGTGGGGAATATACCGTGAAAAAGCGGCAGAGGAACATTTCTGCATTTATTAAAAAAGTATATTTCGCCTATTTCGGTTTGAAGTTAGGCGATCAAGACAAACCGTGGGCTCCTCACAAAGTGTGCAAGACATGTGAGGAAGATCTACGCTTATGGATGAAAGGTAAAAAACAAGCATTTCGTTTCGGAATACCTATGATGTGGCGTGAACAAAGAGACCACAGCAGTGACTGCTATTTTTGCTCTTGCATTGTGAAGGGATATAACTTAAAAAATAAGAACGTAATAAGTTACCCCAACCTTCCCTCAGCAATTAGGCCTATGCCTCATAGCAACGAAGTACCTGTGCCTGAACCACCAAAATCTTTGGATCATATTTGTGTGGACGGTTCTGATCATGATGAGACTCATCAGATGGCTTTTCCCGATGAGTCCAGTACTTCCGAGTTTGAAACTGAACCAGATCCAAAACCTGAACTTTTCTCTCAAGCTGAATTGAATGATTTAGTCCGGGATTTAGGACTCCCAAAAGATGCTGCCCAACTGCTAGGTTCTCGGCTTAAACAGAAAAATCTATTGTCACCAGGAACAACTTTTTATTGGTACCGCAACCGCGAGACACAATTTTTGAAGTATTTCAGCAAAGAGGAAGATTTGGTATTTTGCAACGATATATACGGAGTGATGGAAAAGTTTAAACTCAAGTATGATCCTGCTGAATGGCGGCTGTTCATTGATTCGTCAAAAGACAGCATAAAAGTGTTCTTCTTCATAATGGCAACACATTCACTTCAGTTCCTATTGCTCACTCTGTTATTCTCCAAGAAAAATACGAGAATTTGGCCCTGATTCTTCAGAAGATTCGTTATGATGAGCATAAGTGGATGATTTGTGGAGACTTTAAAATTCTATCCATGCTATTAGGGCAGCAATCCGGTTTCACCAAATATCCCTGCTTCCTTTGCTTTCCATGTGAACTACTTTCCCGAAAACTTGGGGGCGTACAGTGAAGAACAAGGTGAAAGGTTTCACCAGGACATCAAGGACGCAGAGAGAAGGTACCAAGGAAGATGGAACACCACTATGATGGCTGATTTCTGCTGGTTGCTGCTGCGGGAAACCCCAGATGAAAAATACGCCAAGCAGCGCACCAAGAGAAGCATTCGGGGGAAGAAGAAACGGGCCCACCAGGAGATTGATTGACCCAAGAATGACTTTAAAATCTAAACTGTGTTGACAAATATCGTGTTTTTACTAAACTTTGAAATAAAAATTTGCTAGTTATTACCACAGTGTCGGATCTCATTTATTAGGGTGTTTGTCTTCATGTATTGCAATGGTGCGGTTTGCGTTTTCTATTCTTACATACATACCTGTACAACATTTTTTGCACATTTCTTTGCTTTGCTTTGTGTCTAACCTCGCTCTTATATGCTCAATGTTTGTGCACATGTATGTGGCTGTTTTAAGTGCAGACAATTTTGCTACCATCACAGTGTGTTTTGTTGACATTACTCTATTCTTATGTGCTGCCTTGTTACAATTTTCTTTATTCTTATTTGAATAACTACTAAACAATTAGTATAAAGAATTCATCCAAGAAACTTTTATCTCGATCGCACTCAATCTGAAATGTTCACCTCAAACTGCTAACCCAATGTAGCAAAAAATCTGTACGTGATGGAGCAAATTGGTTACCAGATTTGGATTCAGCGCACCAAAAAACGTAAAAATCAATCGAAACATTAGAGGCAGTTTAAAAAAACATTTTTTTAGTGTACCTGTGTAATGGTTTATGGACTTTTCCACCAGTAAAAATAAACTGCTCCTAATTTAACAACTTCAATCTTGCAAAGAATATAAAATCCAACACATGAAAAAATGCAAGAACAAGAATCTTATATGCTGCCTCCTGTGAATCCTGCTATTGCTGCTACTGCTGTGATTGACTGTCTGCTGTCCTCCGTGCCTTTCTGTGCTGACACGCTGTGTTGTTGTCTTCCCAGGTACCGCCCTTTATCTCCTCTGATTGGCCCTGCCTGTTGGTTGCTCCGGTCTCCACTGTGTTTAAATACCTCTCCAGTGTGGCACGCACAAGGAGCAGGGCGTTCTCCTTGAGCAAGCTCCTTAGGGCGAGCTGCGGGGCGAGAATCCAGAGCCCCTCCAGGTACCCCTCACATCTGTTCCACACCTCCAGCTCCCTCACAGTCCTCATTGCACCACAGGTGTCCTAGGTTCGCTTTTCCACGCCACAGGACCACACGGTAAGTCTTTTTGTCTGCTCATTCTTTTGTGTATCTCGTTTTTGTTATTTCGTTTCCCTTCTATTATGTCTTCTATTCCCGTTTGCTGGGGCTGGCGGCCTGCCCCTCCTGTTCACGTTTCCTCAGGCCTTTCCGCACGCAACCTCTCTAATTTGACCTACTGCTCCCGGCTTCCTTCGGTCCTCCTCAACCGCTGCCTGCCCCCTGGCTATTCTGCCTGGTTTACCACCCGTCGGGGCAGGAGTGGTGGGGGGTTGCAGTTCTCTATCGCTCCTCCCTCCCTCTCCATTACCCGGAATCTTTACTTCTACGCTTAGGTACTTCCCCCTCCTCTGTATTTTCTCCTCATCTATGCCCCTCCCACTCTTTCCGTCCCTCTGTGGGATTTACTCTTGTCCACCCTTTCTGAGGCTTCCCCTCTATACCCCCATCTCTTAATCTTAGGGGATTTCAACATTCATGCAGATTCCCCCTCCTCACCCCGAGACTTGGCTTTTCTTACTTTCCTTTCTGATCTTTCCCGCCACCAATTTGTCTCTTTCCCCACTCACTTACCTGACACTCCCTCGATCTCCTAATTTCCCCTCTTACCTCTTCATTCTCTCTCTTCTCCCTTTCCTTTCAATTTCTTCCCTGGTCTGACCATTTTTGTCTCTTTTTCTCTCGTCCCCTTCCCTCCCCCCCATCAAGACTTTCCCCTAGGATCCCCCTCTAGCCCTGCGTCACCCTCATTTTCTCGTAGAATTAACGCCAACACCCTTCTCCAGTTTCCATTTTCCAATGTCCTGTTTCCTACTGATTTTCTTTCACTCACCGTTGATGCCCAAGTTCATGTCTGGACCTCTACCCTCTCAGCTACTCTTGACATTCTTGCTCCTTTCCAACCTCGGCCTGTTCGTCCATGCCGTCCTCACCATCCCTGGTTCCACTCTGGTCTATTTCTCCACCGAAGATATCTCCGTTGTGCTGAACGCCTTTGGTGTAAGCACCCCTCCTCTTCTAATTTGAACAATTTCTGCCAATGTTTCCCTCATTATTGCTCCCTTCTGCATTCAGCGAAAGTCATATTATTCCAACCTCATCTCTAACTCTGCCAATTCCTCCTGTCAGCTTTACTCTGTTCTTCGCACCCTCTTTACTCCCATGCCACTCTTTCTTTCTCTTCTCCTCCCAATATCTCCGATCCCGCTTCCCTCGCTACCTCCTTCGCTTCCAAAGTCCTCTCCCACCATCTCACCTTTCCTTCATATCCCCCTCCTCTTTCCCCTGTCACTGTTTCACCACCCTCTTTGTCTTCCCTTCCTCCCCCCCCCCCTCCCTCTTTTTCATTATCCCATCTCTGGTCCACATTCAAGCCTCTCTCTCTTTCAGCTCTGTCCAAAGTCTTTTTGTCCACCCGGAAAACCACGTGTCTTTCTGATCCTATTCCCTCCCACTGGCTCATGGAACCTTCCTTAGCTCTCTCTTCTTTCATCCTCTCTATTTTCAATTCTAGCCTATCCACTGGGATTTTCCACTCACTATGGAAACACACTTCTGTCCGTCCCCTTCTAAAGAACAGCTCCCTTGACCCTTCTTCTCTTTCTAACTGGCACCCTATTTCTAATCTTCCCTTTCTTTCTAAACTCTTAGAAAAATTTGTTTTCTCTCTACTTTCTTCTCACCTTGAGGCCGCACTTACTCTTCACTCCCGCCAATCTGTTTTTTGCCCCGGCCACAGCACGGATCTGTTCTCTCTCTTCTTAATGAATTGCATGCTGCACATGATTTGGTTGATCACTGCACTCTTTTGGCTCGTCTTAGGGAAGCTGGTCTTGCTGGTTCGGTTCTCCACTGGTTTCGCTCTTTTCTCTCCTGTCGTTCCTTCTCGGTTCTTTCTGGGTCTTCTTCCTCTCCCCCCACTCCGCTTCCTTGTGGTGTCCCATAAGGTTCTGTCCTCGCACCTCTCCTCTTTAATATCTTTCTTGCCCCCCTTGCTCTACTGGTCCCACAACATGGTATTTCAGCCTATTATTTTATTTATTTATTTATTTACATTCTCTTATATACTGTGCTATTCTGCATCAGTGCGGTTTACATTGAACAAACTGAAATTACATTGAACAGGGCATTATAACTTGGAGATAACTATTTTACAGGGAACATGGGCTATGGAGGGTTAAGTGGCTTGCCCAAGACCACAAGGAGCACCTGTGGGACTAGAAACCCCAGTCCTTCCGGCCCAAGGTTGCTGTCCTCTAGTGGGATGATTATGCAGATGACATCTTTCTTTTGTATCACACGGATTCTTCAAACCCTGATATTACCCCCCTTAATACCTGTCTGTCCTCTGTGGCTTCCTGGCTCTCCTCTAACTTCCTTCACATTAACCTCGCCAAAACCTCTGCTATCTGGTTCACTCTTGGGCACTCTTCCTCTCCTTCCCTCACTCCTTTATTTTCTTCCTTACCTACCCCCTGGTTTCTTTACTCCGGTACCCTGGTGTTACTCTTCACTCATCCCTTTCTTTCAAAACCCACATTTCCTCTGTTATTCAGTGCTTCTTCCTCACCTTGAAGCAGCTCTGCACCGTTCGCCCTTTTCTCTCTTTTTCCGCCTTGACTACTTAGTTCCTTTCTCTTGTGATGTCTCGTCTTGACTATTGTAATGTCGTTTTAGCCGGCCTTCCCCAGTCACACTGTCTCGTCTTCAATGTATCCAGAACATTGCCACCCGTATTCTCACCCATGCCTCTCGCTTTGATCATGTCACTCCCCTGCTTCTACGCTTGCACTGGCTCCCTGTTTCTTTCCGGATTCAATTCAAGTTTCTTATATTTGTTCATAAATCAATTCACACAGGTATTCCCCTCTATCTTGCTGACCAGGTTCATCTTTACACCCCCCTCCGCACCCTCCGTTCTATTCACGCCAACCGCATGTCACTCCCTTCCCCTTCCCTCGCCCACCTGGAGTCCACTCATTCCTCAGCTTTTTATTTCCTTGGCCCGAAGCTCTGGAACTCGCTCCCCCATGCCCTCCGTTTGGAACAGTCTTTTTATTGCATTCAAAGCCAAATTAAAAACCCCCTTTTCTCTCTTGCTTATGACCTCCCCCCCTCACTCTCCCCCCTTTTCCCCACCTCCACGTTGATGTATTGTCCTTTGTCCCTACCAATCAGAGTCTCTCCCCCTTATTCTCCCTGTTGGTTTCTCTCTCTCCTTTGTCCTTTCTCTATTCTGTTCTTTTCTTTTCTTTTCTGTTCTGTTTCTTTGATTTTATGGCGTTCCTTTTCTTTTTCTTTTCTGCAGCATTTTTTAATTTTTAATTTTATAGTCTTATTGTAAACCGCCCAGATACTTGTGTTGTTGGGCGGTATATTAAGTATAAAATAAACATAAACATAAAGCACAATGTATCACCAAGAAACATTTCTGAAAGATGGGGGCTCAAATGTCTTCATGTAATTGGATATCACAAAACGGACTTTGTATTCATCATTGGCTCCCCTTTTCTTTATATGCAGTCCAGTGACTTAAGTGCCCCTTTGTTTATTTTTTTATTATATAATTTTGTATTGGAAATTGTTTTATCACCTTCAATAAACCCTCAAGCCAAAAGTGATATCCACCAAAAATCTACCACTTATCTTAGATTCTCCATGGTCATTTGAATGTGTTACAGCAGGTATTTGTCCAAACCTCTTTTAAAACCAGCAACATTAACAGCTTTTACTACATTCTCTGGTAAGAATTCCAGAGTTTGATAGCAAGTTGAGTGAAAAAATATTTTCTACGATTACTCTTAAATGTGCTACATTTGTAGCTTCATTGAGTGTACCCTGGTCTTTCTAATTTTTGAAGCAGTAAACAGCCGATTTACTTGTACTCATTACCCTCTATTCATTATTTTATAGACCTGTAAAAATCCTGCTGACTTTTTGTTTCTCTCAGTCTGAAGATGACCTTGAACCACTGACCTTTTATTTGGCAGGCAGGCATCTTGCCAGCTGAGCTATTGTCTCCATAAATTAAGGTAGTTACAGGAGTATAGTGGAGAATGGCAGGGACATCATAGAGAGGTCCCACAGTCTGGTGGACCCTGTGGTATCTTGGAGAAGCAGCACCAATTGTTTACTCTTTCAAAAAATATAAGGATTAGGGGAAAAGCCATGAAGCTTCAAAATAGCAGTCTTTTGAACATATTGCTGGCGAATGTGGCAAAAGCAGGTAGTATCTGGTTTAAAAGAGGATTGAACAAATTTCTGATGGAAAATTCTATAAACCATTATTAAGGAAGTCCAAGAGAAAAGCACTGCTTATCCCTGGTAATAAATAGCATTGAAATGGCTACTTTTGGGATATAAAACAAAAAAAACCCTTTTGTATATAACTCCTCACTCTTTACTAAACTATTTCAATTAGGCCAGTCATTTACTGTAGCATAATGTACCACCCATAATTAAATACTGAGAGGAAAATACCTTAGATATCCCTAAGTTAAAACTCATTGAACTTTTTGGATACGTCAGGTACTTGTGATCTGGATAGGCCACTGTTTGAAACAGGACACTGGGCTTAAGGGACCTTTGGTCTGAGCTAGAATGGCAGTTCTTATGTTCTTAGTGGCAAGAATGTGCTCGCCATGTGAGGGCAAGCCCTAGCTAATAAGGGTTAGAATGGCCGTTTTACCTGGTGATTGGATTATTATGAATTCAGAATGGTGGGTGGCTGGTGGACATGAGGATCACCTTGTAACTTGCCTGCCTGGTGCAAAGCTCATGGACTTCACATGTGACCTAGGTAAGGTTTTAAACAGTGCTAGGAAAAGCCGACTGTCAAGGTACATGTAATGTAGGTACCAATGATGTAGGAAGCTATGGGAGAGATATTTTGGATGCCAAATTTAGGCTTGTAGGTAGAAAGTGAAAATCCAGAACCTCCAAGGTAGCATTCTAAGAAATGTGCTTGTTCCAAGCACAGGCTCACAGAAGCAAGCATAGTTCTGGAGTTTTAGTATGTGGATGAGGCAATATTGCATATAAGAGAGCTTTAGATTAGATAGAAACAGTTGCTTTTTTTGGGAGGGGGGGGGAGCCTATTCCAAAATGAAATGCTCTATGTTAAGCCAGCTGCTGGTGCAAATGTTTAAAAAGGTAACAGAGCAGTGTATAAACTAGATCATGGAAGAAAGCAGGCAGTTGCTCATTTACACTTGGGTCAGAGTCATAAACGATCTAAGGATTCTGGCAGAAAGAGGAAATCAGAATTTTCCTTTAGAGAGGTTGTCGTAAAGCCTGAAGTAGTCCAGATGCATTTAAATAAAGAACAGACAGATAAATGTTTCCAAAGTATTTCAGCTGCTAGGAAGGTTGTGAATATAATTAAAAATGTACTTAGAATTATCTGTACACGAATGTCATAAGTCTAAGACTGAAGAGTTACAGCATATGGCACTAAACAATGAACATACAATAGGCATAAGAGCAGGGCTGGCCCATCCACTAGGCGGCTGCCTAGGGCAGCAAATCTCTGTGGTTGGTAGGCCATGTGCTTTGGCACAACATGGCCTGCCGCCTCCCCTGCACACCGAGCTGTGCCACCCTTTTGCCCCTCCCCATGCTGAGCTGTGCCGTGCCACACCACACTGCCCCCCACTACTGCTGAATCCAGCAGCAGGGGGGGGGGGGGACGACAGCTAGGTTTGGCAGCAGGCCATGTGCTTCAGCACACATGGCCTGCCACTATTGAAGCCCTCAAGATATGTCAGAGGGGGGTCAGAAGTGGAAGGCCATTTGTGCCAAAGCACATGGCTTTCCACAGAGTTGTGTTCCCCCAACCCCACTGTCAGAATTGGCGGTAGTGCTGTTCAGCACGGTGGGGGGGGGGGGGGGCACGGCATGGGGCTTTTGCCTAGGGCAGCAGAAACACTTGGGCCGGCCCTGCATAAGAGATCTGGTGGAAGGAGAATAAAGCATAGTTACTCACCTGTAACAGGTGTTCTCCAGGGACAGCAGGAATCAGTCCTCACTTATGGGAGTGATGTGGCACCGATGGAGCCTGTGCAGAGCAATTCCCCAGTTTTCAAAAGAAAACCTTTGGGATTGCTGTCACGTGTGCGTGGTCCTGTTCCTGCTCAAGGGTGCCATCTTGCTCAGTCAGATCCCATAGCTAGAGCCCTACTAGGCAGATGGCAAGGGAAGCAAAATAAATAGCAAAATAAATGGCAACTCTACAGGGGAGGTGGGAGGGTAGTGAGGAACGATTCCTGCTGTCCCTGGAGAACACCTGTTACAGGTGAGTAACTACGCTTTCTCCAGGAACAAGCAGGAAGTCAGTCTTCACTTATGGGACTCCCCAGTTACAGGCTACTGAACCTGAAGTCCAAAACACCTCTGCAAGGCCGTGAGCAGAAACCGATGCCCGAAGGAGCACAAGTCCTTGGGTCAAACTCCCGGTAGCCGCAGAAGAGGGCAAGAGTTGCTTATACCCTGAACAGATTACGGAGTACAACCTATCTATCTCATGCATATTTATTGTGGATATCATGAAAACCTGACTGGCCTGGAGGTACCAGAGGACTGGGTTGGGAACCACTGCTCTAAAGTATACATATTAAAATCCATAAGTTTGTCCTCATATGCTTTATAACGAAGACCACTAACCATTTCAGTAACTGCCTTCTGTACCAACTCCAACCTGTTTATATCCTTTTGAAGGTGTGGTTTCCAGAATTGCGCACAATACTCCAAATGAGGTCGCACCAAAGACTTATACAGAGGCACTATCACCTCCTTTCTTCTGCTGGCCATTCTTCTCCGTATGCACTGTAGCATCTTTCTAGTTTTTGCCGTTGCCTTTTTTCGCTGTTTAGCTACTTTAAGATCGTCAGACACAGTCACGCTCAGGTCATGCTCTTTTTTTTTTTTTTTTAAGAGAAGTACTTCACCCCCCACACTGTACCGCTCCATTAGATTTTTACAGCCCAAATGCATGACCCTGCATTTTTTAGCATTAAATCTCAGCTGCTAAATTCTCGACCATTCTTCAAGCTTAACTAGATCCCTCCTCATATTATCTACTCCTTCTTGGGTGTCTATTCTATTGCAGATTTTGGTATCATCTGCTAAGAGGCAAACCTTACCAGACAGCCCTTCTGCAGTATCACTAAGGAAGATGTTAAAATGAATTGGACCAAGGACAGATCCCTGCAGCACACCACTGGTAACCTCCTCCTCCTCCTCAGAGTGAGCGCCTTCTAACCCAATTAGTAACTTTAGGATCCATTCCTAGGGTGCTCAGTTTGTTTACAAGTCACCTGAGCAGAACAGTGTCAAAGGCTTTATTGAAATCTAAATACACCACATCTAGGGCTCTCCCTTGGTCTAACTCCCTGGTCACCCAGTCAAAGAAGTCAATCAGATTTGTCTGACAAGAACTGCCTCTGGTAAATCCATGCTGCCTCCAATCCTGTAATCCAGTGAACTCCAGAAACCTCACTATTTGCTCTTTTAGCAGCATTTCCAATAGTTTACTCACCACAGAGGTTAGACTAACTGACATGTAGTTTTCAACCACATTCTTACTTCCGCTTTTGTGTATATAGACCACATGTGCCTCGCTCCAGTCCTCTGGCACCACTCCCGACTCCAAAGAGGCACTGAGGAAGTAGCAGGAGTAGAACCCTTGCCCCATCTGAGTCTGAAGTACCGATTCAATGGCTAGGTGATCTAACAGGGTGGCGACCTCCTCCTGAAGGAGACGGCACCGATGTGGGTCTAAAGGATACTCCCCTGAGAAGAAAGGTGGAAGGGGCTGGGTAAAATCAGGCATGTACCCGTCCCACACAATTTGTAGCACCAAGGTATCTGTGGTGATGAGAGGCCACCTGTGTGTAGTGGATGAACTGAACACTCACCTGAGAGGGAACTCCCTCGGTGACCGGGTGACTGGCTATGCTCCTGAGGAAGGCGTCAAAACCCCACCCCCTGCTACAACTGGGGTGCAGGTTCTGTGGCTTAGCCTTCCGTGGTCACCGCTGGGACTGTGCCTTGGGCTGAGCTCCCTGGGGGCTCTGATAGTACCGGTGCTTTAAGGACTTCTTTCCTTGATGCTTCTTCTTGGCAGGATCTGCCGTCTTGCACAAGAAGCGGGAGATGGTCACCTGCTCAGTCTCAGTTTCGGCCACCCTCTCCTGCATGGGCTTGCTGAAGAGGTTCTCACCGGTGCATGGCACATCCGCCAGCTTGTCCTGGACCCACTGCTTCAGCTCAGAGGACTGGAGTCAGGTCAGCTGGCATGCACTGATGCCCACTGCCGCCACCTTGCCCACCAACTGAAATGAATCATATGTGGTATGCACCATTTACTTGGATACATTCTTTCCATGCTAACCAGGGTACAAAAGTTCTCCAAGCGCTCTGAAGGGATGAGAGGCCCGAGCTTGCTCAGGTCCCCCATGATGTCTTTCAAGAAGATTCCCATATAGAGTTGGTAGGAGAGGACTTGGGCGACAAGCATGGAGCCCTAAAAACAGCGCCTCCCAAACCCATTGAGTGTCCACTGCTCCCTACTGGGGAGCACTGACAAGTGGATCTTGGAACTCTGGATGTGCCACATGGCAGACTCCACGACCAGTGAATGATGTGGTATTTGGGGCTTTTTGAACCTGGGGGGCCTTCTGCACCCAGTACATCGAGTCCAGCTGGCGGATGATGGTCGGCACAGACATCGGGTTCTCCCACATGTGGAGCAGGGGCCATTGAAGGATCTGGTGCATGGCACTATGTTGGCTTCCTTCAGCACAGAGGAATATTGGAGAATCTCTAGTTCCTCCGCCCTCATCTCAATCTCCACCTCCAGAGAGAAGGGAATCACCTTAGCCACATCCCAGACGAAGTCCTGGAAGGACATATCCTCTGGGGGTGATTTACGCCACTCATAAGGCGGGGGACAGCTCCGAGGAGATGACAGGAGACTCTCCCTCAGTGACCAGGGATTCCTCTCCTCTGTCTTCCAGCCATCGGACTCCAATTATGAGAGGAAGCTGAAGTACCTTCTGGCTTCCTTCTGGTACAGGCTCTGCTTCTTTGGAGGTGATGCCCATTTGCGGTGCCAATGGCGTTCCTCTCCCGTGCGTCAGATTGGGGGCATTGGGACAGAAGACACTAGAAAGGGATATCAGGGCGGGGCCCAGGATGGACTTCGACTGCCGACCCTGGCTCAGGCGGAATGATGAGTCTCCAGGGTAGGCTGCATCACTGGAGGCAATACCACCAGGGGCACTGGAGCCATAGTGGCCTGTGCAACCAAGAGAGCCTGCATATGTGCTTCAGCATCTGCACCAGGGACTCTACGATGGTCAGGCCATCAGGAGATTGCCAAGGCCCACTCCCGGCCATTGCCCTCGGTATCATGCCGAAAGGGGTTCTGGTACTGATTTCTGTTCTTGGCACAGTCTTCGGTAGCTCCCTTCAATGCCAATGAGGCTGACGATGAGTCCTTCCAAGGCGTCGATGGAGAGCATCCGATCCATGCTACTGTGGCCCCTCGGCTCTGAGAGAGCATGGGCACCATGCAAAGCTGAAGCCTCAGTGGTGCTCCTCGAGGATGTCGATGCAGACATCGAGGCCTATGTCGAGGACTCTGAGTCTGATGATCCGAACAGGGACGCATGCTGCTTCTCTCAATCCTTGAGGCCCTTCTTGGTCATCTGAAGACAACAAGCAAGTGGCGGGCTCATGATCTGGGCTGAGGCAATGAATGCACCAATTGTCCATTACAGAGATGGTGTGTGCACAGCTGCTGCATTTTTTAAAAGCGCTGGCTGGCTTCGACATTGTTGGAAAAATGGCCTCCACAAAGTCGAAGGGCTCAATGCTGGCAAACAGTACTGAAAAAAAAAATCAGGAAAAAAAAAAAGTGTGAGCTACCCAGCAAAACAAAAAGAAGAAAAAATGGGGCAAAAAAAATACCCCCTACTATGGCCGGTGCTGGTGAATTTGGCACCCCAGCAACAGATGGAAAATGGCGATGGAAGAACTATAGAAAACAAGAAAAAAGCACAACCCCGAAGGGCTTAAGAACAGCTTTTCCCAGTAGAGCAAAGAATCACTTCCGTAGGGCTCTGCGAAAAACGTGAGCCGAGGAGGAGATTGCACCGCTTCTGATTGGAAGCTAGGGAGCATTCCTGCGCAGGGTTCCGTCGGGGGACGTCAGCCATATGTGAGGACTTATTTCCTGCTTGTTCACAGAGAAACTGAAATGTTAAGAGAAACCTGGAAAGTTAAATTAGGAAACCCAGTACTAATGAGATATTTCAATTACCCCAATATTGATTGGGTAAAAATTTAATTGAAATACATGAGGGAGATAAAGTTTCTAGCTGCCATAAAGTTAAGTGACTGTTTCATGGAGTGGCTGGTCATCAAAATGACGGGGGGGGGGGGGGGGGAGTACTAATTTATATCTAATCCTCATTGCAACTGAGAATCTTGTACAAGATATAATTGTGGAGGGGCTGCCTGGAAATAGTGATCATAATCTATTTTCAATTTGAATATGGATTTTAGATTTAACAATCACGAAAATGTGTCAGTTAAGGAAAAGTACTGCAGTGCATTTAACTTTAAAAAGAGACAGTAGGATAAAATGAGGAAAATTAGAAACAAATAAAATAATTAGTTCCAAAGGTTAAAAATTTGCACGTGGCATGGATATATATTAAGAACACTATCTTGGAAGCCCAGACTAGATGTATTTCATACATTAGAAAAGACAGATAAACAGAACAAACAACTGCCAGCATGGCTAAATAGTGAGATGAGAAAGAATATTTAAGCCAAAAAGACATCCTTTAAAAACTGAAAATGGACACAAATGAAGAAAATAGGAAGAATATAACCACTAGCATTAATAAGGCAAGCCAAAACAGAATTTGAAAAGAGGCTTTCCAGAGAGGTAAAAATTCAAAATGAAATATTTTCAAGTAGATTTGAGATAAGAAGTTGGGAGGAAGAAAACTGGATGACTAGATGACCAAACAGCATGAGAGACATTGAGGGAAGACAAGGCCATAGCAGAAAAGCTAAATTGAATTCTTTGCTTCAGTCTTTACTAAGGAAGGTATCAGGGAGATACTTATATCACAAGCATTTGAGGGAGATGATTTACAAAAACCTGAAGCAAATCATTGTGAACAAAAATGATGTATTAGATCAAACTGATGAACGATGAACTGATAACAAATCACCAGGATTGGATGGCATACACTCCAAAGTTCTAAAAGAGAACAAAAATGAAATGGCATACTTATTACTAGTAATCATTAACTTCTCATTCAAATCAGCTACAGTACCTAAAGACTGAAGGGTGACAAATATAATACCCTTTTTGAAAAATGCTCTGGGATGACCCAGGATAATATAGGCTGGCAAGCCTGACACAGGTGCTGGGCAAAATTACAGAAGCTAGTCTTTAGAATAAAATTGCTTAACATGTACAGTAGACAGACAGATACAGATTAATGGGATAAAGCCCCATGGATTTAAAACAGGAAGATTTGCATTACAAACCTGTTAGATCTCTTTTAAAGAGGTTAATAAACATGAAGGCAGGATGAATCACTTGATAAAATGTAACTGGATTTTCCTGTAGCATTTGAAAACACTTACTGGTGAGTTTCACAACATCACCTAAACAGTTCACCTTTCACCATATAATTTTGCCCCAAGATAGACAGACACATTCTCGACCCTCTCTGCATAATTCTTCCAATTTCCATTGGGTTGGAAAAATAAAAAGCATGATTCCCAGTACAGATCGCTGGGGTACTCCATAATTTATCTTTCTCCACTTAGAAAAATGATCATGCAGTCCCTGCTCTCTGTTTCTTATCTTTGAGTCAGTTATCAATACATAATAGGACATTGCCTTCTATCCCATGACTTTTTAATTCCATGATATGTCTCTGACGGATGCTGTCAAATCAACCAAACAGCTAATTCACCTCTCACCATGCAATTATAAAATTTTACCACTCCAATTTTTTTTTAATGTAAAAAAACTTGTCACCTTCAGTCACTTATCAGGACCAGTATTAGTCTCAGTTCATGTTATGTCTTCATTCCTCCCCTTCCTCTCTCTTGTGTCCTTATTTTTCACGGCATTTATCCCTATTTGGTAACCTAGGCTCCCTTTCTTTCTTACTCCCCTGGTCTCTCCGTCTTCCCCTGCTTATTATCTATTTAGTTGTTTTACTTGGCTATAGGTAGAACATCAAATAAACTCAAACTGTAACTGTATATACAGCTATAATAATGAAATAGTGATGGAACATAGAAAACAGAAGATAAGAAGGTTTCATAAGACTGACGACAGAGATAAAATGGGCCAATGAAAAATTAATTTAGGGCAGTTTCTTAAGTGTTTTTCCTCTTTATATAAATGGTAGGTGACTAAAGGAACCATTTTTTTTTTATTTTTCCAACCCAATGAAAGTTGATAAGAAATATACATAAGTGGTTGTAGATGTGTCCATTTCTGAGCAAAATAACTCTTAGAAGATAGAATGGAATGGGATCAAATTTGACATTGGGGGAAAAACAGCTAAAAGGTACTGTGTTCAAAAATATGCCAGATAAGACTAGGGAGGTTCCCAAAAAATAAGCTCCCCAGAAAAATGCCCCAATGAATTTTTATGGGAGAAGCAGTCCAGTTTCTGCAGCACAGACAATTACCCCACCCCTCAAAATATCCCCATCAACTACCCATCCTTCAAGTACCGCCACCCCCAATACTAGCTCCACTCTTCATAAATAAAGCCTCCTCCCCCCTCTTTCCTCTAAGTCAAAGACACACACAGAGAAAACACAACTACACACATACACAAACACACTCATGCGGAAGGAACAGAAAGAATTCCTTGAGACATGTTCCTCATGCTTTCCCCGTTTGTTAAATTTATTAATGATCTGGAAAAGGAGCAATGGGTAATGCAATCAAATCAAAGAAGAGGGGGACCTGGGGGTGATTGTTTCTGATGATATTAAGGTGGCTAAAAGAGTAGAAAAGGTGATGACGAAAGCCAGAAGGCTGTAAGGGTGCACAGAGAGAGGAATGGCCAGCAGAAAGGAGGTGGTGATAATGCCTCTGCATAAGTCTTTGGTGAGACATTATTTAGAGTATTTAGAGACCATACGTTCAAAAGGATATAAATAGGATGGAGTTGGTGCAGAAGCTGGTTACAAAAATGGTCAGTGGGCTTCATTATAAGGTATATGGGAACACATTTAAAGATCTCAATATGTATACTTTGGAAGAAAGGCAGGAGAGGGGACATATGATAGAGTGTGTTTAAATACTTTCATGGCATAAATGCACAGGAGGAGGGTCTTGTTCAATTGAAAGAAAGCCCTAGGATGAAGAGGGCACAGGGTGAAGGTGAAAGGGGATAGACTCATGAGTAATGTGTGGAAATAGTTCTTTACAGAAAGTGTGGTAGATGCATAGAATAGTCTCCCAGTGGAGGCAGTAGAGACAAGGACTGTTTCTGAATTCAAAAAAGCATGGGAGAAACATAGAAGATCTCTAAAGTTAAAAAAGGGACTATAAAGAACATAAGAACATATGAACTTAAGATATGCCATACTGGGTCAAACCAAGGTCCATCAAGCCCAGTATCCTGTTTCCAACAGTGGTCAATCAAGGTCATATGTACCTAGCAGTTTCCCCAAAAGACACAGGTTCCACAATGCTTGTACTGGGTCAAGCATTGATATCCTGGGTCCCTTCTTAATAATGGTTTATGGACCTTTCCTCCAGGAACTTGTCAAAACCTTTTTTAAACCCAGCTACACTAACAGCCTTTACTACATACTCCGGTAACAAATTCCAGAGTTTGATTACACGTTGAGTGAAAAATATTTTCTTTTATTAGTCTTAAATAGTTTACCCTGTAGCTTCATTGCATGTCCCCTAGTCTTTCTATATTCTGATAACGTAAACAATCGATATACGTTTACCCATTCCAGTCCGTTCATTAATTTATAGACTTCTATCATATCTCCCCTCAGTCGTCTCTTTTCCAGGTTAAAGAGCCCTAACCTTTTTAGCCTTTCTTCATAGGAGTATCCTTCCATCCCCTTTACCATTTTGGTGGCTCTTCTCTGAACCTTTTCTAATATCGCTGTATCCTTTTTATTTATTATTTATTTACATTCTCTTATATACCGCGCTATTCTGCATCAGTGTGGTTTACATTGAACAAACTGAAATTACATTGAACAGGGCATTATAATTTGGAGATAACTATTTTACAGGCAACATGGGCTATGGAGGGTTAAGTGGCTTGCCCAAGACCACAAGGAGCACCTGTGGGACTAGAAACCCCAGTCCTTCCGGCCCAAGGTTGCCGTCCTCTAGTGGGATTTGAACCCCCGACCTTCCAGCCTGAAGTACCTCGCCCCAACCACTAGGCCACTCCTCCACTCCGATAAGACGACCAGAATTGCACACAATATTCAAGGTGCGGTCTCACCATGGAACGATATAGAGGCATTATAATATCTTTTGTTTTATTTTCCATTCCTTTCCTTATGATACCTAGCATTCTATTTGCTCTCTTGGCTGCCGCTGCACACTGGGCCGAGGGTTTTAACATGTTATCCACAATGACGGCTAAATCTTTTTCCTGGGTGGTGGTTCCTAATGTGGAACCTTGCATCGTGTAACCATAGTTTGGGTTGTTCTTCCCTAGGTGCATAACTTTGCACTTGTCCACATTAAAGTTCATCTGCCATTTTGATGCCCAGTCTTCCAATTTATCAAGATCCTCTTGCAATTTTCCACAATCCTCTTGGGTTTTAACAACTTTAAATAGTTTTGTGTCATCTGCAAATTTGATAACCTCATTCGTTATTCCACTTTCCAGGTCATTTATGAATATGTCAAAAAGCAGCGGACCCAGCACAGATCCCTGGGGTACACCACTATTCACCTTTCTCCATTGGGAAAATTGGCTATTTAGCCCTACCCTCTGCTTTCTATCTTTTAACCAGTTCATGATCCACAGTAGTACACTGTCTCCTATCCCATGACTCTTTAGTTTTGCCAAAAGTCTCTGATGAGGGACCTTGTCGAAGGCTTTCTGAAAGTCCAGATAAACTAAGCTAAGAAGACTACCCTTTAAGAACACAGACTGGATCATCATTACACCATAAACATAATTGCCCTAAGCACTTCAGTCGCCTATCAAACAAGTCCAGAAAAGGTCTGCTGGAATAAATAAGATTTGTACTTTCGCCAAAAGACCATCAACTCTGCCTCAGCACATAACTCTTTAGGGAGAGAATTCCAAATGGATGGAGAATTCATAGAGAAAATTCTCTTACGCAGTGACTGAAAATAAATCTTTTTAAAGGAAGGAACATCTAATAGTTGAGCATCTTGGGATCGTAAAAGACGAGGAGGACAATAGAATCTAAGCAAAGTTGATAAGCTAATGGGAGTCACATTATGCAAATATTTGAAAGTAATCAATCATTTTATATAAAACTCAAAATCTAATAGGAAGCCAATGCAAAACAAATAATTGTTGCATAATATCTTCAGAACGTTTGCATCCCATCAAAAGACAGGCAGCAGCATTTTGAACTGATTGTAAAGGAGACAAAGTAGCTTTTGAAAGTCCTAAGAAGAGACTATTACAATAGTTCAATGCTGAAAGGACTAAAGTCTAACACAGAACGTAAATTACTACTAGATAAATATGGTTTTAGTCTTCTAAGTAGGTGCAATTTATAAGAAGAAGTTTTAATCAATCTTTGTATATAATCATGCAGATTTAATTGTACATCAAGCCATACCCCAACTAAGCACAAAAGCGAAAGAATCCATCACAGAAGTCAAACTAGAAGGGTTTGGAAAATCCCAAGATAAATACAAGATTTCAGTCTTCTTCATATTCAATTTCAACCTATTCTGAAACATCCATGACTCAGCTAAAACAAGATTCCACATACTTTAAAGAATCATCTAACGAAGTAGAAAAAGGGACAACAAACTGTACGTCATCGGCATACACTCGAAATTTAACATCCAAAACTCTTCAAATTTTTTTGAATAGGGGCAATATAGAGATTAAACAATATAGCTGACAATGCAGAACTCTGTGGCACCCCTGCCTCAAAACATTTCCAAGATGACACCTGTCCTGATGTTTGAACTTGAATAAATCTATCCTGAAAAATGATATAAACCAAGAAAGTATCATCCTACCTTGTATCCCCAACTCACAAAGCCTAGTAAGAAGTAAAGAATGATCAACGGTATCAAATGTGGTGGACACATCAAGCAACACTAATAAAAAAGATTTACCATGATCAAAGCTAGTAAGAAATTCTTTGGTAAGTGTCAACAACGTATCAGTCTCATGATTGGAGACCAGTTCCTGCTTCAATTTGTCCAGAAGTAAAACGCAGTAGTTTGTCGTGATAGTTGCACCTTTTTCCAGGTAATCAATATGCAAAATTCCATCCTTGTCCCAGAAGACAGACACCATCATCTTGCTTGCTGATTTCTGAATCTTGAACTTATGAGAATGTGGGGAACCACTGTGTCTCCACTCTTTGGATTATTCTTTGGTCTCTAGATCATACATATGGATCCAAGTTTCATCCATAGTGACAAGACGATCCAAAACTCCCACAGCATTCCTATGAAATCGGTCCAAAATGGCATGTGAAACAACCACTCAGTCACGCTTCTGGTCAGCATTGAGGCATTTGGGAACCTATTTGGCTGAGAGCTTCCACATGTCTAAAATACCATGGATGAAATAGCCCACACATTCTCGAGATATCTTCAGTGTCTCTGCTATATTTTTAGCTGATATTTTTCGATCCTCCAGGATCGTGGAATGAACGACATCCACATTTTCTGGATTTGTCACCGCACTCGTTGTCCCAGAATGTTCTTCGTATTCAGTGCTGAAATGTCCTGTTCTAAACTTAGCAACCCGGTTCTTGACTGTACAAGTAGGAAGGACACTTATTACCTAATGTAACTGATATATCATTGTAGATTTGTTTGGCCGAGTTCCCTTTAAAGAAAAGATATTTCATCACTGCTTGGCACTCTTTTGTAGTAAAATCTCTGTTTGTGACATTCTGGCTTCAGACCTACAGAAAAAAAAGTATGAGTTACAATCATGAAATTTTGGCCAGTCACATTCAAAACAATGACATTCAACATGATATAGTTATTTTTAGTGGAAAAACTAGGGGAAATAGGGAAAGCCAAAGACTTATCAGCAACCCCTCAATGCTGGAATAGAAATTAGGTGTCACCACTCAGGAAAAGGATCTGGGGTCACTGTGGAAAATACATTGAAATCCTTGGCTCAATGTACAGCAGTGACCAAAAAAAGCAAATAGAATGCTAAGTATGATTAGGAAAAGAATAGACAATAAAACAGAAATGAATACTGTGTTCAGTTTTGGAGACCATATTTTGGCAAAGGATATAAAAACTGGAAACTGTTCAGAGGAAGGCAACCAAAATGATTTGGAGTCTGCGTTAGAAGCCTTATCAGAAGAGACTTGAAGACCTAAATATGTACACTCTGGAGGAGAGGAGGGATAGGGGAGATATGATTCAGACCTTTAAATACTTAAAGAGAAATAATGAACAAACAAACCTCTTCCAAAGACAGGGAAGCTGTAAAACTAGGGGGCATAACATGAAGCTGCAAGGGGTGTCATGAGGTGGATCAAATAGTACCTATGGAAATAGGAAAATCTGAGCAGAGCAGTTCTAATAGTGACAGGTTAGAACAGCACATGGACCAGGGTTGCTATGGGCAACGAACACAAACTGAAGTACCAGGTGTAAGAGCACGCCCAAGCAGTAGATTACCTCATAGCCCATTAGGTAATGAGGGACAGCTGAGGGGAGGCGAGGCTCAGAGAAACACCAAGAGTGACGCAGTTAAAAATCACTCACCAAAAAGGAGTCTTTGTAATTTTTTTCCAATCCGATTAGAGATATGTTCTGGATAATTTCCAATATATTTCACACTCCATATTGTGGGCTGGGTGTTTATTTGTTGTTTAAATTCATATGTATTCTGTTTTGATTGCTTGTATTACCTTTTGAATACCTCAATAAAGTATATTGAAATGAAAAAAAAAAGAAAAAAAAATCACTCACCAGAGGTCAGAGTTAGAGCAGAGGAAGGAGCCGGTTGGGGAGCCATCAGGAGAGCTGATTGCAAACTTGACCAGAGAGCTGGACACGAGGTCAGAGCTTCACACGGAGACTCACACAGAATCCTACAGGCAGAAGCCCAGGAGCGAATACCAGGGATTTGTTTCAGGGAGCAGTGCAGGACTGAACAAAAGCCCAGTGGTCTGAGCCACGGAGGTATTTTTGAAGGCAAGCTGAGAAAAGCTGTGGGAAAGAATCTTCCTAAGAACAGGTACCAGGAAGGCAAAAGTTTTTATCTGGAGGATACTTTTGTGCCCAAAGAGAAATGGAAAGAGAAAGGCAGTGAGAGGCTTTCATTTGAGAAAAGCTCCGTTAAGTTTCCTGTGCCCAGAAGCTCCGTGAAAACCAAGCCAGAAGGTAGGCTTATTCCTCATAATAGAAGGGAAGCTGAAAGTCAGAGTTTTTCCTACACTTACCCAAGAGTGTGTGGCTCTCAGGAAGGAAATTCTGTAATGTGTGGTAACCTCCCATTTTACTCCAGTAGAGAGGAGGAGGGGAGCCCTCTTAACAGAGAAGAGGGATTGTTTAAAAGTAGCCTGAGTTACAATCCTATAGAAGATAGCTCTGGGGAAGCATGTGAGGATATGCAATGTGATTTTTGTGATGAAACACCTGCTGAATCCTACATGGATTGTACACTAATAATTTCAGATGATATTTCTTCACTGTGCTGAACTGGCTAGAGAGAGAATCTGTTTAAAGAACCAGAAGTGAAGAAACGTGCTTGTTTTAAGAATAAGGACTGTTTTGCACTACCTTTGTTTTGTCAGGCTGAAGATACAAGCATTCATTTTTGTTATAGTAGTTTGCCTTTATTTCATACCAGAAGTATGTTTTTTGTCCTTTGTTCATATGTGCTGAAATTCACCCGGGACGGGTAAATAAAAAGACCTCTTTTGAAGTCTTGCTACTCGACTGCAACTACACTCTTAGATTAGCTTGTGGGACTACAAATCCCAGGGGGCATTTCAACACCTGCTTGAGACACCCTCGCTGTTTAAGAAGAGGCCCCACTATAGCTCCTATGCTTTATGCCTCTGGGAACCTAGAGGTGGGTGACAGGGGGTAAATTGAAAGGCAATGTCAGGAAATACCTTTTCACTGAAAGGGTGGTGGATGCTTGGAATGCCCTCCCGATGGAAGTGGTGGGGGCAAATACAGTGACAGAATTCAAAATGACATGGGACAGACACAGTGGATCCCTTTACAGCAACAGGATAAAATCAAAATAAACTTAACTATGTAATGTCTCAACAAACAGGGGTGTCCTACACGGAGCGGTGGGTTCACCCCTAAAACAAAGACATGGGGAGGGGTGGCCTGCACGGAGTAGCAGGTGCACCTACTCTTGCTATCTTACTGGGCAGACTAAATGGACCATACTGGTCTTTATCTGCCGTCATTTACTATGTTACTATCATAATGCCGACTGATCCATGGTATGACTGCACCTTGAGTGCTATGTACAGTTCTGGTTGCCCCTTCTCAAAAAGATATGGTGAAACTAGAAAAGGTACAGAGAAGGGCAACTTAAATGATAAAGGGGATAGAATGCTCCCCTAGGAGGAAAGGCTAAACAAGTTCTTCAACCTGGAGAAGAGATGGATGAGATGAACTATGACAGAGGTCTATAAAATCATGAGTGAGGTGAACAGGTAAATAGGGAATGGTTACTTACCCTTTCAAACAGGAGAATAATTAGGGGACACTGCATGAACCTAACAGGTAGCACATATTAAAAGCAAATTGGAAAATGTACTTTTTTCATTTAGCACACAATTAACTGGGAAATTTGCTCTAGAGAATGTGGTGAAATCAGTTAGCATAGCTGGATTTTAAAAGGATGTGATTAAGTTCCTACAGAAAACTATATAAACCATTTTAGCCATGTAGCTTTAGGAAAGGCACCACTTCTTCTTTGTTACCAGCCAAGAGTATTGACTCTGTTCTGCCACGAATTTGTGACTGGATTGGCTGTTGCTCAGGACAGGATGGCTGGGCCTGATAGATACTTAGTCTAAACCAGTATGGCATTTCTTATGTTCTAATGATAAAAAAACAATGAACTCAACTCTCCCAAACTGTTCATTTTAATCCTAATACAATTTAATGTTAAGTTTGGCTTTTTTTTTTTTTTTTAACTTTTATTTATAAAGATACCTTTTACATACATAGTCATAATATTACAATTACAACCCATAATACAGCAATATATCAAACAAAAGAAAAAACATATAATAGCAAAAATACAAAAAAAACAGACCACGTCTCGGGGAATGTCCTAGTAAAAAAAAAGGAAAACACTATACTATGAAAACAAGGCAAGACCTCAAGGGCCATAGCCAACTATTACCGGGCGAGTATCCACCCCGCCTATCTATACTGGTCATGATGTACTACGAACCTTTTCCCACTCAGCAAGCCATTTCTCCAAATCAGATGAGGCGAAGAAAACAAATTTATCATTATGTAATGAGATACAGCATTTACAAGGATACTTTAAAAAGAATGTGGTCTCCAAGGCCAGTACCCTAGGTTTTAACACAAGAAAAGATTTTCTGCGAAGTTGCGTAGCACGAGAAACATCTGGAAATAACATTACCTTATCACCACAAAACTGGAATTCCTTCCTCCTAAAGTAAGACTTCAAAATAGAAATCTTATCCTCTTCAGAGGATAGGGTAACCAGTAAAGTGGCCCTAGTTGTAATCACATCCTGAGTATCTTCTAGAAAAGCTGTTAAATTAAATTCACTTTTCTCTGAAGTAGGTAACTCCTCTTTATCCTCAGGACTGGAAGAGACATTAGGAAAAAGGTAATAGCATTTAATCACTGAGCAAGAATCAGCCTGAGGGAAAAGGAGAGTATCCTTCAGATATTTCCTAAAGAGTACCAAAGGAGACAACATTGAGCACATAGGAAAATTCAACAGACGCAAATTCATTTTACGAGCTAGGTTTTCCAGATTTTCCAGTTTCTGATGCAAAAGAAAACTACCCTTGGCATGAGTTGCTGCAAAATCTGTAAACCTAGTAATTTGAGGCTCCAGTTTCGCCAGAGTTGAGCCACAGGCTCCAATCTGAGAATCTAGAGATTGAAATTTTTGAATAGAATCCCTTGTAAATTGGCATAATTTAGGAACAGTCTCTGACAACATATATTCTGTGCGAGAAACAACCATCCAAACATCTGATAAGGAAATTGTGGAAGCGGACGGAAAGGTAGCTGAAGGGGAGGACGACTCCAGGAAACCTCCTTAGGAAATTCACATTGCAGAGCCACAGTAGGAGAGGCTTCCCCAGACAACTCGAGAAAACCAGGGGGGAGCGGGGGGGGGTACGCTCAATAGAGCTTAAACTCGCACCATCTGTGGTAGGAATAAGAGGCACAGTACCTGGGGTGACGGGTCGCGGCGTGGAGACCAAATGTTTCTCAATTGCCCCTACTTGAGAATTCTCGGCCGGAGGTTTCTTCTTGCGCTTGCCGCCTGGCATGACACCCCACCTCAGCTTACACTATAAGCTCCAACCGGCTCCAAAGGGGCTCACAAGGGGCCAGTGCAACCCCCTTCGAAAACGCGCCCCTTAGATAACGCGCCGACGGCTGGCGCCGTACAAATCGAGTTATAAGGGGACCTGGAGATGACGTCAGCCGAGTGCCCGCAGAGCCGCCAGCAACAGAACCAGCCTCCTCTCCTCCACTGGAACCGGACGGCAGATGAAGACGCTCCCGAAGGGAACAGCAAGGCAAGGGCTTTTAGCAGGACCTGGAGGTGATGTCAGCCAAGTGCCCGCAGAGCAGCCAGCAACAGAACCAGCCTCCTCTCCTCCACTGTAACCGGACGGCAGATGAAGACGCTCCCGAAGGGAACAGCAAGGCAAGGGCTTTTAGCAGGACCTGGAGGTGACGTCAGCCGAGTGCCCGCAGAGCCGCCAGCAACAGAACCAGCCTCCTCTCCTCCACTGTAACCGGACGGCAGATGAAGACGCTCCCGAAGGGAACAGCAAGGCAAGGGCTTTTAGCAGGACCTGGAGGTGACGTCAGCCGAGTGCCCGCAGAGCCGCCAGCAACAGAACCAGCCTCCTCTCCTCCACTGGAACCGGACGGCAGATGAAGATGCTCCCCTGGATTTTTTTTTTTTTTAAGTTTTAGTTGTGGGAGAGGTACGAGGCTTTATTTTTTAAATTTTTAGTTGTGGGAGAAATAATACACTTTGCTTCCCGATTCTCTAAATAAATTCCATATCTTATAGGCTATCCTTCACTTTGGTTTTGCTGCCAATCATGCAATAGCTCAATCTCTCTTGAGAAATAATGCACTTATAAAACTTGGCTTCTGCAGTCCTCTGGAAAGGGCTGAAAGATATCCTATGTTATTTCCAGAGAAAGACAGACGGCTATTGTTTTCCTCTGCAAACATCAAATGGAAAAACAAAAAGCAGTTATGATTTCCCACTCATTTGATAAGAGTGTGAGAAGCCAATAATAAGGGATTGGGGGGCAAAACAAACTTTTGGACCAAAAAAAATTATACAAGCAGCATAATTTCTTTAAGTAATCAGAAAGGGAATATACAAAATAAATTTGACAGATTTATTTATTTAACAAGATTTTTATACCACCTTATTGTATAATCAAAGCGGTTTACATAGACCTCAACATATTACAGAGAACTCATAGAAAGACTTACAGTAGGTAAGGGTGGCATGCGGGGGTTTCCCTGGGCCAGAACATATATACATAGCAACATCAATGGGGTTATCTGTGGATTAAGCATGAGAGTTAGGTGGGGAGGGTTAGTTATTGTCTTTGAAATGGTCGGTGAAGAGAAAGATCTTGAGAAGTTTTCTGAAGTCCTTTAAGATGCTCTATTACTGATAGCGTGCAATTAGAGCATAATCATCATCATGCTATCCACATCAGCTATGAAGAAGCAAGTCCAGATAACACAATTGCAGTGATGTGAACCAAGGAATATGCAGCGCTAAAACGTACTGAGCATTTAGAACCTGATTTTATAGCAGGATGCCTATGTGTCAAATCCAAAAAGGTGCCTATTTTAAACCTTTTTTATAAAGGCAATTACTTCAGCAGAACACTCAAAACTTTTTTCTTTCCTATAAATAATTTTTAAACATACACTATAGACTCTATATAATGCATTGTATTATATTATATTGTAACCGAGGCAACCCGGACCTGGTGCTCTCCCTTTCACCCTTCACCCATGCAGTGCCCCCAGATCCTGTCCCCCCCCCTTTCAATTGTCGTCCCCCCTTTTAGCCACAAAACTCCAGACAGGCAAATTGGGAATAAGCTGACTGCAGCTTTATTAAAGAATGATAACTTTCCAACCAAATTAGAATCCAAAAATAATCATCATAACAACCAGCCATGCTATTAGCAAGGTGAAATGGTCTCCGCTCTCCGCCGCGGACAGGTCAACAGCAAGCTTACATACCCCCTGCATCCGACCTCGCCATATAATTAGCAAAGGCCAGTCAGGGGTTGCCCGGGTCAGGGGCAGCCAACCCCCGACCAAAGTAGTGCCCAAAGTCTCCGGACCCCGGAAACCTCCGGGATCCCGCCACCGTTTGACCACAACACCACAATATCATGGAACATTTGCAGAACTTCCGCTAAATCCCTCTTTGCCGCTCTTATAATCTGCTTGCACATCCATGATACAAGGTCATTGCCCCCAAATGGAGTAGAGTTGCCAACGGACAACTCTGCACCCGATCGTGGTGCCGCAGCAAAGGCAGGAACTGGGTCCAACGCAGGCGGTGCTCGCCCAGCCATAGAACGGACACCACCGCTGGATCGAGGCCCAAAATACACCCCTACAGCCGCACCGCTGATCTCTGGCCAGCCCAGTGAACGAAAGAATGACCAATCAACCAACAGCACCGGTGACTCCGCCTCCCATCTGCAAAAGGAGAAAACAATTAGGAACAAGCATAGGTAGCTGCCCCCACGCCAGACTCATAAGTGCATATAGCCCATAAAAGCCTGGGAATGCCATCTGCCAATGCATCGCATAATGTGATCTGCCAAGCCGGTGGCCGCCGCACTGGTTGCTGCTCCAATGCAGAAGGAGTGAGGGGCAAAAAGACTAGGATCCTCGCCTATGCGCCGCAGCATCACCTGCAGCATGGCTGAAACTTGAAAATGAGTCAAAGGGTGTGAATCCATATGCACAAACAATAATCCCTTGGCTTCCGGCAGCCCAGCCAAGTAAGATCCCAAGCTGGCCACCGGGCATGTAGGAATGCCATCAATTGCCTTCAGGACCACCCACAGCCCTTTACCCAACTGGTCGATGCAAGGTTCCACATTGGGAACCACCATCCAGGAAAAAGATTTAGGCATCATTGTGGATAACATGTTAAAACCCTTGGCCCAGTGTGCAGCAGCGGCCAAGAGAGCAAATAAAATGCTAGGTATCACTAGGAAAGGAATGGAAAATAAAACAAAGGATATTACAATGCCTCTGTATCGTTCCATGGTGTGACCACACCTTGAATATTGTGTGCAATTCTGGTCGCCGTATCTTTAAAAAAGATATAGCGTTATTAGAAAAGGTACAGAGAAGAGCCACCAAAATGGTAAAGGGGATGGAAGGATACTCCTAGGAAGAGAGGCTAAAAAGGTTAGGTCTTTCAACCTGGAAAAGAGACGGCTGAGGGGAGATATGATAGCGGCCAATAAATTAATGAATGGAGTGGAACGGGTAAACGTAGATTGATTGTTTACGTCATCAGAATATAAAAAGACTAGAATACATGCAATGAAGCTACAGGGTAACCTATTTAAGACTAATAAGAGAACATATTTTTTCACTCAACGTGTAATCAAACTCTGGAATTTGTTACAGGAGGACGTAGTAAAAGCTGTTAGTGTAGCTGGGTTTAAAAAAGGTTTGGACAAATTCCTAGAGGAAAGGTCCATAAACCATTATTAAAAGGGACACGGGATATCACTGCTTGACCCAATACAAGCATTGAGGAACCTGTGTCTTTTGGTGAAACTGCTAGGTACTTATGACCTAGATTGGCCACCGTTGGAAACAGGATACTGGGCTTTATGGACCTTGGTCTGACCCAGTATGGCTTATCTTATGTTCTTATGTTTTTATGGTCCGTCTTAGATCTGGCCAGTAGGATACGGAGCAGCAACATACCCGAGTTACCCGAAGTACGAGTGGAGTTGGCCACTAACTCACTGATCCTAAAAGCACTGAAGAAAGCCAAACAGAACACTGCCCGGAACAGAGCAGCCTTATAAGCTGACTCAGCTACCATGGGTAACTCTTCACAGAGTCTCAAGAGCAGGTCATGTGAAATTGGGTGCCTGGAGTCCCGAGGGGGTTGGCAGGGAGCGCTCCCAATCCTGGAGCATCCTGCGGACCAGAAACCTCCCTGCCGGGCCGCCCCAGACCACCACTCTGGTAAAAAAGGCAAACCCAGCCAAGAGAGCATGCATTGCCGATCTAGAGATCCCATTGGCCTTGGCATAAACTATATACTGTCCGATGAGCAGGTCTGATACCCGCCATACTGCCAACCTCATGTCAACAAGAAGGCTTCCACTTTGTCGAAATCCCTACAATACGCCGCCCATATAACTGGTGACAAGGATCTCTGCAGCAAACTCAGAATCTCCAGCGACCAACTTACCACAAGTGCTCTGGGACCGCACACTCCTCGGTGTCTGCTTCTGGTGCCAGAGTCTGGAACAGGTCCCACTTGAAATGAGAAAGAGTGTCAGCAGTCTTGTTAATACAACCTGGAATATGCCGAGCCCTAACTGTCACATTCAGACACAAACAGGCTAAAACAAAATCTCTCATTAGCGCCGCAACTGGGGCACAACGTGTTGAATAGTGATTAATCACACTGACCACCGCAGCATTATCGCACCAGAAAACTACCCTGCGGTTGCGGAGCCTGTCTGGCCATAACGCCAATGCCACTACAATGGGAAAAAGCTCTAGAAACGTTAAGTTGCTAGAATCATGCCAAGCCTGCGGCCAATGATCAGTGCACCATCAACCTCGGAAATAAATGTCAAAATCCCAAACGCCTGCCGTATCTGTGAAGAGCTGCAAGTAGACATTGGAGACTTCGGCATCTAGTAAAACCGATGTAAGCCAAAAAAGCATCCCAAACTCACAGGTCCACACACATACTCCTAGACACCCTAATACAGTGGTGAGGTTTCAGCACTCCCGACGTAGCAGCCAACAACTGCCGCGAAAACACACAGCCCTTCGGAATGACCCTGCATGCGAAGTTCAAGGAACCCACCAAAGACTGCATCTCTCGCAGAGTTATCTTGTGGGAAGCCAAAACAGTTGCAACTGCGACACCTTCTCTGGAGGGAGACGAGCCACCATCTCCACAGAATCCAACTCAACCTCAGAAACGTAATCTTTGTTGTTGGGCCTTCCGTCTTCTCTGAAGCCAGTGGGACACCAAACTCCCGGGACAACTCCAGAAATCCATGAAGGAGATCATGGCACGCATCTGACTGGGCAAATCCTACAAACAAGAAATTATCCAAATAATGCACAACATTTGATAAATCCGCCCGTTGAACCACCGCTCAATGCAGAAACCGAGCAGCCCATAGACATGCACTTGTCAAAATAAAATTCACCCCCAAAGCAGAACCCAAGCAAATGAAAGGCTAACTCGATATCCACTTTGGCAAGTAGAGCCCCAGTACCGCATTTTCGAACCAACGCCACTGCCGAGTTGAAAGAGGCTTAGCGAACCACACACATCTCCTTTGGGATGTGATCATTCACGGATGCTCCAACAGGAAAATGCAAGTTATGAATCAGTCGGAACTTCCCAGGTTCTTTTTTGGGTACTACTTTGAGAGGAGAAACCACAAAATCCGGGAAAGGCCATTTGGTAAAGGGGCCCACAATCCTGCCCAATTCAAGCTCGCCGGGATGTGCTGGTTCAGCTGGAATGGGGATCATTGGCAATGTATTCTGATTTGTGAATGTTCAAGGAACAAATGAGTTTTTAGTTTTTTCTTGAATTCAATGTGATCATTCATGTTCCAGAGATAGAATGGTAATGCATTCCAAAGTGCTGGTGCGAAGAGGGAGAAGGCTCTTTTGGATGTGGTGGAGTTAGTTTTCATGTTTAAAGATGGTATGTGGAGCGTGTTGAGAGAGTTGGTTCTTCTAGATCTGAGATCTGTTATTAGGAGTTTTTTGTATTAATGATGATTTGAGATAGGTAGAAGATAGTCCATGGAAGAGCTTGAAAGTTGTGTAGATACCCTTGTGTTTAATTTGTTAAGTGATGGGCAGTCAGTGTAATTGTTTGAGTATTGGGGTTATATGTTCTGTCCTTGAGGCATTGTAGAGGATGCGTGCTGCAGTATTCATGGCTAGTTGGAATGGCTTAAGTGCAGACTTAGGTTACAGCACTCAAAATGAGGGAATGTGAGTTCTTGAAAAACTGTGCGAAAATCATTTGGGTCCAGGAGTGGTCTTAGATATTGTACTGTTTTGAGTTTGTGGTAGACAGTTCTTGTAATGTTGGTTAGGTGAGGGAAAAGTGTGAGGTGATGATCAAGGATGATCCACAGGTAGCGTACTTGAGATTTGACTTGTAGCTGGGCTCCGGCAACAGTTATGTGGGTAGATGGTGAGAAGTTGGTGTCCTTGAATGTATGATGGAGCAGATTGGCTGAAGGAAGAGGATGAATAATAATGAGGATAGGGCTGAGCCTTGGGGACGCCCTGCCGCTGTAAGTATGGCTCTGAAGCCGCACTGCCCATTTTTACTCGGAGATAGCAATCTGATGGGTATGAAGTGAATCATTTTAGAGTGGTGCCTTTCAGTCGGATTGCTTGCAAACGTTGAATGATGAGATTGTGTGGGACAGAGTAGGCTGGCAATTGGACAGTATGAGGCTGGCTGTGTTGGGTCAGATGAGGCTTTTATTGTTGGACGAATGGAGGCTAGTGTTAGATCAATGGGCATGTATCCAAGTTGCAGTGATAGTAGTGTGATTTTAAGTATTATAAGTAACTAGCTCTCTTTGTGCAGCTTTGATCCAGCTGACTGGACATGAAGCAGGATGTAGTAGCATTAATGCTTGTGACGATTTTTTCCCAAGTGTTTGGGGAGGATGGTTGAAAAGGAGTCCCAAGTGATTCCGGAGGTTATGTGGTTGTGAGTTGGTTGAGTTGCCGTTGTGCGAGTCTGGTTGCCTGGTGAACGTGTTAGTGCCTGAAAGTGGTCTGCCATGGCTTGTGGGGTGAGGGTTTGTAATCTTTTGCTTTGGTGCAGGGTCTTTTACTAGGTTTTTGATCAAATCAAATAGATCTCGGGTGCGGTTTAAAGACTTTTGAACCATGTTGGTGTGTAACTCCTTCTCTGTCCTGTTGTGATTGCTTGGTATTGATAGTTGATTTGTTGTGTCTCCATTCCCTTTCCGGAGTCTTAGGTTACGTTTCAAGTCTTTGAGTTGCGTGGAGTACCATGTGACTGAGTTGCAATTACGTTTGCTAGTTGGAGGGTGCTAGTTTATTGCTATACTGCTTATAGTTTTGTTCCAGATTTTGATGAGTGAGTCTAAGTTCCCAGACAGGTCCTGAAGGTGTGGCAGTATTTTTGTTAGGAATTGTTGCATTTATAGGTGGTGGAATCTGCGCACAGTGAATTGAGTGTTTGACTCCTCTTGCGGGCGTGTTCTGTGTGGGATGAAAAAGGTGAGTGTTTTGTGGTCTGAACATGGGACAGTGGCTAAGGAGGGTGGAGGGCGGTTGTAGCCAGGGTAGTGGTAGGAATATCAGGTCTAGCATGTTTTCCTTGTTGTGAGTGGGTTGGTTTGATGATTTGTGTTTGCCCAAGGGCATCCATTATATCTAGAAAGGCTTTTGATGTTTTAGGTAGAACGGAATTGAGGTTGAAATCATCTAGGATCAGTAGGTGGTTGTAGCTGGATTTGTATTTACAGACTGTTTCTAGAATGATGTCCATATACAATTGCAGAGACATTAGTGAAAGTTATTTGTCTGGAAATGTTAGGTGAGCAGGAACCGTCTTTATATATGTCTGTACAGTGCTGCGTATGCCTTGCAGCATTTTATAAATGTTTAGTAGTAGTAGCAGTGGTGGCAGTAGTAGAATCTGTGGCAAACATGGTAGCCGAAGTACCACTTTCCAATGACACCATAGCTTGAAGTATTCAGGAACTGGATAATGATTGGAAGGCCAACTCAGAGAACAAATAAAGTTAGCTCAATTGAACACTGATGTATGTATTTATTTATTATATTCTCTTATATACCGCGCTATTCTGCATCAGTGAGGTTTACATTGAACAAACTGAAATTACATTGAACAGGGCATTATAACTTGGAGATAACTATTTTACAGGGAACATGGGCTATGGAGGGTTAAGTGGCTTGCCCAAGACCACAAGGAGCACCTAGTGTTTGAATCGATGCTTCGTGGGGGAGGGACAACTCTGCCAGAGTGGGAGCTGATTTTTTGGACCAGTCTGCATTTGTATGAGCCACGGAAGGGTTTGCTGAGCAGAATCTCACTTGCAGTGGCCCTGCAAAAGAAGTTTCCTCAATTGCTGCAAGTGAACAATGGTCTTCCAAACTCTCTGCAGGCCCACCATCATGTACTGTTTCACAGCACAGTTTTTCTTTGCGGCGTCCAATGGAATTTCTCTTAGAGACAATTTGACAAGCAATCTCGGACTTGGGCACTGCCCTGGTTCCGACCATTGATATGTTGTCTGTGAAGGTTACTGCATTAGAATATCGGGTACAGAAGGCTGAGGAAGACACATTTGGGTTGAATGTGTTTGTGTCTAAATGTGAAGACCAATTTGCAAAAATTTCAAGTGCAGAGGCACTTCTGGTTAAGAACATCATCCTTTTGTGTAGCAAGGTTGAGATGTTAAGGTTAGCCTGCTGACTGGCATTCTCTATCGCCTAATTTTCCAAAAGTGTCTAACTTCCCATGTGAGATGTTCAAGCACTACTCTTAAATGAAATTTTGAAAATTCTCCCAAATTCTGTTCCTCCCATTTCAAAAGTTTACTATTTGCCTACTGAAAGAGTTCATCAGGAGAAGTCACAGGTGTCTGCTGTTTTTAAGGATGTCTTGGCCATTCTGGAGTCTTCTGACTCAGCTATCTCTACACCTTCGACCCTGTTAGTGACTCTCGTTCTTTCCTTGGACAGGGACTGGCTCATGACATTTTTCTTCTGCCATAAAGATGATTCATTTCTTACTTATAAAATTCAGATATATCCAGACCTCTCAAGAGAGACACAAGAGGCGGCCTCGTGTATTGCAACTTGGGGGTATGTTTACTAAGGCGCAGTAATGTTACCATTGATAAGTGCCGTGCTAATGTTACGGATGCCCATATAAAAAAAGTGGGCTGTGCCGCATTAAGCCAAGCCTGGTCCGGTAATGCGCGGTACAGGGCGCCATGGATTACCGCGCGTTAACGTCACAGCCGACAGGAAGCAGCAGCGTGTCCAAAGGGGTTGCAATCAAGGGCGCACAGACAGTAGAAGATGCGCTGAGGGATGTGCAGACATGGTGCCACATAAGAAATGGAGCCGTAGGTGTAAGGCCGTAGACCACAGGCAGCTGATATCGTAGTCTGTAAGTGGGACGTGAGCCACATAGAAATACATGCACACACACCATGAAATGGTGTGCAGTGAAAACAGCATGCAGAAGAGTAAACAAATTAAACGGAAAGGGCGTCAGGGGTCAGTCTGAAGGGCCTGCTGTGTGGATGGTGTGTGTACAAGGGCAAAATGGGCAAGAGAAATAAAAAGGAGTATTAGAGAATCGAACCGGAGAATCGAGTCCAAACACAGCTCACCAACACCAATACCAAACCACTGAGCCAACTACCCACCCCGACAGCCCGAAGAAAAGGACCATATGTAACAGCTAATATGTGATGGATAGGCTGCATGCAGGGGACACTGCAGTGCACAATGAAGAGAAGGAAGGGTGTGTGGAGAAGTGACGAAGCTGAAGCTGGAGCTGGATGCGCGCTGCATCATGACACACCCATAGTGCGCACAACACCACGTGTGATGTTTCTTTCACGCGCGTTATTGTATGCATGGCACATCGGCGGCATTGCACCGCGCGTAGCGCCACAGTACTGTGACTTGACATAACGTGCACACTACAGTGGACAGGATGAGGCACCTTACTACCTGTTCACTGTCTTTCCTTTTTGCTCTCTCCGGTTTCAGGGATACATCTGGTGTTCTGCCTTACAGCTCATGCCTGTCAACCTGATGCATCTTACAGTCCTTACGGTACCTTAACCAAAGGCACCTTAGGGTTGTGGATGTCATCAGGGGGGTTAGCCAGATCTGGACCTGTTGCTAGGGCACTGGCAGACAAACAGTAGTACTGGGAGCCTCCGCTGCCTCCAACCATGGTCTGACATTCACCAGCAGCAGGCAGAGTCATGTTGCTAGGGCACTGGCAAACCAACAGTAGTACTGGGAGCCTCCGCTGCCTCCAACCATGGTCTGACATTCACCAGCAGCAGGCAGAGTCAGACTGTACCTGCTGCACTCCGCCAGGTGTACAAGCCATGCACAAACAAACTGCAGACAGTCCGCTAGCCAGTCTATATTGCATGCTCACAGAGGAACTATACGCACCCAGACTGGGTTGTATGACACCCAGCAGGTGCCTCAGTGATTGGGCCTCCAGAAAAAGGGGCACACATCTATCACTTGAGACAAATACTATGTAGCACTATGTAGGAATATAGCCATGCCATGGTCACTGCTCGGTCAGAGTGAGAGTGTCCTCCCAGCAAGATGTGTTGTGGCCACCTTGTCCATGCAGGTGGCGGTTGGGCACTACAATGTCCCAACCATTGCCCTACAACCACTGCAGTCGCATCCTGCCTGATCTGCCCTCTCTGGGGCATACCCACAATATCTTGCTCCTCAGTATGCAGATTTGCAGGTTGGCACTGGCAACAGTGTACGTTTTGTGGGCCCACTGCAGAGGAGGACACCACACCACAATGGATAGACATGCACTCACCCACTCCTATTGCAGCATTGTGCAAAGATAGGGGTGATTGGCAAACCTGACCGCCACACTGGTCCTGATCACAGTGCAGCCATTGCTATGGGGTGCAAGAGCTAGTTGTGGGCTTTGCTGATAACTGCTGCTTCGAGCCGGTGCAAACTGCCTGACTCTACATGGAGCTTTGGATAGTGGGGCCTGTGTGTGTGGATGTTTGTACTCCGGTTGGCTGATGTTTTTGGGATTGCGCGTGTTGATGTTGTATCTGCAAAGTAGGGTAAAATATAGGGACATGCAGGATCCACAGCTGGGACGTGAACCTGTGACCCTCTGCTCCAAGACACACTGGCTATGTGTACTGCACCACACTGCTGCCACAGAGGCAGTGCATCCCCTGGGGCTACATTTGCTCTTTCTTAGACAGACCTTGTTTATTGCACTGCACATGGCACACTGGGGCAGGTCATGACCTTGGTCCGCTGCAGGCAGGTGCCACCGGCACTCCCCTGCCATGCTGACATGCCCATATACTGTCGGTGCTAGTTGTGTGCAGTCCCAGGCCATCCACTGTGCAGGTAGGTGGGTGCCTAGGTTCAGGGTCTGGGGTGTGGTAGCATACATGGACATCCACACATCACCCCCATCACCGCCTACCACTGTTCTGTCACTTACACATGGGGGTGAGATGGCTATGGGGTGTGCGGTGTGTGATCTGGCAACAATTGGCTAGGGTGGACCCGGTTGATTGATTGTGTTCTGCTGGCATACTGTGGTCAGGCTGGGGCATACGATGCGGGTCCGGTGTCTCCATTATGGACTACTGGGTCTGTACATATTTCACCCAACATGTGGTCACACCCTGTACTGCCTTACCAGGGGCTGTGATAATGGGTGTTCATTTTGCTGGGTTTTAATGACAGTTTGGGACTTATCTTGGGGAAGGTCCATAGACCCTTGTTAGAGTGGTCCCCAGATGTGCACTGCTTGCCCCATTCCGGGCATTGTGGTTCCTGTGTGATGTTTGGGGTACCTGCTGGGTACGTGTCACCTGAATGGGACACTGTGGTACACAGAGTACTGGGCATTTTGACCTTGCTCAGACACTGTCATGCTTATTTCTGGTTTCTGTGTTCCTATGTGCCACCTGGGCGACAGCCTAGTCCACTCTGTGCCCCAGTTGCCACCACTGCATGTCCCGCCTGCAGTCCCCTATGCCCCATTTGCACCATCACCATACTTGGGCACTATGCTGTTGCTGCAAATGGAGCACTATCATCACTTTTCTTGGGCTCCCTGCCTGTGCTATACATTGCCGACACTGAAATGGTTTCTCTCTCCTGCAAAAGTGCATCTACCTACAGGTTTTCACTTACGGTAAAGTTCAGGCCTTCATGTTCCCGCGTTAGTGTAGCAGGGGCCTCTCCCCGCCCATCAACCCCTTCTCTCCACCCTCTGGGAGGGTTATCGTGGCCGGAGACGTTACCGCACGTTAATGTTGCTGCTGCTACGTTATCATGCTTTAGTAAACAAACCCCTTGGAGTCCTGTTCTCATGTAAATGTACTATTAAAGATAAATCTGCTAAATACTGTATGTATTTACGGATTCTGCACAACTTCCTTCTTTTGTCTCAGCCTAGCTAACTTTGTCTAATTCTGCCTTAGGCTTGGAAGATAGGAGACCTATATAAAATGTTAATTTGCTGCCTACCGCTTTCGTTTTATTTTTATTTTTCTGTAGGCTAATTGTGTCAGTTTCTTTTCCTTTACATATTTTGTAATTGGGCTCCCCTCTCCTTGGTTTTCATAGGCTGGTGTCCATAGTGGTGTATTCAGTATTTCTTTTATATTTAGCTTATTATGTATTTCTGCCATGAAGGACTTTTTCTGTATAAGTATTTTACTCGCGAAAACTGCAAAACCGCATTACGGATAAAATAAAAAAATAAAAAATAAAGCTAGCAACGTATTTTTTATTGCAACTTAACAAATGCACAGATATTGCTAACATGGCTATTCTTTTAGTAGTGGCCAAAAAATTAAGGCAGGTATCTTTTTCTACAATTTATTGTTAAACAATGTACTGTGGAGATGTCACACGTGTTTACTTATTTAATCAGCATTGCGATTAGTCACACCATGCATCTGGCGTCCATTTTAGTTTACTTACACTCTGGAGTAGGTTTCTTGAATGAAGTATTGAATTTTTACAACTAGGAAAAAATTGAAAGTTACATGTAAAATATACAATCAAGATGGGTAGAAAGTGCGATATGTGGGGAAATTTGGCTGAACTGTTCTGCTTGATTTGCATGATTGGCGATATTAATGACTTTGTAAAGAGACAAGTTGTCACACTCCATTGCTGAAGGATATTCGCAATGTACTATTGCAAAACATTTGTAAATATCAAGGTGTGCAGTTCAGAATGTTCTGAAATCAGGTGGCCGTACACGTCTTTTGAAATGTGGGCGCAGACGGATAACTATTGGACGAGATGACCGATTCCTCAAAAGCATTATTAAATCTAGTCCACATACTTCATCTCAACGTGTGGCTCAGTTAGCTAATGATCGAGGAATAAAGATAAGTGCCAGATCTGTCCGACGACGGCTTGTGGATGAATTCAAACTCATGGCTGTGAACTCAGTGTTTTTTGTTAAATCAGTCAGGGCCTAGTAACAGCAGTTTAAGTTTACATTTAAAACACAGAAGAGAGCTTTCTGGTTAACTTTGGCACCCAGCAGAGAGCTTGTAGTTTAAATTTAATAGTCACTCAGGGCTTAGTATCAGCAAAGTACTTTTAGTTTAAATTTGAAACACAGAAGAGAGCTTTCTGGTTAACTTTGGAACCCAGCAGAGAGCTTGCAGTTTAAATTTCATAATAAGTCAGAGCCTAGCAGCAGCAAAGAGCTGTAATTTAAATCAAATCAGAATATAACTTAGCATAAAAGGCAAAACAGGGTCAGTACTCTTTGAGCACAAATAAAGTCTTCTAGAGACACTTACAAAGAGGCCTTCTACCTAGGGGGCAAGAGACCTGTGAAACTTTTTCAATAGGTGTTAACACCAGTTGGCAGGTCAAAAGGCCATTTTGAAAGACTCCTTCTATCCAAGCAAGGACTGTTTATCACCCAAGAAGTTGGTCATAGCTTACCTCAGCAGCACAGACAGGGTACTGTGTAGAAGCCCTCTTTTGGCAAAACTAAAGAGTCATGGGATAGGAGGCAGTGTACTATTGTGGATCAGGAACTGGTTAAAAGATAGAAAGCAGAGGGTAGGGCTAAATGGCCAATATTCCCAATGGAGAAAGGTGAATAGTGGTGTACCCCAGGGATCTGTGCTGGGTCCGCTGCTTTTTGACATATTCATAAATGACCTGGAAAAAGGGAATAACGAGTGAGGTTATCAAATTTGCAGATGACACAAAACTATTTAAAGTTGTTAAAACCCAAGAGGATTGTGGAAAATTGCAAGAGGATCTTGATAAATTGGAAGACTGGGCATCAAAATGGCAGATGAAATTTAATGTGGACAAGTGCAAATTTATGCACCTAGGGAAGAACAACCCAAACTATGGTTACAAGATGCAAGGTTCTACATTAGGAACCACCACCCAGGAAAAAGATTTAGGCATCATGGTGGATAACATGTTAAAACCTTTGGCCCAGTGTGCAGCGGCGGCCAAGAGAGCAAACAGAATGCTAGGTATCATAAGGAAAGGAATGGAAAATAAAACAAAAGATATTATAATGCCTCTATATCGTTCCATGGTGAGACCGCACCTCGAATATTGTGTGCAATTCTGGTCACCGTATCTTAAAAAGGATATAGTGTTATTAGAAAAGGTTCAGAGAAGAGCCACCAAAATGGTAAAGGGGATGGAAGGATGCTCCTATGAAGAAAGGCTAAAAAGGTTAGGGCTCTTTAACCTGGAAAAGAGACGGCTGAGGGGAGATATGATAGAAGTCTATAAATTAATGAACGGAGTGGAACAGGTAAACGTAGATCGATTGTTTACGTTAGCAGAATATAGAAAGACTAGGGGACATGCAATGAAGCTACAGGGTAAACTATTTAAGACTAATAAAAGAAAATATTTTTTCACTCAACGTGTAATCAAACTCTGGAATTTGTTACCGGAGGATGTAGTAAAGGCTGTTAGTGTAGCTGGGTTTAAAAAAGGTTTTGACAAGTTCCTGGAGGAAAGGTCCATAAACCATTATTAAGAAGGGACCCAGGATATCAATGCTTGACCCAGTACAAGCATTGTGGAAACTGTCTCTTTTGGGGAAACTGCTAGGTACGTATGATCTAGATTGGCCACTGTTGGAAACAGGAAACTGGGCTTGATGGACCTTGGTCTGACCCGGTATGGCATATCTTATGTTCTTATTTTTATTTATTTATTTTATTTATTTAGTATACATTTGTATACCGCTACTTCCAGCGATCAGTAGCGGCTTGATTACAGATTGTAGTTTGTCAAATCATGACAGCAATTTGGGGGTATAAACACATTGATTTGAAGGGAAATCAATGTGTTTATACCCCAAATATAATCTTATGGTTAGAAGACCTGCCAAGAAGCCTATGATGACCAGGAAACAAATTGCTGCCCGCATACAGTTTTGTAGCATGATGAAAAACAAATCTGCTGAATGGTGGGAGAGGGTAATCACAGATGAAAGTACATTTCAACAAGTACGTGGGAGTGGTTACAACTATGTCCGTCGACCAGCAGGCGAGAGACTAAATCCGAAGTACACGATCAAGACTGTTAAACACCCACCATTGGTCATGGTATGGGGTGGTATCTCGGCAAATGGACGATGTGGCCTGCACATTTTTGAGAAAGGTGAAAGAGTAAATGCTGCAAAATACATATCCGTGCTGAATAGTAAAGTTAAAATACACATGAATGTTTCTGGCACAACTATATTTCAGCAGGACTCGGCACCGTGCCATACTGCAAAAACAGTCAAAAAATGGTTCGTGGACAAGATCGAACTGCTACCAAGTTGGCCATCAAACTCTCCGGATCTCAATGTAATTGAAAACTGTTGGAATCTTATGAAGAAAAAGGTGGCAGCACACCATCCAACTTCAGAAGCAGATTTAAAGGACATACTCAAGCATGTATGGATCAACGAAATCACTCTGGCATACTGTAAAATGCCAGTTAACAGTATGCTTACAAGAATCTAGGCTGTGCTGAAAAACCATGGACACCCTATCAAATATTGACACATATATTGTTTCCTGAATAAAACTTTGAAAATGACATATATATCTTTAGTTCTTAAATCTTTTGACCATGAAAGTGACAATAGCATGTACTTTTCTAATAAAATTCCGATATTTTGGACTCTGCCTTAATTTTTTGGCTACTACTATATGTGTGATTTGAAGAAAGAATTATTTTTTTCAGCTTCAATGCGGACAAACACAATTAACTCTGAACAAATGGGGTTTGGTGTTTGTGTTTTGTAGTATATTCTGATGGTGAAGCTGCAATGACAGGAAAACATTTTAGAGCAGTTATCCGGATTAAAAAGCTTGCGCCAGAATGTAAATTTACAAACTGCTTCCTTCACTGACAAAGTCTTGCTATGAAAAAAAATATCAGCTGAACTAAACACTGTGCTTATTGACATAGTAAACATTGTGAATTATGTAAAAGCTAATGCATTAAATTCAAGATTATTCTCTATCTTATATGATAATATGGAAGCGGATTTATTTATTTAACAGGTTCTATATACTGCTTTATCATTTCATTCAAAACGGTTTACATTGTAACTTAAACTTGGTAATGTACATTAAACAGGGATATTGATAACTTGTATTTTTCTGAGGCAATGGAGGGTTAAGTGACTTGCCCAAGGCCACAAGGATGATAAACAACTGTTATTGCATGATGAGGTAATTGCTGTGTCTGGCCAGTAGGCTGTTCCTAACTGGGGAACCCACAGATATCTGCTCCAAGGCTACACAGAAAAGCAGTCAGTCAGAATATCCCCAAACTTAATGTATAGCCACAGTTAAACCTTATATTAGCGCTATCCCCAAAAAAGAAACACTTAAACTCTGCATTGGTAGCTAGAAACCAGCAGAGATAATAAAGAAAATTATAGTCTTAGCTGATGGCTTTCTGAGAACTCCAGAGCTCATGCAGTCTACCTTAGACCGGTATTGTGTGTCCAGGTGTGAGATGGTCTACAATCAGTCCCTCCCCTGGGAGCAAGTTATTCTCCAAGCAGTGCAACAGATTTAACCCTTTATTATATGGATACTTAGGCCCCAGTAGTCTGAATATCATTCATAGATTTTGGTTTAGATATGATTGCAGAACAACAAAGGTACTAGTGTAATAGTGATTCTCTATATTAATCACCTATATGTACACTTTCAATGAACAACATGTAGAGTTTTTGTAATTTTGTAATACTTTACTTTTTTCCTATGTTATGTTTTTTTCTGATTATATTTATTGCTATGTAATTTTATGTCTGTTGAATCTAATAATAAAAAATTTGGGCTTGTATTTTGTATGTCTTTGTTATTTTACAAAAGTATCGGTCCTTCACCGCAGTTTGAGAAGCACTGGCATACACTATTGTAATGCTATAAAACTATGAGGTAGTAGTAGCAGTAGCAGTAGTAGTAGAAGTAGTAACTGGGCAATGATATATCCTTTTTTATTTTCAAAACTATCAGAGAAAAATAATTAAAACTGGTAGTAAAATATATCATTTCAGAGGTAGCTTTGTATATATGATTTTCAAACTATATAGAACGCTTTCATGAAATCAGTTTCAATGGTACTATATAAACTTAAATTAATCTTCGCCCACCCAAAAAAAACATTCTTTCTAGCAAAATTCTGAAGTGATAGTTTTTTTAAATGAACTCGTGTAAAGCGTAGTTACTCACCTGTAACAGGTGATCTCCGGGAATAGCAGGAATTTAGTCTTCGCATATGGGTGACGTCGATACCGACGGAGCCCGCGTGGGAACACTCCCCAGCATCCAATAGGAAAGCTTTTGGGAGCATCCCACTGCACCTGCGTAGCTGCCTTCCCATCTTTCCAGCTCTCCCTACTCAGTTGAGTTTGTAGCTGAGATAAAAGGAGAGAAGAAGAAGAATACTACAACTCCTAGGGGAGGAGGGTGGGTTGTGAAGACTAAATTCCTGCTTTTCCCGAAGATCACCTGTTACAGGTGAGTAACTACGCTATCTCCAGGAACAAGCAGGAATGTAGTCTTCACATATGGGACTCCCTAGCTTGGAGATGCCAAAGAGATGACCTCAGAGTGAGCTGTAGTTGATCCTTGGAAAGCACGGTATAAAAATGTTTATTAAATAAATAAAAACAATATATCCTCCAAGGATGTCTGGTATCAAAACCCAGGATGGGGGGGGTAGGAGTTGATCTAAGTCTGAAAGAGATGCTGGAGAACAGCTTGGCCAAACGAGGCATCCCGGCGGGAGTCCTTGTCCAGGCAATAGTGAGCAGCAAAAGTATGGACAGAGGACCAGGTTGCTGCCTTGCATATGTCATCAATCGCTACAGAGCGTAGATTTGCCATAGAGGTAGCCATTGCCCGAACATTATGTGCAGTGACATAACCCTCAAGAGAGAGTCCTGCACTCTTGTAAGAGAAGGAGATACATTCTGCTATCCATCTGGAGAGAGTTTGCTTGGATACTGGTAGTCCTGGGTTACTCGGGTTAAAAGCAATGAAAAGTTGGGAAGCTTTTCTGTGCTCCCGAGTTCTCTGGAGGTAAAAGGCCAAACATGTTTGCAATCCAGAGTGTGAAGGGTTACCTCTGCCCTAGAGGAATGAGGTCTAGGGAAAAAAACAGGGAGGTAAACCGACTGGTTTAAGAGGAGGGCGAGACCACTTTTGGCATATCATGGTGAATCGTGTATAAGGAGGATCAGCCACCAAAGCCTGAAGCTCACTAATACATCTTGCTGAAGTGAGGGCTATAAGGAAGGTGATCTTCCAGGTAAGAAACTTCAGAGAAGTAATGCCTAGAGGTTCAAAGGGCGGCTTCATAAGCTGTCCTAGAACAACACTGAGATCCCATGCCACTGGGGGTGGCTTAGTTAATAGAAGACCTCTCATAAAGCGTGCTACAAGCGGCTGAGAAGAGATGGGTTGATCATCTAAGGTCATGTGAGAAGCTCAATGGCACTTAGGTGAACTCTTACGGAATTGGTTTTGAGTCCAGAAGAAGAGAGGTGGAGAAGATATTAAAGTAATGCATCCACCGGAGCAGAGAAGAGATTAAGACCCCTTTCGGAACACCAGAGAGAGAATCTATGCCACTTGAAGTCTTAGGAGAACCTTGTGGAAGGTTTCCTATAAGCTAAAAGGATAGATATCACCTGTTGAGAGAGGCTAATGCCCTGGAAGGCTATGCCCTCAGCAGCCATGCTGTAAGATGTAGGGACTACAGACTGGGATGCAGAAGGATCCCGTTCTCCTGTGAGAGGAGATCTGGGGCAGACCCCAAATCTACTGGTTGAACCTGAGAGAGGTGTAGGAAGCAGAGGATACCACGGTTGTCGTGGCCAACATGGGGCTATAAGAATCATGTAGCCCCTGTCTCTCTGGAGTTTGAAAAGACTTTTGGGGATGAGGGGAATGGGAGGGAAGGCATATAGGAAGCCTTGACCCCAGTGAAGGTGAAAGGAATCTCCCCCTGGTTGTTTTGAGTAGGCATTCTGGAACAGAAGCAGGGAAGTTTGACATTCTGAGGACTTGTGAACAGGTCTATGTCTGGAGTTCCCCAGATCTGAAAAATGTGAGCAAACTTGTCCGCATGGAGAGACCATTCGTGGGGTAGCAGGACTCGACCGAGTTTGTCCGCCAAGAGATTCTGATTGCCTGGAAGATACACCGCAATTAGGTGAATCTGATGCTGTATGTTGAAGGACCACAGGTGTAGGACTTCGTTGCAGAGCGTCGAAGAGCCTGTTCCGCCCTGCTTGTTCAGGTAGAACATGGCTATCTGATTGTCCATCTGGACTAGAACTGTGCGGAAGCGAAAGTGGTCCTGGAACACCCTGAGAGCATTGTGGATAGCTCTGAGTTCCAGAAGATTTATATGGAGTTGTGACTCCTGATGAGACCAAAGACCCTGAGTGGAGAGATTGTTCAGATGAGCTCCCCAGCCCAATTTGGACGCATCCATTGATGTGGAGGTAGTGAAAAGGTGACCCTACGAGAAGGTTTTCTGGAGATTGCCACCACTAGAGATATGGGATGACACGTGTAGAGAGCATTATTCTGTCTCCCAGGGACCGGATGCCTGAGACCACTGGGAAGCCAGGGTCCATTGAGCTGCACGCATATGGAGACAAGAGTATAAAGGACACACATACTCACATTCTTATTCACGCAGAACACAGAAGGTTCCTGCGTTTCCTGTTCCAGGGGAGACATTATCAATACAGAGTCCTGCCTTTCGGCCTCACCTCTGCCCCAAGAGTCTTTACAAAGTGCATTCCTAAGGACTCTAAGGATATTTGTCTTCCCCTACTTAGACGACTGGCTCATTGGAGCAAGCACATTTCTAGAGGCCAATCTTTCACTATCGCGCACCTTGCAGGTGCTGCAACACTTGGGATTTGTAATAAATCTTCCAAAGTCCCAACTCATTACCTCACAATCTCTAGAGTTCATAGGAACTCTCCTAGACACTCAACATTCAAGGGCTTTTTCTGCCCCAGGCCCGCTGTGCCTGTCTCATAATGTTTGCATCTCAAGCAAGCCTCAAGGCCTCTCTCACTGCTCGAGAAATGCTGCAACTTCTGGGCCATATGGGAATCCTGACTCTGGAGATAGGGGAGAAGAGTAACTAGGGAGATCATCTTGAATTTCTCCCGAAGTTGAACTTTTCAGTTCTCTGAGGTCCAGAATGGGCCTGTATCCTCCTTCTTTGGGATAAGGAAGTAAGGAGAATAGAAGCCCAGACCTTGCTGGGAGAGTGGCACCTCTTCTATTGCACCCTGTGAGAGAAGGGAGGTGACCTCCTGCAACAACAGAGCGGTGAGAGGGGGTTGAACACAGAACTCTCATGGAAGGGGTAGACTTCGGAAATGAAGTTTGTACCCTTCCCGTACTATGGAGAGAGTCCAATGCTCTGATGTTACGAGATGCCACCTGTGGGCAAAGTGACAGTCTGCCGGAAATGTGGATGGGATCTAGAATCTCCAGAGGCAGAACGGCTATGTTCTCCAGAAAGGAGTCAAAGACCCTGAGGAGGCTGGGTCTGCTGGGGTGTCTGAGATCTGGGAGTCTAAGCCTTTCTCTGCTGCTTTGGTTGTTGCTGCCCCTTCTGGGGAGCATGGATGGGACAGTGCACTGCAGAGGTTTAAAACGAGTAGTACGTCTTTTTTTTATTGAAAAAGGGTTTCTTTGATGTCTTTTTCTTGGCTGGGTTGGCAGTAGATCTAGAAAGCCTATTAAGAATGGTGTTCTCAGATTCTAGCTGAGAAGCTTTATTCTATCAGTCCTTGCCAAAAAAGGTTTTCACCTGCAGAAGGTATATTACCCAGCTTATCTTGCACCCACTGTTCAAGTTCAGATGCTTGGAGCCAAGCAATCTTGCGTGCACCAATGCATATAGCAGAAGTTCTGTGATGCATTCAAAACAGTCAAAAGTTGTCCTGTTAAATTTTGAAACATTTTGGGCATGCTTTACAAGGGTGAGATAATCAGCTCTCTTGTCATCAGGAAGAAGAGGAGCCATCAATTCCAAATCCTTAGCTACCTCCCTAAGGAACATACCCATATAGAGTATGTAGGAACTGATTCTGGCCGATAACATGGAGGCCTGAAAACATTGATGACCAAAGGCATCAAGGGTTCTCGATTCCCTGCCTGGAAGGTTCGAGGAATATGTCTTAGCACTTTTTATTTGATGCATTGCCGATTCCACCACCATGGAATGGTGTGATAAATTGCATCTTCTGGAAGCCGGGACACTCCGGTACCCAGTACATTGTTTCCTGCCTTTGAGAATGTGGAGAGATGGTTAGGGGTGTCTCCCACATACGAAGCATAAGGTCATGAAGTACTCGATGAATAGGGAAAGTAGCAGCTTCCTTTGGGGCTGCAGAGTATTGAAGAATTTCAAGCTCTTCAGCCCTCGGTTCTTTTTCCGAAGTCACCGTTACTGATGTCTGAGGAATCGACTGTAAAGGCTTTACCGGTACAGAGGCCGCCAGTAAGGCCGCTAAGCTCTGCTCGATGGCCAGGATACATTGATCCATGGAGATTGCTGATGTTTGGGTATCGATACCGAAATTGCGGGCTACGATCCCTGAGCATGGCACCAGAAGCTCTCCAGAGGTGTAGGTCTCAGGAGCATCCTAGGACCCCACTAAGGCTTTAGAGGCAAGGACCTCCCGCCAGGGTTGTTTGGCCGGGCAACACACAAGGCATCTCGATGCTTAGAAGATCTAACTTTGGAGGGCTGGCTAGTCTTCAATGAAGACCTAGGTTTTGATATCTGAGATCCCTGAGAAGAAGATGAAGCTCTCGATAACATCAATGCTACAGACATTGCATCAGTGGCAAAGAGGATGCCCAGTTTCACAGCTCTGTTCTGTAGGCCTCTCTTTGTCATCGTCCTATAGAGAGGACATTATGACGACTGGTGATCCAGTCCCAAACACTTTAGACACCAGTCATGGGTGTCCGTGGCCAAAATTGTACTGCCACATTTGGAACACTTCATAAAACCACTAGCTGGTTTTTCCATTTTGGGCAAAAAAGGAAAGGTCTAAGCCTAAAATGGCATCGATGCGCCTGAAGGAAGAAAGTTTTCTTCTCTCACTAAATTTAAATTTTTTTTTTATAAAGAAAGAAAGAAAGAAGCACCGACAGAGTCTGTATCAGCGTCAATGGGAAGGCAGACGCGACCACAAAAATAAGAAAAAAAACAAATTTTCTGCGGTGACAGGAATTACTTCTTGTCGGCTCTTTAGAAAATGAAGAACTGAGGAGGGAGAGCTGGGAAGGCGGGAAGGCAGCTACGCAGGCGTAGTGGGATGCTCCCAAAAGCCTTCCTATTGGACGCTGGGGAGCGTTCCCGCGTGGGCTTTGTCGATACCGACGTCACCCATATGTGAAGACTACATTCCTGCTTGTTTTTATTTGTTTACCCCATGTTTGTAACAAACCTTGAATATTTATATTGCTTTTTATTTATTTCTCCTATTTTGTATGCTTTTACTGAAGCAAAAAGCAGAAAATAAAGTATTACATTAAAATTAAAAATCAAAAGTTGTATCTTACTTTTTCTGAGGCTTGATTAAGCAAGGAAATTGCATGCATTTGTCCATGAAATATCTTTCAAAAGCATTGTGTCTGTTTAATCTAAAAAATGAATAGCTTCTTTAGTAATCTGGGTTCATGTGTTTTTATTTATTTTATTTAATGTTTTTTCTATACCGCGCTTTTTGTCATCAGTGCGGTTCACAAGTAACAAAATCGTTCAGTGTAGGAGGTCTACAATGAGCTTACAATAAACGGGGCATTTAACAGGGATAACATGCGAACTATATACAGTCGTCGGCCAAGATTGTAATTGCGGCCCGGCATTATTTACAGGTTAAGCAACAACATGATTATATACAATCTAGGTGCGAGTCGCATAGTGGGGACAACGCATCATTATATAGGTTATTGTCAGATATCAGAATTAGGTAACCCATGACTAGATACATTCTAATTGCATGTCGCAAAGTAAGAGCATATCATCGTTACATAGGTTTGTGTCATATATCACAGGGATGGCTACGGAATAGTGTTAGGCTACAGCTGGCTAAGGAGTAGGGTTAGGCTAGTTGATCTGAATGGGGTGCTCTGGGGGTGCTGGTTTGGGCAAGTGGTATGGATGGTTTTGTGGAGTCATCTGAGTTGATAAAGTACTGAAGAAACAGATGGTGCTTCAGTGCTTTTCGAAACTGGGGGAGGTTGTTGATGGCACGGAGGTCCGGTGGCAGGGCATTCCAGCAGGAAGGTGCATAGAGTGCAAAGGCGCAGTTACGCATGGATTTGGAGCATTTGGTAAGTGCTTTCGGGAGAAGTAGAATGTTGGTGGCTGCTGATCTTCTCATCCTGTTGGGGGGTAGAGTGGATGAGGTCTGAGAGGGAGATGGACGTGCACTTGTAGATAGCTTTAAAGGTCATTGTTAGGATCTTGAAGAAATCCTGCATTGGACAGGGAGCCAGTGCAGGTGTTTTAGCACTGGGGTGATATGATCCTTCCTAGATGCTCCATGAAGGATTCTGGCTGCAGTATTCATCGCAAGCTGCAAGGGGCTTAGTGAGCTCTTAGGAAGACCGTGCAGTATGGAATTAGTGTAGTCAAAATGAGGCATTACTAGCGCTTGATAGACTGTTCGAAAGTCATTCGGCTCTAGAAGTTGTCTCATATGGCGCAGTGTCTGGATTTTGTGATATATTGCCTTCACCATGTTGGCTATCTGGGTGTTCATGTTGAGATGTTGATCGAGTGTGATACCGAGGTATTGAATCGTAGGCTTGGTGAGTAGCTCTGCATCGCGGACCTTAAGTGATGAGGGCGGGGAGAATGCTTGGTTTCTGCTGATGAAGAGGACTTCTGTTTTTTTGAAATTTATTTTGAGTTTCTGTGTGTGCAGCCAATCCGAGACTGCGTCGAAGCAGGTAAACAGCCGGGAGAGGTCTGGGTGTTCGGTGGATATTGGCGTGAACATCAGAATGTCATCGGCGTTGTGACACGGAAGATCTGCCCTGTGCCTTAAAAACACAGAAATCTGCTGTGTATAGCTCAGATTCTGACAGGCAGGTAGATCAGAAGCTTCCTAGTTACCATAGGCAACCAAAACAAGCTGAGACACAAGGTCTGCAGTCACGCCTAGTTAGCAAACACTCCCCAGTTGATCAGGAAAACAGTTTTCACATGGGCACGAAAACGCCCCTAAAGCTGTATAAAAAATGTCCAAAGCAGACAGAGTTAGACCAAGAGCAAGACGGAGACCAAGACAGAGAACAGGAAGCTGCAGGAGCTTGGCAAGTTGGAGGACACTTGCAGGTCTCAGACGGAGGCTCAGAGTACTCTTATACTGACTCTGAACTGCCTGAACCTTGGAGCAGAAAGCCACGGAGGAATTATCAAAAGGAAACAAAGTTACCTTCACCAAGAGAGGTTAGTTACAGGAAACACTCACCTCTGAAGCAGTGTGATTTTCCCAGGCACCGAGCTCAGTGGAAGGAACATGAGGCAGTTGGTAACAAGCCATATATATTTGAGAAGCAGAGCTGCTTAAAATACTTACAACCCTGTGAGAGGGAAAGTAATCCTGTTGAGGATATCTGTATGCTTGATGAGGATGAATGTATGCTCCTAAAACCCTGCAGGAGACTTCCAAAAGAAAAGTCTTCCATTACCAGAACAGGACAGTGCTATGAGCTGCCGTCAAGTACAAGAGGCAGGAGGTTTAAAAGTTACAAGGAAAAAGCTTGTTTAGACAGAGCTGTTTCTCCGTCCTGTTTTTACAAGCTATGTGATATGTATCTGCCTTATGGTGAAGAGGGCTGTCCTGAGAGCTCAGAGAGAGAGACTGAATTGAGGAAGTTTCAGACTTTCTGTCCTAGAGAAAATACTGTGTTTGATGAACCGATGATTACAGAACCAAGTAGTTTAACTCCATGCGTTGAAGAAATGGATTGCTCTTTATTGATGGCTGATATCAGTTCTTCTCTGCGTTAGCTAAAGACAAGAGTGCCTTGTAGAGAGCTGTAAAGCATAGAAGAGACTGCCAGCATATCAGCTGATTCTGTTTAATGTAATTCATGATTTTTGGTTGAAGCAAGAAGCTGTATTTTGTTTTCTTCTTCAGTTTGCCAGAGGCATGGCTGTATTTTAAGTTCTTGTGTTTTGTACTACTTTTGAAAATCCAACCCCGGGAGGGGAATAAAAATCCTTGTTGAAAACCTGACTACTCGGACTCACAACTACTACTTTTCATAAAGATAGGTCAGGCCCAGCAGTGTGACTGGCTGCCTACGCCACAGTTCAGCCACTGCTGGTGACAGCGTATATTAGGCAGTTGATGTTGAAGGGAACTGATGAGGGTGCAGATGGGTTGCATGTAAACGTTGAACAGTAGGGCCGAGAGTGAAGATCCTTGCAGTAGCCCTTCTCTTGTGGAAAGGGTGTGGATGTTGAGGAGCCAGAGCGGACGTGCTGCCATCTATCTTTCAGTGCCGTGCTGTGGACTCCCTTCTCGGTGAGGCGGGATAGGAGCACTTTATTTAATGTAAGCCCCATTATTCACACTGGAGAGTATTTACTACTATTCTTTATTTTTATAATATTGATAGGCATAGACAGCACTACACACATACACATAAGAGTCCTTTCTCTCTAGAGCAGGGGTGTCAAACGCCAGTCCTGGAGGGCCACAAACCAGTCACGTTTTCAGGGTATCCCTAATGAATATGCATGAGATATATTTGCATGCACTGCCCCCATTGCATGCAAATATATCTAATGAATATTCATTAGGGGCATCCTGAAAACCTGACTGGTTTGCGGCCCTCCAGGACTGGAGTTTGACACCCCTGCTCTACTGCGTACAATCGCAGATGGACAAGGCAGGAGAAATAATAGGATTAGGTAGGGGGTTTATTATGGGAAAATGGTTAAACACAACAACAAGATTAGAAAGGGAGCATGACATCTTAATTCAGGAAGTCTAGTCCAAGTGTATGGCATAGCAAGGTGGAAAGAATAGAGTGGAGTTGGCAGTAGAAGAGAACAGAACAGATAAGAGTGCATTATTATCCCTCCTCTTGTTTAATCTCTATGTTCAACCTTTGGCCCTACTTTTACAAAAGCATGATACCTGCCTTTCAGAGGTTTACAGATGACATTCAGTTATATCGCCCATTGGGTAAGGCCTGGGTAAGTCAGCTGCAAAGGCTTGAGGTTTATTTGCAGGACATAGACCAGTGGACAAGAAGTAATAAGTTAATATTGAATTGTTAGAAGACGGAGTTGCTTTGGGTTCATTGCCCATGCCTTTCCTATACTCAGCCTTCTGTGTTTTTTGGGGGGTGGGGTGGGGTGGGAAGCAGTTGGTGGTGAAGGACCAAGTTCGTAGTTTGGGGCTTGAGCTGAACAGTTCTTTGACTCTCCAGCGTCAGATCTCCAAGGTGCTGAAGGTATATTATTTTCATCTGCAGCGATTGAGGAACGTGCATATGTTCTTTGAGTATCAAGATTTGGTGACTCTTTTGCAGTCGATATTCTAACATGGTTGGATTATTGTAATGCTCTTTATGTCAACCTTCCTGTTAAGGTTTTAGGCCAGTTGCCGAGAGTTCAGAATGGGTAGGTGTAGTGTGTGGGTTGGTGGTGCAGCTGAAAGTGCTAGCTTTTCTGAGTGGGACATTTTTCAGGGTGGTGGGGCAGTTGTGGGGGGTATTTTGTTTTGGTGGTGGGGAAGTATGTAGAGTAGCAGGATAGTTACAAGAATGGTTTTCAGACATGGGACAGTGTGTGGGTTGGTTGGGCAGTTGTGTGGGAGTATTTTTTGGGATGGGGCAATTTGCAGCATGGTGAGGAAGTTGCAAAATAGTAGTTTTTGGGTGTGGGGCAGTTGTTGGGGTAGATTTTGTGGGTGGGACAATTGGCAGGGTGATGGGGCAATTGCGGGGAGTAATTTTGGGGGATAGGAGAAATGAATGTGGTGGGGGAACAGTTGTGAAGGGATATTTTTTGGAGATGGGGCAGTATATGGTAAAGTGTGGAAGATGTGAGATTTGTTGGTTTTGGGATAGGGCAATTTGCAGACTGGTAAGGCATTTGCAGGAGACTGTTTAATGGAGTGGGGCAGTTGAGGGATTGGAAAAGTAGAGAACAGGCAAAGGGAATTTGAAGAAAGCAAGACCTTATCTGCTGTGTTTCACTGTATGTTAAGTTTCTATGCTACAGAAGCTGGAACCCATTTTTCCACAGAAATACACTAGGCTAGTTTTTTGGGGACTTATTTCTCTGAAACCCCAAATCCATTGGGCCCATTTTCAAAATTTTTTTTTTTTTTTACCAGTTTTCTCCCACATGCCAAGTTTCATCTCATTCCATTAAATTTTCAGAGAGTTAATGCCTGATCAAATATCAGGCTGTTTCCTATATATTTTTGAGCCTGCCCAATTGCTGTCCTTCCTTCATTCTCACGGTATTGGGGGTTCTGTGGGGCCTCCCGCTGTGAATTTGGAATGTACCAGCTGTGATGGTGGTTCTTTTTTTCCTCTTGATATTTGAACTGTTTTTCCTTTTAACTTGGATCTTCTCAAAAGTGAGCTGGAGTGGGTTTTGATTTTCTACTTTGCCTTATGTTATTTTCCTTTTTGTTATTGTTTTGTATCATATTCCCAATTTCTGTACAAGATTGCATATGTCTTGTTATATTGTAAAATTGCATAAATTAAAAATTAAAAAAAAAAATTTCAGAGAGTTACGAGGATTTTGCCTCGAGACAGAAAGACAGACAAAGTGACAGACAAAGTGACAGACAGAAATGTTTGACCCTTTTTGTATAATTCTTTCCAACTTCCATTGATACCAAGATTACAGGTTGAGGAGACTAGGAAGTCCTTGTACTCCACAGCAAAAGAGAAAGTGAGAAATAGGGAAGATAGGTTTAGGAGAAGTATAAGAAGCTAAGGGAGAAATAGGGAAGATAGGTTTAGGAGAAGTATAAGAAGCTCTCTGTCTTAGCCACGTTCCTTCTCAGATGGCAGTGGGACATCCAGGCAGCAATGTCAGACAAGCAGGCTGAACTTTGGTGTCAGATTCATAATTATGTGGGTTATTTTAGAAGCCCTATTCATGCTTTGGAGTCTGAAGATGGGCAAGCAGATGACAAAATCACAGAGAAGTCCCCAGAACCATTTTAGAAGCAGATTATATAAATGTCCATAGCGCAAGGACATCCAAGTCAAAAAGGGGCACGATGGAGGCGTGACCAGGGCATTCCAGCCCAGTTTATTTATTTATTTGGTTACATTTTTATACCGCTCCTTCCAGAGATCAGAAGCAGTTTACATTATAACATTGAACTTGAACCATGACGTTACATATAACAGGATTATAACTGTACATATAACATATAACATATATCAGGTAACAGGATTAGTATTAAATATGTATCATAACATTAGTGTGTATGTGACAGGATTAGAACTATGTACAGATCGTAGTATGTTAATAGAAAGCCACGAAGTCTATATACTATAGTGAGGATCAGATACATTGAACTATTTACAGAGTAATTACATGGATGTGTGTATTTCTTCCAAGAATGTCTCTATACATTGAGCTATTTAAAGAGTAATTACATTGAGTTTAGGGAGCATGCTTAAATGTATTGGGACTCCAGTATGTGTTGTTGGCAATTGTGTCGTGAGGAGGTGAGAAGAGGACGTTAAGTTATGTCGTCATAACATTCCTGGAATAAGTAAGTTTTTAGGCTTTTGCGGAAGGATTGTAAGTCCTTGTTAGCTCTTAAGGTGTCTGGGAGCTTGTTCCATTGAATGGGGGCTGCATATGTGAACGTTCTGTTGCTTGTAGTAGATTTGGCCTTGCGTATAGTGTTCGGAACGTGTAACAGGTTGAGATTGGGAGTCCTTCTGTTCCTGTTAAGGGGTTATACTTTGATGAGTGTAGCGAGATATCATTGGGCTATGTTGTGAATTATTTTGAATGTAGTCATTATTATCTTGTATTTTATGCGAACTTGTATGGGGAGCCAATGAAGATCTATGAGAATCGGGGTGATATGATCCGATACCCCCACCTTCCTTAAGATTCGTGCAGTGACGTTTTGCGCCATTTGGAGAATGTTGAGTGTCTTTTTAGGTAGACCTTGAAGTATGCCATTGCAGTAGTCCAGGTGGGGAATTATGAGAGCCTGAACTACCGTTCTGAAATCAGATTGCTCAATGATATTCCGTAGTGGTAGTAGGATTCAAAGTTTATGGAAAATTGTTTTGTTAAGTAACCTTAGATGTGGTTCCATACTAAGGTTTCTATCAAGTCTAACTCCCAGGTATTTAATTTCTTTCTTGATGTTATATGGGCTATCATTTAGCAGGATTGTAGATGGAGGATTAAATTCAGAGTTTTTGGAAATAAGCATTACTTCAGTTTTCTTAAGATCGATGGTCATATTTTTTGGAGCCAAGTTTGGGTTTCTTTAAGGCAGGCTTCGATAGCGTTGTAAATTGGGTGGCAGATGTCCAGTTGAGTATACAGCATGATATCATCTGCATATAGATAATTGAGCTTATATTTCTGGAATATTGTGCAAATTGGCCTAATGTATAGGTTAAATAGAAGGGAGGATAAGGCTGAACCTTGAGGTATACCTTCTGCTTGCTGGAAAGTATTAGATATGCTTTGGTCAAAGTGTACTTGCTGCATCCTGTTTGATATGTAAGAGGCAAACCACTTCAAAGGTGTTCCTTTTATGCCAATGGATTCGAGTCTTGAGATAAGAATTTATTTTATTTATTTATTTATTTTATTTTATTTAACAGTTTCTTATATACCGCCCCTTCCAGAGATCAGGGGCGGTTCACATCGAACAAAAATCAATATACTTCTGTATATTTTACATGGAACTTATGTTAACTATGTACACGTTTAGTTACATTGAACATGTTTTGAACATTAACTAGAATAACACTATTCAAACTATGTACAGGTCATCAAAACATAATTGAGTTACCGGTATTTATTTACAATAGTGATATAGCCATTTGTTTGTGTAAATCTTTGTCTGTAGGGTAAGGCAGAGTAGAGTAAGTGTCTTTCTTATGTTTAATCATTTGTTCTGTCTTGAGAACTGTGAATGTGTTTCTGTGATTGTATCGGAGAGGTTTTTTGTTGGTAGGGGATCTCAAAGTGTTTTGTGAAAAGGTATGTTTTTAGTTCTTTTTTGAATTGGTGAAGGTCCTTTAAGAAGAATCTGGTGGTTTACCATGTCGAAAGCCGCTGTTATGTCTATGAATATTAAGATGAACATTTTCTTTCAATCTTCAATGCCTTTATATAATTTGTCAACTAGCACAAGTAGTAGTGTTTCTACCCCGTGTGATTGGCGAAAACCATATTGTTGGTCATCTAGCACATTTATGGCTTCTATATGCTCCTGTAGCTGATATTGGACTGATTTTTCAATGGTTTTGGCTATAAACGGAATGCTTGAGATGGGCCTGTAGGATGATGGGTCTTCTTTATGAAGTGTTTTGTTTATTAGAATTTGTCTTATAAGGGATCTTTTGAGCTCAGATGGCATAGTTCCTTGTTGAAGAGATTGATTTACGATGTATAGTATTATGGAAGCTGATTCTTCTTTTATTGCCTTGATCCAAGCTACTGGACAGGGATCTAGAGGGGACGTGGTAGTGTTTAAGTTTGAGATGATATTCAGAATGTGTCTTAAGTCAACAGTATGGAAGGCATTCCATGTTACTGTGGAGTTCATATTCATTGGCATTATTTGGGTAATGGTATCTACTGTAACTTGAAGGGGGGTGTTTACTCCTGTGGGATTTAGTTTACTTTCATAGTGGTCAGCCAGTGCTTGTGCATCTATATTATATTTTCTATTATTATTATGTAAGGGTTTGGTGATGGTTTTTATGAGTTCAAACAATTCTATGGGTCTATTTAGGGCCTTATTTAATATTTTAGTGTTGTATTTCCTTTTTGCTGAGTTGATTGCTTCTTTGTAGTTTGCGAGCAGCTCCATGTATTTTGTTCAGGTCTCTGACGACTTTGTGTTTCACCAACGTTTTTCTAGTCTTCTAAGGTCTCTTTTTATTTTGTTTAGATCAGAGGTGTACCAGGCCTCAGTTTTATTTTTTACTTTGGTTTGTAGGATGGGTAGGGTTTTAGGATGCTGTTCACCAATTCTTTTAATTCCAGTATTCCACTGCTTTATTAGTATCTCAAGATCAGTTTGTTCGCTTACTTGAGAGACTATAGATTCTATTAGAGCGTCCTTGTCAAATTTGTTTTTGTGGTCTGCAGGAGCTGCCACTTTATGATTGCAGGGTTGCATTGAAGTATTGAATGTAAATTGTATTAAGTGATGGTCAGACCAAGAGACCTGGGTTACTTTGGGTGGGGAGCTTATGTTTGTATTACTTGTATTACTTGAAGAAACCTTGGGCAAGAATACCAGGTCAAGTAGATTTCCCTTGCTGTGGGTAGGTCCTTGTATGATTTGCTAGTAGCACATTTGATCTATGGCTTCTAAAAAGGCATTGGTGTGTGTGATGTGAAGGGAGGCTAGGTTGATGTCCCCTAGTATGACCTGAGGTTTTCTTACTGATGTTGCACAAACCATTTCCAGGACTGTTGCTAATACTTCATGAGTAGTTGTTGGTGGTCTGCATATGAGGCATACTGCAAGGGTTTTATTTTCAAGCTTGAGGAAATCAATGCCTTCAATTGCATTATGAGCGCATGTGGAAAGGTTTAGGGTTTCTCTGGCTATTATTAGAACTTCACCTCCTCTTCTATTGTTGTGAGAGCAGTTAAATATGTTATATCCAGTTTTCCTCAGTTGATTAAGAAGGACTGTGTCAGTATCTGCAAGCCACGTTTCCGTAATGCATAGGAGATCAGGGTTTTCATCAGTGATGAGGTCATAATGTGGATTTTGTTCCTAATGGACCTGGCGTTTATTAGTAAGCAATTTAGCGGGGTTAATGTGAGTGGGCTATGACGAGCTGTGAATGCGGTGGTGTTAATTTTGCTGAGTCTAGTATGAGGTTTGTGGAGTTTGGATTTTGTGTAGAATGTGTTGCATTGCGCGTTTGTCTGTTGTCCAATGGTGGTATTGTGTTGGATATTGTATTGGATATTTTATGTGGACGAGTCTTGGTAGTGCACAGAAGGGGTAAGTATGTGCATGAAAGACTTAATTTGGAGTACATAAGTATTAAACAGAGGTAGATAATTGAAAACATTTTGTGGCATACCATTATCAGCTATCTATTTCTTCTTAGAGTAATCAACTTAAAATACAATGGTATTTGTATTCTAGAGATTACAATTGAGAAGAGAAAAGGAATGAGGCGTTATCTAGTGTTGCTCCAGGATATCAGGCAACTAGTAACAATGTATCTCCTATAATGGGTGCTTTTGTGAAACAGTGTTTCCAATTGTGCTGTATAGGTGATAGGATGTAGCAGTGTGTTGGTTGTTCGTACACAGTTGTTTGAATACAACTTATTTGAAATACAGATATTTGAAAACATAGAATTACAAGGCTTACAGTTAAGCTTGCAGGTACCTGAGTGTGCGCACTTGGAGATAAGTCAATGAACACCTGCAAGACGATCACTGCTACTGTGGTGAAGATCTGGGATGGCTGAGAGTGGAGACGTTTTTTAGTTGGTTTTTCATTGTGCAGATTGTGGCATGTTGGTTGGTGAAGGATATTTGCTGGGTTTGGTAAGGTCACGCTTCGGCTGCACATCTAAGGGCCACGCCAAAGGGCCCTCTGGCCTGTGGCGTGCTGCTGCTTTATACAATGATCGGAGCCCCGAATGGGCTTTAAAATAGCAGCGGGAGGGGCAATCGTAAGTCGCCTAAAGAGCGAGGAAGCCTCAATGGGGGCGGAGCTAGCAGCCGTGTGTAGCACAGAGTCTCAGAAAGTTAAAATACAGGCTTAGATGTACTTGCCCAGACTGCCGATCTTGCTGGCTGTGCTGTAGAGTGGTGCTGTAGCTGGCTGGTGCTGCCCGATGAGCCCGGAGAGAGAAGGAATCCCTCAGTGTGCTGGACCGTATATGGGGAGACCCCTGATGAGCGAGGAAGCCTCGATGGGGGCTGAGCTAGCAGCTGCGTGTAGCACAGAGTCTCAAAAAGTTAAAATACAGGCTTAGATGTATTTGCCCAGACTGCTGATCTTGCTGGCTGTGCTGTAGAGCGGTGCTGTAGCTGGCTGGTGCTGCCTGATGAGCCCAGAGAGAGTTGGAAGTGCACACCCAATTTGAGAAATAGGGAGCATGTCCTCACCCACTAATGGGACTTCCATATCTATTTATGCTCCAGGGCACGAATAGGCATCAGAAAAGCTCTTATTCTGCCATTCAGAAATCTGGAGGGCAAAGAGACGAAGGTACTCTGATATCCCCCTATACTTTCCACACTGAAGGGAAACGAGGACACTTTTTGGTTCGGTATGCTGAGGCATGTCTCCTCATGCAAAGCAGCTTGCATGGGCCTGCATAGGACAGAGGTCCCCACCCCAAATGTTTGTAGCAGGAGCATCTATGTGGCCGCTGGTATGCCCATCTAATTCAGGGATATCCAAGTAGTTAGAATCAGGCCAAACTGTAAACGTCCCCAACATTGTTTAGGATGTTTTGCCCTGATTGCCCCAGATTGCACCTGGACATCCTTTCTAAAATGCCACTTCACGTACATAACTCACATTAAGGCATATTAAATCGCAGGTTAGCAAAATTTAGCTTAGTAAGAAACACTGACAGTAATGAGATCATATCATTTATAACCAACAGTAATGTTTGTATAAACATGACGGCATATAACAGTACTCTAGACACTATTTTCTAATCAAGTGACATATTTAACAGAATTACTGACTAACTTATTGGTACTCTCATCTGTTTCAAAAAGATGAAAAGCTGTATCAACTCCACTGTGATTTTTAACTTTTGAACCACAGGTTTTCCATAATGTTATTTGCAGATGCTTTGCATATATAACCTATATTTCAGGTGGAACTATACCTTTTAAACATGTTTTCCCAAACAGAAATGAAATCTAATGTACTGCTTCACAATGACTTACCTTCTTGAAGAAAAGCTTCTGTAACCATTTCTCCTGTTCCTGCATTGATGCATTCTTCAGTGGGGTGCTTTTTATTATAATGCCTTTTCAAGGAACCAGCTATATTACAGGAATAATGGCAGTGAGCACAATGGAAAGGCTGTAGATAAAAAAAAAAAAAGAGTACAGGAATATCTTCTATGTGTCTCTTTTATGAATACCATTAAAATGTGAAGAAAAAATGTTGACCATATCAAGAGGTGGCATTCAGAATCCAGATACAAACTAGTTAGTAGGAGTCTTCCTAAATGGAGCTAGAAAAGATTTTCAAGTACAGAGACATATCTCTGCGTACAAAGATTCCATTTGTCCAAGCTATGGTAGTTTCAATAACATCATGTGGATGCAAAGTTTGGACAGTGAAGAAAGACGGGAAGAAAATCAATGCCTTTGAATTATGGTACTGGCAAAGAATACGGTATATATCACAGACTGCCCAAGGAACATATCAATCGGTACTAGAGGAGATCAAACCTAACCTTTTCTTAAGAACTCAAATGACTTTGACTTACATACTTTGAACACATCATACAAAGAGGAAGATCTTTAGAGAAAGATATCATGGTTGGTAAGGCTGAAGGTCAGCACAAAAGAGGAAGACCGATAATTGTGATGGATCGATACAATAGCAGGACTGAACACCATTAAGACAACTATCCATAGGATCACCATGAGTTGACATCAACTCGACAATACTAAGTAGCAGCAGCCGCTGACATAATGGCCATTTAGGTGTCAGCAAATTCACAAAGAATATGCAGGCTATCAAACTGCATATGGGACCTTCCTGTGTATACAAAATTTATGTCAGGCATATTTATTGCAGATATCCTTAAAACCTAACTGGCCATGGCCATTTTGGGAAGCCCTCTGATAGTCTCTTAAAAGCCAGAAATACAGTAAAATGTGGATTAAAAAATGTGTGCTAAAATTTAGCATGCACAAAAAAATAAGGCAACTCTAAAGGAAGTAAGCAAATTTAATACAAATCATTAGGAATTAAAGCACACAAAACAAAACTGCACTAAAATAGGAGCAAAAGGGTGTGTGCTAATCTTAATGAACCCTTTTTACACTGGCCATTATAAAAAAATAGTGCACTTTTCAAGTTTGCTACCAATATTTAAAAAATGGAGGCTCTTTGATCTAGCCTAGGACTCTCAAGCAAGAGGAACATTGCCCCAAGACCCCGAAAACTAGCTATTCTGCCCAAGGACTCCTAGCTAATCATCCACTCATGAATCCACCCCATCTTAGGTTAAGGGTTCTAAAATTAGTTACCCCAATACTTAACACTATTTTTTTTGGACAAGAGATTTAATTTTATTCCATCTATGAATGAGAATTAAACTCACATTTCTGGAGCTAGTGTTAGGACAGGTTGAGGTAAAATTCTCCACCTCCATCTGTGCCAATACTGACACCCCTTTCCCTCCCCATTCCTTCCCAGCTGGCCACCTTCTTTGCAGAGGTTTTGTCTCTCCGCTCCTCCTTTTCCCGCCTGTCCTCCCCCCACTTTACCCCCTTTCCCTCCCCATTCCCCTAACCCAAAGTTGGTCCACTTTCTCCCTAATCTCTGAAGCCAGTCTCTCCAAATCCCTCTCCTCTGCCAGGAAAAGCACATGTCGCACCAACCCCATTCCCTCTGCTTGGCTCTTAAGAGCCCTTACTTGCTCTTCTCCCGTTCATTCAACTTATCCTCAAACACCAGCCTCACTTCTGGTGTTCTTCCTATGCTTTGGAGACATCCTCTTGTTCACTCACTACTAAAGAAACCTTCTCTGGACCCTTCTGATTTGTCTCACTACCATTCTGTTTCTAACATCCCTTTTCTCTCTAACAATCTGTTTTCACCCAGCTTTCTCAACACCTTGATTCAATTCACTACCCTCATGAGCACCCTTCATCAATCTGGCTTTAGATATGGGCACTGAATGGAGTCAATTCTTTTAGCACTTCTGAATGACCTCCATACGTCTGACGACCGGGATGACATATCACTTGCTGTCTCTCTTGATCTGTCCTCTGCTTTCGATTTAGTTTATTTTTATTTATTTGAACAGTTTTTAGATACTGCCCCTTCCAAAGATCAAGGGCAGTTTACATCAAACTAGTAACTCAATTACAAAGAACATGTTGAACTATGATACAATGAAACTATTTACAAGCCAGTTATCCACATATACCGTAATATAGTGGTAACTGGGGTCCTTAATGATTTTCAGGACTGTAGGACAATAGGAACGGTTTACAGAAGAATGTTCTTGTCATGGGGGAGGAAAAAAGGGTTAGATTAATCAGGAGGAAGGGGGTGGGTAGAGGGGGTGAACACAAACGTGGTCAGGGAAGTGTTGTAATATTCAGAGAAAAGTAGGGATTTAATTCCTTGCGGAAAGACTGAAGATCTTTAATTGCTCTGATGGAGTCGGGGAGAGAGTTCTAAAGGATGGGAGCAGTGCACATGAAGGCCCTATTGCTGTTAGTTTGGTTTTCTGTATTGAGAGAGGTATAGATAGAAGGTTCTGTGAGTTTTTTTCTCCTGTTTCTGACGTCAGTTTGCGCATGTATCATGGTGGTTAGGTAGGAGGGAGAGATACCATTGTAACTATCATCTTGTATCTTATTCTGGCTGCTATGGGGAGACAGTGGAGATTATAGAGTATTGGGGTGATGTGATCAGTTAGGCTTGTCTTGGAGATAATTCTGGCAGTTACATTCTGGGCGAGTTGAAGTGTGTGAAGGGTCTTTTTGGGAAGGCCCTGTAAGAGACCGTTGCAGTAGTCCAAGTGTGGGGTGATTAAAGCTTGGACTACTGTTCTGAAATCATGAGCTTCAAGGATTGGCTGGAGGTGTTGTTTTGTTTTTATTCTGTAGAATATCGTTCTAGCAGTTTGTTTAACTTGTGATGACATACTGAGAGCTCCGTTAATTATAACACCTAGGTATTTCACCTCCTGTTTAACTGTCACGTTGGTGTTGTGTAAGCTGATTGTATTGGGGCATGAAGTTCTGATTCCTAGTTGTAAATAGGATTTCAGGTTTTTTGAAATTTAGTTGGAGGTTATTAGTGTTAAGCCATGCCTCTGCTTCCTTTATGCATTCAGTAATGTTGTTGTATTGTGGGTTTTTTATGTCCACTGGTATGTATACCATTATATCATCTGCATAGATATGATATTTGGTTTTGTGTTTATTAAAGATCACACATATCGGCTGGATATATAAGTTAAACAGGAGCGCAGAGAGGGCCAAACCTTGAGGTATTCCCTGTTCTTGGGAGAAAGTAGCAGAGGACTCTTGGCTGATCTTTACATATTGGAAGCGACTGGTGATGAATGATTTAAACCATTTTAGTATTGTTTCAGATATGCCTATGTGTGCAAGTCTGGCCAGGAGGATGTTGTGATCAACATTATCGAATGCAGAGGAGATATCTAGAAAGACCAAGATAAAAGCTTGATTTGGATTGTCTAGACCGCAAATGAGGGTATAAAATAAAACTAGAAGAAGGGTTTCAACGCCATGGTATGGGCATAAACCATATTGGAGTGCATCAAGCGGGGCGTTGAGATCGTTAAAATCCTGTAACTGTATTTGGACTATTTTTTCTATTATTTTTGCTAAGAATGGAATACTCGATCTAATAAAGTAACCAACTCAACAAATAAACCTGCTAAGAATCTTATTTTTTTGTCGGAAATGCCAACACAGTAAAAAGGGAGAGCCCTTTCACCACTTTGCCCCATCCATTTTAATAAAGAAACTTTTTTTTAAAACAGCTTATACTTAGCTGAGAATTAACTTGTCACCAGGCTGCACCATCGCAGTCAAACCGACATGTCACGTTTCGAGTTCTTCAACTAAACGCTCTGCGTGGACAGTCATCAGCCATCAAAAAAACCCCCGAAACGTGACACGTCGGTTTGACTGCGATGGTGCTGGGTGCAGCCTGGTGACAAGTTAATTCTCAGCTAAGTATAAGCTGTTTTAAAAAAAAGTTTCTTTATTAAAATGGATGGGCCACAGTGGTGAAAGGGCTCTCCCTTTTTACTGTGTTGGCATTTCCGACAAAAAAATAAGATTCTTGGCAGGTTTATTTGTTGAGTTGGTTACTTTATTAGATCGGGTATTTCTTTTTGATGATATATTTTTGACCCAGGTCTCTGGTTTTTTGTATTTCATTGAAGAATGGAATATTGGCTATTGGTCTATATGAGGTAGGGTCATCCTTATTGAGAGAACTGTTTCTGAGTATGAGGCGAATGACGGAAAGTTTAAGTGAGTCAGGCATGATTCCTTGAAGGAGGGATTGGTTGACAATATTAAGTATAACAGGTGCTAACTCAACTTTTGTTGCCTTTATCTAAGATACTGGACAAGGGTTTTGATGTGAGGTTGTAGTGTTAATTTTTGTTATTGTTAAGAGTTGATTCTCTTTAATGAGGTGGAATGTGTGCCATTTATTGGGGAGGGCTGAATTTCACTAGAGGTGAGCGATGAGTTGTTTTTGTTTTCTAGTTTAGATGCTAAGTGGTCTGCTATAGATTGTGGGTTGATTGGAGTGCTATTTGTCATGTTTATGTGGGATTTTGTTAAAGTTTTTACAAGTTCAAATAGCTCTCTAGGTCTGTTGATAGCTTTGTTTAGTATGGCAGAGTGATGATCTTTTTTTTGTTTTGCGAAATGCTTCTTTGTAGGTATTTAGTATTGTGAAATAGTGTTCCTGGTCTTCAGTGTTTTTTCTAGCTCTCCATTTTTTCTCCAGCTTGTGGAGAATTTTCTTAAGGTTACGTATATCTTGAGTATACCATTTTTCCGATGGCCTTCCATGGGTTCTGTTGTTGTAGAGAGTAGTCTTTGCAGCTTTGTTAATTATTGTAGTCCAGTTTTTTATGGTTTCATCTAGGTTTTGGATGTGTGTGTTAAGTTGAGGGGTAACCTCAGACAGGAAAGCGTCCTTTTCAAAATGTTTAAAGTACGGTCTATGGTGAGGAGTGTTGGTGGATGACTCATTAGGCATGAGAATTGGGAGGGGCATTCTTAAAATGAAATGATCTGACCAATGAACTTGGGTGGAGGTTGGGTACGTGAAATTAGGGAGCCTAGCTAGCCTCAGGAACAAATATCAGATTGAGGGTATCACCTTTTATATGTGTAGGGTGTTTCATTATTTGGAGAAAGTCCATGTCTTCCATAAATTCAAGGAAGTCAGCAGCCTGTTGCAAGGGGAGGGATGCTAGGTTAAAGTCTCCAAGAATTATATTCGTCATTGGAGATGTACAAGCTGATTCAAGTATGGAGGTCAGATTGAGATGGTTATTGGTAGGTGGCCTGTAAATGAGGCATAGTGCTACATTTTTGTTTTCAATTTTGTTCAGGTCTATGCCATTACAGTTGGTACATATACTAGTTACAAGATTAAAGTTTGTTTTGATCAGTATAAGTGCTCTTCCACCTCTTTCGGAGTCCCCGGGGCAGTTGAATATAGAGTAACCGTTTGTATTTAGTTTATTTAACGGGATGGAGTCATGGTCAGTAAGCCATGTTTCTGTGACACAGAGAAAGTCAGGAGTTTCATCGGTTAAGATGTCTCGGATTACTGGGATTTTATTCCTTATGGATCTAGAGTTTATAAGACGACAGTTTAGGGTGTGAATGCTTCAGTCTTTGTTAGTTGCGATGTAATGGAATTTGTGTTAATATGGATTAATCTGCGGTGTTTGAATTTATGGTGGTGTGAATCAAAATTGTTACCGTTTGGTGGTATGGAGTAGTTGGTTATAGAATATAATAGGTTGGATATTGGGAATAAGAAGGTTAAGTGTGGGAACCTGATAGGTCAGGAGAGTGTTGGACAGTGCTAGGAGTGATGCAATGATGTAGAGGGCACATATTAATCTATTGATTAGGTTCGTCTTTTAGTAGTTTGGTACAGGGGCTGAAAAGGGGAAGAAACCGTTTTAGGATTGAAGTGGTTGTGCAACATATTTCATTAATAAGTGGAGATCACCTGGTAATGGTGCTAGAGCAGTGGGCACTAATGGCGAGGCAGATATATGCTGAAACAGCATTAAATGATGTCCGTTCACAGATAAGTCACAGTAGTTGCAGTGATGTTAGTTGGTATATGGCATTTGGGCTGTATTTGCTACCTGAAAGTCTGTGAACTATAACCGATTCATTCTGACATGACTAATTACACAGACAGGGGCTGAAATGTTAACAATGACAATGGCAAATTGCAGAGGATTCAGTATGCTGTAATATGATCAAGTACAAATGTATCTGAAAAGGTGTAAGGAGAGTTTACAGTGAGACTGAGGGCACTAAGTTGGTATTATAGGCCATGAGGTAATGATTCAGAGACAGGAATTAGAACTGCCGGAATAGTACAGTAAATAACATCTGGTTACTAGTTTCATAGCTACCAAGGTCTTAAGATTAGTTTGAGAAGTATACAGATACAGTTGGAACATATATTCAAGATAGTTACCTGTGGGTGAGAGGCAATACCAAATGAGTCAGGGTCTGTATAGTGTTGTGATCTGACAGCAGCTGAATATGGATTGCAAATTATTTGAATAGATTAACCGCCTATTATCCCCCTTTGGCGAGGCCCTTAGGCGTGGTCGCGCCTAGGTGTGGCACAGTTTTTATGCTGGAGCAGGCTGGCTGGTTTGGAGAGGAGTCTTGGTGCCGGGCTGATTGGAGGACTCCGTTGGGAGCGGTGAGGAGCTTAACTCCCTGCTCTCTGCTGTGTTCCCGATCAGTCCGACGTGCTGCAGAAAGGGCCGGTGAGCAGCGTGGCACAGTTTTTATGCTGGAACAGGCTGGCTGATTTGGAGAGGAGTCTTGGTGTCAGGCTGATAGGAGGACTCCATTGGGAGCGGGGAGCAGCTTACCTCCCTGCTCTGTTCCCGATCGGGCCAGCGTGCTGAGTTGACCACTCTACTCTTCTCTCCCGTTTCTATGCGGCAGGCATATCAGGAACTGTCCTGCAATGGTTTCATCCTTTCTTTCCTCTCAGTTCTCCTCCATTTTCTCAGGCCCTGCCTCCTCTGCACCGGTTCCTCTCACCTGTGGTGTCCCCCAGGAATTGGTGCTTACCCCCTTCTCTGCAATCTCTGTTTGGCACCCCTCACTCTACAGATTCAACAGTCTGGCCTGTCTGCATACTATTATGCTGACGATATTTACATTTTGCCTCACACCTCCTCCGTGGCCCCTGATCTCACCCAAGTGAACTCTTGTCTTTCACTGGTTGATAATTGGCTCATATCCAATTTTCTACATCTTAATACTTGAAAAACTTCTGCCATCTGTTTCACTTTTGATGGGCCCATCCCCTCCATAACCCCTTCTATTTCTGAGTCCTCAGTGTCATTGGTCACCTCTCTCCGCTACCTTGGGGTCACTCTGGACTCAGCTCTTTATTTTCATGATCACATTTTATTGTTGGTGCGTTGCTCTTTCTTTTCACTCAGACAGATTAGAGCCCTATATCCTTTTCTGGACCCCTCGTCACTTATCACTCTTCTTCTTTCCCTAGTTATGTCATGTCTCGATTATTGTAATTCTGTTCTTACTGGTCTTCCCCTGTCACAGCTTCACCATTTGCAGCTTGTTCAAAATACTGCCGCACAGATTATTTCACATGCAATCCGTACTGCTCATATTATACCACTTCTTATTAGTTTTCACTGACTCCCTGTGCAATATCGCATCCACTACAAGATACTGATTTCTTTACACAACGCAATATACTCACAAACCCCTCAGTATTTATCTGATATCCTTCACTTTCATAACCTTGTCCGTAGTCTCTGATCAGAGCATATTAATCGTCTCCACTTACCATCACCAAACAATGTTCATCTTGAATCTACTCACCATTCTGCTTTCCTTTTCCTGGGCCTCTCCCTTTGGAACTCCCTCCCAAATGCTCTCCGCCTGGAACCTTCTTTCCCCCGGTTTAAGTCTCTCCTCAAAATTCACGTTTTTATTTCTGCCTTTGACTTGCCTTCTACCACCTCCTAAGATATATCTTCTCTTTGCTGCTCTACCTTTCTTTGTTATGCTTGAATGACTCTTCTCTGTCCTGTTAAACAATGTAGTTCCTTTCCTTTTCTGGCAGTCAGCCTTCCTTTTGAACTTTTGATTGTAAATCACTCTGTCATAAAGGGCGGTATAAAAAGTGCACAAATAAAGATAAAGATAGAGATAAAGAAAAGAGATGAAAATGATCACGTGTTTTCAATATCCTTGGTTGTAAACATTTTTTTTTAAAACTAAACAATTGGGGAGACCAAGATGATGTCAGAGATGCTAGTGTTTGAGCACTTGCATATTTGGCATTTGAGTGGTTGTTCCAGCTTCCCAGCTGAAGTGGTGATGGGGAAGAAAAAGGGGAAGCCCTGAACTTAACCCTTCAGTGCTGCTCAGACCTCTCAGATGAGTTATGGAATACTGGAAGGGTTTGGAGTTTCTTGCCATGTGGAAATAGTTGCAGCTTCAGTAGAGGCCACTGGAGTTAAGGTGGACCAGAGTGCTGATGAGGTATCATTGAAACCTGAGTTGAGAAGAACTCCTTTGTGGTCCAAAAGTGTTAGGAAGTCATGTCATTGATGGTTGGAACTGCATTCTTGGCAGTGTCAGCTAGTGAAGAAGGGTTCCCCTGATTTTCTTCTTCCCCTTGGAGAGTGGGGTGGAAGCAACTAGATTGCAAATACGAAGCAAGAAATCTGATACTTAGGGATCACCATCCTAGACCAACATTTGACAATGGAGCCGCACACAACAACATTATCAGAGAAATATACCTAAAATTACAGACCCTTCGTCAACTATGTCCCCTACTTGAAGCTGCTGACTTCCCTACAGTATTCCAAGTGTTGATCACCCCACATTTCGATTATGCAAATATCATTCTCCATGGTCTCCCAGATTATGTAATTCACCCCCTTCAAATGGCTATGAATACGGCAGCACGAACACTAGCCTCAAGATACGAACATGTCACCCTTATCCTGAGACACCTACACTGGCTCCCCATTGTTAGCCGTCTCAAGTATAAGGCTCTCATCATAACATAACCTCTCTGCTACTGCGCTTAATGATATTCTACAATGGACACCTGACAACAGAGTAAGAAGATCTACCATGGCAAACACTCTCTCAGTCCCTACATTAATAAGAAAAAGTTCCCAGTTTGCGAACAGCCAAGCATTCAAATTATATGCACCACCTCTCTGGTACTCTCTCCCCCCCAATCCGTGCCATCTCTGACTTAGCTACTTTCAGAAAACGTCTAAAGACACATCTGTTTCAACTATATTATGGACATGTCACATAGAACACTGCACTTAACCAAATCCACAGCTAGACACTCAAGCCATCCTATGAAGCACAAGGTATATAAAGTACCCAACACTAACAATGTATATAGTTTCCCTATTGTGAGCCAAGTTTACTCCCTACCTAATTTATAAATTGTTATATTATTAACCTGAGGTTTTGTTGTTCTCCAAACTTGTTCTATGTAATTTCCCTTCTTGTTCCTTGTAAACCGCACTGAAGTATAAATAGCACGGTATATAAAACCAATTAAATAAATAAAACCAAATAAATAAACAGAAAAGTATGGAAATGGTGTTTTTTGAACTTTGTAGCATAGTGGCACTTCCTGTGTAGACCTCAAAAACTCCTTGTGAAATGTCACTAAAGATCTGGACTCTTCTCTATTACTATTCTTTGGAAATCTTAAAGAGAACTTTAACTTTGGTTGAGACATTACTAATAACCAGGATTTGATTGTGGACCAGTATACTATCAGACAGTGAAATTTGGAAGTACCGATGGGGGATAAAGAGTTGAACTGTACTTCTAGGAAAAGACAATGAGTTTTTGCAATGAAAGACTGAATACAAGAAAAATAAACTGAACAGGAATACAGTAACTTGAGCTTTTTACATTCCCTCAAATCTCATTTGGTATCTCCAGAAAGTGCTAAAAATGCCAGTTAAGGATTTGCCACTTATTACTCAGGTCCAATATCTGACCTCAGTAAGGGGAAAGGATCCTCTATTACGAAGTTGGGGGGGGGGGGGGGGAGGGAGAGACTAGAAAGTTTAAATGTGTTGGCCTCCTCGAAAACTACTTGGACATGATCATAGGTAGATCTACCCTGTTAGTAAAATTTATTTGGAAATCAGATCAGAATACTGTTTTGTGGTCATACTACAGGCATATTAATGAGGGTTTTTTGTTTTTTTTTAAGACTGGCTGCTTATGTTTTTCCTGATTTTTCTCAAGCGACACAGAGGAAGCAAAAGGACTTCTTGGGGGTTAAAGCCAAGGGCCCTAGACCTCTATACTAGCTTTATTTTAAAATGCCCTTGTAGATATTTTGTAACTTTAGGGGTAGGCATTTTCTTTTCTTTAATGTTAAACTGCTCTAGGATTTCTTTTTGTCTGTGAGAAAAGAACCCAGAGTAGTAATGATGGACATTCCTGACAGAGTAACAGTTTTGCATTGAATTGCTGACTGCTGTGACTGCTACCCTTTGCAACCATCTTTTTTGAATTCTTTTTTGTTTAGATGTAAATTTAGATCATATTCCCATGTCCGGTTATTATTGCCTATATGACCTCTTGTACTGTAGACTAATTTGAAGGAAATGCTTTGCTTGGTAACTATTATAACCTTGTTCTTCTTGGCTTTTTGTTCATTCAAACATTGTTAAGACTAAATGGGAAAAAACAAACCAAGTTTTTTTTCATATTACCACAGATGAATCCCCCTGAGAAGGAATTATTGCCCAAATTATTCTCTATGTCCCCTCTTTTAGGAGAAAGAAAAGGCTGATGAGGTATCTCGAGATACTGGAAATGGTATATTAACAAATCTTGTAGTCCAGTATGACCAAACATGACCACATCATCTTGGCAATGTGAAACTTCATTTATAAATCTATCTGCTGGCGATATAACACCAGATGTAGATCAAGAATTGAAAGAGTCTTTCATTTGTTCTGAAACCTTCTTTTGATCTGAAGCAAGATCTTTTGTTGTTTCATTTTTTTTAGACTTTGGAGATTTAGTTGTTTTTCTAAGATAGCATACAAACTATCATGGAGCTGCCTGTGGTTGCAAACAACTCCACATAGAAGTCACCTGAGCTGGTTTACCTTTCTGGTTGCTTTTGAATGGATAGATGAATGAGATTTATATTCATTAGATAATAAACTTAATTCTGTGTTTATTATTTTAGCATCAGAGGAAAGACAAGCAAGCCAATGATTATTTTCAGCACTGAATAATGTGATAAAACCAGCTGATAAACAGGTCATATAGTTATTATGGAGTGGATCAGACTCCTAGTGTTTAGAGCAACTGCCTAGTACCCAGAAGATCAAGGGTTCGATTCCCACTGGCACTCCTTGTGACTTTGGGCAAGTCACTTTACCCTCCATTGCTTCGGAAGAAAAGGCTGGCAATCTACTTCTGGTGATACATTGCCAAGAAAACCCAGAGGTAGCTGGGTCACTATGAGTCAACACTGACTTGATGGCACTAAAAAAAAGTTATTAAACACAGGATTTATTATGAAAGTGAAATTTATCAACAATTATCAGATATTTATTATAAGAAGTACCCTCAAAAGTTACTCTATGCCCGTTTGTTCTGTTTAAGAACATAAGATGTGCTATACTGGACAGACCATCAAGCCAAATATCCTGTTTCCAAAAATGGCCAATCCAGATCACATGTACCTAGCAGTTTCCCAAAAAGACACACAGGTTACACAATGCTTGAATATCCTTTATCATGGGCAGCTCAAGGAGGATGCGGGACCATGTGCAGAGACTCATTGCGGGGCCTCATTTGCATAAGGAGTATAATTTGCATACATATTTGCATAATGTTAATGTGCACTCGCTTTTAGTAAACATGCCACTTAATGAGTGTCTGGATAAAGAAAGACTACCAGATTTCTACATTACTATACTCCAGTGTCAACCGCCAGGCACATTAGGAAGTACTACAAATAGTGCCCATTTAGAACACACTGCAAACCCGCCGTATCATAACAGCACTACCAGGACTCACAAAGCACCATACCCTACCTATCAAAAGGCAACATTGCAAATATTAAACCAATACATCTCAGAGAATACCAATACATCTCCTACTGGGGAAGGAGAACAAATGGCACTGTCAAATAGAAACTACATAAACAGAATACTTCAGCTCGGTTACACATGCAGAACATAGACCATCATCAAACAAAGAACAAGGGATCACAATTTAGAAACAGGAAGACAATAATTAAATTGGGAACCCCCAAAGCCAAACTTGGAATGTACAACAACACTGTAGAAATAAAACTATAAATTAATTTCCTCTTGTACTAAACAAAATGCAGATGTTAAACATTTCCCAGAGCTGACATATTCCAGTTAATAAATTCAAAATAAAGTATTTTTCTACCTTTTGTTTGTGCATTTTATTTTTCAGCTGCAATTGCTCCAGTCACTTTCTTCTGGTTTCTTTGTGTCTTCTGCTAACTCTCCATTGTCTGATGTCCATTTGTCCCTTCTTCTCTCTTCTAGTTTTTTTTTCCATTCTCTTTCTACATCTGCTTTAACATACTGATCTTTCTCATTTTGCTCTTTCCTCTATTTCTTTCTTTATTCCTTTTTCATCCACTTAAATTTCACCCTTCCATCCTCAATCTCAATTTACTCTCCCAATAACCAGCCAATCGTAGATTTTAATTCCCTCCCACACAAAATATTTTTTCTCCTCTCCATCCTCACTCCCCCAGCCCCATCCCATTCTAGTCCTCCCCCAACATCAGTTTCCTTCTAGTTCCAGCCCCACCCAGCATCCACTCCCTTCTAGTCACATTCTCCCATTCCCCCGCATCAGCCCATTTCCAATCCTAGCCTCCCCATCAGCCCTTTACAGTCCTATCCTAGCCCCCATCAGCCCTTTACAGTCCTATCCTAGCCCTCCATCAGCCCATTTCCAGTCCTAGCTTCCCCATCAGCCCTTTCTAGTACTATCCTAGCCCCTCCATAAGTCCATTTCCAATCGAAGAACCCCCCCATCAGCCCATTTCCAATCCTAGCCCCCAATCAGCCCATTTCCAATCCAAGCACCCCCATCAGCCCATTTCCAGTCCTATCCTAGCCCCTCCATCAGCCCATTTCCAATCCAAGCCCCCCATCAGCCCATTTCCAGTCCTATCCTAGCCCTTCCATCAGCCCATTTCATATTCAAGCCCCCCCATCAGCCCATTTCTAGTCCTAGCTCCCCATCCATTTCCAGTCCTATCCTATCCTCCATCAGCTCATTTCCAGTCCTAGCCCCCCCACTCAGCCCATTTCCAGTCCCAGCCCCCCCCCCCCCCACAAAGCCAATTTCTGGTCCAAGTTCCCCTCCTCATCAGCTATTTCCAGCCCTAGCTTCCCCCCAGTCAGCCAATTTCTGGTCCAAGCCCTCCTCCCCATCAGTTATTTCCAGTCCTAGCTCCCCCCCCCCCACTCAGCTCATTTCCAGTCCAAGCCCCCCTCCTCATCAGCTATTTCCAGTCTTAGACACCCCCCCACCCCCCGCCGAAGAGCCCTGCGGTTGTCTAAAAGGCTTTAGAGGGAGCAGGAGAGGCCCCGGCTCACCTCTGACAGCCGCTGAAGTGAAGAGTGCCTTTTTTCTTCACTTCGGCAGCTGTACTATAGTTTAGGACTCTGGCGCACTGAGGTCAAAGGGGACTTCTTGTTTCCTGGCACTCAGTGCGCCAGCGTCCTAAACTACAGTACAGCTGCTGAAATGAAAAAAAAAACAGATGCTCTTCACCGGTGGCTGTCAGAGGTGAGCTGGGGCATCTCCGGCTTCCTCTAAAGCCGCCCTGCCGGTGCTGAATGAAGAATGTTGTTGGCACGGGGCCCTTAGCGAACAACATTCTTGCACAATGGACAGGCCAGCACAATGGACAAGCCCTCTTTGCTTTCCTCCACACTCTGGAGCCCAGCAACTCTCCCTGAAGGGGATCGAGCACACCGGAGCAACACGTACATCGCCGAGAAGAGAGACTGCCCAATCGGGGCTCTCCGAGATGCTTAAAAGGCAGCGCCATCGGGCGCATCATCCTCTTTGCTTTCCTCCACACTCCGGAGCCCAGCAGCTCTCCCTGAAGGGGATCGAGCACACCAGAGCAACACGTGCATCGCCGAGAAGAGGGACTGCCCAATCGGGGCTCTCCGAGACGCTTAAAAGGCAGCGCCATCATGCGCACCCGCACCTGGCGGCCCGCGCCTGAGGGCCTCGCCAGAAGGCCCTTTGGCACGGCCCTTAGGCTAAGGCCAAACCACGAAAAAACAGCACCAACAGAACCTGAGTTTATAGAAGCATATCCCCAAAGAAGCAGAAAACTCAACGAGTATTGCATCGATCCCACTAAAAAAACAACAAAAAAAAGGACTCTACTAACAGTTAATGCCAACTGAAGTAAGATCTACATTGAAAAAACAAAATCAAGTATACCTGCAAACACCGCAACAGAGACTAAGTTAATCTGAAATCTAACAAATAATGTGATTAATTGTAAACAGTTTTGCAATAACCAACATCACAAGTTTAACTATCCTTTGCAGCAGCTTGATATATTTAAGATTGCTAGCCTGATTAATCACATCAAATTAAGATATTATGCTAATCTGACCAATGACACCATAACAAAACATCTTGATAAAATTATATTGATTATCAAGATATCTGTTACAACTTAACTGAAGCAAAATAATTGTGGTAAGGTAGCTCTTCCAAGGTAACGGATTCAAAGTAGATGTTCTGCTGTAACAAAGTAGTGGATACAATGTTGTAACTTCAATATAACTGTTGCAAAGTAGCTGCTTAAAGTGACTGATCTGTTTTGCAAAGTAGAATAGGTTTCAAAACCAAACACCAATCTGCTACAAGTTGAAATATTAGTATTTTCTTATTCCTTTATCTTATCACACTGTATATTCAGAACTGAGCCTAACCCACAATGGAACCTGTATACATTACCATGCAATTCCTATATGCCCTATGTATTGCTATGTGTTTACTACTCTCCTCCAGCATATGTCTTCAATTGCCATACCCACCCCTTGATCAAGTTGGAATGGCTCACATACACAATATACCATACCACCATATACAAAAACACCTTAATAATTACAATAGATCCTCTTATACTTATCAGACCCCTGCCACCTCTGTACCCGGAAACACATACTAGAATATTAATCCACATAAAAGTAAAACATGAAAATGAACTCAAAGAACTAAAGACACACACTGAAAACTTAAAAATTATCCTTATCAATGTAAGATCTATTAGAAATAAAATCCCATTAATTACAGATCTCATCTCTGACGAGAAACCAGACTATCTGTGCCTAACTGAAACATGGCTAACCAACACTGACACAGTCTTATTAAATCAATTAAAAACAAATGGATACTCTCTATTCAATTGCAATCGTAATAAAAAAAAGGAGGTGGAGTATTAATATTGGCAAAATCAAACTTGAACTGCTCCACTACCATCTGTGATACTAAAGAAAACATAGAGATCCTGAAAATAGAGAATAGAAACTTAGCTATCTGCCTCTTCTACAGACCCCCCCTCACCAGATGTCCAAAACATAACAACCATTTTGGAAATGGCATGTAAAGCCTCAACAAACAAGCCCCACATCATTCTGGGAGATTTTAACTTAGCAACCTGTAATAACAATCCAAAAACTTTCCTTCCTTTCACCATTAGCTCAGCTTCTTGCCGGTGCACTGCTCTGGATATCAGGTGTTTATCAAGCACAATCAGAGAGCTTCAGCTTGCTCTTGCTTTCTCAGCAAACATATTTCTTCTTTAACACAGGACATGCACAAAACCATCCACAGGCTTTCAAGGTTACCTGACTCTGAAGGTTTTCTCTTAAGGGTGGTTTTCCTTCAATCCCTCTGCAGTAAAGGATTGGCACAAGGAGCAATCCATGTATGAGTCTTCGTCATTCACAGCTAGGTCTGGTTCACCTAGTTGCATAGGCTCTACCTCTCCTTCCAGTTCACAGGGTTCAGCTGACTGCCTTCCGTTAGAGCTGAGAGTATCCCTTGCAACTCTGCACTGCTCTGTATTAGACAAGCTTTCAAGGCTCATACCTGGGCCTGGGCATGTAGCAGCTTCTCCTCCCGCATGCTCTGGCCACCATTCTCCTGTGCTTCCTCGTCCTGTCCTCCAGCTTGTGTTTCTGCTTGGGTCTCTCCCTGAGACTCTCCTCCTCCTCTCCCCTGCTTCTTTCTCTATCCTAGACTTAAATCCCCAAGGTTCCAGCCCCACCTCTTCTCCTCTCAGGTGACGGAGATCAGCTTGCCTCCTGGCAGCTGGGTAATTAGGGAACTCAGTGACGTAAGGGTCCTTTACCCTGGGTCTGTATTCCCTCTCCTTTTCTCCACTAGGGGAACTCTGAAACCTATCCCATCTGGGAATTTCCTGCTTTCTAGGTGTGATTGGGGTTTTGCTTCTCTGACCTTGCAAAATAGGTCCTTTTATAAGGGTGAATTCCTTTCCTTTATCCCTTTCTCCTCTGTCGTGATAAGCTTCCTTATCACAAGCTTCATTGCATGTTCCCTAGTCTTTCTATATTCTGATAACGTAAACAATCAATCTACATTTACCCGTTCCACTCCATTCATTAATTTATAGACTTCTATCATATCTCCCCTCAGCCGTCTCTTTTCCAGGTTAAAGAGCCCTAACCTTTTTAGCCTTTCTTCATAGGAGTTCCAATGTCTGATCTTTTCAATGCACCAAAAAGAATGTAACTTTGTTTTAAAAATGTACCAAAGTTACATTCTTTTTGGTGCCTTAGTTCAAAGGGGAAATATTTTTTTTTAGTGGTGTAGGTTTAAAACTCTGCTTTCAGTATCTTTCTCAGCTCTTTGGCGCTTCTAACATCTCATCAGGAGTTAGTGTGCCTGATTAGCCTGTGAAATAACTGAGAGCAGCTGAGAATTGTTGCATTAAAGTCTTCAGAGCCTTGCACATTCAGGTGTTCCTAACAGAGGCTCTGCATTTCAAGCAAAGGTAAGGGTGTGTGGCTATTAATTATTAGTTCTCTGCCTGAGAGCTCTTAAAAGGATTTTTGGTACATTTTTAAAACAAAAACCCTTTTAAGAGCTCTCAGGCACAGAACTAGTAATTAATAGCCACACACCCATACCTTTGCTTGAAATGCAGAGCCTCTGTTAGGCTCATTTGCAGTATTGGGTGCAATTCTGGAGATCACACTTTGAAAAGGATATAAACAGGATGGAGACGGTATAGAGGGTGACTACCAAAATGGTCAGTGGTCTCAATTATAAATCATATGGGGACAGACTTAAAGATATCAATATGTATGCTTTAGAGGAAATACGGGATAGAGGAGAAATGAAAGAAACATTTGAATACCTTGGTGGCATAAATGCACAGGAGAAGAGTCTCTTTCAATTGAAAGTAAGCTCTGCAACGAGGAAACATAGGATGAGGATGAAAGTGGATAGACTCAGGAGAAATATGAGGAAATATTTATTTAAGAAAGTGTGGTACATGCATGAAATAGTCTACCAGTGGAGGTAGTAGAGACGAGGACAGTATCTGAATTCAAGAAAGCATGAGGTAAAAAGCATGATATCTCTAAAGGAAAAAAAAGGACTATAGTAGTTGATATGGAAGGGCAGACTAGATAGGCCATATGGTCTTTTTCTGCCGCCATGTTTCTATGCTGCTTTTACTATTATTATTATTATTAAGACTATATACTGTATGTTACCACCCTTTATTAATGAAAATAGGAGGTTTGACCAAAACCTCAATAGGAAGTTTTTATGGACATCCATACACAAGGACACACATCATCTTCCAACAAGATAAAGATGGCATATACTGTAGGTTTGTCTGATTTTCATATCTTTCTCCCATGTATGGTGTGTGCTTCTGTATTGGTCCTTGGTGTGACTGCATTTTGAATATTGCATGCAAAACTGGAAAAGGTAGAGAGACGAGTGACAAAAATGGTAAAGGGGATGGAAGGCTATCCCTATGAGGCAAGGCTTAAAAGATTTGGGATCTTCAACATGGAAAAGAGACGGCTGAGGGGAGATAAGATAGAGGTCTATAAAATAATGAATGGAGTGGAACAGGCAAACGTAGATCAGTTGTTTACTCCTTCAAAAAGTAGAAAGACCGGGGGACATGGAATGAAGCTACAATGTAGCACATTTAAGAGAAATTGGAGAAAATATTTTTTCATTCAAGGCGTAATCAAACTCTAGAATTTGTTAGCAGAGGATGTAGTAAAAGCTGTTAGTGTAACTGGGTTTAAAAGAGGTTTGGACAAGTTCCTGGAAAAAAAGGTCCATAAACCATTATTAAAGTGGACTTGGGAAATCCACTGCTTACCCCGGGACAAGCAGCATGGAACCTGTATACCTTTTTGGAAACCTGACAAGTACTTTTGCCTTGGATTAGCCACTGTGGGAAACAGGATAATAGGCTTGATGGATCCTTGGTCTGACCCAGTATGGCATATCTTACATTCTTCTGATGGTTTCAGTAACAAGATGACATTCTCCATATAGGTCTTACTAACACCAACTCATCTTAAGCTTGGTGTTACAACTTGAAAACAGATCCTCTGATAGTCTTTGTGAAAAATTGCATTCCGAGGTTCACTCTTTGGTCAGTAAAGGAACAGAAACTAAACTAGAGAAGATTTATTATACAAATAGACTCAGGGTCCCTTTTACTAAAGCCCAGTAAGGTTTTGATCTTAATGTCAAAACAAACGTATGTGAAGTGCAAAGCCTCCACATTTAGCTGTCAGGGGCATTACCAATATATTCCTGGCAGTTAATATGCAATGCACTACTTTAATATGTAGCACACTAACAGGGGTGCACCTGATGGCACCCACAGAGGTATCATTAAGTATACTCACGCTAATTGCCATATTGCCACTGAGCACGTCACAACTGCCCTCGTGCTAGTGGCAATGTGCTCTCCTCAATCACAGTGGGCGTATTCCCCGCCGCGTTGCATGATGGCTGATTACCATGCAAGTTACCACATGGTCACTGGCATGCCCTCACCTTTAAAACACACATTAACCAGTTACCGGGCTTTTGTAAAATGAGACCTTAATCTACGTCTTTCCTTCCCCTGCCTGTCCCCGTCTCCCGCTCTCCTCCCCTCCTCTCCCTCCCTCTTGTCCCTCAGTTTCCTCTCTCCCTGTTCCCGCTTCCGCTCCTGAGCCATCATCTTCACTGTGTCCCTCCCTCATGCACTCCTGGAGTTCCTTCTACCCAGTCACAGCAACCAAACTTCTCTCAGCTATTCACAAATCCCACAAAAAGACCTGCCCCCTCGATCCTATCTCCTCCTCTTGGCTCTTAGAATCTTCATTGGCCCTCTTCCCCTTCACTCTCAGCCTGATCAACACCAGTCTCTCCTCAGGCTACTTCCCCACAGATTGGAAACATGCTATTGTCCGCCCCGTACTCAAGAAGCCTTCCCTAGACCCTTCTGTTCCTGCCCACTGGAGACCCATTTCAAATCTTCCCTTTCTTTCTAAGTTTCTTGAAATCTTAGTCTTTGCTCAGCTATCATCTCATCTGGAATCCACATCTGCACTTCACCCCTGTCAATCAGGCTTTAGGCCTGGACACAACACTGAAACTATTCTCCTTTCCCGCCTCAATGAGATACACACGGCACGCAAGCGTGGAGACATTTCCCTACTGGTTTCTTTAGATCTTTCCTCCGCCTTCGATCTTGTGGACCATTCCACACTCCTCACGTGCCTTGCTGACTACGGGTTGCGTTGGACAGTCCACAACTAGTTTCTGTCCTTCTTGTTCTCCTGTTCCTTCTCGGTCCGCATAGGTTCTTCTTCTTCCCCTCCAACCCCTCTTCCGTGTGGGGACCCTCAGGGTTCAGTACTCTCTCCACTCCTTTTCAACCTCTTCCTCGCCCCCTTTCGTTGATTGTCCAGCAATCAGGAATCTTGGCATATTATTACGCCAATGATATACTTTTGCTTTTTCACGTCTGCTTACTCGCCCCCAATCTTTCTCCTCTTAACACCTGCCTTTCCAATATTTCTTCCTGGCTGTCGGCAAACTATCTCCCCTGAACCCTCCAAGTCTGCTGCTATGTGGCTCACCTCCAGTGCCCCCACTCCCAACCTTTCGCCTTCCCTTTCTGATGTCCCCATTCCACTCGCCTCGACTCTACGGTACTTAGGGGTCACTCTTGACTCAGCCCTTACATTTCACCAGTATATCTCTTCCCTTGTTAGACAATCCTTCTGCACTCTTCGACAACTTTGTGCAGTACGTTCCTCTCTTCCCCCCGCTTCCTTGATTACGCTCACAGTTTCTCTTCTCCTATCCCGCCTCGACGACGGCAACATAGTCTTGGCGGGTGTTCCCCAATACCAGCTACGCCATCAACAGCTCATTCAGAACACCGCCACTCACCTCATCACTCACGCCAGTCACAGAGACCATGTCACTCCCCTTCTTATTCAACTCCACTGGCTCCCAATGTCCTACCAATACCAGTATAAGCTTCTTACCACTGTAAAACAATCCATACTGGCCAGCCTCAGTACCTCACTGATCTCATCCAGGTTCACCTCCCTCCACGTACCCTCCGTGCTATCCACAATGACCGCTTGCCTCTTCCACCCCCGACGCGGAAGTGCCTAGAACACACTTGTCACTCTGCTTTTTTTCTTTCTTGGGCCTGCCCTGTGGAATTCCCTTCCTGCTTCCCTCCGCACCAAACATTCCTATCCCCGGTTTAAATCCCTCCTAAAAACCCACCTCTTCTGCATGGCCTTTGATCTACCTCTCTCTCCCACCTAGTTGTGTGATTTTAGTCAGTCCACTTTGTATGTTGTACTTTCACTGTATCTTATCTTATCTTTCCTGTCACAAATTGGTGTTCCTTTCTCTTTTCTAACACAGCTTATGTGTTTTTATTACTCTGTAAACCATCCTGACGCTTTGGCCTGGGAGGTCAAGCAAGCAATATAATAAAGATACCCTAACTCTACTACTTCTACATTTGCACTTCCTACACAATCAATTCTGCATTATTTCATGCAAAAGGCCAAATTTACTGACTACTGGTTAATCACATTTATAGAAAAGTGATACTACTTACTTCTGACATGATACGGTATGCTCTCTCGGGTAACAGTCTTTGAAAGAATTGGTTATAGTTTATTTTATTGAATAAGATTATTCAATTAACTAGCAAGACCTCCATTTTACATGTAGAAATATATAATATGATGTCAGGAAAGATCATAAAGAGCTTCTAATCAAATTTTCTTCCTGCTGCAATAATTTAGACCCTAGTTTATGTCCAGCTTTAGATTCATTTGCTTATTATTACATAATTTTGTGCTTATCCCACGCTTTCTTGAAATTCACTGCTCTTTTGGCTGCCACTACTAAATCTATTGGGAGGCTGACCCATGCATAGGCTACCCTTTCTGTAAAACAACAATTATATTCTATTATGCTAATGTTTGCCTCCTTTCAGCATCAGTGTGATCTTTCCCAGAATTTTGTTTTTGCTGAAAAACTACTTTATTCTTGTGCATAATTTATACTTTTGAACTGTTTGAATGTCTCTATCAGATTCTTCCCCTCTCCTGTTTGCATATTTAGGCACTACAGTCTCATTTCCTATGATTTATGGTGCAGACACCGCAATATTTTGAATATGAATGACTATCAAAATGCCATAGCGATGCAGTAGAGCCAAGAAAATATGGCTTTATACCAACCTAATACCTCTGTATGCCTAGAAAAGGCCAGCATATAAGGTATAGCATATAGAGAAATCAACACTAATTTATATTTTGTAAATTTGAATTGGATGACAACATCCTAGGAGAAGAAGCAGTACTCATTTTCAAAAGGAAGAAAAGAAAAAGATTAGAAAATAAGAGTTTTAGCAAGACAGCGTCAGCAGTTATAATACAAAGGCACCTATTTTCTATGTTGTGTTATTGCAATAATGGGTTATAAATCAATTAATGTGAGTCAATTGGCTGTAACATGAATTCTGGTGCAATGACATAGTTTAATGTAAATAAATTAGACACAACACAGGTTAAAATGAGCTGTCACATGCTAATCATGTCATCATTATACAAATGAAAATGTGGCTTGTACTAACGTTGCAAACTGAATTGTTCATAGAAAGTTAACTGTACCTCCAGGAGAATTCATTTAAATAGCACAAGAACCAATGCACAAATGAAGACTCTTAAAGGGGCAGTTTTTCAAAAGAATCCTCCCCCCCCCCCCCCCACCTTTGTGTCTAAAATAGCAAGTCTGCATTCTAATATTTATTTCATTCGGTGTTAAAAATGACAATGTCACTGCTACTACTACTATTGATCATTTATACAGCGCTACAGGGCGTATGCAGCGCTGCACAGAAACATGTAAAAAGATAGTTCCTGCTCCTCAGAGCTTATAATCTAGTCAAGACAATAAAATAGCTGAAAATGGATACAACTGGGGAAGGGGAAGGAGACACATAAGAGGTTAAGTAGGTCAGGATCCAAAAGCAGCCTCAAATGGAGGCGAGCATAGGGAACCACATGCACAGTAGATGCCATATGGCCTAGTAGTTGTAGCATTTCTCGGGCAGTGAGATGAGACTTTAGCACTGCTTGAGAAGCTAACTGCACCATGCGAAGGCAGCGGGCCTGGGGGAGATAGGCACTTGCCTTTCTGGTATCCAGCAATGCCCATATGAACTCTAAAGACTGAGTGGGAGTTAGACTGGATTTTGGGATGTTTATTACCAGCCCCAAATACTGAAGGATACGTATTGTGCAGGATAGAGAAGTCCTGGCCTCTGACTCTGTTGGGGCTCGAATGAGCCAGTCGTCTAAGTAGAGAAAGACGAATATCCCTAGAGTGCGGAGAAATGCTGCTACTACAGCCATGCATTTCGTGAACACCCTTGGTGCTGAGGCCAGGCCAAAAGGAAGCACCCTGTATTGGTAGTGCTTTCCTTGAAAAAGGAACCGAAGGAACCTTCTGTGAGTTGGATGGATGAGAACATGGGTGTACGCATCCTTGAGATCTAGAGAACAAAGCCAATCCTGACTCTGAATGTATGGCAGCACCTTTCCGAGAGAAATCATCTTGAATTTCTCTTTGACAAGGAATTTGTTCAATTCTCTGAGGTCCAAGATAGGTCTGTATCCCCCTGTTTTCTTTAGGATAAGGAAATAGGGGGAGTAAAAACCTGTACCCTGCTGATGGATGGGTACGTCTTCTATTGCCCCTTGGGCAAGAAGCATAGTGACCTCCTGACCTAACAGGTTAATGAGAGGGGTCAGAGAATTGAACTGCCTTATTATTGTGGGAGGGGGCATGCTTGAAAAATGAAGCTTGTACCCCTCCTTTATGATGAAGATTGTCCAATGCTCTGCTGTTATCTGCCCCCATCTGGGGGCAAAGTGACATAACCTTCCTGGAATGGTGGAAGGCTCTGGTCCCACGAGAGCCAGGAAGGCTAAGTTCTCTAGCTGAAAGTCAAAGGCCTTGTGGAGGCTGAGACTGCTGGGACGGCTGAGGCTTAGCAGTTTTTGCTTTCTTCTGTTTGGGTGGTTGCTGACCTTTCCTGACAAGCTGACCTGCAGAACGTCCCTGCTGAGCATAAGCAGGGTAATATATTTTCTTCTTAGAAAAGAATGGTTTCTTGAAAGATTTCTTTCTAGCAGGATCAGCTGTGGACTTGGATAATCTATCCAAGGTGGAGTTGTCAGTATCCAACTCATTGGCCTTTTCCTGCCAGTCTCTACCAAACAGGTTCTCACCAGTACAAGGGACATTTCCCAATTTGTCTTGTACCCAGAGCTCCAGATCAGATGCCTGGAGCCAAGCAATTCTACATGCACCTAAAGCAATGGCAGAGGTTCTGCTTATGCACTCAAAGCAGTCAAAAGCTGCACGGTTGACAAATTTAGAAACATCTTGGGCATGTTTGACCAATGTGAGAAAATCCTGTCTTCTATCCTCAGGAAGAATAGGACTCAAAGCCTCTTGTTTTTGTGTAGAAAAAAAATTGTTAGAATTCCTTAAACTAGTATGTAAACCTGTAAAGGATTGGTCGAGGCTGACATCTCTAAGGCTGGATAGGCTGTGACCTCCTTCAGGAACATTCCCATGTATAGACTATAGGAACTGATCCTGGCAGAAAGCATGGAAGCTTGGAAGACACGATGTCCAAAAGCATCCAGGATTCTGTACTCACGTCCTGGAGGATTAGAGGCATGCCTCTTTGCACTCTTGATCCTTCTCATAGCTGATTCCACTACAATAGAGTGGTGAGGAAGCTGAGTTTTTTGGAAACCAGGACAAGGAGGGACTCAATACAGAGTATCTAGTCTGCGAGAATGAGGAGAGGTGGAAAGAGGTGTCTCCCACATTCTTAACATGAGATCATGCAAAATCTCATGAATGGGCAAGGTAGCTGCCTCCTTAAGAGTTTTGGGATATTGTAAAATTTCCAACTCCTTAGCTCTGGGCTCTGTTTCAGGGGCCACAGTAATGGACAGACCCCGAGCCACCTCCCTGATAAAATCCTGGAAGGAAATATCCTCTGGAGGAGACATTCTGTGCTTAGGGGAGGAGGACTCCTCTGAGAGAAGCATTCCTGCATCGACAGAACTGTCAGAATCCTCAGATTCTTCTGAGGACTCGAAGTACCGTCTGTCCGGATGCTCTTGAAGAGCCCGATACCCGTACCGAGCGAAGTCGGTACCGGGGTATCGGTACCGGAAGGCATCAGATGACTGCGTACCGGCAACGCAGACACCGATACAGATGTCAATGCCATCGGTACCGGTACCAATACTAGCGTCATGTTCGGTGCCGGTACCGGCCGGATTGTCTGTCGCGGTTCCGAGGGCGTCGATGCCGCAAGGAGAGCCGCCAGACTGCACTCAATAGCCAGGATTCTCTGGTCTATCGACGCTGCCGATGCCTGGATGTCAGTACCGGAGAAGACCGCCAGTACCCCAGAGCATGGCACCAGTAGTTCTGCCAAGGTCGAGGCCTCGAGAACATCCTGGAGCCCCGATAATGCTTTGGAAGCCAAAGCCTCCCGCCGGGGCAGTTTTGCCGGTGCAGAATCCTCAAGGGCAATGCCAGAGGCATCTCGATGCTTAGAAGGAGATCTACCCTTTGAGGACCGGCTAGACTTATGTTTAGTTACCTGAGATCCACGGGACGAAGACGAAGCCCTGGAAGACGTCGATGCCACCAAAGCTGCATCAGAGGAAAACAGGGTACTGAGCTTGGCAGCTCGGTTCTGTCGACCTCTCTTGGACATCATGGCATAGGCCATACATTCCGAGATGGAATGGTCAGGACCTAAATATTTCAGACACCACTCATGGGTGTCGGTGACGGAGATGGTACCGCCACACTTGGTGCACTTTTTAAACCCAGAGGAGGGTTTTTCCATTGTGGAAAAAATCCTGGGCCTAAGGCCCAAAAAAGCGTGCACCTGGAAAAAAAACGGGAAAAGTACTAAAAAGTTTTTTTGTTTTTTTTAAGAAAAGAAAGAAAGAAAAAAACGGCGGTACCGGTAGTGTCGAGGAAGGCAGACGCGACCACAAAAAAGAACAATTTTCTGCGGTGACAGGAACATGACCTGCTGGCTCCGCGGAAAACGAAGAACTGGAGAGAGGCACTTGGGAAAGGCGGGAAGGCAGAACACAGGCACTGTGGGATGCTCCCAAAAGCTTTCTAATTGGACGCTGGGAAGCGTTCCCACGCAGGCTCCGTCGGTACCAACGATACCCATATGTGATGACTACATTCCTGCTTGTTCCTGGAGATAGTACTTACTATAACTGAGTAATTTGCCTGGAGCTCAGATTTGGAAAGGCAATTAATCAGATCTAAAACCACTATTGAAGAACCCCAAGCTTGATCCACAAAGAACTGACTCTTACCGACCAATAGCCAGCATCCCCCTCTTGGCCAAAATAATTGAGAAAGAAGCACAACGGCAAATTCAAGATCACATCGATGCTGCTTCCCCCTTAGATAGCTGCCAACACGGATTCAGAGAATATCATGGGGTAGAGACACTACTCACTGGTCTTTTCAATGAAATCATCACTGGAATTGACAACATCCGTCAAGGTTTTGTGCTCATATTTCTAGACATTGCCGCGGCGTTCGACTCCGTGAGTCACGAAATTCTCCTCGGAAGACTGAAGGAGAAGGGAGTCTGCAACAGTGCACTAGAATGGTGCAAATCTTACCTTGACGGCAGATGGCAATATGTGAAATCAGGATCAGAGGAGTCAACACATTTCCATCAAAAGCAAGGAGTACCCCAGGGCTCATCGTTATCCTCATTACTTTTCAATATCTACATGCAGCCCATCTGCAACATCATAAGATCATTCAACGTGAATTGTTTGATATATGCAGACGATATCCTATTATACATGCCCTTCTCCACAACTCACATGGACCTGACCCCCCTCACAGACTGCTTCAATGCAGTTTCAACTTGGCTCCAAACACAGAACCTTCGCATCCAACATAAAAAAACGGAAGTGCTATTCATCACCAGAGACACCTACTTTACCCCCCCATCCCATGTCAGTGTCAATGAAGCTGATTTGCAAACCAAAGATGCAATAAAATATTTGGGAGTTACTTTGGATCAACATCTTAACATGAAAAGCCACATAAGCAACATAGTCAAAGCCGTCTACTTCAAAATACGCTCTCTCAAGCACCTACGCTCCCTATTGGACCCAGATGACTTCCGAACCATATATCAAGCGCTGATACTGCCGCACTTTGATTTTGCAAATGCCATCTTACAAGGTCTCCCCCAATCCACATTAACCCCCTTACAGTTGGCCATGAACACCGCAGCTAGGATCCTTTACGGAGCATCCAGATACGACCACGTGACTCCCATTCTCAAACAGCTGCACTGGCTACCAATCAATGGGAGAATCACCTTCAAAACCCTTCTACTAGCTTTCAAAGCAATCAAAGGTATTTCAGCCTCCTCACTCACTCATCTTATCCACTTTGTCCCTCCCAACAGATCCAGAAGATCAACAGCTGTAAACTTGCTTGCAATACCAAAGGCTTCGACAAAGTACAACTTGTCAACCACAAACAGGACTTTCAGCTGTTACGTACCCAAATGCTGGAATGCTCTACCCCCTGACATTAGGGCCATAGCTAGCCTACATCAGTTCAGGAAGGCCCTCAAAACCCACTTGTTCCTCCAACACTTACCTGACAGCAATTGATCCTAGACATACCCTCCAGGAATTGACCCAATTTAGTTAGAAAAGACCTACATGCATTATCTGACTTTTATCTATCCTTCCAATGTAAATAGATTATGTATATAGTTAACCCTGTTTTCCAAGTTTATACTCCTGTTCGATGTAAACCTGACAGCTTGTTGTTATGGTCGTTAAGTTATAATGTAAACCGCACTGATGCTAAATAGCGCGGTATATAAGAAATTGTAATAAATAAATAAATAATAAATAAATAAAGTCAACAATGAAATGAGAAACACAGAATAGAGTGGAAATCCTGTCTCTGGAAAGTATCAGAATCTGACCATTCTTCGCTTATGACTGAAAGTAAGCTTGTCTGTACAGGGCTGTGTACACGGTTAGGGTACTTAATGACATTATATTACCAACAGCCCTAAGAAAGTGTTAACACTATTCCAGAGCTTATTACTCAGCAACAACCTTGCTGAAGATTTCTAACAAAGACACTAGTCCTGTTATAATAAAGATAAGTAAAGGGAGAAGTTGTCTCCCAGTCTCTCCTCAGAGATACCAAACTGCAAGTGTTAGAATTAATTGTCTAAAAAGTTATGTCTGGGAATATGTGTATGTCTCTTCATGATGACCTATGCTAATAAGAATTGACCTATGATGTAGAAATATAGAGATGCATGTTATGGATATACGCAATGCTTGACATAGAAAATAAGGTGGAAATCATGCTGTGTAATGGAATATTTACCTATAAATAAAACGGCTGAAAGCTAAGATGGCAGAGTAAACAAGGTGATAACTTGGTTTGCTCTCCCAAAGCTTTGGTTGTTTATTTTTAATACTACAAGTGTGTTGTGTATTATTTACTGATTTACCGATTCTCCTTCTCATTGCTTTGTGTGTGGATATCCGTTACCCAAGAGCCCTGGTGAGTTACTGGTGAGGGGGGGTGCAGAGTAACCTTCAGTTGGTGCCTTGCCGGATACGGATCTCTGCATTCAGGGCAAGGGCAGAAGGTGCCAGAAGATTTGTGAGTATTACCAGTGATGGGTAATTAGCGTTTAAGAAAGATAGCCCTTCTTATTGTATGCTTCTATTGTATGTATGAGAAACATGGCTATGTAGCCATCGATTCCGTAGCACATAGGGATTCAGTGACTACAGGTAATGAGAATTTGCAGTTTCCACTGGCGGAACTTTCTCTGTAGATAAGGTCTATTACCTGAGATATGAGTTGGCGGTTAAAGGTAAACCGTGCAATAGTCATGAATGTATTGTGCTTACATGGTGGGAACGGATGGTACATGAAGAAAAACATAGGAATGAAGTCCATGATTTGAAACAAAAGTTGTTTGTGTTAGGAAATGTAACTAAAGACCAGCTGAGTGAGTGCGGGTCACTCGTGTAGCAGAACTAAGAGAAAAAAACAAAATACTTAAAGAGAAACGGAAGCTAGGGGGAGAAGAATTGAGTAATTTAGATATTTGTAATATCTCCCAGCTCCAAAGATTGAGAGCACGTTTGAACCAAGAAATGGAAAGTGTTGTACTTGTAATAGGACTCTTAAGAGTGGCAATAGGTCATAGTGTTTCTGTTGCAAAAGAATTAAGAGTTACTGATGAACTTATTGATAGAATTGAGAGAGATTTGGACAGGCATTATGAAACCTACAAAGAGGAGCGTGATCAATTATATTATGATCTAGGCTCTATTCAGGAAGCTATACACCAGCAAAATAACTCACATTCTAGCATAGTTAACTCTGAAGTAGCTGAGGGAAGTGATATTCCATTCAAGTGACAGCAACCTTGGGCCGGAAGGACTGGGGTTTCTAGTCCCACAGGTGCTCCTTGTGGTCTTGGGCAAGCCACTTAACCCTCCATAGCCCATGTTCCCTGTAAAAAATAGTTATCTCCAAGTTATAATGCCCTGTTCAATGTAATTTCAGTTTGTTCAATGTAAACCGCACTGATGCAGAATAGCACGGTATATAAGAGAATGTAAATAAATAAATAAATAAATATTGTGCCTACTTATCCTTTTCATTTGTATCCAGTGGGCTTGACAGGTTCTATGACTGTGCCTGGAGTCCTAAAGAAGTGTTTGATTTGGCTAAAACGTTTCCTAACTACAGGGATAACCCTGGTAGATTTGTGTCTTTATGGTCTCAAATAATTAAATAAATAAATAATTAAGAGTTATAATCTCACTTGGGAAGATCTAGATAATTTGCTTAGAGCTGTGTTTTTTAATCCAGCTGATTTTCATAGGGTCACTCATCCAATTCGTGAAGATAACTGGCAATGGCCACTGACAGACCCTGTGATAGATTTTCAAGAGAAGACTCAAAGAGATAATTTTGTTTTTGTGTAGAAAAAAATTGTTAGAATTCCTTAAACTAGTATGTAAACCTGTAAAGGATTGGTCGAGGCTGACATCTCTAAGGCTGGATAGGGGTGAAAAGGTTACAGATTTTCACACTAGTTGTATGCTAGCTTTTAAGGACTATTCTAGTGAGGCAGAAGACACACCTTCAGGATTCACTAATATTTTTGTAAATGGTTTGATTCCGAGAATAAAAGAAATTTTGGAAACTTCAATAATAGATTGGCCAGCTAGAACAGCTGATGCAATTCTGGAAGGAGCTCAATACAGTGAGTTGAAGTTTCTCAAGGAACAGCAAGAAGAGCAAACTAGGATAGATGTGAAAAAGACTAAATTGCTCAACTTACAGATTGCTTCCATGCAACCACCCATGAGCTGGGGTAGAGGTAGAAACAGAGGGAGAGGAGGTTATGGGAACCCTCAGCGAGGGCGTGGACAGTCCAGAGGAATGTGTACTTGTTATACTTGTGGTGAGATTGGACATTTGCAGCGAGACTGCCCCCGGAATCAGAATCTTTATGTCCAGAAAGCTGATTTCCCTCCTCCGGTAAAGCATAGTTACTCACCTGTAACAGGTGATCTCCGGGAACAGCAGGAATTTAGTCCTCACATATGGGTATCGTCGGTACCGACGGAGCCTGCGCGGGAATGCTCCCCAGCGTCCAATTGGAACGCTTTTGGGAGCATCCCACAGCGCCTGCGTGCTGCCTTCCCACCTTTCCCAACTGCCTCTCTCCAGTTGAGTTTTAGAGTTAAGACAAAGAGAGAGAGCGAGGGAAAGGAAAAGAGAGATATAGAGAGATACAACTCCTAGGGGAGGTGGGTGGGTTGTGAGGACTAAATTCCTGCTGTTCCCGGAGATCACCTGTTACAGGTGAGTAACTATGCTATCTCCAGGAACAAGCAGGAATGTAGTCATCACATATGGGGAATCCCTAGCTTTAGGTGCCAAGGAGAGACCCCAGAAGTTGTGTGTCCCTGAGAGGGCTCCACTTCCCCTCATGGATCTCTGGCATCCTACCAGGGATGGTGGGTAAGAGTTGATTAGGTATGGAACAGGTGTTTGAGAACAGCCTGACCAAAGAAGGCATCCCGGCGGGAGTCCTTGTCCAAGCAGTAATGGGCTGTGAAGGTATGAAGCGAGGCCCAAGTGGCTGCTCGACAGATGTCGTCAATAGACACAGAGTTCAGATGAGCCATTGAGGCTGCCATGGCTCTCACATTGTGAGCTGTGACATGGCCCTCCAGAGAAAGGTTCTTACCCTGATAGGCGAAAGAAATTGCACCAGGGAATTGTGCAATTTTCTACGCTTTCACGTAGTCTAAATCCTGGTTACCTTTTCTTAAAAGGAAATTTTAAGGAATATGGTAAGAGTAGGAAAAAACCAGTCAAGTAGGAACATGACTAGCAGAGTCTACCAGCTGAAGCCCTTCTTAACTATCTGGCAGCTACCTATTAGGAGTAGCTTTGAGGCTCTCTGGCAAAGGCCCACAGTTGCAGAGCTTTGTTGTAGAATTGCAGAGAGCATGTTGTAGGTTGCTTAGACCTGGCTGTTGAATTGCCAGTGTGCAACCTAATCTATTCTGTTGGAGCCAAAGAGAACTGAAGGTGGCTAAGAAATAGTAGACAGGCCTGATGCCTGTAACAATAAATAGTCCAAATGAGTTCTGGATCTCTTTTGGAATTATCTGTTATTAAGGCAGCATAAAAGTTAGGTCCTATAGACTGGAGAGCACCGACAGACATAATTTGGAGTTGTGATACCCAATTTCTGTCCGAAAAGCTGCCTTAAAAAGATATGTAAGAAGGAAAGAATTCTCTCATATATTTTCTATATGGGACTATCTCTTGAAGAGGTCACAAAGAACTTAAAGTTTTTGAACCCTTTTCTTCCAGAGCATAAAGGAGCAGACTGGTGTAGTGTTGCCCATCTTTGGAAACATCTGCAGAATGGGTAGAAGATGGATAAAACGTTTTTCCCTTGGGGGAATAAAGCTTTTTATGAGATTTTTTATTAGCTGGGATAGAGGAAAGTTTTGACAATCCTCTGAAAGTAACAGCATCAGTGCTCAACTGATTAGCTTGAAATAAAGCCTCCTTGTTGAAGAGATTTTCACCAGTACAAGGAGTATTTCCCAGCCTTTCCTGAACCCATCTGTCCAAGTCTGAAGCTTGGAGCCAGGCTATGCGTCGTGCTCCTATGGCTATAGCAGAACCTCTGCTAATAGACTCAAAACAGTCCAGGGAAGCACGATTAAGGAACCTAGAGATATTTTGAGCATGATTGACTAATAAGGAATAGTCTGCTCCTTTATGCTCTGGAAGAAAAGGGTTCAAAAACTTTAAGTTCTTTGTGATCTTTTCAAGAGATAGTCCCATATAGAAAATATATGAGATAATTCTTGCTGCAAGCATGGATGCCTGGAAGCATCGACGTCCAAAGGCATCTAAAGTCCTAGACTCACGACCTGGCGGATAAGAAGAGTGCTTCTTTGCACTCTTAATACGCCTCATTGCTGACTCTACAACAATAGAATGATGAGGAAGTTGAGTCTTTTGAAAACCTGGAGAAGGTGGCACCTTGTACATAGTGTCAAGTGTCTTAGAATGTGGGGATACCGTTAAAGGAGTTTCCCACATTCTTAACAGTAGATCTTGTAAGATCTGATGCAAAGGAAGCATGATCACCTCCTTTGGAATCCAGGGGAATTGCAGTGTCTCTGAATTCCCCGGTAGGGATTCTTTACCAGGTATAGAAATGGCAAGTAACTTTGCCATATCAAGCAGAAAAGCTTGAAAAGAAATCTCCCCCGAGGAGGGCTCTCTAAAATGAGGGGTAAAGGCTAGACTTGTAGAAAAATCAGCCTTGGTACTAATGGATTCATCCCAGTCATCGAGATCAGAAGATTGAAAAGGATGAAGCATCGGATTTTCTTTAAAGCGATGTCTTTGGTACCGCCCGAGGTCGGTATCGAGACGAGTCAATACCGAATCCTCCATGCTAGAGATCGATTCCAGGCTCGGCATCGAGGGAAGCGATTCTGTCGAAGCGAGCATGGATGGTACCGACACTGATGCCGATGTCGATACCGGTACCCGAGGAACGGTCTGCAGCAACTCTAGCGGTACCGAAGTAGCCGAGAGTGCTAGACTACGTTCATCAGTGAGGAGTGTTTCGTCCATCACCATAGCCGATGCCGGGGTGTTGGTACCGCTCGAAGCGGCCACAACCACCGAGCATGGCCCAGGTATGTTCATCGAGGTAAGAACCCCGGGAACAACCCGGAGCCCCGTTAGTGCTTTGGAGCCCGAAGACTCCCGCCGGGGCTTTATTGCCAAGATGTCCTCGAGGGCAAGGCCGAAGCCATCTTGATGCTGAGAAAGAGATCTACCACTCGAGGACTGGCTAGTCTTTACAGACTTTTGTTTGGTTACCTGATCCTGTGAAGAGGAAGATAGCGATGTGAACCGGGTATCGAGTTGTACTCGACTTTGAAGACTTCTTCTGTTTGAGCTCCAGCAGGAGAGACACTCCAGAGGGCAATGGTCAGGACCTAAACATTTTAGACACCAAGTATGAGTGTCTGAAAAAATATCTGTACCGCCACACTTTGAGCATTTCTTAAGGATAGTGGCTGGCTCTTCCACAATGGAAGGGTAGAGGCCTAGTGGCCTAGAAACCGTCAGGCACTAAACAGGAAAAAATATTTAAGAAAAGAAGAAATTCTTTAGGAAAAAGAAAGAAAAGCACCGGCGGTACCGGTAGCGTCGCGGGAAGGCAGACGCGACCACAAAAAACTAAGAATAAAAAGAAGAATTTTCTGCGGTGACAGGAATACGTCCTGCCGGCTCCACGGAAAACGGAAAACTGGAGAGAGGCAGTTGGGAAAGGCGGGAAGGCAGCACGCAGGCGCTGTGGGATGCTCCCAAAAGCATTCTAATTGGACGCTGGGGAGCGTTCCCCCGCAGGCTCCGTCGGTACCGACGATACCCATATGTGAAGACTCATTCCTGCTTGTTCCTGGAGATAGCACAGTTACTGTGCGGGAACGCTCCCCAGCGTCCAATTAGAACGCTTTTGGGAGCATCCCACAGCGCCTGCGTGCTGCCTTCCCGCCTTTCCCAACTGCCTCTCTCCAGTTGAGTTTTAGAGCTGAGACAAAGAGAGAGAGAGTGAGGGAAAGGAAAAAAGATAGATAGAGAAATACAACTCCTGGGGGGGGGGGGGGGTTGTGAAGACTTATTCCTGCTGTTCCCAGAGATCACCTGTTACAGGTAAGTAACTGTGCTATCTCCAGGAACAAGCAGGAATGATTCTTCACATATGGGGACTCCCAAGCTAAGATGGCTGGAGGAGGCCCCAGCATGTTGCAATCTAAAGATGGGCCATGCTTATCCCACAAAACCTCAGGCATCCAAGGGATGGAGGGTAGGAGTTGAACTAGAAAGAAAAAAGAGGTGCTGTGGAACAGCTTAACTAAACAAGGTATCCAGAGGGGAGTCCTTGTGTAAATCATAAATATTAGAAAAATGTTGAGTCTTAATTTTCTAATGTTGATCTCACTCAAAAATATTGCAAAAATACTTGTTGAGGGTAATAAGGGTCTGTGGTTGAGAGCCAGATCATTATCCTCAAAGAAATTCCCCCAATGTGAAGTAGAGGGAAAAAAATAAATTTTGCAATACAAGAAGAGATGAGAAGTCCTCATGGCCAGAACTAATCCCAGAAGAAAGTACTGGGGGAGTTCAATGAAGTTGGACTTTTGAGAAATGGCTAAAGCTTCTGTAAAGTCCAAAAAATTGAACTTCTTATTCTTGGAGCAGAATAAGGTCCTAGGAAAGAGTGGAGATAATCTGACTGGTTTGGATGAAAAGGCAGAAAAAACCCTTTGCAGAAAACAGGGGATAGGTCTTTAAGACCCCCTTTTTCCAATGAAAGAGAAAGATATTTGTAGTAGGCGTTGAGCCTCCAATTTCTTGAAGATCAGTAAAAGTCTTTTGTAAGTGATGTCACTTATGATGATGACCTTACATGTAGAACTTCAGATGTGACGTAACCTAAAAGGTAACGGTAAAAAAAGGTATTTCGTAAACTACCATAGAAATTGGTTGTCCATTGAGTTTTATGGTATGCTGGGGCAGCATTAATATGGACAGTAGACAAATCTTTCAAAGTCAGATGTTGTATAGAGATTGACGCAACAAGAAGGATTAAGACCTACTTGAGAATATTGATGGAAAATCTCTGGTTAAATATGGAAGAACTATAGAGAAAGTTTCGTGGAAACTGGTAATATGTTCTTCACTTACAGGGATAAGATTAGACTTCTTGAAAAGATCTAGCTCCTGAATAACCAGGTCTCGAGACGTACGTGAATGAGTGCAGAGATCATCCTTAGTCTTAAGACAGCAAGTCTGGATCCTTCTATAATTTCAAATAGTAGCTGGAGATACAGACGCAATATAAGGGGATACCATGTTTGCCTCTTATGAGGGCAATATGAGTATCATGCGTTCTCCTGTTCAACATAAGCTACCCTGTAAGTGAAGGAGTGGAGTAGCAGCCTAGTGGTTGGGGCAAGGTACTTCAGGCCGGAAGGTCAGGGGTTCAAATCCCACTAGAGGACAGCAACCTTGGGCCGGAAGGACTGGGGTTTCTAGTCCCACAGGTGCTACTTGTGGTCTTGGGCAAGCCACTTAACCCTCCATAGCCTGCAGCTAAATAACGCGGCTCAGCTAGTCCACAAGGGAGTTGAGTTCCCCAGGCAGATAAGTTACCCTCAGCTCTTCCCGTCAGCATGACAGACTTCCACATCTGGACCACCTCCCAGCCTAGGAGGTACGACCCCATGCTGCCCTGCTAGTTGACATAATACATCGCCACTTGATTTTCTGTCTAGATCAGCACAGACTGAACATAAGAACATAAGATATGCCATACTGGGTCAGACTAAGGTCCATCAAGCCCAGTATCCTGTTTACAACAGTTGCCAAGCTAGGTCACAAGTACCTAGCAGTTTCCCTAAAAGACACAGGTTCCATAATGCTTGTATTGGGGCAAGCAGTGGATATCCCGGGTCCCCTTTAATAATGGTTTATGGACCTTTCCTTCAGGAACTTGTCCAAACCTTTTTTAAACCCGGCTACATTAACAGCTTTTACTACATCCTCTGGTAATGAATTCCAGAGCTTGATTTCACGTTGAGTGAAAAAATATTTTCTCTTATTAGTCTTAAATAGTCTTGATTGGTCAAATGAACCTGGAACGCCTGGAAGCCATTTGCTATGGCCTAGAGTTCCAAGACACTGATTTGGTGCAGGCTCTCCTGCTTGGTCCACAGGCCCTGTGTGTGTAGGCTGCCCAAATTGGCCGCCCCTACCCCGCTTGGATGCACCTGTCATCACTGTATGCTGGGGGAGGCGATATCTGGAATGGGAAACCTCTGAGCAAGTTCTGCGGCTTTAGCCACCAGTGCAGGGACTGTATGAGAGGCCTGGTAACTGCCACCCAGTCCTGGAGACGACCCATGGCCTGTTTCCACTGCATACTCAGAGTCCATTGAGCTTGTCTCACTGACAGACAAGCCAGGGGAGTGACAAGCATAGTCGAGGCCAAATGGCCAAGCACTGTCAGCATCCCCCAGGACATCACCTGATGACTCTGCTGGGTATCGCAGACCAAGGCTGTCAGCTTTTGCAGGCGATCTATCAGGAGAAAGGCCCGAGCCCAAGCAGTGTCAAGGCAGGCCGTTATGAATTCCAACTGTTGGGAGGGCTGGAGGTGTGACTTGAGGTAGTTGACCACAAACCTCAACCACTAGAGTACCAGGATGGTCAGATGAGTCGACAGCTGAACCCCGTCCAGGGTGGATATTTATTTACTTAACATTTCTTATATACCGCCTTTCAAGATATCAAGGTGGTTTACATTGAACAAACTGAAATTACATTGAACAGGGCATTATAACTTGGAGATTACTATTTTACAGGGAACATGGGCAATGGAGGGTTAAGTGGCTTGCCCAAGACCACAAGGAGCACCTGTGGGACTAGAAACCCCAGTCCTTCCGGCCCAAGGTTGCTGTCCTCTAGTGGGATTTGAACCCCCAACCTTCCGGCCTGAGGTAACTTGCCAAAACCATTAGTTGTCTAAGTAGGGGAAGACAAACACCCCTAGAGTCTGCAGGAAAGCAGCTGCCATTTCGTGAAGACTTGCGGTGCTGTTGCCAGTCCAAAGAGAAGAACCCGGTACTGGAATTGCCAGTCCCCTAGGACTATCCTGAGGTATTTTCTATGAGTAGGATGGATTGGTATGTGCTTATATGCATCCTTGAGATACAGAGAGCATAGCCAATAATCCTTTAGGAGGTATGGGAGCAGGGTTCTCAGCGAGACCATTTTGAACTTTTCTTGCACCAGGTAGGTATTGAGGTCTTAGATGTCCAGGATGGGCTGGAACACCCCTGTTTTCTTGGGGCCATGAAGTATCTGGATTAGAACCCCCATGCCGATCTAATCCGGAAGCACAAGCTAGATGGTGAGATCTGCGAGCAGGGCAGAGACCTCTCCCTGTAGCAGGCTGAAATTCAGGGAGTCCATCAGGAACTCCCTCGGTGTGAAAAGGGGAAGTAGCTCAGTGAAGTGCAGCATGTAGCCGTTTCAAACTATCTGCAGCACTAACCCATTCGAGGTGATGAGAGGCCACCTGTGAGCGAACCAGACGAACCGCCCCCCATCAAAGGGCTGTCCCCTGTGGGAACTGGCAGATTGGCTATGCTTTTAGTCAAAATCCCATCCCAGTCTTGGGCTGCGGGGCCGATTGTGGATTTCTGTGGCTTCTCTCAGCGCTGCTGCTGAGGAGCCTGCACCCTCAGCTGAGAGTTGTGTGGGCTCAGGAGGTACCGACGCTTCCACTGGTATAAAGCCTTCTTGTCCTGGTACTTCTTATGAGATGGATATGCAGTCTTTCTCGAAAACCTGGAGAGGGTGAGGTGCTGCATCTCAGTCTCACCAGCCTTAGCCTATATCAGCTTTCCAAAGAGGTTCTCACCTCGGCAAGGTACATCAGCCAGCTTGTCCTGGACCACTGTTCCACGTCCGAGGACTGAAGCCAGATGAGCTGGTAGGCACTAATGCCCACTGCCATGGACCTGCAGGTAGACCTTAAGGCATCAAAATTGACCAGACCATGACCTTGGAACAGTCCTTGCCGTGACCTACCAGAGCGCAGAAGGAGTCCAGGTGCTCTGAAGGGAGGAGCGAGCTGAACTCAGCCAAATCTAGCATGATATCCTTGAGGAACATGCACATGTACAAACTGATATGAAAGGACCTAGCCCACTAGCATGGTGCTCTGGAAACACCACCATCCAAAGGAATCCAAGATTCTCGTCTCCCTACCCAGGGGCAACAAGGAGTGCGTCTTGCTTCTCTTGATCCTTTTCATGGCCAACTCCACCACCAGAGACTGGTGGGGAAGCTGAGGCGTCTCAAAACCTTGGGCCTTCTGGACCCGGTATATTAAGTCCTGCCATTTGCTGACCGCTGGCACTATGAGGGGGCTCTCACATCCTCATTTGCCTACTCTGAAGAATCTGGGGCCCCTCTTGATGCCGATGTCTCCGCGGTGCTTGAGGATGCCAGGGTCAAAGATGTAGAATCCGTCAGCCCAAAGAGGGATTCCCACGGCTTCTCCCAACCCTTCAGGCACTTACTTGTCATCTGCAAGCACAGGTTACAAGAGGCAGACTGGTGGTCAGGGCCCAGACATTGAAAGCACTGGTTGTGCCGGTTTGTGACCGAGATGATCCAGGCACACTTAGTGCACTTCTTAAACCCACCTGCTGGCATCTGAAACGTGTCTGGGCACACAGCAGTAGCAAAGTTGAATGGTTCAATGGTGTCAACCACGTGTAAAAGAAAAACAAAGAAAAAAGGACAAAAACTCAAAAAATGAAAGCGATGGCACTGGGGCTGACACTACCAATAGGTGGTGAAACTGGATTGAAAAAGGCACCCCAAAGGGGGTAAGATTAAAAATCTTTTCCGACGGTGCAGGAACATGTCCTGGGGCTCTGTGGAAAAAGAAGCCTGGAGAAGATGGTGCCGCAGCAGGAGGGAAGGCAGGCATGCATGTACGGTGGAGCCTCCCAAAAGCTTCTAGTAAAAGTTGTGAAGTGTTCCCGTGTAGGGTTCATTTGGTGACGTCACCTATATGTGAGAACTTATGTGTACTTCCTGCTTGTCCACGGAGAACAATATCAAAGGGAACAAACATTTCTGTCTTCTGGCAACTCAATAGCTGTATATACATTTGTTTCTCTCGCCTATGTTTCTCCTGTCCTGGTGGTGCTACATTGTCTTTATATATTGTAGAGGGTGGGTAGAGGGAAAGACTGGGGATAGTCACTTGCCAATGAGGGAGGCACCCTTGAAGGCTTTGGTAACTAGCCAGTGGGAACAACTGGGCTGGGCTGGACTAGTTTGTGATCAAGTTTCAAAACCTTCAGTGCTCATTAGTCAGGTCAGTCACAGCAATGATCTTGATTATCAATGATAATACCATGGAGACTCTCCAATTACGTATCACTATAACATCTTTGTGTCTTCTACACTGTGAGGTGTAGAGTAATCTTGGAGTCTCTGTTTTGTTGGAAACAATATATTTTTGGTTTGACAATGTGCATGAATGTAAAATTTAATCAAAAAATGTGATGACTTAAAATAATTATGGTTCAAATGCATTCATCCTCAAGGATCTATGAATACAGCTTGAAACAGTAATCTCCTCTTCTTGGCCATCATTTTTCAGGCCCCATGTTAACTGTTTATACAACTGTAAACATTTGGCTTAAGGAAGATATGAAATTATGGATCATTTAGTAAGGACTAACTGCCGAAAGGGCATATCATGATATTTACTATGCAGAAAGAACAGCCCGATTTGCAGAAATGCTCATTTTGGCTTGCCAACGCTGACATCTATCTGGACCTTTTAATGTGCATGATCAATCTTCTTGCATACTAAGCTCTTTTGGAGGGGATTTTATAACGGTATGTCTACATGAAATGGCCAAAAAAGCACCCATTTTATAAAGGCAACAGACGCTTATATGTCTTTACAAAATAGGCCTGCATTAACTTCAATAGCGAGAAATCTTTACACCTGCAATATATGTGTGTTAAGTACGCACATGCATATTTTATAAAGTACTAAAAATCTAATAATTGAGTCCAAACGTCTGTGGCAAAAAATGAAATTTGAAATACATTTTTTGTCAGACCAGACTTATTTTCCACATGAAACCACTAAATCTCCAAATCCAAAAAGTCCACTTCCTCAATTTTTTTCATAAATGTTTTTTTTGTCAAACTTTTCTTCAAGTTGACTTTAGTACATAAGCTAGTTCACCTTTTCCCTATGGTCCATTTTACTTTATTTTATATCATAACCATTAAAAATGACCCTCTGGGTTTCATTTGCTTTTAATCTATAACAATTTCTTCTTCTCGTGTACACAGTTCATTCAGTGTGTCTGCCATAAGTGACATGAAAGGAGAGAAGCTTTTGCATATTTATGAAGTAATCGTTTTTTGAGGATGAAAATGCAGAATATGCAGAAAAGTGAAAATTTTTCTTCTGATGCAGAACTTTAAAGATTTTTGTAAAACTAGAGGGCATAACATGAAGCTGCAAGGGGGTAAAATGAAAGGCAATGTCAGGAAATACTTTTTCACTGAAAGGGCGGTGGATGCTTGGAATGCCCTCAGGATGGAAGTGGTGGGGGCAAATACAGTGACAGAATTCAAAATGGCACAGGACAGACACAGTGGATCCCTTTATAGCAACAGGATAAAATCAAAATAAACATAACTTTTATTTATTTATTTATTTATTTAATGTCTTTTTTATACCGCGCTCTTTGGAATCAGTGCGGTTTACAATCAACAACATCCGAACAGTGCAGGCGGGCCTGCACTGGACTTACAATGAACCAAGGATGATAACTTGGGATTAACAGGGGTGACTATGTACAGGGTATATACACTTAGCGTCTATTACCTGGTGGCATCTTTACAGAATTACATCAATATTTACAGCAGTAGGTCACTATGTACACATTCCTTAGACTGGGGGTATTGTTGAACTAGGAGCTGTGATCGTGTGGCGTTGGTGCGCTAAGAGTGAGGGCCTGGTTTGCGAGACTGTCTGGTTGGGACATGTCGTTTGTATGAGAATATTACTGGATGAAGAGGTGGTGCTTTAGTGCCTTCCTAAATTGGGCGAGGTCGGTGATGGCCCGGAGGGTAGGCGGAAGCGCATTCCAGCATGTGGGTGCGTAGAGGGCAAAGACTCTGTTTCTGGATGTTTGTGAACATTTTGTTATTGCCTTTGGGATTCTCAGGGTGTTGGCAGCAAGTGATGATCTGGCTCTGTTGGAGGGGCGGGGTGGATGAGGTCCGTGAGGGAGGCGGAAGAGCACTTGTTGATGGCCTTGAATGTCATCAATAGTGTTTTAAAGGAGAGTCTGCAGTGGACTGGCAACTAATGTAGGTGCTTTAGTATTGGGGTTACGTGTTCCCTCCTGGAGGCTCCGTGCAGTATCCGTGCCGCTGCATTCATTGCAAGCTGTAGTGGGTTCAGTGTGCTCTTTGGGAGCCCTTGCAGAAATGCATTGGCGTAATCAAAGTGAGGGATTACTAGAGCCTGGTAGATTGTTCGGAAGTCATCTGGCTCAAGCAGATGTCGTAGGTGTCGGTTTGTCCTTATCTTGTGGTAAACTGCTTTGACCATGTTGCTTATATGGACCTTCATATCCAGCCACTGGTCTAGCGTGACCCCAAGGTACCGTACCGTAGGCTTGCTGAGGAGCTCGGTGATTCGTACTTTCAGTGAGGTGGGCGGGGTGAATGCTTGGTTCTTGGAGACGAAGAGGACCTCTGTTTTTTTGAAATTTATTCTGAGCCTTTGTACGTGGAGCCAGTCGGTGACAGCATCGAAACAGGTTGTTAGAGGTGTGAAGTCAGGGTGGTCGGTTGAAAAAGGCATGTAAAGCAGTACGTTGTCAGCATATACCAGGCAGTTGATGTTGAAGGAGCGGATGACAGCGCAGATGGGTTGCATGTATACATTGAACAGGATGGCCGAGAGTGAGGATCCCTGCGGTACGCCTTGTTCTTGTTGGAAGGGTTTGGAGGTGGTGGAGCTGGTTCGCACATGCTGCCATCTGTCTGATAAATATGACTTGCACCAGCTTAGCGCAGTATTGTGAATCCCCTTCTCCCTGAGGCGTGTCAGGAGTATGTCGTGGCTGACGGAATCGAAGGCTGTGGCAATATCCATGAAAATCAGGGCAAACCCTTGTCGGATGTTGTCCATTCCAATTGTTAAGTAGGGGATCTCTTATATCTCAACAAATAGGGATGACCTACACGGAGCGGTGGGTACACCCCTAAACAAAGGCAATAGCAGATGCACGGCAGAAAGAGAAGGTGCATGGAACGGCAGGCGCACCTACTCTTGCTGCCTTGTTGGGTAGACTAGATGGACCATACTGGTCTTAATCTACCATCATATACTCTGTTCCTATGCTACTATGAAAAGTGGTATGTCAAGGGATAAAGAACTAATTTTTATAAATGTTTGTTATATATGAAGTCTATAAAGAATGATAAAATTTATATCATTGATACACTGAATAATTTTTGATTAAAATAAAATAGACCATGTGGACTGCTTAGTAATACAATCTGCTGTTGCATTAATCTAGTCTGACAAAAAATGTATTTAAAATTGTACATTTTTTAATCACCGACTTATGGGCTCAATTAGTAGATTTTTTATATTATTTTTGTTGACTCCATTATCTCTCATTATAGAGTTTGTGTATTTTCTAAAATACATATACATTGTAACTCTACCTCAGCTCTGTGCAAACTATGGCAACCTGGAACACCTACCTGCAGATCTCGTAAAATAGACACAATCTAGTAGTTCGGCTACATTTTATTTATTTATTTTGTATTCTTTTTATTAAATTTCTGATAGCAAGCCAAGTTATCCAATAGCATATGGTGAAAAAAAGAAGAGAGAAATAGGCTCTCTATACTAGATAGAAGAAACCAAAGCACTTTAAAGCAGAGGGACACCAAACAACTTCCAGTAACTTGAATCCCACAAACACCCCTCTTAAATTGCCCTGCTAGAACAGTCCACCAGTGTATGCACATCTTCCATCCCCCATCCCCATTCATACCACAAGAAACTGCCCAAAGGAGGTCAGACCTACAGAGCTCCGATTACACTGTTCTACATCCAAAATGCTTCCAAAATAAATTCAGTCACACTTTACCAAGTCTGGGTCTCTGAGAATGAAAATGATGCTTAAAATTGTTTATTGGCTCTAGTTTTTATTTTACATTACTGGGTCAGTACGTACAACCTCGATTTCGGAAGTGCTAAGGATATGCAAGCTATAATGGGAAGGGATCTCAATTTAAACCATAAATTACTAAAATAACATGCACCTCTTCAACTGGATTTGTGATAAATCTATGTTTCTATTTGGACAGTACTTGCTTTTCAGGCAAAACAATTAGGGGGTCATCCCCACTATTCATATCAGCTCCTGCCCCCGACTAACTTTCCTGCCGGTTGTGAGGAGAATTTAGATGGGGGCGGGCAACGGGTGGTCCAGGGCTGAGTCTGGGCAGGCAGTGATTCTAATGTCAGCCCTATTTATTTATTTATTTACATTTTCTTTTATACCGCGCTATTCAACATCAGTGCGGTTTACATGAAACAAAATGTACACGTTGCATATACTGAACTGTGCTTACAAGAAACAGGTAATAAAACTTGGATAAAATGGGGTAACTATTTACATCTGATTTTCATGGAAGTTGTATCACACTAGTCATGCTCAAGGGTGTCTTGTAGGATCAGATTTGATCGTACGACCTAGTCTAGGCTGTGGACCAAACTACTGTATCCACTTCTACCCGGTAGTACATGAGGAATAGGTAGTGTTTTACTGCCTTCCTAAACTGGGCCAGGTCAGGGATTGCGCGTATGCTGGGTGGCAGAGAATTCCAGCATCTAGGTGCACATAGTTTGAAGCCCTATACGTCCAGGGTCAGCGACATGTGCCTCTGAGGTGGAATAACTTTCCTGGACATGTCTTAATTTTAATGCCAGGGCGTGGATGGGGCAGTGGGAGCCAAGGGACATTCCCCGCAGCCTGACCCTGGCCTTAGGAGGCTGCGGGGAATAAACTCCTTTTTCAAGCAGCCGGCATCACGGCTCTTCAATGGAGCCGTGGTGCCATGGCAACATGACGCCTTGGCACTGTGGCTCCATTGAGGAGCCTTGACTGAGTTAGCAGGGGGCAGTCCTGCACGTGCAGGACTGGTTGTGATTCTGATCCTGTGGGGCTAGACATGCCCCACGGGATCAGAATCGCGATCCCCTCTGTGCGTCTGGTTCAGACTGGACACATAGAGGGGGATCTATGTGCGGGATGCAATTTGAAGGTGCTATTGCATCACACATGATATGAATTGCATCATGCTATTTCTAGAAGTCGTAGATGATGCAATCCTAACTCAGCTTAATTACATTACTCTGCAGAACAAAGTGTGCAACATTTTTTTTTAATGAACATGACGTGTCAGTAGTATTTTGGCTGTAGACCAGTTTTCTTAGTGCTTGATTTTTTTCCGTTTAGTCAAAGTGAGAGATGCCTCGTAATTGTTTGAATAATGTAGATCACCTTCTGCTACATTTGTAGTGAACTGACTTTTGCATTAGAAAAACGAAGCATAAAAGCTTTGATTAAGAAAGTCTACCACCTTTACTTTGGCTGCAAAATTGGAGATCAGGACAAAAGCTGGGGCCCCTGCATATGCTTCAACACTTGTGCAACAAATCTTTGCCAGTGGCTAAATAGAAAAAGGAAATCCATGCCTTTTGCACTGCCAATGATTTGGAGAGAGACGACAGATCATATCAGCAATTGTTACTTCTGCATGGTGCCTCCTGTTGGGAAAGATTTGTCAAAGAAGAAAAAGTGGACTATATAGTATCAGCTATATGCCCAGTATTCCAAGGAAAAGGACTGACAGTTTCTAATGCTCCAGAATCATTCCCACTTGAGTCAGATGAGGAAGAGAAAGGGGGTGGAACTTCTTCTAGTTCTGAATCATCAATGTCACATGACCCAGATTTTCTCCCATCCTCCTCCTTTGAACCACCCCTCATAACACAAGGTGCACTGAATGACCTTGTCAGGGATTTGGAACTACTTAAGAGAAAGGTAGAGCTGTCGGGTTCCAGACTGCAGCAGTGGAATCTCCTGTCAGATGATGTTAGGGTTTCCATGTTCCATGAATGTCAAAAAGATCTTGTTACATTCTTCTCATGGAAGGTGATCCTGTAGCCTGCAACAACATCGATGGTCTGACAGCAGTCCTCAACACCATTCATCATCCAGATGAGTGGAGACTTTTTATCAATCCAGTGAAGATGCGTCTTAAAACTATTTTGCTGCATAATGGCAATGTTTTGCCATCAATTCCAGTTGGCCACGCAGTCCATATGAAGGAAACCTATGACCATATAAAACAGCTGTTGAGATGCATAAACTATGATCAACATCAGTGGCAGCTTTGTGGTGATTTGAAAATCATTGTTCTAGAGATCCATAAAGTACTGCTGTTTTCTCTGTGAATGGGATAGTCAAGCAAAAGAGTCCCACTACATCAAGAGAGATTGATCACTCCAACAGTCATTGGAACCTAGAAAGAAAAGTGTGCAGCATCCACCACTTGTTGAATCAAGGAAGATTTTGTTACCACCCTTACACATTTAAGCTGGGTCTAACGAAAAATTTTGTCAAGGCCATGGACAAAACAAAACAAGCTTTCAAGTATCTCAGCGGGAAATTTCCAAGACCTAGTGAAGCTAAGATAAAGGAAGGTTCATGAACTTCTTCCAGATGATGCATTTAAGCGTGCACTATGTGGCAAAAAAAAGGACAGCCTGGAAAGCCTTCCCGTTAGTGGAAATAAGTTTTCTTGGAAACAACAAGGCATATAACTACAGGGAGTTGGTGAAAAAAACTCCTCAATGCATACAAAAGTCTTGACTTCAATATGGCACTAAAGAAACATTTTTTGCATGCTCATCTTGATTTTTTTCCACCAAACTACGAAGCAATTTTATTTATTTATTTTATTTTATTTTATACACATTTATATACCGCATCTTCCAAAGTTCAGTTGCGGTTCACAGTGAACAATAATTAACAAAGCAAGTTTGTTTTACAGGGAACGTCATATTATAACAGAACAATGAGCATGGCGAGCGATTTCATCAGGACACTGCAGTGATGCAGAAAAGATATCAAGGCAAATGGAGCCTTTCAATGCTTGCAGATTATTGCTGGACAGTGACAAGAGATACTCCGTTTACAGAATACAAGAGACAACTCAAGAAATGCCGAGTAGACACTGAATAAAGTCTGAAATGAATACTAATGCATACATAGTCATTTCTTGCTTTCTGTTTCATACTAACTTTTTAAATAAATTGTATTTAAATAACCCTTTGGATGAGTTTTAAACTTTTAAACAAAGACAGGTGAAATATTATCAAAGCAACCATAGACACATGAAAAGACAGGTTTATAATATTCAACCTATGTTTAAATCTATTAATAACAGAATCAAACAGAGCTTTTCAAAAAGACATCTAATACAAAATACATATATTAAACATAGCTTGTGCAAGCTCATAACCTTAAATGCACAACTAAAATATATTACACAGTTTTCACAAAACGAAGTCAAGGATTTAAGATAGGCAAGAGAGAAGCAAATACTGGGGAAACTGTTTTTATGAAGTTTATCTAACAAACTTTTACATTTATTTATTTATATTTCTTATATACCGCGCTATTATAATCAGTGCGGTTTACAGGTCACATTGAGTTTACATTGAACAGGGGTAGTAAACATGGAAGAAACCGGGGGAACTATATACAAATTATGAATACTCTTACGAAGGATATATAAGGATCTTTAAACAGAGGCATACTCATATGCTTGATTCAGTATTTTTCATTTGAAATAAAAATAAGATACCTTACTATCATATACAATCCATTTCCACCAAACAGATACTACAATATCATGGTTATGGACAGGACTATAAGAACATATGGAACCAAAAAACAATACTAAATAAAGTCATTATAACCAGGTAGATCCCTATCCAGAAGATCAAGAGCAAGTCTTGGGGGCTTGTTTACAAAGCCGCGGTAGTGGTTCAATGGGGCCGCGGCTCCGATTACGATCGCAAAACGCTACCGCGGCTTTGTAAACAAGCCCCTTAGTCTACCTGCAACCAAGCCTTCTCATTATTTGCCCTCACATTATGGAACTCCCTTCCACCAGCACTAAGAGAAATTACAGACTTATTGGAATTCAGAAAGAAGCTTAAGATATACCTCTTCCTGAAGGAATACAGCACAGATGTGCAATCAGAACCACAGCCACCTTAAATTGCAACCTAAGGGCACAATATACAAATACTCCTTTTATCTGTACATAAGCTAACCAATATAACTAGCAGAAGCATAATTGTAAATAATTGATATTAAACTGTTAAGTTATGTTGTACTGTTTAATTTTCCGATTCATGAAAAACAGTGTGCTGAACAGGCCCTATTACCCATGTGTTAATTGTAAACAGGTTTGAATTGTAGAAAAGCGTTATAAAAAATTAATTAAATAAATAAAAATAAATAAATAAATACAATCTCAGTAGGGCATAGATTCATTATAAGGAAGCTTTTGAGGGTATCTCAAACTCTTGGAGAATATATTGCCTTGTAATGTACAAAATACACTCCTGGATTGATAAAGCACATGAAATTGACCATGATAATGTAGCAAATTAGATTCCATCTGAAGTTATGAAGATCATTCCTAACATCAAGATCCAGCATGTGTCTCGCCCATTCTTGATCACAAAAACAACACAATGTCTAATTGAAAGTGAAAGTGTCGGGTCAATTCTGACTCCTGGCAAACCAACGTCTCGATTTTCTTAGCAAGGTTCAGCTGGAAGTAAATTGCCAGGCCTTTCTTCCACGCATGTGGTTTTAGCACCTGGTATTCCAAGGAGGTCTCTCATCCAAGTACTAGACATAAAAAGGAACTAAATTCCAACACCTACACCAATATCTGACCCACACAACACACACACCACACACTGTAAATATACATTTGTAAAAAGTTAGATGTGTTTGTTTTAATACCTACAAAGTTCTTGCTTTAATACCTAAAAGATGTTTCTGCTTTTTGTTTTTCCTTTAATACCTACAAAGTTTATATTACTGTTCAATGTAAATAGTTGAATTCTATTGTTCTATGTAAAATGTATACAAACTGTGTACAAGACTGTTAACCTGTTATATGTAAACCGCCCTTGATCTCTGGAAGGGGCGGTATAAAAGAAATAGTTAAATAAATAAAAATAAAATAAAAATAGACAGGTCTGACTCTAGCTTCTGAGATTAGCCAAATACATGCATTTTGATTGAATACCAAAACATACCTTCACTGCAAAAACACCAATGCTAAAAGCTTGAGCGAAGCAAAAGATAGCTAAAGAGGTAAAACTTTTCAGGTTCTAGAAAAAAACAGAGTTGGAACAAAGACAGAGGAGACAAGGAAAAATGTGGAGGGGCATAAGGAAAAAATAGAAATGCCCACCATTTCTGTTGGTATTCATTGAAGAAGAGATTGAAGGAGGATTACCACTGGCTGACAAATGTTCATGTAAGAGAATAGATACCATACAATTTACAGAAGAAAGTATTTTTGTGGACACAGCAAAAATGAAAGTGGACAAAGCCATGGAATACAATGGGATGCATCTCAGGATATTAAGGAAGCTAACATTTTCTGGCAGTCTGCTAAAAGAACCATGCGATCAATCTTTGGAGGAGGGTCTATCTTCATAAAGTAATAAAAGAGAAGAGATTGAACCATTACAAGCTGGTTAGCCTGAACTTGGTAAAGAAAAAATTAGTGGAAATGCAACAAAAGTAAATGATAGTGAAATTTATTTATTTATTTAACATTTCTTATATACCGCCTTTCATGATATCAAGGCAGTTTACATTGAACAAACTGAAATTACATTGAACAGGGCATTATAACTTTGAGATAACTATTTTACAGGGAACATTTAAAATCCAGTGAATCTATTTTCCATGTAGTATGTTTTGTATATAGTTACCCCGGTTATCCAAGTTATTTATGCCCTGTTACCTGTAAACTCATACGTGTTAAATGTACTGAGCATTTTGTTCCATGTGAACCGCGCTGATGATGAATAGTGCGGTATATAAGAGACTGTAAATAAATAAAATAAATAAATAAATACAGGGAAATATTTAAAATCCAGTGAATTGAAGTATCCAAAGCAGCAAGGTTCTTCTAGAGGCAGATCACGTCAAACAAATCCAACTGGTTTCCTCCACCGAGTCACTAGAGAAATGGATCGAAAGTATTCTGGTTGTGGTTTTCCTGGATTTCAGGAAAACCTTTGATACTGCCCCACATAGATTTACTAATAAGATGAGCAGCTGGGGGTGGGAGGCGGGGGTGTCACAGCATGGAGGACTAGTTGGGTGATAGATAATGCAATAACGCATGACGGTAAAAGAAATTCACTCAGAGGTGAGAAAGGTGATTACTGGAATACTCCTGGGACTGGTCCTTGGACCAGTTCTATTCAACATCTTTCTGAAAGGTATTGTAGAGGGGCAAGAAAGAAATGTTTGTTTCTTTGAGGATAATAAAGACATCTGCAAGAGCATGGACTCCAATGAAGGAACTGACAAAAGGAAATGTGATCTAGGAAAGCTAAGCTGCAGAAATCTAAAGGAGCAGTACATGATGGGAGACAAAAGGCTTATGTGCGCCAACCAGGAGCAAAAACTAAAGGTGATAGCATCTGATATATATGTAGCACACAATCTGAAAAGCAGTGACCAGAGGTAGAAGATTTCTGGCCCCTAAAGGCACGAGTATAATTAGCAGCAAAAAATGAGGTGATGTCCCTCTACAGGCTACTACCGAAGTCTCATCTACATTACTATGTTTGGTTGGACAGAAATACGCAAGAAGTGGTTCAGAGAAAAGCAAACTAATTAGTATGGTACTTCCATCAAAAGACGAGACTTAAGAACCTAAATACACATATCCTAAAGAAAAGATAATATGATAGAAACATTAAAATATTTCAAAAGTATTAATGCACAAAAGGAATACCTTTTCCAATGGAAAAGAAGTTGGAGAAATAGGGCTCATGACGAAGCTCAAAAGGAGTAGGCTTAAGAACAAAGTCAGGAAAACAATGTTGCTTACCTGTTAAAAGGTGTTTTCTGTAGACAGCAGGATTCATAAGCCACACAAGTGAGAGGCGTCAATCAATAGTGCCAAGATGGAACTGCTTGCCCTCAGCTCAGAAATTTAGAGCCCGATTCCAACAGGGGCGCCTGGACATCCAAAATATGGACAGCTCCAAACTGCATCCGATTCAGCAACTGTGGGAGCTAGATGGTCTCGCGGCTGCAGGATGGAGCACTTCGATGGCCTGGCATAGCCTTGATTCAGCGGCTCAGGACATCCTCCCTACAGCACGTTCAGCCCACCCTATGTACCTGCTGGTGTGCCAGTGCCATGTCGTTCAGTCACCATGACACTAGGACACCCAGCAGGAACACAGAAATGCTGCAACAGAGAGAACCCTCATTTCCCTGCTGCACGATCCTAGGCGCAGGCAGCCAAGGCTGGGATTAGGCAGCAGGGACACCCCCTGTCAGGCCTGTTTGTTGGGGTTGCCTGGGCCAAACCCTGCAGTTGGTGTGACTTATTCCACATATATCTTTCCCCTGCCGGACATACAGGGCCGTGACCTGAATAGGCTTTGTACGTCTGGGTGCTTCAGCCTACCACCACTCCGCCCACTCCCCACCTCCGGACCTCCCCCAACCATCCATGCTCAGCACCCCCACATTACACCTCAGTATGTGCGGGGAGGGCTGGACTCAGGATTGAGTGCTGAGCCAGAAAGGGGGTTGCATGTCTTACCAGGACGTCCAACCCTGCTATGTGCATCTCTGCATTGGGTTCTTAGTGTTTGTTTGTTTATTAAAATTTGATATACCACCCCTTCAATGACTAGCAGGCCAGTTTACAATAAAATCTGTTAAAAGCTAAGAACATAAGATATGCCATACTGGGTCAGACCAATGTGCATCAAGTCCAGTATCCTGTTTCCAACAGTGGCCAATCTAGGTCACAAGCACCTTTTTCCCAAAAGACACAGGTGTATTGTGGGGTAAGCAGTGGATATCCCAGGCCTCCTTTAATAATGGTTTATAGACGTCTCCTCCAGGAACTTGTCGAAACCTTTTTTAAACCTGGCTACATTAACAACTTTTACTACATCCTCTGGTAATGAATTCCAGAGTTTGATTACCAGTTAAGTGAAAAGCACAGTTACTTACCTGTAACAGGTGATCTCTGGGAACAGCAGAAATAAGTTCACATATGGGTATCGTCGGTACCGACGGAGCCTGCGCGGGAACGCTTCCCAACGTCCAGAAAGAAAGCTTTTGGGAGCATCCCACAGCGCCTGCGCGCTGCCTTCCCGCCTTTCCCAACCGCCTCTCTCCAGTTCGAGTTTTAAGCTGAGACAAAGAGAGAGAGAGGAAAGGAAAGATAGATAGAGAGATACAACTCCTAGGGGAGGTGGGTGGGTTGTGAAGACTTATTCCTGCTGCTCCCAGAGATCACCTGTTACAGGTAAGTAACTGTGCTATCTCCAGGAACAAGCAGGAATGAGTCTTCACATATGGGGACTCTCCAGCTAGAGATGCCAGGGAGATCTCCAAGGTTGTGAGTCCCTGAGAAGGGCTCTACCTGCCCCCATGGATCTCGGGCATCCAACTAGGGATGGGGGGTAGGAGTTGATTAGGTATGGAACAGGTGTTTGAGAACAGCCTGACCAAACAAGGCATCCCGGCGGGAGTCCTTGTCCAAGCAGTATTGGGCTGTAAAGGTATGAACCGAGGCCCAGGTGGCCGCTCGACAGATTTGGTCGATGGACACAGAGTTCAGATGAGCCATTGAAGCTGCCATGGCCCTCACATTGTGAGCTGTGACATGGCCCTCCAGAGAAAGGTTCTTACTCTGGTAGGCGAAAGAAATACACTGAGCAATCCAATTGGACAGAGTTCTCTTAGAGACTGGAAGTCCCAAATGAGAGGGATCAAAAGCAACAAAGAGTTGAGAGGACTTTCTATGTTGCTGTGTCCTTTGTAAGTAAAAAGCGAGCGCTCTCTTACAATCCAGGGTATGGAGATTCCTCTCTGCACTTGATGCATGAGGTCCTAGAAAAAAGACAGGTAAATACACCTCCTGGTTCAGATGAAAAGGTGAGACCACTTTAGGCATAAAGTGTGGATTAGTCCTGAGGACTACCTTGTCATCATGGAACCTTGTATAAGGAGGATTAGCCACCAAGGCCTGCAGCTCACTGATGTGGCGAGCTGAGGTGACTGCAATAAGAAAAGTAACCTTCCAGGAAAGAAATTTCAAGGAGGTAGTGGCTAAGGGTTCAAAGGGTGGCTTCATAAGCTGGCCAAGAACCAAATTAAAGTCCCATGCCACTGTAGGTGGTCTAATGGGAGGTTTAGTTAAAAGAAGGCCTCTCATGAATCTTGCAATAAGAGGATGAGAGGAAATAGGCTGTCCATTGAGAGGCTTAAGGGGATTCTAGGCTAATCGCCCGCCGGATAAGCACCCGCCGGACAATTCGCCCGCCGGACAATTCGCCCGCCGGACAATTCGCCCGCCGGACAATTCGCCCGCCGGACAATCGCCCGCCGGACAATCGCATTTTGTCTGCTGCTGCATTTGTTTCAACTCATCATCACAATCAGACTGCGTAATTACAACCGTTATTATTATGAATATTTTTATTTTTGTTGTATCGTAACGAAACCTTTAGAATATTGCAACTTTCATTACGGAAAGGTCCCTTTTTTTTCTTGGAAATTTTAGTACGCCCCCGCCTACAGCGTAACAACATTTACTAATTTGGGAAGTGTCAAGTTCAACAACAGTGTCTTAACCGATGCAAAACTTTAAAGTAGCCAATGCCGTTAAACAGCGCATATTAACAGTGGTCAAAACTGATTCACATCATGTAGTCTTGGTGAACAGGATGAACCTCAGTACAGTGACCCCAACGCTGCTGCCTCTATTAATGCACTGGGTCCTTTGAATAGCCACAGCTTTCTGGATCCTCCTCTGTTTGTAGTTGAACTCTCTGCCCAGCGGCACGATTCTTAAGTCCGTGTCATTCTTTGGAGCAGGTTGGACCTTAAATCTGTGTCATTCCCATTGGAAGTTCCTTCTTTTGCTTGAAGAATTTACCTTGAAAATGGAAGTTTCCGTGAATCTGGCAGCTCTCACGTAGTTGGCAAATTTCTGTGGGAGTGAGGGATGTTGTTAGGGCATCTATTATTATTATTATACAGTTTTGTTTATGAACGGTGCATATTGCAAGAAGATATGTTGGACGTTTACTGTAGACTTATGTTAAGCCACAATTGAAATTTGGAGTTACTTTGTTTGCCTGTGGTATTGTTACACCCGTGATGTGAGGTTACAAGTTTTTTAACCGAGACATGTGCCATATAGGTATTACGTAGTCAACGCTGTAATAAACAGTGTTCAGTAAAAAAAATTATTGCTCCCGTTTGAGCACATCAATGAAACGCCATACGTTAGGATAATGGCCACCAACGTTTGTCTGGAACCGACGGTGCCAGCCTTTGACATGATTGATAGTGCGGGGCAGGTCTTGTTCCATGCGATCCCACATATTCCAAATACTGTGGGCAAAGCGCGGTGCCTGTCGGTATCTGGCTCGACGGCGACCTCGAACACGGCCGATGTATGCATCCTCAAAATACTGTACAACGTCCTGTGCGTCAGCCGGCAGAAATTCTTGTAGTTCTTCAAATGCATGAGCCAGATGTTCGATGGGCACGAACGCCAAAGCTGGAAGCATGCGTAGACCCAAGGCGAAGGTCTCATCTGTTTGATAACGCTGTTGCAGGCCCCTTTCTTGAACTTGGCGCCACACGCTCTGGCACAAATGATAGAAGCATCCCTTGATGCTCGCCCTTGGAAATATTGCCCCCGCTGCATTCATGGCAGCTATCTCAAAGTCAGTCATCAGCGACAGTGGATCAGACCTAGGTCTTATGGTCAATAGTTGTCGAAAGATCTCACCATATGTCACTTCCTGCTTATTGGGTACCAGGGCGAACAGGCATGGGATGCAACTATTCTCCTTAAACGCTTGCACGGTGTACAGTTGGTAAAACAATTCTGGTACCACCTTGAATGTGCCATCGCAGAACCAGTCTGTCGATGACTGCAACAGATCTAAGCCTTCTTCAGACGCGAACAACAAAATGCGCCGTGTTGGGTCGCCACTGTCGTATTGCAGGAACAGTCTGCCGCAGCTGTCCATTTGATAATGTTCAGGTATGAACAGTTCTGACAAATCAGCTGGCAGCGGGTGGACATGAGAAGCAACAAAGCGCTGCCGTCTGATATTGCGCCGGATGCTACGGGTGGTCGGCAGTTGTGCAGCGGTTGTGCTGCTGATGCCACTGACTGCCTCACAAATGATCTGCTGTGCAGGCATCTCAGTTTGACGAGCTTGACCTTTGATGGTGACCATCACTTGCAGCATTGACGCTCTACTACTCTCCGGCCCGTGTGTGTGTTCGTTCAGGCTATTCGTGACATTACCATCTTTGACATGGATACGAGCCTTACACTGGCCACGGCGTCGTAGCTCACATTCATAGCTGATGGTACCATCGGCTAGTACCTTGTTCATCACATATATGTAACCGTCGATGACCACCTTAGGTTTTCCCTGTGTGGACAGGACCGTGTGGACGCTGCTACTCATGGTCAAATAAGCTACTCGTGCAGAAGAGAACGGAATAAATATTCCTGAGCTGTCAAAAGCGACACGTATGGGAGCTTCAGTTCCTGAAATCGCCGGTAGAGACTCTTTGACCAGACAGTGTGAAGAAAATGAATTTAATTCTGTAAATGTTAAAAACAGTGACTCCTTGACCAGACAGTGTGAAGAAAATTAATTTAATTCTGTAAATGTTAAAAACAGTGACACCAGCAGATTTTCCAGGAATTGAAATGGCGGGCGATTGTCCGGCAGACGGCAGATTTTCCAGGAATTGGAGGGCGGTTTGTCATGCGGGCGATTGTCCGGCGGGCGGTTTGGCTGGCGATTTTCCGGCGGGCGGCAGATTTTCCAAGAATTGGCGGGCAGATTGTCCTGCGGGCGGTTTGGCTGGCTTGTCCTGCGGGCGAATGTCCGGCGGGCGGTTTGGCTGGCGATTGTCCGGCGGGCGGTTTGGCTGGCGGGCGATTGTCCGGCGGGCGGTTTGGCTGGCGGCCGGTTTGTCCTGCGGGCGATTCTCCGGCGGGCGATTAGCCTGTTGCCGCTTAAGGGATGCTGCAATAGCACTCAAATGGACTCTTACTGAATTCGTTTTAAGGCCTGCATGGGATAAATGCAGCAAATACTCTAGTAAAGAATTCAGAGGTATTGCAAGGGGGTTAAGACCCTTCTGTGCACACCAAATGGTAAAACTTTTCCATTTAAAAGCATAGGAACGCCTAGTGGAAGGCTTTCTGGAAGCATGAAGGATATCCTTCACCTGCTGAGAAAGATGCAAATCTTGAAGGTCTAGGCCTTCAGCAACCAGGCTCTGAGATGAAGAGACTGGGGATTTGGGTGCCACAAAGTTCCCTCCTCCTGGGACAGGAGGTCTGGAGCAGATCCCAAGCTCAGGGAAGGAGCTTGAGAGAGATGCAGAAGTAGAGGGTACCACACCTGGCGTGGCCAATGTGGTGCTATGAGGATCATAGACCCCTTGTCTCTCTGAAGTTTGAACAGTGTCTTGGGAATTAGGGGAATGGGTGGAAAGGCATAGAGGAAGTCTTGCCCCCAATGAAGGAGGAAGGCATCCCTGGCCTGAACTCCCTGACACGGAATCCTGGAACAGAACCGGGGAAGTTTGGCATTCCACGGACTTGAAAACAGGTCTATGTCCGGGGTTCCCCAAATTCGGAAGATCCTGACTATCTGGTCCCCATGGAGGGACCATTCGTGTGGAAGCAGAACTCGACTGAGTCTGTCTGCCCAAGAGTTCTGAACCCCTGGAAGATACACTGCCATGAGATGAATTTGATGCTCTCTGGCGAAGGTCCACAATCTCAAAGCTTCGTTGCAAAGCGACAGAGAGCCAGTCCCTCCCTGCTTGTTCACGTAGAACATGGCTACTTGGTTGTCCGTGTGGATGAGGACTGTCTTGTAGCTGAGCAGGATGTGGAAGACTCTGAGAGCTAGAAGAATTGCTCTGAGCTCCAAAAGGTTGATATGTAGAGATGTCTCTTGTGGAGACCAGATGCCCTGGGTGGAGAGATCTTGTAGATGAGCTCCCCAACCCCTTGGAGAGGCATCTGTTGTAAGGGTTGCTTGGGGTAGCGACTGTTGAAAGGGGGACCCCAGCAACAGATTTTGAGTGGACTTCTACCACTGGAGAGACCAGAAGAGGCGACTGGAGGATGCTATTTTGTCTGACAGGCACCCTGATGCCTGGGTCCATTGGGTGGACAGAGTCCACTGAGCTGCCCTCATGTGAAGGCGAGCGTAAGGAACCACATGCACAGTGGATGCCATGTGGCCTAACAGTGGTAACATTTCTCGAGCAGTTAAATCGGACTCTAACTGAATTTGTGAGGCTAACTGCACCAAGCGTAGGCAACGGGCCTGGGGAAGATAGGCCCTTGCAGTTGTGGTATCCAGCAAGGCCCCTATGAACTCTAAAGACTGAGTAGGGGTGAGATGGGATTTTGGGACGTTTATTACAAGTCCCAGATACTTAAGAACACGCCTTGTGCAGGCTAGGGAAGTCTGGGCCTCTGACTGGGACGGAGCTCGGATGAGCCAGTCGTCCAGATATGGGAATACAAATATTCCTAGAGTGCGTAGAAATGCAGCTACTACTGCCATGCATTTTGTGAACACTCTTGGAGCAGAGGCCAGACCGAAAGGAAGCACTCTGTATTGGTAGTGCTTTCCTTGATAAAGGAACCGAAGGAACCTTCTGTGTGTTGGATGGATGAGGATATGGGTGTACGCATCCTTGAGATCTAGAGAACAAAGCCAATCCTGACTCTGAAGGTATGGAAGGAGAGCACCGAGAGAAACCATCTTGAATTTCTCCTTGCATAGAAACTTGTTCAATTCTCTGAGATCTAATATGGGTCTGTAGCCCCCTGTTTTCTTTGGGATAAGAAAATAGGGGGAGTAGAACCCTGAGCCCTGTTGAAGAAGGGGTACTTCTTCTATTGCCCTTTGGGCAAGAAGGGTAGCAATCTCCTGACCCAGAAGGTCGAGGAGAGATGTTAGAGAATTGAACTGTCCCACCATGGTGTGAGGAGGCAGGTTTAAGAAATGAAGCTTGTACCCCTCCCTTATGATGGAGAGGGTCCATTGCTCTGCCGTGACTTGTTCCCATCTGGGAGCAAAGTGGGCTAACCTTCCTGGAATGGTGAGAGGCTCTGGTTCTTCTAGAGCCAGAAAGGCTAAGTTCTCTAGATGTAAGTCAAAGGCCCTGAGGAGGCTGAGGCTGTTGGGCCGTAGCAGTCCTTGCAGCCTTAGGCTTGGCTTGTTTAGGTTGTTGCTGACGCTTTGCAGCAAAACGACCTGCAGAAGATGCTTGCTGACCATAAACAGGATAATATTTCCCCTTTTTGGGAAAGAAAGCCTTTTTGAACAACCTTTTTCTAACAGGAGCAGAAGTAGACTTTGAAAGTCTATCTAAGGCAGAATTCTCAGCATCCATCTGAGTGGCCTTTGCTTGCCAATCCTTGCCAAAAAGGTTTTCACCTGTACAAGGAAGATTTCCTAATCCATCCTGGACCCAGGGTTCCAAATCAGAAGCTTGTAACCAAGCAACTCTGCGTGCACCTATGGCAATAGCCGAGGCTCTGCTGACACACTCAAAAGAATCAAAGGCTGCACGGTTGGAAAATTTGGAAACATCCTGGGCATGTTTAAGCCATGTGAGAAACTCCTCCCTTTTATCTTCTGAGATAAAAGGAGATAAATTTTGCAGATGATCTGTAACTTCCTTTAGAAACATCCCCATATAGAGACTATAGGAGTTGATTCTGGCAGCAAGCATATTGGCCTGGAAAATTCTCCGGCCAAAAGCATCCAAGGTTCTGCATTCTCTTCCTGGAGGATTAGATGAGTGTCTTTTTGCACTCTTTATCTTCTTCATAGCAGACTCCACCACAATAGAGTGGTGAGGAAGCTGAGTCTTATGAAAGCCAGGACAAGGAGGAACACGGTACATGGTGTCCAACCTACGAGAATGAGGGGAGATAGTGAGAGGTGTCTCCCATATGCCCAACATGTGATCATAAAGGATCTCATGAATTGGTAAAGTAGCTGCCTCTTTAGGAGCCTTAGGATATTGTAAAATATCCAATTTCTTGGCTCTAGGCTCTGATTCAGGGGCCACTGAAATGGAGAGGCCCCTGGCCACTTCCCTAATGAAGTCTTGAAAAGACAAGTCTTCTGGAGGAGACATTCTTCTTTTTGGAGAAGAGGGCTCCTGAGGAAGGAGTACCGATGCTTCGACAGAAGCCTCTGATTCATCAGAGTCTTCTGAGGAATCGAAGTATCGCCCGTCTGGATGCTCCTGCAGAGCCCGATATGCGTACCGAGTGGTATCGACATCGGGAGTGATCGGTACCGATTCTGTACCGATGGGCATCACAGAACAGGGTACCGCTGCAGTTGACACCAAAGCCGATGTCGATGCAATCGGTACCGGTACCGGAACCGATATCGGTGCCGGAACCGGTACCAACAACGGAGTTTGTTGCGGTACCAGAGGCGTCACAGCTTGTATGAATGCCGTAATGGCACGCTGCATGGTCAGAATATTCTGATCCATCGACGCAACCAATGTCTGGATGTCGGTACCCCAGAACATGGCAACAGGTGATCGGTCGAGGCCGAGCCATCGATGTCAACCTGGGACCCCATAGATAAAGCTTTGGAAGCCGGAGCTTCTCGCCGGGGTAATTTTGCCGGTGCGGGATCCTCGAGAGGAAGCCCGGAGGCATCTCGATACTTAGAGGGAGATCTACCCTTCGAGGACCGGCTGGACTTATGTTTGGTTACCTGAGATCCATGGGATGAAGAAGCAGCCCTGGAAGATGTTGATGCCACCGAAGCTGCATCAGAGGGAAACAGGGTACTGAGCTTGGCCGCTCGATTCTGTCGACCTCTTTTAGACATCATGGAGCAGGACTCACAATCGTTGATGGAGTGGTTAGGACCCAAACATTTTAGACACCAGTCATGGGTGTCAGTGATAGAAATAGTACCGCTGCACTTCGTGCACTTTTTAAACCCAGAAGCAGGCTTTTCCATGAGGAAACTTTTTCTAGGCCTGAGGCCCAAAAAGAAAAAACGCACAGAAGTGGGAAACGGTAGTTTTTTTGTTTGTTTTTTTTTAAGAAGAAAGAAGAAAAGACCGGCGGTACCGGTCCGACGTCGAAGAAGGCAGACGCGCGACCAAAGAAATAAAGAACTTCTTCAGCGGTGACAGGAACACGACCTGCTGACTCCGCGGAAAAGAAGAACTGGAGAGAGGCGGTGGGGAAAGGCGGGAAGGCAGCGCGCAGGCGCTGTGGGATGCTCCCAAAAGCTTTCTTTCTGGACGCTGGGGAGCGTTCCTGCGCAGGCTCCGTCGGTACCCATATGTGAAGACTCATTCCTGCTTGTTCCTGGAGATAAATCTTTTCTCTTATTAGTCTTAAATAGGTTACCCTGTAGCTTCATTGCATGCCCAAGCTTTCTATATTTTGACGGTGTAAACAATCGATCTATGTTTACCCATTCCACTGCATTCATTAATTTATAGACTATCATAACTCTCCTCCTCCTTTCCAGGTTGAAAAGCCCTAACCTTTTTAGCCTCTCTTCAAAGAAGAATCCTTCCATCCCCTTTACCACTTTGGTGGCTCTTCTCTGTATATTTTCTAATAACGCTATATCCCTTTTTAAGATACGGCGACCAGAATTCCACACAATATTCAAGGTGGGGTCAAACCACAGAATGATACAGAGGCATTATAATATCCTTTGTTTTATTCTCCATTCCTTTCCTTATCATACCAAGCATTCTATTTGCTCTCTTTGCTGCCAATGCACAATGGGCAGAGGATTTCAACATGTTATCCATGATGCCGACTAAATCTTTTTCCTGGATGATGGTTCCTAATGTGGAGCCTTGCATCATGTAACCATAGTTTGGGTTGTTCTTTCCTAGGTGCATAACTTTATAGTTGTCCCCATTAAATTTCATCTGCCATTTGGATGCCCAGTCTTCCAGTTTATCAAGCAAGGTCCTCTTGCAATTTTTCACAATCCTAATGGGTTTTAACAACTTTGAATAATCATCTGCAAATGTGATTACTTCACTCGTTATACCCATTTCCAGGTCATTTACGAATATGTTAAAAAGCAGCGGATCCAGCACAGATTCCTGCGGTACTCCACTATTTACCTTTCTCAACTGGGAAAATTGGCCATTTAGCCCTACCCTCTGTTTTCTATCTTTTAACCAGTTCCTCATCCACAATAGTACACTGCTTCCTATCCCTTGACTTTTTAATTTCTCCAAGAGTCTCTCATGGGGGACCTTGTCAAAGGCTTTCTGAAAATCCAGATACCCTATATCAACCGACTCATTGTCTACCTGTTTATTCACACCTTCAAAAAAATATAACAGATTAGTAAGAAACGACTTTCTTTGGCTAAATCCATGTTGCCTTTCTTCTATTAAACCATGGCTATCTACATGTTCAGACCTGGCTGGCTGGATTATCACCTGCCAGGCACAAGAAGGCAGGTGATAATCTCTCCATACAAAGATTGAACTTCTTCAAGTCATGGCATTTTCAATATCATCATATGGATATGAAATTTGGACTGTGAAATAGATAGGAAGAAAACTGATGCCTTTGAATTATGGTGCTGGCAACGAATACTGCGTATTCCATGGATTGCCCAAAGAACAAACCAGTCAGTACTAGAGGAGATCAAACCTAAGCTTTCTTTAGAAGCTCAGATGACAAGACTTCGACTTTCTTACTTTGAACACACTATGCGAAGACACAGATCATTAGAGAAAGACATCATGCTTGGGAAGGTAGAAGGTCAACGCAAAAAAGGAAGGCCAGCAATGAGATGGATCGATACAATAACAGCAGCTATGGGTGCCAGTCTGTCAACAATGAAACACCTGACTGAAGATCGAACGCAATTTAGGACAACTATCCAGAGGGTCTCCATGAGTCAACACCAACTTGACGGCACTTAATAACAACATTTAGCCCTGTAAATATACAAACAAAAATCTTTGTTCCCGATATTTATTTTTTGCAGTTCTAAAGCACATAATATCAAATAATGTTATAACTGTTTCACCTTTCTACATTTTTATAAACTTAACCACCTGTTATTCATATACATAAAGCATAGTTACTCACCTGTAACAGGTGATCTCCGGGAACAGCAGGAATTTAATCTTCACATATGGGTATCGTTGGTACCGATGGAGCCTGCGCGGGAACGCTCCCCAGCGTCCAATTAGAAAGCTTTTGGGAGCATCCCACTGCGCCTGCGTGCTGCCTTCCCGCCTTTCCCAACTGTCTCTCTCCAGTTGAGTTTAAAGCTGAAACAAAGAGAGAGAGAGGGAAAGAGAAAAAGAGAGAGATAGAGAGATACAACTCCTAGGGGAGGTGGGTGGGTTATGAAGACTAAATTCCTGCTGTTCCCGGAGATCACCTGTTACAGGTGAGTAACTATGCTATCTCCATGAACAAGCAGGAATGTAGTCTTCACATATGGGGACTCCCTAGCTACAGATGCCAGGGAGAAACCCCAGAAGTTGTGTGCCCTTTTGAAAGGGCACCACCTCCCCCCATGGATCTCTGGCATCCTACCAGGGATGGTGGGTAGGAGTTGATTAAGTATGGAACAGGTGTTGAACAGCCTGACCAAACAAGGCATCCCGGCAGAGTCCTTGTCCAAGCAGTAATGGGCTGTGAAGGTATGAACCGAGGCCCAGGTAGCTGCTCGACAGATGTCGTCGATAGACACAGAGTGAAGATGAGCCATAGAGGCTGCCATGGCTCTCACAATCTGAGCTGTGACATGGCCTTCAAGAGGAAGGTTCTTACTCTGATAGGAAAAGATATACACTGTGCAATCCAGTTGGACAGAGTCCTTTTGGAGACTGGAAGCCCTAAATGACTAGGATCAAAAGCAATAAAGAGTTGAGAGGACTTACTATGTTGCTGCGTACTTTTGCAAGTAAAAGGCCAAAGCTCTTTTACAGTCCAAAGTATGAAGATTCCTTTCTGCATTAGAGGTATGAGGCCTTGGGGAAATAAAAAAACCCAGGAAGGTAAACTGCTTGGTTTAAATGAAAAGGTGAAACCACCTTTGGCATAAAGTGAGGATGAGTCCTAAGGACTACCTTATCATGATGGAACCTTGTATAAGGAGGATCAGCCACCAATGCTTGCAATTCACTGAAGCGACGTGCTGATGTGATTGCAATAAGAAAAATAACTTTCCAGGAAAGGAATTTCAAAGAGGTAGTAGCTAATGGTTCAAAAGGCGGCTTCATGATCTGGCCAAGAACCTGATTTAAATCCCGTGGCTTAAAGGGAGGCTTAGTTAGAAGAAGGCCTCTCATAAATCTCGCTATGATAGGATGAGAGGAAATAGGTTGCCCATTTACAGGTTTGAGAGAAGCTGCAATAGCACTCAAATGAACTCTCACTGAATTGGTCTTAAGCTCTGCATTAGACAAATGGAGATATTCCAGTAATGATTCCAGAGGTATTGCAAGAGGGTTAAGACTCTTCTGCGAGCACCATATGGTAAACCTTTTCCACTTGAAAGCATAAGAGCGTCTTGTGGATGGCTTCCTGTAAGCATAAAGGATATCCTTTACTTGCTGAGAAAGGTTAAGACCATGAAGTTCTAGGCTTTCAGCAACCAGGCCCTGAGATGTAGAGACTGGGGATTGGGATGCCACAGCATCCCATCCTCCTGGGATAGGAGATATGGAGCAGATCCTAACTCCAGAAATGGAGCTTGAGGGAGATGTAAGAGCAGAGGGTACCACACTTGTCATGGCCAATATGGGGCTATGAGAATCATATGGCCTCTGTCTCTCTGAAGTTTGAATAAAGTTCTGGAAATTAGGGGAATGGGTGGGAAGGCATACAGAAAGTCCCGACCCAAATGGAGGAAGAAGGCATGCCTGGCCTGACAACCCTGAGCCGGAATTCTGGAACAGAACCGGGGAAGTTTGGCATTCAGCGGACACGCAAAGAGGTCTATGTCCGGGGTTCCCCAAAATTGGAAAATTTTGGCCACCTGGTCTGCATGGAGAGACCATTCGTGTGGAAGCAGAACTCGACTGAGTCTGTCTGCCCAAGAGTTTTGAATGCCTGGAAGATACACTGCAAGGAGATGAATCTGATGCTCTCTGGCAAGGGCCCAAAGTCGCAAAGCTTTGTTGCAGAGAGACAGAGAGCCTGTTCCGCCCTGCTTGTTCACATAGAACATGGCTACCTGGTTGTCCGTTTGAATTAGGACAGTTTTGTAGCTGAGTTGGGTGTGAAACACTCGAAGAGCAAGAAAGATTGCTCTGAGCTCTAGGAGACTGATGTGTAGATCGGTCTCCTGTGGAGTCCAGGTACCCTGGGTAGAGAGGCCTTGCAAATGGGCTCCCCAACCCACCTGTGAGGCATCTGTTGTTAGAGTTACTTGGAGTGAGTGTTGCTGAAAAGGGGACCCCACCAACAGATACTGGGGCGACTGCCACCATTGGAGAGATCTGAGGTTGCTATTTTGTCTGACAGGCAACCTGATGCCTGAATCCACTGAGTGGATAGAGTCCACTGGGCTGTCCCTCATATGGAAGCGGGCATAAGGGACCACATGTACGGTGGATGCCATGTGGCCTAGCAATTGTAACATTTCCCGAGCAGTGAGGTGAGACTTTAGCATTGCTTGGGAAGCTAACTGCACAATGTGAAGGCAGCGGGACTGTGGAAGATAGGCCCTTGTCTGTCTGGTATCCAGCAGGGCTCCTATGAATTCTAGAGACTGAGTGGGAGCTAAGTTGGATTTTGGGAAGTTTATGATAAGTCCCAAATACTGAAGGATACGCATTGTGCGAGATAGAAAAATCCTGGCCTCTGGCTCTGATGGGGCTCGAATGAGCCAGTCGTCCAAATAAGGGAAGACGAATATCTTTAGGGTACGGAGAAATGCTGCCACCACAGCCATGCATTTTGTGAACACCCTTGGTGCCGAGGCCAGGTCAAAAGGAAGAACTCTGCATTGGTAGTGCTTCCCTTGAAATAGAAAGCGAAGAAACCTTCGGTGAGTTGGATGGATGAGAACATGAGTGTACGCATCCTTGAGATCTAGAGAACAAAGCCAGTCCTGACTCTGAAGGTATGGCAGTAGAGTTCCCAGAGAAATCATTTTGAATTTTTCTTTGAACAGGAATTTGTTCAATTCTCTGAGGTCCAAAATGGGTCTGTGCCCTCCTGTTTTCTTTGGAATAAGGAAAAAAGGGGAATAGAACCCTGCACCTTGTTGATGAATAGGTACTTCTTCTATTGACCCTTGGGCAAGAAGCAGACTGACCTCGTGATCTAACTGGGAGTTGAGAGAGGTCTGAGAATTGAACTGTTTTACCACTGTAGGAGGGGGCATGCTGAGGAAGTGAAGCTTGTATCCCTCTCTTACAATGGATAGAGTCCAACTTTCTGTTGTTATCTGCCCCCATCTGGGGGCAAAATAACATAACCTTCCTGGAATGGTGAAAGCTCTGGCCCGTTCAAGGCCAGGAAGACAAAGTTCTCTAGATGGGAGTCAAAGCCCCTGTGGAGGCTGAGTCTGCTGAGCCGGCTGAGGCTTAGCATCCTTTGTTTTTCTTTGTTTAGGTTGCTGCTGACCCTTTTGTGCAGACTGACCTGAACGATGCCTTGCTGGGTATAGGAGGGATAGAACTTCTTTCTAGTGAAGAATGTTTTTTGTAGGACTTTTTCCTTGCAGGATCAGCTGTAGATTTTGATAATCTATCCAAGGTGAGATTATCAGCATCTAGCTCATTAGCTTTCTCTTGCCAATTTTTGCCAAAGAGATTCTCTCCTGTGCAAGGAATATTCCCCAGTTTGTCCTGTACCCAAAGTTCCAAGTCAGATGCCTGGAGCCAGGCAATCCTACGTGCGCCTATGGCAATAGCAGAAGTTCTGCTTATGCTCTCAAAACAATCAAAAGCTGCACGATTTACGAATTTGGAAACATCCTGAGCATGTTTGATAAGTGCAAGATAATCTTGTCTCTTATCATCAGGAAAGAGAGGGCTCATAAGCTCTAGATCTCCTGTAACTTCCTTAAGGAACATTCCCATATTAAAATGTAGGAACTAATCCTGGCAGAAAGCATAGAGGCCTGGAAGGTTCGACGCCCAAAGGCATCAAGAGTTCTACATTCACGTCCTGGAGGATTAGATGCATGTCTTTTTGTACTCTTGATCCTTCTCATAGCTGATTCCACCACCATGGAATGGTAGGGCAGCTGAGTTTTTTGGAAACCAGGACAGGGAGGAACTCGATACATAGTATCGAGCCTACGAGAATGAGGAGAAGTGGTGAGAGGTATTTCCCACATCCTTAGCATGAGATCATGCAAGATCTCATGAATAGGCAAAGTAGCTGCCTCCTTGGGAGCTTCAGGATACTGTAAAATCTCCAATTCCTTCGCCCTAAGCTCTGTTTCAGGAGCCACTGTGATGGAAAGACCTCGAGCCACATCCCAGATAAAATCCAGGAAGGATATATCCTCTGGAGGAGACATCGTACGTTTAGGAGAGGAAGAATCCTCAGGAAGAAGTACTCTGGATCTCCTGTCCGGGTAATCATGCAGCGCACAATACCGGTACCAATCGAAATCGGTATCGACATGGTCCGGTACCGACTTGTCAGTACCAGAGAGCACAGCATGCGTCGGTACCGGTAGTCCACCTGCCGACGTCGATGCAATTGGCCCCGGTACCGATGTAGGTGCCAGTACCGGTTGAATTGTCTGAAGCGGTTTCGGGAGCATCGATGCCGAGAGAAGAGCCGCCAGACTGTGTTCAATAGCCAAGAATCTCTGGTCTATCGACGCCGCCGATGCCTGGGTATCGGTACCCCAGAGCATGGCGCCAGTAGTTCTGCCGAGGTTGGGCCTCGAGAACATCCTGGAGCCCCGATGATGCTTTGGAAGCCGAAGCCTCCCGCCAGGGCAATTTTGCCAGTCTGAGTCCCTCAAGGGCAAAGCCAGAGGCATCTCGATACTTAGAAGGAGATCTACCCTTTAAGGAACGGCTAGACTTATGTTTAGTTACCTGAGATCCATGGGAGGAAGACGAAGCCCTGGAAGATGTTGATGCCACAGATGCTGCATCAGGGGGAAAAAGGGTGCTAAGTTTAGCAACTCAGTTTTGCTGATCCCTCTTTGACATCATCCCACAGGCAACACACTTGGAGATAGAGTGGTCAGGACCTAAGCATTTGAGGCACCACTCATGGGTGTCAGTGATGGAGATGGTACCGCCACACTTGGAACACTTTTTAAAACCCGAAGCGGGTTTTTCCATTGTAGAGAAAAGTTGGGCCTAGTGCCCAAAATGGCGCGTGGCACCAGAGGAGAAAAAAAGCTGGAAATTTTTTTTTTGTTTTGTTTACAAGGAAAAGAAAGAAAGAACCGGCGGTACTGGTGCAGCGTCGAAGGAAGGCAGACGCGACCACAAAAAAGAAGAATAAAAGGGATATTTTCTACGGTGACAGGAAGTGCGAGCTGCCGGTTCTGCGGAAAATGAAGAACTGGAGAGAGATAGTTGGGAAAGGCGGGAAGGCAGCACGCAGGTGCTGTGGGATGCTCCCAAAAGCTTTCTAATTGGACGCCGGGGAGCGTTCCTGCTCAGGCTCCGTCGGTACCGACGATACCCATATGTGAAGACTACATTCCTGCTTATTCCTGGAGATAATTTTTTTACAACATGCCAAACTAAATTCTCTGGAAATTTCCTCATTTTTATGTGGCATTTAAATAAATTAGTAATTGGCTTTCCTGTCCAAGAATTTTTAATCCAACACTTAAAGTATATCTTCAATATGCATTCTATAGCTTGTCATGATGATACCATTGTTATAGCCTTTGAAGAGCTTATCATCAGCACAGCCCCCCCCCCCCAGCAATATATCTTGAGGCAAGATAAAGGTAACCTAACAGTCTTACAACTGGTCCCCTTTGGGAAACTGTAGTGTTAAGTTACACTGCAGGTGCTGATCTCATAGCTTTTTCATTCACTAGCTGAACAAGCATCAGATAAAGCAAACAACATACAATACTTGACATTATCAACATTGCTTTCTCTGATATTGCAGCTAGAAAGAGTGAAACTTGCAAGGAGTCTAAGATCTGGAAGAACCGATACTCTCTCCAATTAACTACATAGGGCAGTCCTTCAGACCCTTTTGCCAGTGTCTCAGGTAAAATAACCAGTAAAACTATGGGTAAAGCAGAACAGAAAATCTTGGCTGGAAGCTGATTGCGGGCAATCCATCAGAATCAAATGAGCAAGGTTGGAGAACCTGAGCCAGCACTAGACTAAGCAATGCTGCTCTACATCTGTAAATATATTACTGTTCATTGGACTTGAGGACAGAGAGGCAACTTTGTACACCACCATAATGGTAAACACAGAATCTGAAAAAACACAAATATCAGGACAATTAGAGTATATCCAGCCCATCCTTGGGGTCCTTCCTCTGTAAAAGATTTAACTTTAATGGCAGCAGCATATCTACTGGTCTAAGGAGCCCTTTTACTAAAGCCCAGTAACCGGTTAGTGTGTGTTTTAACATGCAACAATTGACAGCTGGGAATGCTAATATGGGGGGATGCTAGCAACTGTGTATTAAAGCATATGGTAATTGGCCATAGCATGATGGGGCGGGGAAGGGGCAGAGTGTGGGCGTGGAGAGCACATTACTACTAACACAAGGGCAACTGCTGCGTGCTAATTCACAATGTTGTTTGTGTGTACCATTATGGTGTAGCAAATGCACCTACCAGCTCTGTAGGTATTGTAACGTGCACCAGTGTTAAATGTGCCACATAGCAAGGTACTTATTCAGGTTAGCTGCCAGGAACATGTGGGCCCGCCCCAACAGCTAACACGTAAGCTTTGCACTTAACATGCCTTTGCAAGGCACCCTAAATGCAAAACCTTATCAGTCTTAAGTAAAAAGGCCCTTAATATTTTTACCACACACAGTACTGACTCTTTCTTCTGAAGAAATTGGAGGTGCATAGGTACAAAAATGCTCGTATACTATGTAAGTATTCAGTGAATTTTCAAAAATACTCTTTTCAAATTCACTGCAAATTATGTGACTGCAAAGATAACAGCTTACTGAAAATGACAGTCTTAAAGTTCTTTATCCTAGGTAAAGTTAATCTATCTCACATTTCTTCAGGCATCAATAACCAATCATTAATCATCATGGTCTCTATTTACTAAACAGTGATAAGGTTTTGCTGTTCATGTATATGAATGGCAAAACCATCATGAGTTTATGAGTGAAATGGAGTGTAGTTTGCATGTGGAAGAAAAAAGCAGTTGTTTCCAAGGAAGCAGTTCTGGAGTTGTAATCACATTTCCCCAGTAACAGCCAGTCTTATAACTAATAGTAATGGGTACTAACATCTGTGCCACCTTCCATACCCATTTCCTATCCTCTTCTGCACACTTAAATGAAATTCTATATTGGGTGCTTAACAGACTATAATGCACAGTAACAGTGTTCATTATACATTACGGATTTTTTTTAACATGGGTTAAACATAGAAACATGATGACAGAAAAAGACCACAAGGCCCATCTAGTCTGTCCTTCCATAACAACAACTACAACAGTCCACTTTCTACCTTTAGAGATCCTCTGTGTTGGTCCCATGCTTTTTTGAATTCAGTTACTGTCCTCATCTCTACCACCTCCACTGGGAGACTATTCCACGGATCCACTACTCTTTCCGTAAAGAAATATTTCCGCATATCACTCCTGAATCTATCTCCCTTCACCCTCATCCCATGTCCCCTCGTAGCAGAACTTGCTTTCAATTGAAAGAGGCTCTCTCCCTAAACATTTATGCCACAGAGGTATTTAAACATCTCAATCATATCACCTCTATCCCGCCTTTCCTCTAAGGTGTACATATTAAGATCCTTAAGTCTGTCCTCATATGCTTTATAATGAAGCCCATTAATCATTTTAGTAGCAACCCTCTGCACCGACTCCATCCTGTTCACATCCTTTTGAAGGTGCGGTCTCCAGAATTGCACACCATACTCCAAATGAGGTCGCACCAAAGACTTATACAGAGGTATTATCACCTCCTTTTTTCTGCTAGCCATTCCTCTCCGTATGCACCCAAGCATCCTTCTAGCTTTTGCCGTCGCCTTTTCTACCTGTTTAGCTACTTTAAGATCATCAGACACAACCACGCCTAGGTCCCGCTCTTCTTTAGTGGACAAAAGTACTTCACCTCCTATACTGTATTGCTCCCTTGGATTGCTGCAGCCCAAATGCATGACCTTACATTTTTTAACATTAAATCCCAGCTGCCAAATTCTAGACCATTCTTCAAGCTTAGCTAGATCCCTCCTCATGTTATCTACACCTTCCTGGGTGTCTACTCTATTACAGATTTTGGTATCATCCGCAAAGAGGCAAACCTTACCCGACAGCCCTTCCGCTATATCACTAACAAAGATGTTAAAAAGAATCGGACCAAGGACAGATCCCTGGGGCACACCACTGGTAACATCCTTCTCCTCAGAGTGAGCTCCATTTACTTGTACTCTTTGTCGCCTCCCACCCAACCAATTTCTAACCCAAGCAGTAACTTTAGGGTCCATCCCTAGGGTGCTCAGTTTGTTTATAAGTCGCCTGTGAGGAACAGTGTCAAAGGCTTTACTGAAATCTAAATACACCACATCTAGAGCTCTCCCTCGGTCCAACTCCCTGGTCACCCAGTCAAAGAAATCGATCAGATTTGTCTGACAAGACCTGCCTCTGGTGAATCCATGCTGCCTCGGATCCTGTAATCCGCCGGACTCCAGAAACCTCACTATTTTCTCTTTCAGCAGCGTTTCCAATAATTTACTCACCACTGAAGTTAAACTAACCGGCCTGTAGTTTTCAACCACATCCTTACTTCCACTTTTGTGTAAAGGCACCACATGAGCCTCTCTCCAGTCCTTTGGCACCACTCCCGACTCCAACGAGGCATTGAAAAGGTCAGTCAGTGGAGGTGCTAGAACGTCCCCAAGTTCCCTCAGTATTCTAGGGTGTATCCCATCCGGTCCCATCGCTTTGTCTACTTTAAGTTGAGCTAGTTTCTCACGAACAGAGTCTTCTGAAAATTGTTCAAGATGTCCCTCGCTTCTGTTCTTATTTGTGGGTGTTTTCTGAGGTCCTGCTCCTGGTTCTTCATCTGTGAACACAGAACAAAAATATTTGTTAAGCAATTCCGCTTTATCCTTATCAGCTTCTACATATTCCCCCCCTGCACCCTTGAGTCTGACAATACCACTTTTGTCCTTCCTCTTCTCACTAATATATCTGAAAAATGTCTTATCCCCCCATTTTATTGAATTGGCTATTTCCTCCTCCTTTTGAATCTTTGCCTTCTTGACTACTTTGCTAGCTTCTCTAAGTTTTTCCAAATACAGATGCCTGTCTTCCTCTCTGTGATCTCTTGTATTTCATGAAGGCCTCCCTCTTTTTCTTCACTTTTTCAGCTACTTCCTTCGAAAACCATAGCGGTCTCCTGTTCCTTTTGCCTTTATTTACCATTTTAACAAAAAGGTTGGTTGCCTTTAAAATACCCCCTTTCAGTTTTGCCCACTGTTTTTCTACATCCCCCAGCTGTTCCCATCCCACTAACGACTCCCTGAGGTATTGGCCCATCTTCGCAAAGTTAGTCTTCCTAAAGTCTAAGATCTTCACCTTGGAATGGATTCTAACAGCCCTAGTCCTAATACTGAACCACACCATCTGGTGGTCACTGGATGCAAAATGATCTCCCACTACAACATCAGAAACACTCTCACCATTGGTAAGCACCAAGTCCAGTATGGCTCCTTCACATGTGGGGTCTGTTACCAATTGCCTGAATAGTTCTCCCTGTAGAGAATCCAGGATCTCCTTACTTCTAGATGATACTGCAGCAGGAATGTGCCAATCAACATCTGGCATATTGAAATCTCCTAGCAGTAGCACTTCCCCTTTCCTAGCAATGCTGCGTATGTCTTCAATTAACTCTCTGTCCACCTCTTCCTCTTGTGAGGGAGGTCTGTATATCACACCAATGCAAACAGATTTCTCTTTCCCTCTTTCTAGTTTAACCCACAATGCCTCCTCTCTCTCTTTAAGCTCTGTAATTCCAAAGCTTTAATAGTAGTTTTTACATATAGTGCCACTCCTCCTCCCCTTCTTCCTACCCTGTCCTTTCTGAATAAAGTATAGCCAGGTATAGTTACATCCCAGTCATGGTTTTCTGTGAACCATGTTTCTGTAACTGCCACTAAATCCAAGTCAGCCACTCCCACCAAAGCTTCAACTTCAGGGATCTTATTTCCCATGCTATGGGCATTAATACACACTGCTTTCCATGTGTTACCCCTGTTACCCATTTCCATAAAGGTATTTAATGTATCACCTACCTGGGGGCTTTCACTTACCTGGGGGCTTTCTTCACCCATCCCCAACGAATCTAGTTTAAAGCCCTCTTCAGTAGATTAGCCATTCTACTACCAAAGATGTGTTGACCTTTCTTGGACAGATGGATGCCATCTCTGCTCTGCAACCCTTGGAACAGCATCCCATGGTCTAGGAAACCAAAACGCTCTCGAAGACACCATCCACGCAGCCATGCATTCATCTCCAGGATGCGAGCTGCTCTGCCTTGGCCTTTACCCTCAACAGGGAGGATTGAAGAGAACACCACCTGTGCACCTACCTGCTTCACCCTCTGTCCCAGAGCCACGAAGTCACTTTTGATACGTTCCGAGGTATACCTGGCAGTATCATTTGTTCCAACATGGATTAGCAACGTTGGGTAATAGTCAGTGGGCTTGATGAGTCTCGGCAAACTCTCCGTAACATCTTGGATCTTGGCACCAGGCAGACAGCACACCTCTCTGGACATCAAGTCTGGTCGGCAGATGGACGCCTCAGTACCCCTCAGAAGAGAGTCTCCAACAACCACTACCCTTCGTTTCCTTCTGGTCACTGATTCCGCAACTATGGGGTACTTGAACTCTGGTTCTTCCCTTCATAGCTAATGGAGTTTAGTAAATAGGCTCCTATATGCTCCAGACGCTCCAAATCACGCATCCCTTCTCGCTTAAGCATAAAGACAATAATACTCTGCAAATGAATGAAGGGAAGTCCACAACATTGCCTTACAGATTTCTATGGGTGGCAGCATGTCATACGCCATCTGCAATGAAGGCTGAACCTGAACAGTACTATCTGACCTTTAAGCAGAGAGGCTGAACCAACTGCCTCCTTCAACCAGCAGGCAATCAATACGTTAGAGACTGCCTCCCCCTTGTGTGGCCCTCCAAAATGCATAAAAACATGATACATCCTCTGAAACGCCTGTGTCCTTTTCAAGTACTACCTGAGGACTCTGCAGACATCCAGCCTGCTCAAGGCCCTTGACTCCAGATCCTCAGCCAAAGCTTGCAAACGCCTGCAGAGTTAATTTATTATGATGAAATGGAGACACCTCCTTATGGAGAAAAGAAGGTATCAGCCTGCGTCACTTTGTCCTTCGAAATCAATAGGAATGGCTCCTTAGAGGATAAAGCTTGGAGCTCAGAGACTCTCGGCACCAAACAAATGGCCACCAAGAAAACCTCCTTCAATGTCAAGTCTTTCAATGTGGGAGCCCTCCATCAGCATCGCTAGGACCAAACTGAGGTCTCACCTAGGGACCGCTCTGCGTAACAGAGGACTCATATTTTGCCTCTCATAAGAATTAAATGATGTCAGGATGCGAGGCCAGGAAAACTCTAACCTGAAAATAGGCTAACACTGCCAGTTGCATCCACTGTGAGTTTAGGGCGAGGCCCTTCTCAAGCACCATCTGCAAAAAAGGCTAAAACATTGGGTAGCAAAGCACCTAATAGGTGAAGATCCTTTCATTGCACCAACTCTTAAAAATCCACCATATGTGATAATATGCCAAAAAAGTGAAACGTTTGCGCACCTTCAGCAGAGGTACTATGACCCCAAAACACATAACCTTCTTTCTTAGCCTAGAACTTTCAAGAACAAGCTAAGTGAGAACTGATGTCTATGCAGCATGAGAATTGGACCCCGAGAAAAAAGATCACATATCACTGGTAATGGAAATGGCTCCTCCACCATCTGCACTAGATCTGCATACCACAGCCTCAGAAGCAAATCCAGCGCTACCAATATCAGCAGACCAGAATGCGCCTCTATCTTCAGCACCACTTGGCCTATGAGGGGCCATGGAGGAATACATACAAAATCTCCTCCTAAGGCTACTGCTGGACCAAAGCATCCAGGTCCACGAGAGGGGAAGCCATATTAGACTTGACGAGAGGGGAAGCCATATTAGACCTAGTCCTTAGTGGATCACCAGATCTAGTGCAAGAGATAAGGGTGTTGGGGCCACTTGGCAATAGTGATCATAGCATGATCGCCTTTGATTTAATTAGTGGAGGAGGGATAGTAATGAAATCCACAGTACTACCTTTTAACTTTCGAAAGGGAGACTATGATAAAATGCGGAAAATAGTTAGGAAAAAACTAAAAGGAGCAGTTGCAAAGGTTAAAGACTTACATCAAGCTTGGGTGTTGTTGAAAAATACTATCTTGGAAGCCCAGACCAGCTGTATTCCACGCTTTAAGAAAAGTGGAAGGAAGTCCAAAAAACTGCCAGCATGGTTTAAAGGTGAGGTCAGAGAGGCTGTTGTTGCCAAGAAAGCATCTTTCAAGAAATGGAAAAAAGAGCCAAACGATGAAAACTGGAAACAGCACAAGCACTGGCAGGTCAAATGCAAGGCATTGATAAAGAAGGTAAAGAGAGAATTTGAGAAGAAGCTTGCTGCGGAAGCAAAAGTGCGAAATAAAGATTTTTTCAAGTACATTCGTAGCAAAAAACCTGTGAGAGAGTCAGTTGGACCATTAGATGATAGAGGAGTTAAAGGGGCACTAAGAGGCGACAAGGCGATAGCGGAGAGACTGAATGAATTCTTTGCTTCGGTCTTTACTGAGGAAGATGTAGGGATGTTACCCATGACTGAAGAGGTACTTAAAGGTGCGGAAGAATTGAAGGAAATATCGATACATTGGGAAGATGTATTACAACTATTAGATAAATTGAAGAGTAGCAAATCACTTGGGCCGGATGGTATACATCCAAGGGTGTTGAAAGAACTGAAATATGAGATTGCAGACCTGCTATTAGTAATCTGTGAATTATCATTAAAATCATCTCTAATACCTGAAGATTGGCAGATCGCCAATGTAACACAAATTCTTAAAAAGGGTTCGAGGGGTGATCCGGGAAACTACAGACCGGTGAGCCTCACGTCAGTACCGGGAAAAATGGTAGAAACCATTATAAAGAATAAAATTACTCAGCATGTAGATAGTCATGGCCTAATGGGAGACAGCCAACATGGCTTTAGACAAGGAAGATCTTGTCTTACTAATCTTTTATGTTTTTTTGAAAGTGGGAATAAACAGGTGGACAAAGGTGAGTCGGTTGATATAGTGTATCTGGACTTTCAGAAAGCCTTTGACAAGGTCCCTCATCAGAGACTTTTGGCAAAACTAAAGAGTCATGGGATAGGAGGCAGTGTACTATTGTGGATCAGGAACTGGTTAAAAGATAGAAAGCAGAGGGTACGGCTAAATGGCCAATTTTCCCAATGGAGAAAGGTGAATAGTGGTGTACCCCAGGGATCTGTGCTGGGTCCGCTGCTTTCTGACATATTCATAAATGACCTGGAAAGTGGAATAACAAGTGAGGTTATCAAATTTGCAGATGACACAAAACTATTTAAAGTTGTTAAAACCCAAGAGGATTGTGGAAAATTGCAAGAGGATCTTGATAAATTGGAAGATTGGGCATCAAAATGGCAGATGAAATTTAATGTGGACAAGTGCAAAGTTATGCACCTAGGGAAGAACAACTCAAACTATGGTTACACGATGCAAGGCTCCACATTAGGAACCACCACCCAGGAAAAAGATTTAGGCGTCATTGTGGATAACATGTTAAAACCCTCGGCCCAGTGTGCAGCGGCAGCCAAGAGAGCAAATAGAATGCTAGGTATCATAAGGAAAGGAATGGAAAATAAAACAAAAGATATTATAATGCCTCTATACCGTTCCATGGTGAGACCGCACCTTGAATATTGTGTGCAATTCTGGTCGCCGTATCTTAAAAAGGATATAGCATTATTAGAAAAGGTTCAGAGAAGAGCCACCAAAATGGTAAAGGGGATGGAAGGATACTCCTATGAAGGCAGGCTAAAAAGGTTAGGGCTCTTTAACCTGAAAAAGAGACGGCTGAGGAGAGATATGATAGAAGTCTATAAATTAATGAACAGAGTAGAACAGGTAAACGTAGATCGACTGTTTACGTTATCAGAATATAGGAAGACTAGGGGACATGCAATGAAGCTACAGGGTAAACTAGTTAAGACTAATAAAAGAAAATATTTTTTCACTCAACGTGTAATCAAACTCTGAAATTTGTTACCGGAGGATGTAGTAAAGGCTGTTAGTGTAGCTGGGTTTAAAAAAGGTTTGGACAAGTTCCTAGAGGAAAGGTCCATAAACCATTATTAAGAAGGGACCCAGGATATCAATGCTTGACCTAGTACAAGCATTGCAGAACCTGTGTCTTTTGGGGAAACTGCTAGGTACGTATGACCTAGATTGGCCACTGTTGGAAACTGGATACTGGGCTTGATGGACCTTCGTCTGACCCAGTATGGCATATCTTATGTTCTTATGTTAATATGCTTTCTCTCTGATGACTGATAAACCTGGCTACCTTGGCAACATAAATGGCAGCAACTTGCAGTCCACGATCAGTCAAAATACTGCTTCTGTGAAAGACCATTCCCCTGGAGTCAACAAGATTTGGGCCGAGATAATCGGCCTACATGTTTTCCAATCCATCCACATGTAACACCAATAAAGCCAGCAGATGGTCCTCCACCTCAGCCAGAATGAGATTGTCAAAGCCCCCCCTAATGATTAATGCATATTACCAAGGTCGCATATATCAAGCAACAGGATGTGTACCACCCTGTGTTGGACCAGGAGTTGAAAGGCTTCAAACACCATAAGATTGCTTGCATCTCCAACTTATTAATAGTCCAACTGCTATCCTCCAGGGACCAATGTCCCTGTCTCACCTGTACTTGACAGAGTGCTCCTCAACTGCTCAAGCCGGCATCTATTGTGATTACCAGAGTCTGATATGTCCTAGTTTCTGCCCGCAATGGTAGCCTCTGCACCAACCATCTTGACGCTGCTGCCCGCACTGCCATACTCGTAGCTAACCCCCGGATGAGATCGTAATGAAGATCTGCTAAATATGCTGCTCCGGACTCTAGCCGTGACGCCTCCTCGGTCTCCTCCACCGAGTTCTCTCCTTGAATCCGCTGCGCCCATCGCAAACAGGCACGGGCCACCCAAGATCCGCAAACAGATGCCTGCAACGATAAGCCATTTGCCTCAAAAACCTGCTTCAGCAAAGTTTCCAGCTTACGGTCCTGCGCATCCTTAAGCGCAGCGGACCCTTCTACTGGAATGGTGGTCTTCTTAGTCACCGCAGAGACCGCCGCATCCACCTTCTGAGCTTTAAACAGCTCCCGGTCCTGATCCATCAGCGGGTAAAGTCTCGACAGCACCCTGGATCCCTTGAGTACTGCCTCGGGCATATCCCACTCTTCCTGAATCATCTCTTTAAATACCCTATGTACCAGGAACGCCCTCTGTGTCTTACGGAAGGCCTGCAGCAAGGGATCCTCCAGGGAGGCATCCTCAGCCGGGCCTGCCATTGGCATATTTAGGGTCTTAAGGGCCTCTGAAATGAGAGCTGGTAGCTCCTCTCTAAGGAAGACCCTAACCACTCTCGCTTGATCCTCCTGATCCTTAATCTCACCCTCTTCTAAGTCGTCCTCCAGGCCCTCTTCAAGGTCCGCTACGTCTATGCGCAAGTCCTCTGATAGCACTGACTGCTCTAACTTATCCCTGTCCAGCCGGGGCCTCTTTGCCACGGTACTAGAGCTGTCTCCAAACCCTGGCGAGACGGACCGCTTTCCCTTGAAGCCGTCCCCTGAAGGCCCCGCCACCGGAGCCTCCTGGGATGAGCCCAAAGCCCTCTGAATCAAGGACAAAAAATCAATGGAGAAAATAGCTGCCAAGCTGCCAGCAACCGGCGGCTTGGAATGCAGTGAATCTGGCCCAGACACCGCAGAGACCCCCGAATCGGGATGGAGCAAAGGGACCGGAACCGGGTCTTCCCCCTTCCATAGCCCCTTCCTTATTCTCTGTCCCCTCCTCCACCGGGAGCTCAGCAGCACCTGCCTCGAGGCTACAGCCCTTACAGACAACTTCTGAAGTGACTGAACTCCATCTAGCCCCGCAGATCAAACAAAGCTGTTTGGCTGGCATTATTTCCACTCAACTGCACCAAAATGAAAACCCGGCTCAGCCCCTGCAACCAGCTTAAAGAGCCTGCCACCGCAGCGCAAACAATGACTGAACCAGGTCAAATTCGCTTTTCTTCAGCGGCGCCACGGGCCTCAGGGAAGGAAACAAACTCCGCCCCCCCGCTGGTTTTCCCGCGCAGAGTGCACGCGGCGCGGCCTGTCACTCCCGGTCAGGCCGATTGCCACGCAAACAACTGCCTTACCTTGCAGGCCTCCGATCACCACAGCAAGTGTTCCAGCCCCGCGATCTGAGTGCCCCTGCAGCTCCGGAGCCTCAGTATCGTCGCAATATGTAGGCCCTGCGATTCTGCGATCGCGCCGGGAACAGTGTGGGCGGCTCAAGCGCAAGCAGGCAGAACGTCTGCGCGCTGAGTCCAGCCCCGTGGTGATGCCTGTCGTCCGCTGCGAGGACCGCCCCCCCTGCTCAGTGCATTAGTACCCCGCAGGTCTCACACCACTACTCCCCAACAGAAACGCTACTAACAGAAGGGGGAAGAGGAGAAAAATACCTCAAGGCAGCCGCCGTCTAGACTCGCAGCCTGTAAGACCTACCAAAATTAGATAAATAACCCTTTTTTGTGCTTTCTTCTTCTGTTTGTTTTTTTTTTTTTTTTTAATATTAAGAATCTAAAGAAGGTCTGCCTAATTGTTCCTCAAGTGAGCCCCGTAATCCCTGGGCTCACAACCCCTCAAGCTGCTTTGGAGACTGATAACTGAGGAGAGGAGGTAGTGCAAGCGTTTATATGCCAGTGACATCAAAACTCTGAAGTTTCTCAGTCTCCAAAGCTGCTAGTAGAGGTTGAGAACCCAAGGATTCTGGGACTAGACTGGAGGTGCGATCAGGAAAGCACAGTTACTTACCTGTAACAGGTGATCTCTGGGAACAGCAGGAATAAGTCTTCACATATGGGTACGTCGGTACCGACGGAGCCTGCGCGGGAACGCTCCCCAGCGTCCAATCAGAAAGCTTTTGGGAGCATCCCTCAGTGCCTGCGTGCTGCCTTCCCGCCTTTCCAACTGTCTCTCCTCAGTTGAGTTTTATAGCTGAGACAAAGAGAGAGAAAGAGGAAAGGAAGATAGAGAGATACAACTCCTAGGGGAGGTGGGTGGGTTGTGAAGACTTATTCCTGCTGTTCCCAGAGATCACCTGTTACAGGTAAGTAACTGTGCTATCTCCAGGAACAAGCAGGAATGAGTCTTCACATATGGGGACTCCCAAGCTAAGATGCCTGGAGCCCTAGCATGGTGGGGATTGGAACATGCTACACCTCTTATGGCCAGGCATCCTGAGGATGGAGGGTAGGAGTTGAAAAGAGAGGAGCTGTAGAAAAACAGCTAACCTAAAATAGGACTACAGGTAAGGAGCCCTGGTATGTATGATAATTATCATGAAAAATATTGAAATGAACAATCACAATATGGACCTCACCTACTGGATTGCAGGAAGTAGAGAGGCTGATGGAGTCTACTGGGGATCCAGTATAGGAATCTTAAAGGTGACCTCACTGAAGTGAAGGTCCAAATCTGGAAGTGACAGGTGATCCAGGTGTCAACTGGCTCCGGAGGAAAATGGTCAGGACCCAAACAGGTTAGACACCAGTTCTTGGAGTCTAAAAACAAAACTGTACCGCCACAGCTTAGACACTTCTTAGGAAAAGAAGGCGGCGGCTCCATGATGGAGAGGCCTAGAAGGCCCAAAAAGTTTAAGACAGAAAACTGAGGGAAAAAAAAATTCCCTGAATTTAAGAAAAAGAAAAAGAAAAAACACCGGCGGTACCGGTGGAGTTGGGGAGACAGCCGCGACCACAAGAAAACAAGAATTAAAGAAAAATTTTTCTGCGGTGACAGGAGGATGTCCTGTCGGCTCCGCGGAAAAACGAAAACTGAGGAGAGACAGTTGGAAAGGCGGGAAGGCAGCACGCAGGCGCTGAGGGATGCTCCCAAAAGCTTTCTGATTGGACGCTGGGGAGCGTTCCCGCGCAGGCTCCGTCGGTACCGACGTACCCATATGTGAAGACTCATTCCTGCTTGTTCCTGGAGATTATATATTACCAAGTTTAAGTTACAATGTAAACCACTTTGACTAAATGATAAAGCAGTATAAAAGACCCAATAAAGAAATACAATAATAATTCTCATTTTCCACCAGAGATTGAAGCGGGGAAGATTCAGTTGGTTGGGGGAGAGTGGGGGGATTAGAGTGAAGGGCCTGGTCCAGGAGGGGAGGTATGCTTCTAAAGAGGCACTGAAGGATGGTGGTGGGGGGGGGAGGGGTCCCAGTTTTTCCTTGGTTGCAGGTGCGTCACTTTTTATAGGAGCACAGAGTTTGCTTTCTTTCGCCTCTTAATTTAATCGAGCAGCAGTTTGAAGGGGCAGGGGAGTGTATGGGAGTACTGTCTATCATACTTTGGGGTCATGGGAGGGAGGGAAAAAGTTGTGCTTTCAAATGAGGTGGGGGTAGCTGTGGAGGAGAGAATGTGGGAGAGTATTTGGGGAAAAGGCTAGAAAGTGTTCAATTAATCAGGGGTATAAAAAGGTAAAATATAAATTGCTTTTTAGGTAGTACAGGACTCCAGTGTGATTGTGGAAAATTAATCCAGTGGCAGGGAAGTTGTGCTGGAGGGGTTGTGGGGAGGTGAGTACATATATGGAGTGTATATATTGAGTGGAGGAGTAGCCTAATGATTAAGAACACTGGCTTGGGAACCCAGAGGGATCAGGTCCACCGAAAAGAGCACCACACCACGTTGCTCAAGAGACACCCAGTCAATAACACGTGGTAGTTGAATCGAAAGGATACTTTTTTTCAATAACTCAAAAACCTGAGAGCCCGACAGGCAGAAGTCTTTATAGACAATGGATGGCAGTTTCTTTTGACCAAAGATCTCCTGAAAGTTGTGTTTAAAAGGCGTCTATTCGGCTTTCACAAAAAAATCAGTTTTGAGCCGTGTTTGTCGGACATACAAACGGCAAACCTGAATCCCCTGAGGAAGTAAAAAACGAAACACGGCCTATGTCGGGCTCTCAGGTTTTTGAATTATTGAATAAAAGTATCCTTTCGATTCAACTACCACGTGTTATTGAGTGGGTGTCTCTTGGGAACCCAGAGACCAGGGTTTGATTCCCACTAGCACTCCTTGTGGTCTTGGGCAAATCACTTAACAAGGCACTCCATTGCCTCTGAAAAAATCCAAGTTGTCAGTGTCCCTGTTTAATGTACATTATCAAGTTTAAGTTTCAATGTAAACCACTTTGATTGAAATGATAAAGCGGTATATAAAACCTGTTAAATAATAAATAAATAAATAAAAATATAGGCACATGTGGGGTACAGGGAGGTTCTCTTTGCGTAGACACTTTCTAAAGGCTGCAAAGTTGGTGGCTGTGGCTAATTGGACATTTGCCAAGGATCTAACTGTCTTATCTTGGCATATTAGAGTAGAAAAAAACTACTTCTGGGAACATGACAGGTACTTATGACCTGGATTGGCTACTGTTGGAAACAGGATACTGGGCTTGATGAACAGGATACTGGGCATTTCTTATGATATTCTTATGTGATGGAAAAGTTAACTGCTATGATACATGATCGGATAGAAAGATTTGAAAAACTATGGGAACCATATAGTAGATTTTTAGAGGGAAGGGGGTAGGAGGGTGATGTGGCCTTGGTATGGGGCTCAAAGGGGGCTAGTTAATTTCTTGGAGTTGTGATCTTTGGGAAGGAGTGGATAGGTTAGTTTTTTTCTTTTTCTTTTTTAGTTTTTTTGTCTCTCTCTCTCTCTCCCTTTTGTGCGGGGTTTGGGGTTCTTTCTGTACTTTTAATTTTGAAGGTGTTAGCCAGAGTGGTAGAATGATGGTCCGGGGACTCCCAACACGCTATGGATGTGTATGAGTGGAGAGGTGAAGTGTGCACAGAGAGGCATATAGGGGAAGAGGGAGTTGGGAAATTTTGCTTGGTGGCTTGATTATTTAGTTATTGAGTTTGGACATATAATCTGGTTGTACTGTGGTGAAAGATGTTTGAAATTTTTAATAAAAATTAAGTATAAAACAAATGCTTGCACTTAAAAGTGATACAATAGTTAAAGGACCAAGTTAATGACTATTACATTGTTGTCTAGTGCTAATGACTTACAGGCCCAACAAATACCTGTTTGTCTTGTTGTGCTACATAGAGGATTCATTTTTGGGATACTCAATGAGTTTTTATGAATTCGAAGCAGATCTTATATATCAAAGAGAATATCTTGATTCGACTGGTCTAAATAATGCTGGCATCAGAATGGTCAGACATATTTTTCAACATTCATCTCTACTGAAGGAACTGTCCCAAGTTTCCAAATTGGTTTTATGAGTTCAATTAAAAATGAACTTACAGAGGATCCAAGATGGCGATCGGCAGGCACTTTGTGCTGAAACGCTTTCTATATTATGGGCAAGAGGAAGGTGAAAATCAGGCAAGATGCTCTCTGGTGCTTGTAACACTCTCTCTACTTTACCTTCGGCTACTAACCCTATTGTTACCTTTGTGGTCCGATCAGCATTGCAGTCAAATGTGTCAGGAGTGATCCCAACTTCTTTGACCCCGAGTTGGATGACTCGGCATCTTACTCGGGTACAGATTATCTCATCCCCTGAAACGTGAATACCTCTGAGGCCACAGACAGTGGCAGTTTCCCCAGAGAGTTAATGGGCAGCGCTCCACCAATGAGTGAGAGGCTTCCTTCCCACTGAGGTCAGACTCCTAGGGCTGATGCGGAAGCAGTGCAAGCATTGTGAGATCAGCAAGCTGCGTGAGATTGGCTGGAGGGGAGAGGAGCTGAGACGGTTGGAGTTCCAGCTGCAATACCCCAAAGGCTGGATCATCGTCTATTGTCAGGATTAAAAGTTCAGTAGGGAATCTTTCCTCGAGTGGATCATCCTTCTCCCTGGCTTGTCCAGATGACTTCATACTGAAATCTATTTGGTCTGCTATATTAAAACTTGGAGAAGCATTAGTGCCTCAAATGCAAGCACTATTGTCCCAAATTCAAGGCAATATGGCAGCCATAGCAGGGAACGCCAAGGATACTGCTGGAATATTTTCTCTTGCTGAAGTAAAGTCTAAAACTCAATGTTTGGAGGGATGTTCTGATGTTTTTTTCAAGGACATAACTTTGATTAAGCTAATATTGAATAGTTGGAGAACAACGTTTGTTCAGCTAACTTGAGTTTGAAAATTTTTCCTAAGTCTTCGATGGTCTTGGTTAGAAATGGATATAAATCTTATTTGAATGAAGTTTTGGGTGTCCCTCTTGAGTCACATCTGCCTTTGACTCAAATTTCTTATTTGCCCCCTGCAAAGAAGGTCTCTGGGGGAGCACAGGATTCTGATATACAACAAATGGATAATTCAATATATCAGCCATATTGGAAAATCTTGATTTAGAGATTATAACTACTACTACTGAGCTTTAGTATAGCGCTACAAGACGTACACAGCGCTGCACAGACACATGTAAAAAGACTGTCCCTACTCATCAGAGCTTACAATCTAGTCAAGACAGACAACTTAGCAGCTGCAGACACGGGATACATCTAACTTCATCTACTTTATTAGTAACATTCGCATTATCTTCTGATTGTGAATGGTTGTTTAGGATGTTTTACAAAAAAGAAATGTGTTTAAGGGACTTTTAGTTCATAATTTTCCTGATTTAGCTAGAGAGACCTTGCGGAGAAGGAAGGCATTCCTTTTTCTGAGACCTTACCTGAGATTGAGTTATAGGTAATAGATTATAACTTACCTGAGACATTTCCATGCAAATGTCTAGGTAAGTTACAATCTATTACCTACCACTTTTTTTAGCCTTCCCAGATGCTTTCGTTTATTAATGTGCAAAGAACTATAGTTTCTATGGTCTCCAGCTCCAATATTCCATAAAATTTGGTTTTGGCTGTATAACACCTAAATGAATTTCTTTGTCTATTTTGTTTTGATGTTTTAAATATTGGATCTCCCCTCAGTTTTATGGGCTAGATTTGTAAAGTGAAGCTAATAACTGATTTTCTTATTTTGTTTTATCGTTTTTCTTTTCTTTTTTCCCTCTGCTTCTATTTCTGTACAAGATGCTTGGAAATTTTAAAAATTCATAAATTTGAAAGAAAAAAAAAAGTCTACAGGTCCAAAGTCCAGCAAGATCCGTAGGCAATTTCAATGCTATCCCCTCAATATATATCCATTAAAAGAACTATTTATACACATACTCTGGATAATATAGGTTTTCTTGATCATAGAAACTTAGTCTCCTGTTCACCTCCTATGTGTTTCCTTACCATTCCCCAGTTGTTCTGTTGTCTGTCTTGACTAGATTGTAAGCTCTTATAAGCAGGGACTGTCTCTTACATGTCTCTGTACAGCGCTGCATATGACTTGTACAACTATACAAATGATAAGTAGTAGTAGTAGCAGTAATAGATATTTCATACCTTGCCAGTACATTTTGAGCATTATAGAGTTCTAATGGTTTCTTACCTTAAAAGAGGCATGCTGCTCCATGTGACGCATGAGCTGTGGCCTGTGTACTGCAGTATAGTCACACACTGTACATTTAAACTGCTTGCCTGAAATGAAAGTGAACATAAGAACATAAGAAATATTGTACTGGGTCAGACCAAGGTCCATCAAGCCCAGTACCCTGTTTCCAACAGTGGCCAATCCAGGTAACAAGTACCTGGAAGGTTCCCCAAAAGGTACATAGTTTCCACAATGCTTGTCCCAGGGTAAGCAGTGGATTTTTATTTATTTATTTATTGCTTTTCTATACCGCACTATTTATTATCAGCGCGGTTTACAGGAAACGTATTTGTGCAAAGAGGGCAGTTCAATGCACTTACAGTAAAACAGGGTAAATAAACATGGATAACAGGTTAACAGGTAACAACTATTTACAATTAAGTATGCAGGCTTATACACCTATCTTGTTGGTAAGTACAGTTTGATACGGCAATGACATTCTGTAAATTGTTGGTAAGTACAGTTGATACAGCAATGACATTCTGTAAATTAAATAGAGGTGGGTCCCAGGTCCTCTTTAATAATGGCTTATGGACTTTTCTTCCAGGAACTTGTCCAAATCTTTTTAAAACCCAGCTAAACTAACAGCTTTTACAACATCCTCCGGTAACAAATTCCAGAGTTTGATTATGCATTGAGTTAAAGTATATTTTTTCTTATTATTCTTAAATAGGTTACATTGTACCTTCATTGCGTGTCCCCTAATCTTTCTACTTTTTAAAACAGTAAACAACTGACCTACGTTTGCCTGTTCTACTCCATTCATTAATTTATAGACTTCTATCATATATCCCCTCAGCCATCTCTTTTCCAAGTTGAAAAGCCCTAACCTTTTAAGCCTTTCCTTATAGGGGTATCCTTCCATCCCCTTTCCAATTTGGTGGCTCTTCTCTGTACCTTTTCTAATTCTGTTATATCCTTTTTAAAAATATGGCAACCAGACTTGCACACAATATTCAAGGTGCGGTCGCTCCATGGAACGATACAGAGGCATTATAATATCCTTTCGTTTTCTTCTTCATTCCTTTCCTTATGATTCCTAGCATTCTTTATGCTTTCTTGGCTGCCATTGCACACTGGGTGGAGGGTTTTAATGTATTATCCACGATGACACCTAAATCCTTTTCCTGGGTGGTGGTTCGTAATGTTGAACCTTGCATCATGTAACTATAGTTTAGGTTGTTCTTTCCTAGGTCCATAACTTTGCAGTTGTCCACATTAAATTTCATCTACCATTTGGACGTCCAATCTTCCAATTTATCAAGGTCCTCTTGCAATTTTCATAATCCTCTTCTGTTTTAACAACTTTGACTAATTTTGTGTCACTGCAAATTTGATCACCTCACTCATTATCCCCATTTCAGGTCATTTATTAAAGCAGCGGGCCCAGCACAGATCCCTGGGGTACTCCATTATTCACCTTTCTTCACTGAGAAAACTGACCATTTAGTCCTATTCTCTGCTTTCTATCTTTTAGTCACATCCTGATGCATAATAGTATACTGCCTCCTTTCCCATGACTTTTTAATTTCTCCGAGTCTCTCATGAGGGATCTTGTCAAAGGCTTTCTGAAAATCCAGATACACTGTATCAACCTGATCACCTTTATCTACCTGTTTTATTCACACCTTCAAAAAAATATAATAGATTAGTAAGGCAAGATCTTCCTTGGCTAAATGCATGTAGGCTTTCACTCATTAAACCATAACTAGCTACATTTTCAGCAATTTTATTCTTTATAATGGTTTCTACCATTTTGACCAGTACAGACAACAAGCTCACATGTCAGTAGTTTCCCGGATCACCCCTGGAACCCTTTTTATTTATTTATTTATTTATTTATTACAGTTTCTTATATACCGCGCTATTCGGTATCAGCGCGGTTTACATCATAACATAACTACCATAACGACAAGTTGTCAGGTTTTACATCGAACAGGGATACAAACTTGGATAACAGGGTAAACTCTATATACATAAGCTATTTACACAGCAAGGATAGGTAAAAATCAGATAATGAATATGAGGGCATTTCTAGAGTGGGTCATTTCTTGAGAAGGGTATCTAGGTTCAATTGCTGGCTGGGAAGTATTGGAGGAAGAGGTAGGTTTTGAGTGCCTTCCTGAACTGATATAGATTGGTTATGGCCCTAATGTCAGGGGGTAGAGCATTCCAGCATTTGGGGATATAGAAACTGCACGCCCTGTTTGTGGTTGTCTTGTTGCACTTTGTCGATGCCTTTGGTGTGATTAGCATGTTGACAGCTGTTGCTATTCTGGATCTGTTGGGGGGTACAATGTGGATAAGATGCGTAAATGAGGAGGAGGAATTGCCTTGAATGCTAATAGAAGTGTTTTGAAGGTGATCCTCCCATGAATAGGTAGCCAGTGTAGCTGTTTGAGAATGGGAGTCACGTGGTCGCTTCTGGCTGCTCCGTAGATGACTCTGGCTGCGGCGTTCATGGCCAACTGTAAGGGGGTTAGTGTGGATTGGGGGAGCCCTTGTAAGATGGCATTTGCAAAGTCAAAATGTGGCAGGATCAGTGCTTGATATATGGTTCGGAAATCATCTGGGTCCAACAGGGAGCGTAGGTGCTTGAGTGAACGGATTTTAAAATAGACGGCTTTGACTATATTGCTTATGTGGCGTTTCATATCCAGACGTTGATCCACAGTAACTCCCAGGTATTTTATTGACTCTTTAGTTTGCAAGTCAGCTTCCTTGACACTGACGTGGGATGGTGGAGTAAAGTTGGGGTCTCTGGTGATGAATAGCACCTCTGTTTTTTTATGTTGAATGCGTAGGTTGTGTGAATGGAGCCACGTTGAAACTGCATTGAAGCAATCCGTGAGTGGGGTGAGGTCCATGTGCGTTGTGGAGAAAGGCATGTATAAGAGAATGTCATCTGCATATACATTGGCCATCCCCCAATCTTCAGATACTACAGATGATTTTAATGATATTTCACAGATTGCTAGCAGTAGGTCTGCCATCTCATATTTCAGTTCTTTCAGCATTGTCGGATGTATACCATCCAGTCCAGGTAATTTGCTACTCTTAATTTATCATGTAAATAGTTACCCTGTATGGTCCAAGTTCTAACTCCTGTTATAATGTAAACTCAAACAGTCTTGACTGCACTGAGCTCTCGTTGTTGAATGTAAACCGCACTGATAACAAATAGCGCGGTATATAAGAATTGTTAAATAAATAAATAAATAAAACAATTGTAATACATCTTCCCAGTTTATTGAAATGTGTTACTTCTTCTGATACATCACCTTTAAATATCATTTCAGGCATGATCTGATGAGTGATTTGGTTGGAACCAGACCTTGTCATTTAATTCCAATAAAGGAGCTGAAATATATAGATGTTAGAACTATTCACTTGCAAAGAATGAATAAAGCCTGACAAAACATTGGATCTGTATCGGGGTGGCTAGCCAGTGGCTAAGGCACTGCTTACAGCATGGCAACCAAGCATCACTTTGAACAACAGGAAGGTGGTGGCTGGAGCATGAAGCTGCAGCAGTGAAAAGCTGCTGCTCCCTCTTGTCTCAATGCAACCTTGTTTATTTATTTACTTACATTTATTGCAAACCTAATAACTGATTAGCTTCTCCTGAGTTACAATATAAATATACAATACAAAGTACAATAATAAAAACAATCATTAATATAATCAAATAATAAACATACAAAAATACAGTAAACATAAGGGGAAAAAGCATAACCACATTAAAATTTAATAAACCTCCCACACGCCCTATCTGCCTTCATGGAGAAGTTTCCAGCCAACTCAGGTAGCTACTAACTTCCCAAAAAATGAATGTTTTCAGGTTACTTTGAAATGTCGAGAAAATTTGATAGCCTAATATCTAAAGCAATATGATTCCACAGTCTATGGCCAAATCAATGGAAGGACAGAGACAGGATGAAGGGGCCAGAGAGCAGATGCTTTTCTCTGACTATGCCTATTCTGCCCTCCTCCTCTCCCAAAGCCCACAGCAGTAGGGGGCAAAGCTGGAGCTGGCAAGACATAAGAAAAGCGCCACTCGGCTCCCTAATCCAGCCCTCCCAATCTTGTGCTCTATCCACCTCACTTGCTGCCTGCAGCAGAGACCTTTTCATATACTGTCTGGAGAGGGCGAACTTGAATGGACACTACTTCAGGCCCAGCTGACCACCCTCACAGGACTTAGGATTCCGCTGACAGCAGAAGGGAGTGATCTGGGGCTTTAGACAGGCCACAATAAAGGAGAGGAAAAGAGGGCAAAAACAGCTTGCGTTCAACATAGATGTCCCCGGAGACGTGTATGCTATGTGGCTGCTGGTGCAGCTGTCCATTTCAGGGACGCCCATATTTCTAAAATCAAGCCAATACGTAAACATCTCTGACATTTTTTTTGGGATGTTTTGCCCTCAAAGCCCTTTCTAGAATGCCACTTCCAGGGCATTTTATGTCAGGTTTCATCTTGAGTCAGTACATCAGGCTTCATTCTCTGACCCTTTCCAAATTCAGGCTAAAAACTCACCTCTTTGAGACTGCTTTTAAATCCTGATCCGCATCGACTCCTGCTCTCTGACTGTGTGTTTCCTAACCATTCCCCTGGACATATCCTAGTCCCCATCTGTTCTGTTGTCTGCTTTGACTAGATTGTAAGCTCTGATAAGCACGGACCATTTCTTTCATGTCTCTGTACAGTGCTGCATTTGCCTTGTAGCACTATACAAACGACCAGTAGTAGCAATAGTAGTATATTTAAGGATACAGGATGTCGATTTATTCTTTGCAAAGAAATTATATATGCAGTGATTGAGAATGCCTATTTGTCTGTCTAGGGGCAAAATAACTTTTCAGATGTTTAATGGAATGGGACCAAATTTGGAAAGGGAAATGAAGCAGTGAAAAGACAGCATGGTTACTCATCTGTAGCAGGTGTTTTCTGGGAACAGCAGGAATAAATCCTCACCTATGGTCACCACTGGAGCCCACGTGGGGATGATCTCCAGCTTCCATAGGAAGCTTTTGAGATTCACCATGCATGCG